>OY735228.1:33250651-33265651 GCA_963457665.1 Thysanoteuthis rhombus | reverse complement strand
CTTTCTCTTTTAGCAGATTTATTGGATGGAGATGGTCAATGCTCGACTAACTTCTTCGGAAGCCAACTTGTTCCTGTGGTTGGTTTTCATCTAGCGTTTTGGTGATTCGGTTGGTGATAACTTTGTTGATGTGGTTGAGTTGCCCGTTCGGCCCCAAAAGAGGTAAGACAAGGTGATACCAGCTTACCCAACCTCTCTATAGCCTGCCTCGAGATGATTTTTCTGAAACCTAAACTGGGAAAATAAAGGAATCAAAATAGACGGCGTATAGCAAAGCAATATTAGATTTGCAGACGACATCGTCCTTTTTGCAGAGAACTTCCATAGCCTACGACTAATGCTAGATGGACTGAATGGAAATACAAGAGTGCTAGCCTTCTCATGAACTCCAGCAAAACTAAAGTCATCTACAACAAACGTTCAGGACAAACACACAACAATCCAAATCAAAAACGCAGAGCTGAAGAAAGTAGACCACTACATCTACCTAAGCCGATGAATATCCATTAAATCTACCCCCAAAAGAAGAAATCAAGCAAAGAATCACTCTAAGATGGCAAGTCTTCGGCAGAGCAAGCTCAACCTCCAAGAACGAAAGATTTCAATAGTCTTTAAAAAAAAGGATACAACCAATGCATCCAACGAATAGTCACCTATGGAGCTGGAACATGGAACTCAACGTAGAGACTGACCAAAAAACTGTGAACTATGCAACGTGTAAATGAAATAATTATGCTTGACATAACTTGGAGAGATCAGAAGACTGCACAATATATTAGGAGAAAAACAGGAGCCTGAGACATCAGGGAATCCATCAAAATATTCAAATTACAAAGGACTGGTCACGTTGCAAGAATGTCAGTCCACCGCTACTCACCACAACCCACCATGTGGATCCCTAGAGATTGCATGCAAATATGAGATGGCGAAACGAACATGACAACTTCAGAAAGTATTGGCTCCGCGATTCCAATGATCAAGAGGTCTGGCGAATCCTTGGGAAGGTTTATGTCCAACAACAGATGATGAAAGACTGATGACGATGATTGAACAGGTTTTCGATGAGGGTTCGATTTGTAAATTTACGCTAAATTGGTGCCTTACTTTATGTCCGTTAGCATCAGAGTAGTTTTCTCAAAAATTTGGACTTTCTTAAGGATCACTGCCAAACAAAAGTTGAGAGAGGTAATTCTCTTTCACTTCATTTTCCCAATTTTTCAATTGATCAACCCAACACAACATGCTGCCAACAGATGTTGTTCAACTGTCAGTTTCTATCGAGCAACTAACTAGACGTATCCTCCTTTTCCTTGATTTCACTTGTACTTTTTCATTGTTTCTTACCTTTGTTTTTCTCTATCTATTTCCAGCTTGTGACCCTTTTCCTATCGCTTGATTGCAATCTAAACCGTTGAGGCGTCAGTTCAAATTCAGTGGGACGGACAAAAGGAGCGCTGGAATATACCTTTCTTTTCCAGCTTTACCTGAAGGGGGAGGAAATACCTAGTCGATGTTGCAAAGAAGATGGGGTCTTGTAGGTGAAAGATGATGGATTACGGTGGACTGGTTCCCAGTAAACAATCGGTGGCGTCATAATCAAGAGCTGGGTAAATATGCATCTGCTCACAGACGAAAACATGCTTATATGAATATAGAGGGATATAGAAAGAGAGAAGAGATGTATCTGAGATAGATAGGTCTGGTTGTTCACTCAATTGAAATTGCCACGTGATCGATGTCTCTTGGTAGCATACTGTGTTGGGGGTGATCAATCTAAAAATTTGAAAAAAAAGAGGTATCAATGAATATGCTATAATCTGTCATAACTTGTTAGACAGTTAAAAGTAAGAGTCTAAATTTTCAAAAATAACAACTGACATAAACTAAGGAATCTATTTAGCATCAACTTAAATTGCAAATTGACTCCCCGCCAGAAACATATTTACGGTGGTTAAAAGAAGTATTTTGTAGAAATAAGGAATATTTTTTTAATTTTCAGCCCTTTGGCTCCAATGATACATCCCTTATGCATGATACATACATTCATACATACAGCCAGACTGACATAGCGAACCAACAAGCCGGACAAACTTGAAAACTGAAGAAACTTATGTTGATAATTTTGGTGTCAGTTTTGCTTAATGGTTCAGATAAATACTTGAGGAGGGTATTACCTTTTTGGTATGTACATGAATGTAATTATATATAATGGATGCAAAGTGTGAAATATCTATCTTCAAATTAATCTTAACCTATCATGTGTTCTGTGTAGGTCCTAGTTCATGACGAATAAAACAGATTTTAAAGAATAAAAAAATCTCCGGTGAGATTCGAGTTTGCAGCCTGTTACCTCAGGTACTTACCTTGCCGTGACAACTGCATTATCGTTTGAGCCACGAAGGCCCGCCAATTACAGTTTTAATAGCTGAGTCTAGCCATATCGCTTTTTTTATAATTCCCCGCTTATTTTCAATTAGCTGATTACTAACGATCAAGCAATGACTATTGATGAATTGCGATAAAAAGCATAAGAAATACGATGACAGTAATTTTGGTAACATATCAATAATAGTTAAGAATACTGAATTCGAGAAAACTGAATAAATTCCTTTTCACAAAAATCTCGCTAAAAATCATTTGTCGTCTTCTAAAATGCGGGTCCAGTCGTTCTGTTGAATCCCGACTGCGTCTTCGTCGAGCAAGTCATTCGAAAACAATCTGTTTGATGAAGTAATGTGTTCGTTGACTTGGCTTCTTGCTGACTGTCGTTTCGTTTAATACTTTTTTGCACCATTTAAAGCTTAAACAATGTAAGCAACAAAAAAAAAGAAACAGTGAATTTTCCTTCAAGTAATTCTATTTTGCGTCTCAACAACCTTGGAGGAACACTAACAGAATGATAAAACATATGTAACATGAAATGATTTTTTTGTGTGTGAATGATTAGAGAAATAATCCATGGACACCTTAAAGTAATCAAAATAAGTAAATAAATAGTTTGGGGTTTTTTTCCTTGGCTTTGCCAGTAAGAAAAGGGCCTAGATTTCAGTCAAAAGAAACAAAACACACATTTTCATCAATTATTAAGAAGAATATTGCAACGTTCCGAAGCAAGTTTTTGTTTGTTTTTTTTTAATTTACTTAGGGAGGTCAGTCACGTGATAAATATGATCGAAAAACAACCATGTCATTGAAATCAATTGTAATAATGTTATTTTGACGAGTAAGCATCACCTCTTTGCACTACACACAAATGGTCCACCAAGTCACCTCGACCTGTTTTGCTCTCGTACACCTCCCCCACCCCCAGCCCCAGCCCGAGTAAAATAATGAAAACGTCTTTTGATCTGAAATTTCCATGCTTAGTTCTTAATTACATAAGGTTACGGTTCGGTCTCTTGGGTATTTTACTACGTTGCGCTGCGGAATTAATATTTCACGAATGAAATAATCAATGATAAATTAAACTCATAGAATTGCGTAACCGACTGCATGGAAATGTGGTGTTTTAAGCATCATCATAAACTCATTTGAGGAAATTTCGGATCACAAAGTTTTGCGTACGCCGACTTTGAATCTTACTGCTTTATTCCAGTGATGCCAATTCAGCTGTTTTTAGATCAAGATCTAGCCCCGCTAGTTATGACAAAATCTGTAAATGTTAGCAGTAACCTGATCTGCGATGATTTAACTACTGCTGCTACGATTGACCAGTGCCAATGTTTTTATTTTATAATTAAAATGATAATTGATATAAGATTAGAAGCTAGAAGCAAGATTCAGAATTTGTTGCTGGACATAAAAAAAAGCTAAATCTTATTTCAAAAGAGCTGAATAGACAACAAAACAAAACCTACATTCTGTTGAAATAAACTTATTCGACTGGTTAGCCATCGGAACGATTGTCTTGAAAACATAGGTCTTACAAAACTATAAATTTGAAATATGAATTTCCAATAGTGATTTACCGATTTTCCCAAAAATTTTATCCAAAAGGTGTCTGTAGTATTCCAAATTTTGAACTAAACTCAGATAAATTAGTTTGCAATAAAATGTTTTTACCAGTTAACTTTGACTATATACATTTGAATATCTAAGCCTGGCAGACGACATATTGTTTTTTTCAAGGAGAATTTGGGTTGTGTTTTGTTTTTTCAAATCAAATCTTACGTAAGTAAACAACTGAGTCATCACCCTACTTCACACTAACCCTAACCAATATGTCGCTACACAATCATAACCTCAATTGTAACCCGACCCCCAAACAAAAAAATCAAACACAATAGCCTCTTCTAACTTTAAAGCTCACTATTTTTATAGCTAAAGTAAGTAATTTTATAGCCAAACGAGATTTTATGGTTGTCAAATGATAGTTTGAATTACTCGAAAATGAGACAGAATTTTGCCAAATAATATATGAACCACATTTTTTTTAGAATTTGATTTACTTTCAACACTTGAATTCAATGAGTATCATCTGAAAATCCAACCAAAAACATCTAAATTTAGATGCAAAACATCCAAGTTTTCAAATTTGAGATACTGCAAACATGTCTGTTGTAACAAACGTAATTTTCAATAAATTTTAATTTCTTTTCAAGTCCAGTCAATTATTCATTAGATTAAACGTACTTAATTTTTGAAATATTTTTCGTTAAACATTCTTGACAGAACAGTTTAACTTTCTGTTTACGAGAGAGACGCATCCTTGAAAAGTTATTTGTTGTTGTCATGGACGAAAATGTTTAAAAAAAAACTACCCTACGCATGAGTTTAATTAATCTACGCATATATAACATAAAGGAATGATAAAATATTCTGAAAATTGACGCCTGGTGAGAAAAAAAAAAGACTTACACATAAAAGTTTCATTTGCTACCTTCTCAATTAACATACTCTGTATGTATGCTGTCGATAAAAGTAAATAAGAAAAATAACTTAGAGACATTGCAATATTCTATTTGATAATTAATGAAAATTTATTTTCCGTTTCATTAAACTGAAATTCAGGCCTTTTTCTTTCTAAACGAGCCGAGAAAAAACTCAACAACTAGTTTTTTTTTTCAATTTCTGTTACTTCAGGATGTCGATATAGGTTGGATTATTTCTTTGATCTTTTGCAAAAAAAAAATCATTTTATGTCATACGTGTTTCATCATTCTGTTGGTTTTCTTCTGAGGTTGTTAAGATGTAAAATGAAATAATCTTAAGGAGAATTCACTGGGTTTTTTCCTTCGTTTATTTCCTTAATCTCTAAACTGTGCAAAAAATTATTCGAGGAAATAGCAGTCGATGAAATGCCAACGCAGCAAAAAAGAACTTCGTAAAAAAAAAGTTGCCCTACGAATGGGCTGCGTGGTAAATTTGCTGTCCATGTGTCAGCGATCCGGCGTTCAACGGGACGACCAAGAACCCTAAAAAGGATTATTCGTAAGCCTGTAAAATCGACCACCAAACATCTAGCTTTTTGTCATTTCGGCACTTCACAAATGTGTTTAGACAGTTTCAGCAAAACTACCTTATATTATGCACCGCTGTTCACAAAAGACTGGTTTAATCACAGTTGCTGGGCTCAAGTCATTCACGTATTCTGACACTTATATCTATCTATCCTTCTATCTTGGTGTCTGCCTGGACTTTGCCAAGTCCTCACCATTCAAAGTAGAAACTTGAAATTTTAGACACACACACACACTACTCTCAATGGGAACAGAAAATGTGGTTGCTTTTCAATTCCCCTCCAAAATAGGTTTTCAGATCATACTAAATTGGACACTAGTTTGGGCCCGTTTTATTTTTTTAAAATTCAGTCTTGTTTTTAGTCAATACGACCTATGTACATTACTAAGTCCGTTGACTGGCTCAGTTATTGCTGGATTTCGACACGATATATTCATTGTATATTGCTCAATCAATGTGATTAAAGGTGACACGTCGGTTCGAGTCTATTGACAAGAAAAGAGATTATGTTGAAAGATGAATATTTGTCGTGCAAGATAAACATTCTTTTATTATTGCGTATGTAACTTATCGACTCACCATCGTCTGTGCGTGTCTAGGTGTGTATTTGAGTGCACTTATGTCTCGCTTCCAATCTTAGCCTCTTCATTTATTCATCTACCCTATCTGCTTCGTCAGTCCACATCTTCAGCGTTAAAACAAGTGATTAAGATCTTTATTTACCAAAGAAATACATCTTTGGCTACTATTTGTATATTATCATATAATCTTTGGTCGGGTTTAATAGTTTTTCCAGTCAATTAACAGCAAATTTGAGGAAAAAGTTCGAATCTAAGCGGCCATCTAAATCCTCTTTTGCCATAAAATAGATTGACAAAACACTAAATTTTATCTATTCATTTATGTAGTCATTTGGGGTTTTTTTCTCTAAGAACGGAGTGATAGATCTCGTGTCAAATGATATTCGTCATTAATATCCGGAAACACTAGAAGTTATCTCCCTTGACCTATTTTCTTTAATTTGGTTTCACTAAATAACCTTCCCTGAGAGAATCATACAACCCTTCCCTTATCGTTTTTTTTTTTTTTTTTTTCCTTTTCTTTCTTTGTGGGAGACGGGAGCTTTCCTGTCACACATTTTTTCCTCGATTCATCTTTCATAATTCTCGTCTGACTTGGGTGTGGTCTCACACGTTTTTTTTGTTTTTGTTTTTTTTTCCTTTTCTGACGACGACTGGACCTTGCTGTCTTAATTGCACATTTGACTTGGATTTTCATTTTTGTTTTCTGTTTTGTTTTGGTTTCAATCAAATAATAATAATAATAATATGATACAGATAGACTATACGTTAAGAGAAAAGAAGGTGGTAGGGGGCTCATCAGCATAGAAGATTGTGTCCAGAGAGCTAAAGTAGTCCCAGATAGATATGTGCAAACAAATAGTGAAGAAATCATAAAGAGCGCGAGGGATAGTGCAACAAACAATAAAGTAGAAAACAATGGAACAGTACAGCAAACTAGAAAACAAAAGTGGGAAGGGAAAAAACTGTACGGCGACTTTAAAAGACAGATAAAAGATATAGCAGACGAGAAATCATGGACGTGGTTACGAAAGGGGAACCTTAAGAGAGAAACAGAATCGCTCATCATGGCAGCCCAAAACAAAAGCATAAGGACAAACTACATAAAAGCAAAAATCGACAGAACACAGACAAACAGCAAATGCCGCATGTGCGGTGAAAGAGATGAGACAGTAAACCACATAACTAGTGAATGTAGCCAACTCGCCCAGAAGGAGTATAAGCATAGACACGATAGAGTAGCAACGATGATACACTGGGAACTAAGTAAACAAATGGGATTCAACCATGGGGAAAAGTGGTATCAGCACAAGCCAGAGGCAGTTTTGGAGAATGACAACCACAAACTACTGTGGGACTTTGACATCCAAACTGACCACCTCATCCAGGCAAGAAGGCCGGACTTAGTAATAGTAGACAAAAAAAAGGGAAGGCCTGCCAAATAGTAGACATTGCTGTACCTGCAGACCATAGAGTAAAAAAGAAGGAGGGTGAAAAAAGGGAAAAATACCAGGACCTAGCAAGGGAGTTAAAGAAAATGTGGAACATGAAAGCCAGGGTAGTACCGGTCATAGTGGGAGCACTAGGAACTGTGCCCAAAACGCTGAGGGAGAGACTGGAGGAGATCGGGATTAGGGGGAGGATAGAGACCGTACAGACCACAGCACTGCTGGGAACTGCACGGATACTAAGGAAGGTGCTAGAGATATAAGGACTGCAACGAATCGTAGCTCTGTCATGATATGCGAAAGAGAGAGGAGACGTTAGCTGAAGACCTGAGGAGACTTATTGTCACTCAGCCTTCAGCGATAACCACTGGGCAACTGGTGTGAAACTGTAAATCGCAGAATTACTGCGACCTATGAGTACTAAGAGAGGAGGGCTGGAGACTTGAGGAGACTTGCTGTCACTCAAACTCCAGCGGTTACCACCAGGCAACTGGTGTGAGATTCCTAATAATAATAATAATAATAATAATAATCAACATCATCATCATCATTTTTTTCAAGTCTTTCGTTTGGACATAGACGTTCCCCGGGATTTGCCACAATTATCTATCAGTAGTTTCCGAATTCGTCTAGTTCATCTCTCCATCTTGTGTTCTGTTGGCCTCGGTTTTGCATGAGATCTCTGGGAATTCATGTTGTGAGTCGTGATGTCCATCGGTTGTCTGTCATTTTTTTAACAAGTGTACGATATCTTCGTTGGACTATGAATTTACATGGACAAAAAACAGTTGTTTAATCAAATGAGGTTGTAATAATTGAGCCAGGGGGCTCCACTTCAAGAATTCGTACACCCACGTTCTTTCCAAAAGGGTCCTTGCGCACATTATTTGTATCAGGTTATTCGAAGGATATTTAGCACAATTTAATTGCAAAATCCTTAATGGATTATCACGATTATTCAACCCCTTAATAGATTATCCCTATTATAGGCGTTTATAAAGAAAACTTCTGATTTTGGACAGAACGAAACATATTTCGGCATCCTGGTATATTTTAGAGCAAGCATTGAACTTATTATGCCGGGCGGCCCCAATTAGTTACAATAACTAGGGTTACGATTTTTGCTATTCCTGGGCTAAACGTGGAATGCTCATGGCATTTCTGAAGCGGAAAAAATCTTAGCTTGCCAGCGAAGATTTTAGCTATGTAAATAAATATACATTGAGTTAACTTTTTTTATACAACAGCATTTTTGCTCTAGGTATGAAATCTCGCAAATTGTATGTTTGGCTTGTGCATTTAAGGATCTTCTGAGGGCTACATATTTTTATTTGTTTATGGCAAACAAATGGAGTAAAAGAGAGAAAACATATTTTCAAGATTTCTAAAAACACATATTTTCATGATAAGGTTCGATATCTGGAACATGTCGAAATTACTGACAAGAAAAGTGTTGTGCGTAGCGAAGCAAATGATTGTCAAAGGTGATAGGTTTAAAAAGATAAGCCTCATGTAGAAGAACTTCACAACCTCGATCTATGAACGTTTGCTGCGTCACATTTGCAGTATTTTACTGCTTGATTCTCAAGCAGTAAAATGTTGAGTTCTTTACCAAGTTAAGATAGTTTCCTCTAATTGATCATGCAAATGAGCCAATTGCTCACTGTTTCATTGCGCAGTATTATTTTTTCCTAGTTCCAGCAATCAGTAATGAAAAAATCCCTTAAAATTCCGTCTAAAGGCATAGAATAACTCTTTCCCAGCATGTTCAAGTTGAGCCATGACATACATTATCTTGGAATTCTTGAAACAATTAGAGACCACCACTAAAACTGTCAACATAGGTTTCTCTAGTTTTCATGTTGGTCTGACTATATATATATATATATATATATATATATATATATATATACGTATCAGGCATACAGGCTGCACCAATAAAGCAGAGGGCAGAAAATCTAAACATTTACTCCTGATTATATCTACAAGAAACTTGGGTTTTTTTTTCAATCCCCTTAAATAGGTTCCTTGTTAAGTTTAATTTGCAATTCAAGTGTACGCTAAATAAGTCCCTTAATTTGTGTCCGGCGGCATCCATACTTAGTGATCAGTACACGACAAAAGGGGAGAGATGTAATTTGTTCATCGATCACCCATTTCCCCTTTTTTTTTAATTGATCATGCCCAACATGATGCTAAAAGTCCCTGATTGCGCAATGGTTTCTATTGAGTGACTAACCAATCCTGTCTATTTTTTATTTCCATTGACTCTCTTGTTAAAGGAATTACTCTTTTTCTGATTTGAGCTTGTAGATAAGATTAAGTGATAAAAAAAATAACCAATCAGTTCTGTGAGTTAATGTGGAAAATTGGACAAAAAATGATTAATGCAAGCATTACAGGACTATTACGTATATAGAGTAAATGAGAGAATATATATATATATATATATATATATATATATATATATATATATATATATATATATATTTGAAATTAAATAATTGTGTCATCCACAGTCTGCTCTTTCGTTGTATTACAACTCTTCATTGTGGCTATAGACTATCCCATCCAGTATCACGAGGTAGGATCGAAACCTTCGCTTCAGACCCAGATGATGGCATCTTACCTCTGCCTTACGCAGAACTGGAGGGTCAATAAGGTTGAATTTAACCGATATATTTACTCATGCTTATATTCCCCATCTACCAGACTGCTCTATTCCTAAGTTGGAAGAGCATTGCATGAGCTTATAATGAACGAGTTACCTCACTTAAAGAGTGTATAAAAACAATTTTAGTATTACAGCGCACTGTGATTTTATTATAGAAATGCCTTGTAAGCATTTCCGGGGAATTTAGATCCATTATATATTATTATATGTATAATTTAGTCCTCTCAGATAGTGCAATCTTCAGCACGTTTGCTCCCACGCATAGAATCTAGGTTCGATTCCCTGCATTAGCGAATAATCTGGACAACAAATAACAGCGTAATTCCTAATGGTGATTAGGATGAAAGCATTTCGGGAATGGTATTTGGTTTTCATTTATCTGCTAGGGTAGTATTGACATGAGAGGGAAGCGTTCGTGTTGCCTCCAGCTGCTGACGCTGTAAGGTCTTTAAGTTCGGATTCCATTCCAAACAAATTGACTAAAGAAATTCATTGAAAGCAACTGAGGTGGGCGTTTTGCAGAAAATAATCCTATTGTCTATATCATTGCATTGCAGTTAGTTTTACCACCGAACTGCATTGTAGATTGTTTTACCAAAGAAATGTATTGAAAATCAGGAAGAAAGGATTGCCAGTCGTCAAGAATCAAAGCGAGCTTTATATGTATTATGTATACGTATGGTAAATGATTTTACAATAGAAATGCGGTGAAACCGAGAAGAAAGGGGTTATCAGTGGTCAGAAATCAATGTTTGCGTTGATCAACCGTGAGCCATTAGATATAATGTATAATATAGATGGATCGGTGATGACTCTACTTTAAAAGAAAGCATTGTAATTAATTTCTCTGTTGAAATTCATAAATTCAAATTAAGGAAAAGGCTATTGTCAGAAATCTGCATTTAAGGCAATCATAACTGCGAGAATAAACTAGCATATGAGTAATACATACAGTTCATAACATAAGTATTTGAACAAAAAAGCCATTTTATTTCTAATCGCTTGGGTTAGAGAGTTAAAAATGAGAACACTACGCAAGAAGAAACATTTTTTTGTGTGGTCATCATAACAAAGCATGTATTCAGTCGTGTGTTGTCATTCTGGACGTTAAATTTATGGAAAATGTTGTTTGTTTTAATGGAATTGAATTGTTAAATCAAACATTTCTATCCTTCATAAATCTTGTTCAGATTTGATCAAGGAGAGTTTCTAAAAAGTGAACTCACATTGCATATACAGAGGAGTTGCGTAACTACTAAATAGATTTGAATCCTCCTTCCACCCGAACTCTATAATGGTCTGGGTAATCATCAGAAATAAAAATCGATTGTGTTTTTGTTCAAATATTTATGTCCAATACTTTTTAATAATTTTTCGATAATTTATAATAATGAAAAAAAAATATTGCTCATAACTATTTGAACAAGCACATCTTTAATTCCTAAGAATTCCTTGGAAGGTAAGATAGTTATGGGAGAGTGATTTATCCATGTGCTTACTCACGCACTTTTATCTCTGTCGGATATCGTTTTTTGCTAGTGACGAATTTTTTTCCAAATATCTGAAGCTTTCACAGCGTGCAGGGTGAAGTGTATCTATATCTTTCTCAAGGGCATTAGTGCATAGTGAACATGAGCAAATAGCCGGAATTCAATTTCGCCCCACAGATACCACGTAGGTAGACGTATAAACATCAGATACCTACACAGGTACACACATTGGAGATCTGCTGAATAGCAATAATCGCAGATGGTTGGTGGTTCTAACAAGTTCAATTTATCCAAAAATTCCCCGAAGAATTCCTTAAATTGAAACTGTAGTATGCGATTTAACTAGAAGGAAGCCATTGGCTCTCAAAGATGGTGCAAGGGGCTGCTTTTAAGCCTATTGGGAAAGGACAAGAATTCATTCAATTTACTCATTTACAATATTTAACTAATATATGTAATTTACTAAAAAATACATTCCTGAAGAATAAAAATTCCAGAATTTTGCAAATCATCTTTATTACTATCAAGAAAAATTGGTACTCTTGTAGGCGAAAGTAGAGCATTTGACCGCTTTTCACATAGTGTGAGGGGTTTGGAAAGTTGAAATCTTATAGTCAATAACGGGTAATGATGCTGTTGAATTGATTGAATTGATTTATGTAACCTGAATTTTAGACGAACTGAAAGCAAGAAAGTTGGCCTTCACATGATCTTAAACAAAACAAAGGCCATGCACAACAAACGTGTTGAAGACAGTTACACAATGATCAAAATCGAAAATGCACAGCAGGAGAAAGTAGATCACTACATCTACCTCGGACATCGAATCTAGATGAAACCCTCAAAAGAAGGAAATATTCAAGCGAAGAATCACTCTTGGATGGCAAGTCTTCGGCAGGGCATGTTCAAACTCCAGGAACAAGGAAATCCCAAAGGTACAACCAATGCATCCTTCTGATTGTCACCTATCGAGCTCAAACAAGGAACCTGACCAAAAGACTGACCCTCAATCTAAGAACCATGCAACGTGCACTTGTGAGAATCATGTTAACCATCACACGGAGAGATCACAAAACAACACAGCATATGGGGGGAAAACAGGAGTCTAAAACATTGTAGAATTCATTAGAAAACTAACATGGCAATGGGCTGGTCGTGTTGCAAAAATTTCAGACAACAGGTGGACATCACGACTCTCAACGTGGATCACCAGAGACCTCATGTGAAACTGTTGCTGGTAGAATATAAGATGGCGAGACGAACTACACTAGTACAAAAAGCTATTAGCTCTGAGATATCCATGATAGAGGGATCTGGCGAACAATCGGAAAGGTTTTTATCCAACGACTGACGTGAAAAGATTGATGATGATATTGCCCTCCCCCTTCTGGAAATATATCCTTTTGGGAATCCCCCCTCTTGGAAAACTGACAGCGGACGTCCATGAAGGTGAAGCTTAGAGTCATATAAAACTAAAGAAAAATACGTTGATGGAGAACCATGCATTGAATTCATACGAATATAGAAAAAATGCCGGAAACATATGCATCAACCTAAGAGTACCCAGCTATGAAAGCAACAAGCTGTCTCACTCAACATCGTCGAGTACCTTGGGGGTTTCACCGTAATCAACCTGAGTTCTACGAACCGTACATCCGGGGCGTCACGAATTAAAGAATTACCAGCTGGGTTCCAATATTCCATCTGGTAATCGTCTGCCGATAGCATTACCTTTGATAATCTTCCTTCATTATATGCGAACCATTTGGAGTGAATATATGCTTTGATTAAGATATTAATATACTTGCACGTTTCACTTAGTTACATTGGCACAAAAAAAAATGTGTCAACCCATTCTTAAACCCAGCTTGCTTCAGAATGTCGAAATATGTGTCGTAGATATTAACAATGTTGCAAAATGAGATTTAATGTTATTAGAATTCCTTATGCGAAATTACCTTCAGAGAGCTTTAAGATAGTCTACAGAAAAAAATAATTGAAATTACTGGACATCAATTATTTCTTTTAATTATTTGATATTTTCCCTGTTCTATTCATTCGATTTGGCAATTAGCTTTCGAGTTAATAGTTGACGTTCATCTTCTTTGTTATTTCAACTCTATCCATGCTTGGGAACCTTTGAAGTCTTTCTAATTTTATTGATATAGCAGAACTTCCATTTAAAAGCGAGACTTAATTTCCATATTTGCTATACTTTATTCGCATACGAACATACTCTAAAGGTACACATTCGTACGTGAGTTTTGGGATGGAGTATCGGTAATCAGCATAAAAAGCAGATTCAGCGAATATAGTTCAAATTCTGTTGGAGGCACTCCCGACTTGTACTACTGAGAAAGACATCAATCGATTCGATCACTGGATACTTTAACAAATTGCCTCGTCACTAATATAGCTTAGAGAGGGATACGTAAGAGGGGCATTAGAAAACGACTCCCTCATGATTACACCCCCCACAAGTAGAATCAGTCAAAATCTAGTCAACATGCATAGGGCCGGTTTTATATATTTATATATATATATATATATATATATATATATATATATATATATATATATATATATATATATATATATTGTTACCTCACTTGGAGGGTGCTCAATCCTGAATAAGGGAGCGTTAATTATTGAGTCATCCACGGACAGCTGTTTCGTTCTATTACAACTTTTCAGTGTGGCTATAGACTATCCATTTTCCCATATATATATATATAGATAGATAGATAGATAGATAGATAGATAGAGAGAGAGAGAGAGAGAGAGAGAGAGAGAGAGAGAGAGAGAGAGAGAGAGAGAGATAGATATTCATCAATTAGCCTTTAAAAAGTCCGGTGAAAGAGGTTTAGTCTCACAGTTATCAGCTATTTTTCTTTTCAGCAGTTGATATATTCCAACACCAAACGGTCCCGAAAAATCTAGCAGGAAAGTTAGAGGAACTACTAATCCTGGGGAGAAGTGAAACCGTCCAGACGACGGTGCAACTGAAGACTACCTGGATTCTGAGGAGAGATACGGGAGTACTGAGGAGACTTGCTGTCACTTGATCTTCAGTGAAAACTACCGGTCGATGCTGGAGTGGAAAGTCGAATAATTATAATAATGTAAATAACATGGCGCAACCCAATCATCTTTTGAATAGAGAATGTTAATATTACGTAATTTCACGTGAATTCATCAAAGAATACTGTCATAGGCTCAGGGTGATAGATAAATGGCTATCTGTGAAGTCTTCTTCGATGTCATGTCCAGGCTTCTAAAAATGTTGTTCGTACTAGTTTCAAATTGAGATGAAGGGTTTTTCTGTATTCAGTAATTGAAGCATACGC
>OY735228.1:33243151-33245651 GCA_963457665.1 Thysanoteuthis rhombus | reverse complement strand
CATATTTATACTATTTTTTCTCTTTGTCGGTAACTCTTGTGGTAAGGTCTGAAAGATGAAAATCTCTCCTTTTGATTTGCAATGCAAAACAAAGATTAGGGGAATCTACATTGTCAGTTGCGATGTCCAGTGGTTGTCTGACATTCTTGCAACATGGCCAGCCGATTTCCATCGGGTTTTTTTGTTTTTTTTTTTAATGATTTTCATATCTTTAATTTTCTGTTTTTGCTCTGATATGCAGTGTTGTCGTGATCTCTCCACTTGATATTCAGCATGATTCACTCCTGTGCACGTAGCATGGTCATCAGTTTGAGAATCAATCTTTTAGGTGGGTTCCATGTTTCACCTTTATAGACGACCATCAGGAGGATGTATTGGTTGTACTGCTGGTTCAAAAGATGACGCTGTAAAATTATACTTAGACTTAGTATCAATGTTATCATCAACGAAAAGAAAAATCAGTGAACTGTGTTCAAATCTCGACTGGGAGGGCTTCCAGTGATTTTGCCATAATTCCATTGGCCAAGGCATGAATCGATCTCTCCTTTGTCTTCTGATACATTGATAATTGATTGACAGACAGTGATGAGTCATCAGATTATGAAACCCCTTTCCTGTAACTACTTTATCTACCCAGATGTTGTAAGCCAAAAATAAGCTGTTGAATCCTTATCTAATCTTGATAGGAATTAATTTTTGTTTCCATTTTTCAAAAATGGTACAAATAGTTTTTCATACTGTTACAATATCACTCTTACGTATGCTACAAAAAGTGACATAATCTCTCTCTTATATTGGCCCTTTTGAACAATGACTAGACCAAGATATATATATATGTATATATATAAATTGACAAAAATGTATTGTTACTTGCATACCACGTTGGTTGATGGGGAGGAGTGTCAGTGAGTATCCACTTACAAAACAAGAACCATAAGTTCAACAATGTGTCCACCATCTGTTAGTTGTAACAGGAAGAGCTGGTAAAAGAGCAAGTAGTCTTTCTTTGAGTCAATTGATGCTCATACTTGTACAAATATTGCGATATGGAAATTTTCTAAGAGTATTATTACTATTTTTTTTTAATTGCAAATGTCCCTTTCTGATCAATTTGTCTTCTTTTTTAAACAAAAATACTCGTACATCCTATGGTGACATCATAGCAGTTGGTTTTTTGATGGTGTTACAGTTTTAATGACATTGTAACACTTCCATCCGTCCTGTCTATGTTGTTGAACATAACTGGGACCGACTGACAAACCAACCAACTGACCGAAAAGCGTCTTATTGAGATGTGTGTACACACCTGAAAATACTCTCCAGTAACTAATTTACCTGCACAGAGAGTAGCAGCAAATTGCTTTTACCATCATAATCAAGCTTTAGAGGAATCTAATCAACAGACAAAGTTATATAAGGAAAGTTTCCACGCTGTTGGTGAACCTGTGCACACATTGTATGTAGGGCCCCAATACGCGAATAGGAGACCAAGTCTGTATGCTGTATTCAATATGGAAGCAAGGAGAGATAATTTCTAGATGAGGTCACACATCTGAAGCTGGAACTTAGAAGAAAAATAAGACTCCTCAGAATTATTGATTTATCAGCCTGTTACTGTGTGCAGGTGTCTACAAATGGGGTAAGCTATGTATGTTGTATTTTATATGATTGATTCAAACTTTATAGGCAGCAATTATTTAGGTCTTTTATTTTGTTTTATTGATACACATTTACTGCCAAATAGAACAGAGTGTCTACCAGAGTAGTTTGTTCATTGTACGCTCTATCTTATTAATTATTCATATATATCATACGTGGGCCTGATCTTACCAACTGTGCTAACAAAGAAATGGCCGAGCTCGAAGAACGCACTAATATAACCCATCTCTACTTTACGATCGAAGGTATGAATGCTTATACAGACACACACACACATACTTACATATATATGTGTGTGTATGTGCATCTCTCATGTCGGTATAATGAAATATCAGAATATACATATATGTGGGCGTATATGTGGGTCTGTGCGTGCAAGTGAGCGTTTGTATTATACATATATATGTATGTATGTATGTATGTATGTATGTATGTATATATATATATATATATATATATATATATATCAGAATGTGGATTCGCTACACAAACTAGCTCATGCTTCTGTCCTCTTCGGGTCTCATCAGGCGAACTTCATGAGTAAAATGCTGTATGTATCGAGTACTCTATGCATTTCAGAAGTGACTTTGTATTATTTATATATAATTATATTGTGTTATACTGCCAGCCTGATCTGTACCACATATATATATATACACACACACACACACATACATATATATATATATATGTGTGTGTGTGTGTGTGTGTGTGTGTGTAATGATTATATAATTGTGTCATCCACAGACTGCAGTTTCGTTGTATTACAACTCGTCAGTGTGTCTATGGACTATCCATTATTCCATCCAATACCACAAGGTAGGAGCGAAACCTTTGTTTC
>OY735228.1:33230651-33240651 GCA_963457665.1 Thysanoteuthis rhombus | reverse complement strand
CTCATCATCAAATTCACAAATCTCTCCTGGCGCCGTCCGTCCCTGGCTCCGTCACATCCCGGTTCACTGTGCAATGCTTTTTTTCTCCAATGACCTGATCCTTATCAAGACTCATGATAAAAGTCATGTGGAAAAATTAGCACATAGCTCTCCTTACGGACCCTAGTCGCTAATATGACTAATATTACAAATAATACTGCTACTACTTTTTATACTACAACTACGAATCAGTACGATTGGTACTTCCAATATTAATAACTATTACTTATCCTACAAATAATACAGCTACTCTTCCACCTATGCCGCTATTACTGTTAGTACGACTGAAGTTAACTAGTATTATTACTATTATTGATAAATATAATAACTATAACAAATATTACAAGTAATACAGCTACTACTTTTTCTACTATATCTGCAAATCGCTACAATTAGTACAACCAACAGAAATCTGTATTACTCATTACTCATCATTGCTTTAACTACAAATTCTATAAACATAACGACTGTTAGTATTAGTATTAATTATTCACATTATTAACAAAACTGCTACTTTTTATACTTAAACTTGTACGCCACACAACTGTCGTTTACTAGTATTCGACTAGTTTTTCTTCCATCTTAATTTCAGTTGCTTTTCATTGCATCTTCGGGAGCTCTCTTCCTACGTGCAAGCACACGAGTCGGAAATAAATAGAAAGCATCCAGTGGGACTTGAAATCTCCCGAGACAGGAAGCTTGTCTTAGCGGGACAGCTGCCTCGTCTATTAGGCTACGAAGGCAACCAGCAACAGAAGCTCAAATTTTACTATTTAGTTCTCTACTTTCACCCGAACACTCGATCATCTGGTATTTTGATGTTTTACTTACTCTACTTTACTTAAGTAAAAACCAGACATTCGTTGATGACCTCTGGGTACATGTCATAGAGAAAGTTGAGGGAGACCTTGACGCTTGAGCACACCACAAGGTAAGTGGATGTTAAGGCTAAAACTCCATGAACCAGATGGTTTGAATAATAATTTCGCATTCACCATGAACTCTTGAGTAATTATTTGCCGAAGATTTTAAAATCCACCACGTTTATTGTAACACTAATGTGTGAATTTCAATTTATATTTCGTTTTCCTTGACAGAACACACATTTCACATTTTTCAACATTTTGAAATCATATTTTTTTTAAGAGCATCACGTTCTTGAGACTTTGATGTGTGGCGTTCAAATTCCTTTTCGGTTTTCATTACAAAACGCACCATTTACGTTTTAATACTATTTTTTTTTAAATTTGAATTTTGACTGACGAAAATATTCAACATACTCAAAATTTCCAATATTGTTATATATTTTTAAAATGCAAAACAGTCTAGTTTTTCTTCTTTCTCTTAAAATATGAACAAGCAAAACGTTATCGATCATTTCCTATATCCGGTAAAATCAGTAGCATTATTAAAAATCGCCAACCATAACTGTCATCATGGCTGTCACTATAGGTTTCTCTAGTTTTCAAGTTGGTCTGGCTGGCTACGCATATATCACGATACAGACTGCCCAATGGTCCTAGAGGGTAGAGCAATTAAACATTAACTCCTGAATTTGTCAAGAAAAACCTTTTTTGTTTTATTTCGTATAAGATAGTTTTTAGCTGTGGGGAGCTCTCAATTTATAATGTAAGTTTATGCTCAATTCATTTCTTAGTAAGTGTCCAGTAGTGCTTATGCTTGTTTTTTTTTCGTTTTTTTTTGGGGGGGGGGTATTAAGTCGGAGAAGTAACTCGTCTATTGGTCATCATTTTTTTCCAATTTTTTAAATCCTCTCCTCCAACACTGCATATTGACTAACCCACTTTAACCACGTGACGATATTTATTGAGTGACTATCCAGACCTGTTTTTCAGATATTTTTTTCAAAATTTGAAAATAATAATTCCAAGAATAATATTGATTACCAGAAATGCTACTACCTCTGCAACTACTGGTGGTTACTAATGTTACTAACGCATATGTCTACCATTACCAGCACTAGAAACACGATTGTCTATTACCAATTCGTCATGTTTGGCATAAGATGGCATTAAAGCCGTTTCGTTTTAACAATCTCTATTCAAAATCTCATCAGATTATCAAATAATATCAAAACTCGCGTATTATAATTCATTGTTGATCGATGATGGAAAAAATAAGCTTGATTTCTGACATGGTACCTTGTTGCAAAAGATAAAGACGCGTTTCAAACGATATGTGGATTTTATGGAGAAGTTGCCATAAATGATTGAACAAGTCAAAAGTGTCTTTTGAAATTTCACGCAGGGGGTTCCGTGCTGAATGATACTTTGCAGTCAGATAGTTGAGAATAACCAATGGTATACGGTTCAGGTGTTAGTCAGGAAACCCAAACTATCCAAATCAAGGGTTGTACCTCCTTCGCATTTCTTTTCTTAGGTGTCCTCTGCGTAACCATACCCACAAATACTTGTTTGCGATAGTTTCTATCTGCATTTTAAATTTTCCGTGAGGAGTTCTATTTTTCAGTTTTCATTCTTCCATTCTTGTGTTCCTTTCCATTATTTGTTGTACTGTTACAAAAAACTTTCATGTGTTCACCTAAATATTGTTCGTATTTCTGCAGATCCTATAAGAGCTGTTTAAACAAACCTTTTCCGTATTGCTGGTATTGATAGTACGAGTTGTAATGCTGGAATGAGAATAATATTCACCGTAGAATTCTTGTGAAAACAGTGATGAAAGTTATTTCAAAACCAGTAAATCACGGACAACAGCGACCATTGCTTTAGTAGAGGCAAAGAGAATTATAAGGAGGAAGAAGAAGAAGAAGAAGAAGAAGAAGAAGAAGAAGAAGAAGAAGAAGAAGAAAATCATTTCATAAAGAGAGAAAAAAAACGGAAACCAAGATATGAAGAGACAAATATACTGAAGATGAAATGTAGGGGACAAAAAACACAGTAAAATCAAATATGGTGGGCGGAAGGATAAGAGGAGAGGGATAACAAAAAGGACAAAAGGAGAAAAGAATTTTCAGAAAGTATGAAGAAGAACAAGAGCAACAACAACAAAGAGGAGCAAGAGAAGAAGAACAAGAACAAGAGCAAGGAGCAGGAGAAGAAGAAGAAGAAAAATGAGAAGAAGAAGAAGAAAAATGAGAAGAAGAAGAAGAAGAAGAAGAAGAAGAACAACAACAACAACAACAACAACAACAACAACAAATGGGAGTAGAAGAACAAGAACAAGAGCAAGAAACAGAAGAAGGAGAAGAAGAAGAAGAAAAATGAGAAGAAGAAGAAGAAGAAGAAGAAGAACAACAACAACAACAACAACAACAATTACAACAACAACAACAACAAATGGGAGGAGAAGAACAAGAACAAGAGCAAGAAACAGAAGAAGGAGAAGAAGAAGAAAAATGAGAAGAAGAAGAACAAGAAGAAGAAGAAGATGAAGGACTGTAACAACAACAGCAACAACAAAAACAGCCACAATAACAACGACAACAACGACAACAGCAACAATTATTACAATAAGAGGAAGATGGAATTGAAGAAGACGTACAACAACAGCAAAATGATCAAGAAGGAAAAGAAGGGAAAACAACAAAATTATAACAAATAAAACAAAACAAAAAAAGAAAAAGGAATAAGTAAGTGGCGAAGAAAAGAAAGAAAAAAAGAGCTAAAAGGTAATGACTGATAAGAAAATATTACGGAATCGGAAAATGAAAACAGAAGAGAAGAACGAGGAGGGAAAAAGGGGGGGGGAGAACAGAAAATGAAGCCATTTTGCTATCCATAGCAGAATGCGCGCAAACAGAAAGTCCTTTAAAACGATTTGTTGTTTATCTGTAAAAGAATAGCGAAGTGAAGCTCTGTGCTAATGCAATCATTTTCGTCACAGTCGCATGCGCAAGAATAACACCGGGCGCATGCCCAGCGTTGTGTACGCATGCGCGAACAACAACGCTTCGCTTTATTATATTAACAAGGCGGTATCCCGAATCAAACAGGCAGGAAGATAAGATTCTGTAATTTAGGAAGAGAAAAACGGGATAAAAGAAAAGGTTGCAAAAATATGAGAATGCTGGAGATAGAAATAGATAAACAAAAACAAGAGGAAATCGACTTGTTTTGGGATATATTTTACTGAAGGGGTTTTATTTCGTTAAATAATAATAAGGAAATAGGCAAACGAGGGAATTAAAGGTGATAAAAAGGTAAGTAAGATTATAGCGAACAAATTACGTATGATGGAATTGATAATAAAAACAAAGAACTTCAAGTTAGGTTGGCCAAAATATCGTGAGAAATCAATTAATAATAATGTGTGGAACATGAAAGACAGGGTAGTACCAGTGATAATAGGTGCACTTGGAATCGTATCAAAGGCGTAGAAAATGAGATTGGAAGAACTGGAGATAAGAGGAAGGATTGAGACGGTGCAGACCTCAGCTTTTATTGAGACCGCATGATTACTTGAGTGAGCACTGGGAATATGAGATCTACGACCCTCAGTTGTTAGCAATGGCCTAACAACCAGGGAAAGGGTGTGGTGAAGACGGTACGAATCACAGCCTGATATGATAGTAGGGCTGGAGACTAACTGTGAACCAGTCTTCAGCTATAACCATCAGGCAACCTGTGTAAAACTGCAATCCACAGCACTGCTGTGGACTGTAAGGAGGGCTCGAGAATCGAGAAACTTGTTATCAACCAATTCCCGAAAACAAAGGGAAAATCAACTACCTCATATACTTGGGAGATGTAAAATTATTTGCAAAGAACAGGGAAGAGCTGGAAATGCTGTTCAACAAAATGAAAGAATACAGCGACAACAATAGGACGGAGTTCGAAGTAGAAAATGCGCACAAATGGTAATGCACATGTGATGCAATGAAAGGGGAAGAAAAGAAAGAGAAAATAAGAAGAGAATATATATAAATATATATGTATGAGATACAAAGAAAATCGCAGAAATCTGATAAAAGGAATGAACAAATGGGCAGTATCAATAGTGAGACACACAGGTCCATTCCTTTGATGGACAAAGGAAGAACACCAATCAATGGGCTAGGGAACGAGAGAGCTTATAACAATGCACAAGGCTTTACACCCCAGAGAGAGATGACACAGATAGACTGTGCGTGGAGAGGAAAGAAGGCAGTAGAGGACTCAGCAGCATAGAAGACCGTCCAAAAGGCCAAAAGAGGATTAGAAAAGTACGAGCAAGTAAATATAAAGAACCCCAAGGCAGTACAACGAACAAGGAAAGGAAAATGGGAATAGAAAGAAAAACTACACGGGGAATTCAAAAGACAGATACAAAATGCCGCAGACCAGAAATCATGGATATAGCTACACAAAGGAAACCTGAAGAAAGAAACAAAACCGCACATCGTGACAGACGAAAACAAATGCATCAGGACAAACTCGGCAAGTCAAGCCAAAAATCGACAAAACACAAACAGCAAATGCTGCCCATGCGTAGAAAAGGATGACACCGTAAACCACATAACCAGTGAATGTGGTCAACGATCCCAGAAATAGTATAAAACAGACACGATAGGGTAGAAACAGTGATACACTGGGAACCGGGCAAACGAATGGGATTCAACTATGCACACAATGAGTATCAACACAAACTGGAGGCTGCCCTGGGAAATAGACGTTACAAATTACTATGGGACTTGGGCATCCAAAAAATTTAGATGAATCAACCAACCTAGGCCAGGAGACCAGATCTAGTTCTCATAAGCAAAGGGAGATCTGTCAGGTTGTGAATATCAGTTTTCCAACACGACCCCGAGTGGAATTGGAAGGGAGTGAAAAGTTGGGAAAATATTTGTACAACGTTTTAGAATTTTAAAGTATTCCTCATCATGAAGTTGACTATTATTTTCATTATTATCAGAAGATTTGAAACTGTCATGATGATTCTTGCAATGAGTTCGATCCTCAGTGGATACCTGCATACTCGTGACCCAATGCCCAAACTATTCTACGCTTACTAAGTAACTATTAGGATATCAACGATTGCGTGGGTGGAACAACCGAAGCCAACGGAAAGAGCAAGGTTTTATCCTTTTTTTTATAAGTGCGTGTGTGTTCGTTCACAGTTTGTTTATGGACTTAATAATTGGCACCAGTACACTACCAGTCCCCCTCCTTTTTTATTTTTTGTTTTTCGTTTCGTTGTTTTGAAAGGAAAAGCTATTGAACCTTTGGTGCCTTATTTTGGCGGGTTTATCAATAACATCTTGATTTTGGAGAATATTCCCAGACATCTTTTTTTACTATATTTTTTAGATGCTTTACCGTGATGACATGAATAGAATTTAATCTGACTATATTTATTCTTCAATGGAATTTTTTTTTTTCACATGTCTTGAAGATTTGACGCAACGGCTGTTCAATTACTGATTTTTGTTTTTCGGGCAGCAGGCATGCTTCCTATGTTGTGGGTATGGATTTATATAAGCAAACAGAATCTCTCTTCATTTTATTCAGATCATGATCTTACTACAAGTCAAGAAATTAACTGCCAAATAAAGTCAACAAATAAATTACACAACATAAACTGGTTCCATCTCCTTTTGTAGTTAAACTCCTTCTGAATTGACTATATTTTCCCAATCTAACAACAATGTTAAGTTCAGACTTCCAGTTAAGACTTAAAATATGAAAAGATTAGAAAGATGGATTGAGAGAAAAAGGTAAGAGATAGAGGGGGAGATTACTATGTTACCAATCAACTAAAGGAAGATATAAAGAGGGAAAAAGTGAGATAGAAAGGAAGGGAGAGAGAGAGGAAGAGACAGAGGGAAAGGAAGGGAGAGAGAGAGAAAGAGAGAGAGAGAGAGAAAAAAAAGCGGGGAAACAGGAAAATGATGAAATATGAAAAAATAGAAAGATGTGTACGCTAGACTGGATTATTGGGTGTCGCTAAACATTCTTTTAATTAGAACTTATTAATTTTTTCTTTCTTATTTAAATCCTTACCATAATTCTTTTTCTATTTATTGCTCTCTTCTCTATTCAATCCTGATGGCCCATAATAGAAACTTGAAATTTTGCACACAACTCTCCTAAATGAGAACAAAAAACCTTTTCCTCGTTTTTTTTTTTTAAATTCAGCTTCGTAGCTGAAATAGTTACGTTCAAAGTACAGAGATAGAGGTTGACTGAATCAGCCTGTCTTGTTTTTGATTTTTAACAAATATGTTTGGAGATGGACGAGCAAAAACAACCCAGGTTTCATTTCAACTTTCAAAAAAAAGACAAAAATAAATGCAATGTATCCCATTCCAAAGTGACACCAGAAAATGATGGACGTGACCAGCAAGAAGACATGATTTTGAAGCTGATTTTCAAGGCTGGTAAGCCTGACCCTTATTTCTCCTATTTTGCTTAACTTGATGAAGCATTGGCTCTCAGTCGGTTGAAGGGAACTTCCATATTAAGAGATTGATTTACCACAAACTCACATTGCAAAATGACTTCCAACTAAAGAAACGATTTGGGGTGGGGTTATTCAGAAGAAATTGACAGTTTTTCTTGACAGTCTCTAATACTTGCCCAGATTCTCTGCTTTTACCTCTTGAAGACGATAAAAAAGACTGCACTGATTTTCAAAAATATCTTTGTTATTAGAATTATTTATTGTTAAAGTACTTTAAACGAACTTTTCTTTAAAAGAAAACGTTGTGCATTTTACTGGAATATTTGTAAAAAAGAGGGAAATAACTCTGATTGTCATAACGGTGATGACTGTTCATTCGTCAGACAAATGTTAAAGTAACTTGCTTTTTTTTCACTGAAACTATCCGGGGATTGAAGGTCACGTAGTTCTGCTGTATGTATGTTCTCGATATACACACGCACACGCACACACACACATGAGCGCGCACGTGATATTTATTTAGATGGTCCAAATGAGGTGACACATCTTTTTAGAAATTATTTTTTTCTTCTACCTCCATTAATCTAAAGCTAATCCTGATTGTGAAAAAAAAAGCAAAAACGATTTTTGTATTTTCCTTCAAAAATTGGATATCTTTCCAAACAAACAAACGAACGAACAGACAGATCAATTGGTGAAAACAAACCACAAAAAACTCACATACTCACTCACACACACACACGCACACGAACAAAAGAAAGATAGGATTTCGACACGAGAGAATATTTACGGGCATAAAATAAAAATACGTCAAAGTGGTTGAGAGATGTAAGTGAGAACAAGCGAAGAATCGATTTATAGCAAGCGGAACAAAAATAAATCTCTATTCTCTTGAACTTCCTCCTACTCCTTTGAATGCAGGAGGAGAGAATGTTATTATCTCCGGATATAGACAAACGCTCTGATCAACTAGTTCACCAATAAATTTACGATTCAGTGGCCTGCTTGGGGGTTGCGAAATACCGAGGGAAAATCTGCAAATGATCAAGCCAAGATACTCTGTATAAATCTGTGCGACCTATATCAGTTGAGCCGGCTCACAGCTTTTAGCTGTTTAACGCTTATGAGCCTCATCCATCCACCAATCCTATCTTTCGTTCGTCTTCTTTTCTCGTCTTATCTCGCTGAATCTCGTCTCTCTTTTTTTTCTTTTTTTTTTTTTTTTCGTCCTTTCGGTAGATGATATCCTTTCTCTTCACTGAAACCAACCAACGGTTACTATACTTAGAAACGGAATCTCATTGACTGCTTAATGGCGTCCTTTTTCAAAGCGACTCAACTTACAGAGGTTAGAGAGATACCAAGAGCGCAGCAAGTGATTTAGAAGGCAAAGGACTTCAGAATTACTATTACAAATTGTCAACCCAAATAGTCAACACAACTGTCATCCTAGGTTTCTTCTGTATTTAAGGTAGTCTCACTTTTTGTCGGGCTGACTTCATTTATTCCATATATTCAAAAGAAAATGTATTTTTTAGGTTTTTAATGGAGGATTTAATCAGGTTCCTATGTATTCCAACACTATTATAACATTGCAAATTACTTTGACCATGTAAATTTCTGTCAAATTGGTCTTTTAGCTTATGTACAGCTGCACTCAGGCTTGATTTTTGAAAATTTGTAAAGTTGAGTGATCACTGCTCAAACAATAGTCGAGAGAAGTAATTTATTCATTAATCACTCAGTTTTCCAATAGTTTAATTGATCAACCCCAACACGGCATGCTGCCAAAAGACGTCGGTGGGCCGATTGTTTCTATTAAGTGACTAACCTTTACTGCATTCTTCATTCTTTTTAATGATCAGATGCCGACCAAGAAGCAAAAGAAGTTTCACAAATACTTATCCTCTTATCGATGAGAAACGCTATATAATTTCTCTCATTAGTGATATGAATTCACGGCGAAATCTGGTTACATGTCAAAAATGGACTGCTTACGAGAACGAAAATAAAGATGACATTAACATTCCATGGGGAATTTCGTCTTACCACCACGCAAATGTGCTGTGTTGAGGTTCATGAAATGAGATGTTAGGGGAAAAAAGGGGTGATCAGTGAATGCTAGTTCTCCCGACTTTGTTTGACTGTAATCGCTGGAAAAGGACTGTATTTTCCAAAACAAAAAGCACCAAGCAAGCACGAATTAATGATCCATTTAGCATAAACTTACATTGCACTTTGATCCCCAACAAAAAAGTAACAAAAAACAAAAAAAATGTCCTTAATCAACGAAAAGAGTAAATGTGCCAAATTTCGAGTTTCTGCTATGAACAATAATAGTTGGGCGAAGTCCTGATAGATAGATTCATACATACATGCATATGTACATACATACGCATAAATAACCTAAACCCAGCAACAGTAATCAAACAGGTCTGTCGTGGATAGCAGTGATCAACTATTATTTTCCAAATATCTTCCATTTTCTAAACACCACGCCATATTTCTCCTACATTAATGACAAACTCTGCGCCCTAATCTCCCACCGATTGTTTGAAAATCATTAGAGAAAACATTGATAAATACCCTTGGTATA
>OY735228.1:33175651-33228151 GCA_963457665.1 Thysanoteuthis rhombus | reverse complement strand
CATTCTTCATATTTAGCCTATTAATGTAAATAGATTGTTAATAATAATAATAATAATATATATATATATATATATATATATATATATATTCATCTCCTTTTTAAGAAACTAACCCAGTCTGCTCAGACATACATGCTGTTTTACTTTTCTTTTTTACTGTATAATACTATCAATAGTATATATCTATATATCTATCTAGGTTGAGTAGATTCCGGTTAATTGGTATACACAACGGAAATGAACAATTTAGCCCAATTACGAAGCTGTTCCAGTTATTTGAAGCAATACACAAACAATTTAAACACGTGCATATTCAACATTACGCCCCAGTCTACACACACACACACACACACACACATACACACGTACATACATATATCTAATCACTGTAAAACAAAACTTCCTGTTCTAATCCAAACCGGAAAGAGATTCAATAAAGTTTTAGAGAAAGATTTTTTCAAACATTTCCATATAATCCGTATCAAATATTACGTTGTTTCAACTTAAAGGTAGTTTTTTTTTTACATCACAAAGAATATTGCAAACAATGGGAGATTTACAAACGCTACTGCATTTTTTTAAAGATTCAATTTTAATAGAGATATTGTTTGTTTTTATTGGAGGTTATCGAGGCTTCGGCAACAACGGCGTCTACTTGAGTAGTTAAAGTAATTTCCAAGTACGATTTTGAATCAGGACATAATGTCAATTAAGTTACTGGTAACGCAAACATAACTTTTTGTATGGAACGCTATTACTGTTTGAACTGTTCAGCGTTCAATAGATTTAATTCTGGAAATATGGATAATGATCACAAACCTCGAGGCTGACCCAAGCCTATCCTTAATGACGAAGAATTATTGTCACCCATAGTTAACAATATACGAAAAACAGTTGCATCATTTTCTGGAGATTCCTGGATTCAAAAGTGACCATATCATGTCATCTCAGGGAATTTGATTAAAAAGAATTGAAAAATAATAGATCTTACATGAATTGAATGAGATGTTCCATGATAGTTCCATATACTAGCGTACCAACAGTGGTAGGGTGGCCCTACCTAGTTGACACCATCAAAGGGGTGACAATATAATGTTTCAACAGTGCGAAAATTCAACATCTACCGCTACTTTTAGCGCTATTTTTCAGGGATTTCAAACAATATTTAGTTAACCATTTTAAACGAATCTAACTATTCTTCAGCGATAAGAAATGATCATAAAATGTCTAACAATATTTCTAGTGTATTTTGGCGTTTTTTGATATCTTAAGTTGATTTATCTCAATGAAAATTTCAAGTTAGCAACACTGAGTTACCGCCCCGGGTGACATCGGCCCTAAAAACGCCACCCTCTACACCATTAACACTTTTAAGCTTAGAGAATTAGGATTCGAAGTCCTGCAGGGTTTCTAGATATCCACCAGATATTTCCCCGACATATTTCCAACTATTCAATCATTTTTAATTCATCAACGATAATTCGTGCTTCTACTGAATATGAGACCTCTAAATCTAAATAATTTTATTGAGTGACATGTTATCACCAGAAGAATGTATTTAAAAAAATGGCTACTGCTTTAAATTGATCATTTCGGGATTGGATATTCACTGTATTTTGTTGTTTAAATTATCCTTCACTCACCTTTTTAAAAAATGACGTTTCATATTTTGTACCATAGTGGATTTCTGGAATCATTGATTTCCATTGATGTTTGACGAATTAGTCAAGTTCTTAGTGTTGTAGTCTTTTGAATGTCTGCAGTAGAACAAAATCGGCGGTAATATTGAATAGAGATAACGTACTGCTTTCATAAACATTTTGCATACAATAATGACATGATGCACAGACGTCCCGTTGTTTTGTGTTTGGTCACATCTTATATCCATTAACCTGGAAATTCTGTATGCATCAATTAACATATATACTTGCATCTCGGAAAGATCGCCCACAAAAGATACACTAAATGAACTATCAATGATCAGGTGAATAAGTTACCAAAAATTAAGAGCCAAACCAAGACATTTTGAAGGTTTTCGCTGGCCCAATCAAACGGTTTGTTGGTCTAAATAAATGGAGATTATAACAAATTTGATTTGATATTAGGTTTTCTAGATTAGGCTCAAATGAATGGTTGCCACGTTAACCAATAACCTTATTAACCAGATTTTAAGGAATATATATGTATGTGTGTGATAGAGAGAGAGAGAGAGAGAGAGAGAGAGAGAGAGGGAGAGAGTGTGTGTGTGTATGTATGCATTTGAGTATGAGTATGCGTATGCGTGTCAGCAGCAGTTATGAGTCCATAGGCTAGACAAAGGCCTCTCCCCTCTCCTCCAATGATAAACACAATCGTACTAACATCTGCCATGCCGTATCAACAAACCTTTCTCTCATCTCCCCATCTTGTCTGGTCTTGTCCTACTGCGTTTGATGTCTCCTAGGCATCAATTGGTCATTGGCATCTCACCGTGAGGTATTAAGACTGTGTAATAGACTTAGATTCTCATTGTTTGTCTCACATTTGCAGCTTTTTGCCGGACTAAACTAATCTCAGTAAATACCAAAAGATGGAGATTCCCACGTAGTGCGATAGATGTGCAGTGAGTAAAACTCACTTTACTGGGTGGCTCATTTCTTGGGCTTTTTTCCAGATTGAGTAATGTTTGATGATTACTGTATAAGCACTTACCTTGCCATGAAGTTTTGTAAACTAATCTCAGAAGCCAATTTTCAATTTTCTTCGATGCTTACAACGTACTTTACTACTTGGATTTGAGGCAGACTAAGGTAAGTTTGATATACAGACATATATATATATATATATATATATATATATATATATATATATATATATATATATATATATATATATATATGTCTCTGTGTGAGTGAGTGTACTGTATGAATTTGACAATTTGGAAAATGACTAAATTATAAATTTTTCATACATTTCTTATTTCCGATAATGCATCTCACATCAGCAACGTCATATCGGATTTGAATATCTTTCAAAAATATATGAGATCTAACATTGTTATGGGGACATCGTGATGATGTCACATTTCGGAGGCGTTATTCGGTTCTCTCGTGGATATTTCAGATCATTTGGTTTCTATTCCTTTGAGCTTTGGCCAGTATCCCTCTGTTAATTTGTTTCTAAGACCATTTCAGTATATTTCAATATAATTTTCTTAACAATGAAAACATGTGCATTTTTCCGGGACGTTGTTGGGTTGTATTATATTCTGAAATAAGTACTGATTCTATGATCAGCCATCTCATCTAGTTTGATGCTAGCTTTATTATTTCCGCTTTTTTTCGGATTGAAATCGTGACCCCTCCTTGTTTCGATGGACCGCGATTGTCTCAAATGAATGGATGCATGTATTTATGATTATAAATTGTTTCATATCAGATTGAAACTCTTATTTGAACTGATCTCTCGTTATTACTCAAGGAATTATCATTTGGCCTAGACAACGTAAATAGAATAAAGAATTTAAAAAATCGGTCTGCTGCTGGAATCGAACCTGCGACCAAAAGTCGTCTCAAAAGACTGTGAGACTAGTTCACCGAAATTCATGTTACGGGAATCGAAGTGTTATCTGGGCCAATGCATTATAGGTGGCTGTTTAGCTCAATCGTAAGAGCAACGCTACGTTGAAGCGGCTACCCAATCAGGTCATTTCAAATAAAAGTTTCAATTTAATATAATGCCATTTATAATAATTCTATTGGATCATATATCCATTTCTTAACACACACACACACACACACACACACACACACACACACATATATATATATATATATATATATATATATTTACACATGTGTGTGTCTGTGAATATAATATGTACATACGTATAAGCATATTGTATTGTAAGTTTTTAACTTCTTCGCACCTTGGTTGTTTCAATTCCTGAATTTCTTCCTTGTCTCCTTTTTTATTTCTGCTATCAGACATTTTTGCCGGGTATCGGTTCCCACCTTCCAGCTTTTTATTCGTCCTTGTAAAATCCTCCCCTCCTACGCAACTGGAGATACGAATTACTTATAAGAAAATATAGGATGAAGAACAGGAAGAATGAAGACTAACAACGAGTGATCGAATACGCAATCAAAGATTTTCTAAGCGCAGCGATAGAATTTAAGTCCTTTGCACGCTATACATTTATAAATATAAATCCATGCAGTACCGCTTGAATCGGTGAATCATCGGCGTCGTATTCTGCATGAGTGCTCGCACAACCAGGGATAGAGAAGTACATAGCGTATCGGAGAGTGGCCATGATACAAATCAACGCTAACAAGCATTTCTCATTCTTTACGATACAATAGGGAATCATCAATGGCCATCAAAAGAATCAGAGGCGCATCAGAGAAATATAAATATGACACAATCTATGAATCTGTTCATCGATTTATTTATCTTGCTCCCAATATCGGTCTTCCTCTTTCTTTCAATATAAGTACGTGCCAGTGCGTGCATGTGCTAAGAGAGAAAAATGTTTGAATAGTTGTTGCTCGTGTTTTTCAGTTCGAATCCATCCATCAATTTTTTATCTATGTTATTATTTATCAATCAATTTCAGTCTCTTTCTTTATCTATCCCTCTGCCGGTCTCGGTGTGTTTGTATATGTAGCCTGTACATATCTATCTATCTATCTATCTATCTATCTATCTATCTGCCTGATTTAACACACACTATCTATCATCTATCTAAGAAACAACGAAAGACAGCCTTAGATATCTTGACACACATCTAAGTCCATTGTTTCACAAACCCCAACAATGCCAAAGCCTAACCCTTTCACCTATATCAAGTTTCCCATGAAATTTCCGCCTCTCATTCTCTCTAAGACACAGCCTGTTTCCAAAAACCTCATTCCTCCATATGTATTCATACTTATAACATGTAACGGGCTGCACGGGTTGCTGATCCAAGTTTTCGCAATTTCGCTATTTTATCCAAGTATTATAAGAAAATTAAATGTAACGCATGTCTTCTCAATCTTTCATTTTTTTACAGCGTCAGTTACAACTACCATGCGTATCTATCTAATATCATTTTGGTTGTATTTACTTATTCAAGTTTACGAACTTCCGCTCTCGCACTTCGTTTTTATCTATCAAAACTGTTATTTCTACAAATACAATTCTGCTGATATCTATCAATATTTCTATCAGTCTATCAGGACACAAACACACGTGCACACTCACGAATACACATACACACATACACACACACGTATGAATATATATATATATATATATATATATAGAGAGAGAGAGAGAGAGAGAGAGAGAGAGAGAGATAGATAGATAGATAATGGTAGAAAAACAGTGTTTGGAACTGATGAATAGAAAGTGCAAGAGGAATGTTTCCAAACTGGGATAGGTAAATATGACTAAAATGATGTCTACCTCTCTCTCTCTATATATATATCTATATATATATATATATATATATATATATATATATATATATATATATATATAGATATATAGATATATAGATATATAGATATATACAGAGAGGGAGAGAAAGGTGTAAATAAATGAGAAAAGGTTTTGCTCTAATCCATAGTGCAATTATAGATTTAATGCTTACATCATTGGTTGGCAAATTCAATCCGACTTGTGGGTCCTCACAGTATTCGAACTCAGATAAAAGAAAAGAGGTTTCATCGCTTATTGTCAAGGCAGGCAGAGAGGTTCTACTCTCTCTCACTTCTTCTTCGTATTTTGACCTCGCATCGTACCTGAATTAAACTCGGTAGTATTGACGCTTAACATTCTGACATTCATTTTACCGAGTAAGAAAAAAAAATTTAAATGAAAGAACACTGATCAAATAATCATATTCACCCAATTTATAAATCATCAAATATTAACCTCAGCGATGATGTAATAGACATCATAATCTCTTCCATAGTACTGCTACTTTTATTCCTGTTATAGAATTTTCTGATATTCAGTCTACTTCTATTCCCCCCCATCGTATTTGCATGGCCTCTAAGTCCCTTGTTCTTCTGTTTTGGTAAATATACATTGGGATCTAATTATTCTATACTACGCACAATCTTAAATATTTTTTATTACGTTCTTTCTTTGTTCTAACAATGTCAGCTCCTATCAGTACCCCAGTCTTGGTGAGACCTTTTTGGGGATTTGGATAGTTACGTATTTCCAATCAGTGCCAATGGTCAGTGTTCGCGTCCACGTTAAAGCAAGTGTTTCAAATGCTGATTTCCCAGACGAGCTAGGATTGTTTTAATACGATCTTTCATTACTCATTTCTACCATGGTTGGCTTTGTGCCCTATTAAGCCAAGCTATGCGAATATCAAGAAGCTTAATCAAAGGAAGTATTATTAGGACCAAAACTAACAACATAGTTTTCTTTATTTTTTTATTTTTTTTGTTTTTTTGTAGGTCTGAGTAGCTGGCTGGCTGACGTCTTTTTTTTTTATTTCTCCCTCAAAACAGGTTTCCAGCGGAAGGTTCAATTTATAATGTAAAGTTATTCTGAATTGTCTGGTACTATTTACGTCTGGACTTTTTTTTGATGATCATGGCCAAAGAAAAAGCACGTGTATGCTAAATCGATATTTTAGTTTGTGTCCATAAGCATTCACACTGGTGTTTTGAAAAATCGGACTTTTCAGAGACCCAACAATCAGGGAGAGAAGTAGCTTATTCATTGAGCAATCCTTTTTCAATTTTTTTCTAATTGATCACCCCTGACAGAACATTCTGCACTAAGTCGTTAATCACCTGATGTTTTCTATTGAAGGACCTACGAAACCTGTTGTTTATACGGTGTTTGAGAAGCTAATGCGATTTCAAGGCATTTATTTTCTTTGGTCTGAGGAGGACTCCGTCCTTTCTATGCCAGAGACCGTGAATTGGGAGAAATTCAGAGATAAAATGATCACACTGGTTTCAACAGAAGGGGAATTCGTCAACGCCATTGTTTTACGCGGGAGGTTGGAGGGCAACGATGTCATTTAAAATGCTTTACGTCTGTCAAAATGTCATAGCCATGTTCTGCAAGTCAGAGAAAATTCGAATCTTCAGCCATCAACCACTAAACCAATTCCAAGCGTTCCCCCTAAATCACTCGCGAAACTTGTCCATTCGCGGACAAGCGTCAGTTTGAGTTTCTTCGCTTTGTGAGGTAAGTGAGGTGAGCAAAGAATGACGAAGAAGAAAATGCCTCTCTTTTTTTCCGTCTTTCTTTCTTCTTTTTGTTTTTCCCTTCCTTCTTCCTTCTTCCTTTTTCTAATACCCTTTCAATCACTTATTGACCAATTCTTTTCTTTATCGTTTCCGTCTCCTCTTGTTCGTTTTGTTATTACGTCATCCATCTTCCACTTTTTTTTTTAAAGAAAATAGTCTTGTCTTTCTTCGTTCTTTCTTTCTCACTTCCATATATTTTTTCATTGACCTTATTTTGTTACTCCATTCTTTGCGGTAGTCAACTCTTCTCACTTCTCTTTCATGCTCTTATTCTTTCACTCATTTAATTTATTTTCCCAACCTTCGTCTTCTTTCTTTCTTTCTATTTTCTCACATTTTCTTTCGTGTGTCTAGCCTTCTCTTCATGCGTTCTCTCTATCTCTTTTTCGGTAAATTTTCTCTTTTATATGATTGCTATCGACAACAGACCGGTTCAATCACTGTTGCTGGGTTCTGCGTTCTAACATTTATATGTATCTATATTTATATATACCCTCGTCGTTCAATGTGAAAGCTTGAAAGTTTACACCACTACTCCTCGCTATGAGTAAGATAAACGTTTGTTTTTCTTTTTTGTTTTTTTTTTTAACCCCCTTCCCAAATCGGTTTTTAGAAGAGGGTTCAACATGCAATGCAAGATTATGCCTTTCCGGTCACTAGTTTTTGCCTGCTTGTTTGATCTCTCCCTCTTCCAACTTTTTAATTGATCACTCCCAACACAGCGCATGTGTGTGGTTATGATTTATAATTGTCCTTGGAATGCTAGTGGACTTCGTTTTCCTTTCTTCTCCTTTTAACTTTCTCTGCTGCTCTACGACAGTCATCTTCAATTCATTACTCCCATGCTATCTCCCCTTTTTTTACGATTTGACCCTTCTCTACGCCATTTTTCCCTCTTGTTCGTCTTTCCCAAGCTTTTGAAAACCGTCAACTAAAACTGTCACCAAAGATCCATTCAATTCATGAACTGGTCTGACTGGCTGATTGACGGACTGGCTATATATGTATCTCTCTGGGTCTTCTCTCTCTCTGGGTCCTCTCTCTCTCTCTCTCTCTCTCTCTCTCTCTTCTTTTTTTCATCTTTTTCTCGCTCTTTTTTGCCATTCCTTTAATTACTTTATTCTCTTTTCATTCCGTTCTCCTTCGTTTTGCATATCTATGTATATATGTATACAGGCCTTATCGATTGAGCTAGAAGGCTGATTTTTGGAACATTCACAGCTTAATATGTCTACGACAACAATTTTTTTGTTCTTTGAAAATTCCTGTCGAAATAAATGTCAAGTTAAGGGGAGGGGTCAATTTACAACGTAAGTTCATGCTAAAGTGATATCCTTGTTTGTGTCCGCTTGTTTTTTTTCTCTGAAAATTCTGACATTTTCTTGATCACAGCCCGACATAAGACGAGAGGCATAACTTACTCCACCCTTTGTTTCCTACTTTTTAATTGATTAGCCCTAACACAGCATATATGTGTGGCGGTGATTCATTAATTTCCTTGGAATGCAGGTTTTCTTTTTTTTAGTTGTTCCTCTGCTTCCCTTTTCCTTTCTTTCTCCCTTTCATTATTTCTTTGATTGTTTGTCCACTTGTCGGATCAGCGCAACCCCACAAATGGACCGACCAACCAGCCAAGAGGGCTAACAGTATCTATGTGCCTATCTATCTGTGTGTGTGTGTGTGTCTCCGTGTGTGTGTGTGTGTGTGTGTGTGTGTGTGTGTTTCTCCGGAGGCTCTTGGTTCCTTTTTGGAGTGTCACAACCATGAAAATTGGCACTAATATACCTTTGGGCATAATCTAAAAATGATTTTTTTCATTCTTTCCCAAAAATGATTTTTGGAGTCTCTACTGTTATGGTGGACCAAAAATAACAACATTTTTTTTTTTTCAAGAAAATTTTAGATAAAAGATCTATCTTTTTAGATAATTTCAGGTAGGTTTTTAGATGATAAGTCGAACGATTAGTTCTGGTACAGACGCGGTTTGTGGTGGATCATTCATGCAAACTATGGATCTTTCTTTATTCTTTCCTTTCTTTCCTTCCTTCCTTTCTCTCTCTCGTTTACTTCTTCAATATCTTTCTTTCTTCATTGAGCTCCCCCTTTTCCAGTCGCACACCTTTCTCTCCTCACTCTCTATTTTGTCTCCCTTTTCTTCTCCGAACACTGTCCCTTTTCGACCCCTGACATGTGCTTTTTAGCAAATATCTCTTCTCTTGCATAAGGCTAACCGGACTCTCCCTACCAGTTCACCAAAGAGCGTTCTGTTTTGCTCTTACCAGCGGCCGACCCAACATTCATAACTTTGGACGTGAACGCGCAGGCACATTTTAGGTAAAGTGAATATCTGATTGACGATGGTGCAGGCACCGGCGGCGGTGGAGAGGGAAGAAAGGCCGAAGTCTGAAGCAGTAGCGACGGAGATGATGGTGAGCCGATGGCAATCGTCGTCATTGCTACAGAATAAAATGCATTATCTCATCAGCCTCACTCTGATTCTGAAGTTCATCCAATGGCCACTTCCTTTCTTTGGGTGCGCAAATGGGGTTGTAAACCTGAGTTCACGCCCCAGGACAGATATCCAAACCGTTCTCAAAGCATCACATACACACACACACACACACACACACACACACACACATATATATATATATATGTTTATGTTCACTAAGTAAGCGACATATAACAATTCGTGCATATATCTATTTATCTATCTATCAATCCATCTATTTATCTATATCTACCTATCTCTCTATATATTGGCTTTTTTGAAGAGTTGTCTGCGGTTAAAGTACCAGAAACGGCGGTGACTGTGTGCAGAATAACCCCCAGTCTGTGCAACGAAGTTTTAAGATCAAATGCGTCTCTCTTTGAGTCTCTCTCTTTGTCTGTCTGTCTGTCTGTCTGTCAGTCTGTCTGTCTCTGTCTCTGTCTGTCTGTCTCTCTCTTTCTCTCTTTCTCTCTCTCTCTCTCTCTCTCTATATATATATATATATATATATATATGTATATATATTATATATATATAGAGAGAGAGAAGGAGGGAGAAAGAGAGGGAGAGAGACGTACTTCATCTTTAGAGGGAGAGACAGAGGCATGAAAAGTGTTTTAATAGGATTTTTGGGGGTAGCGTCCGCCCGTTTCTTCAAATCCTCATTTTTACATAGGCTACTAAAACCAGTTTGGGGTGTACATTTCTTCACCCAACCAGTCAGGTCCCTGACACACATAGAGAGATACGTTTCGAGGTCAACAACCCCTCTTAATTAAATAGACTAAAACGATTCTCTATTACTAGAACACGTGGTTGATTGTTGTTGATAATAAGCAGAGTGGTTGCTCTTAAGCTTCTTTGGCGGGATTAAAAATAATAATTCTGGTATTCATTCTCATATTCTTAAACGGCTTTAAAATGTCGAACTATGACCTCTTTAATAGACGTCCAACGTATTTTCACTGACGTACCCCTTCAAGAAATTTCACTCATATCGACTCAGAACTTTTTTAGATACTGCTACAATGGCGGGGTGGTAACTGTAAGAAGACTCATGGACCCATCTCAAAATATAATCTTCCCTCGTGGCTCATTGACAAACTTTCCATGAAATTTTATTGAAATTCAGTTATAAATATTGTGTGGTATGGGCATATAGCTATGATGGAGGGAAAAGGGGTTAGAAAAGAAGTTGAATTTTAAAGCCTGTTAAAGTTCTATGTTGAAGAATTATTTATCTAATAATAGAAATAGGGATCCTAACCAAGACACCAACTCTCAAACTAAGAACCATGCAAAATACATATGAAAAGATCAACATAGCATGGAGAGATCACAAGACACCACATTATATTAGAGAAAAAATAGTCAGATATATCATGAAATCCATCGAAAAACTCCAATGACAGCCGCTGGACATCAGGACTCACAACATGGATTCTGTGAGGAAATAGTGACTGAATAATAAGATAGCGTAACGATTTAGACAAGTTCTGAAAATATTTGCCTCGCGACGTCCGTGATCAAGAGGTCTATGTCCAACGACAGACAATGAAAGCCTACTGCTGCTGCTGCTTTCGCTTCTGCTGCTGCTTTCGCTTCTGCTGCTGCTGCTGCTGCTGATAATGATGATGATGATGATGATGATGATGAAGAGAGACATTATGAATAACATCACATTTTTCGAATCGATCAGATATTTGCAATAGTTATTCACTTACCTTAAGCTATTAAACAGGACTTTCATATTGAAAATACTACCCTAGGCTTTCCGTTTAAATTCATGCATTCAATTCAAGTTTCTCTCAAGATATTCAGCTGAAACAATACATAATTATGTACAAGCTCTTCTGTAATATTTCTTTTATAGACACAATATTTATTTACACAATTTGGGCGAAAATCTCCCAGCAACGATTGCAATCAAAATTACAGAATATTAACAAATATAACTGTAGGATATCGTACTGAATAAAACATCAAAATCAGGACTGCATTGATATTTTGGAGAATGGCTGGAATCCATTTTTTCCCTGTATTCTGCTCTACCATCGATATACTCGTCATGGAACAGAAGGGTGCAGGTGAATAAGAATTATGACACATCTCAACGCTTTACAGGCTGTAGCAATAAGAAAAAAACATTTGATTGCCATTTTAAACTTCGACAGGAAGCAATTATAGATAGCTTATTGAATGCGTTTTTATATTGGAGAATCGAAATCGACCAATGATACTTTTTATCATTGACTGGAACACACTTTGCCTTGACACCGCATGACGTCATTCAAACGTCAGCTGTTTCACAAATGTAAACAGATAACATATATTAACAAAAGTTACTTTACCCTGAGAGAAAAATAGTGATTTCTTTGTCAAAAAAAAGCAGTATTTCCTGCTTTCTATCCAAGAGAAGTTTACTGAGAATAAAACATATTTTTTTTCTTTTTTCGAAAGTTACTTATCAAAATGAGAAAAAAAAAATAGTTCCATTGAAGGTAGTTTTTTTTTTTATAGCAATACTTTTTCACGAGTTATAAACCCTAAAGAAGCTAGTGTCTTTGTTTTGTTTTTTTCTGATGGTAAGTAACTTCCGAAAACGTGTGGTTTGTTGACGTTTATGAAGTAGCTAACGTTTGAATGACGTCATTTGTTGTCAAGACAAAATATGTGCGTTTGGAAATCAGTGAATCTTGAGGTGCAAGAATAATATTTTATCCACGAAAATTATCTACCGAAAACTTTGCAAGAAGGGGCCTTCTGGAGGAGTTACGTTTCTTGTGCTTACGAATGCGGAAAAAAATAAGGAATATAAGTGCGTTCTCGGATTCCTGCTTTGCTGTGTGGGCGTGTAAGAGTAGAGCTGCTTATAGGGTGATTCCTTGGAGGACGTGGGTTCAAGTCCCACACAGTGCTCCTTTTTCTTTAGTCATGTATGCAATCTACGTCTGTTCCACACGCTACACTGTCAATCCCAGTACTGGACGAAATATAATTCTCCCTTTAATATCTTTATAATAATCACATTTTCTCGGACTTGAAATGTCCATTCTGCTGATATGCAATATATATATATATGTGTGTGTGTGTGTGTGCGTGTATGTGTGTGTGTGTAATTGTAATGATTGTAAATTTTCATTCATCTGACAATATTACAAGGATCTGACAATCAAAAAAACCTTGTTTGGGACGAATAGGAACAGTTTATCATTTCTTGTGTCAGCTAATACACGCACATATATATAACTTTTTTGTAATGAACTTACACACACTCATTATATATAAGATTTGAACTGTTAACTCCCTGTCTCACCGTTTTATACCTATTTAACGCTTCCAAGACACATCAACCAAATTTCTAGTATTTAAAACACTTGATCTCCACTTGATTTGATTATTAATCACCAAGCCTATCCACAACCAGACATAGACTATATATAACAGACAATTCCTTGAATTTTCATCAGTTCTTTTGTGGAAAAGCCAGGATCAACTGGCGTAACGTCAAAATGAGAAATCTCCTTTGTATACTACAAGGTCCTTTAAACTGTCATTTTGCTCTAATATATATATATATATATATATATTCTGATCTTGAATATGCAATCAAAATAAGATTAAGTTCGAAAAAGGTCGCACCACGAATTAACTCTTTTTTAACACTTATTAAACGCAATTCCAAGCAATTATAGACCAAATCTAACGCTTGCATTTGTATCAGAACTGTATTCTATCATTCACAGCTCTTCCTCCCACCCCAATGACACTCTTACATTGCCTCCCACCAACTCTATTCCCACCATGTACACATCTAATATCTCAGTCCGCTTGCCATTATGACTATGCATTTTCAGTTTAGCCTTCAGGGCCTCCCATACTCTCAATCAGAACCTTTCTAATCAATGCTGACATATTTCCGTGGCACAATAAGGACCCATAAATTGAATTACTGTTTGGCTACAATCACAGCTTTTCTCAGTCGCAGCTCAAGAAAGAGCGCTTCTTGTGTGTGAACTTCGGTTTCAAGTGAAAAAAAAAAGCAGCACGAAATAAAGCGGTTGGGACGTACGTCAGAGAAGGGGAAGGAAACACAAAAATAAATTTTTAAAAGTCTGCAGGGAGAGAGAGAGAAGGAAGAAAGAAAAGAGAAGGGAGAAAAAGACAGAAACTGACAGGAAGGAGAGAACACGAAATAAAGCGGGTGTGAAGCAGGCAAAGAGAAGCAGAGAGAGAAATTGAGAGAAATATGATGAGAATAGTGTTGGGAAGGAGGAAGATCATTCAGAGTCTAAGGAGAGGAATGAAATAAAAAATGAATAAAAGTTCTGAGTAGAGAGAGACAGACTGGCGGTCAGGGGCAAAGAAAGAAAAAAAGAAAGAAAAGGTTTAAGAAAGATGTTCCTAAAGAAAGGAATAAAGGAAGAACATCAAAGAAAGGAAGAAAGAAAGAACTAGCTTGTGAAGAAGAGAGGGAAAGAGAAAGCGGAAGTAAACCTCAAGGAAGTGAAAGTGAAAGTGAAAGTGATATAAACAAAGAAAGGGAAACTCAGAGAAACACAGATGGAAGATGTCCAGAGATTGAATAAAACCAACAGAAAATGAAAAAGATGTCATCAATGTGTTTGGAATCTTCAAAATCTACTACAAGATCGTTTGTTCGAAAATTTAAAAAAAGTCGACCGCTTTGACATCATTGTCAATCTTTTAGCATCCATTATTAGACAGAGATCTTCCCAAAGATTTGCAAGACCTCTCTATCGTGAGCGTCATGGGGTCAGTAATCTCTGAACTTAATTAGTTTGTCACGACATCTTATATTTTGTCGGCCCCAGTTTCGCATGTGATCTCAGGTGATCAACGTTGTGAGTCGTAATATCCAAAAATGTTCCGGCATTCCCACCACATGACCAGTCCATTGCCATTTAAGTTTTCTAATTGATTCTATGATAAATCATACTCCTGTTTATCCTCTAATATACTGAGCTGTCTTGTCGTTTCTCCATGTTATTTTGAGCTTGATTTTTCTCGTACTCGTTGCATGATCCTCGATTTAAGAGTCAGACTTTTTTTTAGATTCCATGTTGCCGCTCGATAGGTGACTATTGCGAGGATGCATCGATTGTAAACCATTTTTTAGCATTAGCGGAATGTTCTTGTACTTCAAGGTTGAGCTTGTCCTGACCAAAGCTTGCCTGCCTACCATGATTCTTCGCTTGATTCCTTCTTTAAAGGATGGTCTACTTTCTCCAGTTCATCGATTCGGATTTTTATGACTTTGCTTCCAGCATATTTGTTATAAATGACATATGCTTTTCAAAAGTTCATTTGGAGACCAATCTTATTGTTCTTTGACACGCCAGACATTATTGATATAAAAAGAATAACCGTGGATAAAATTGTTTAAAATTACATATTTTCATATTCGATTATTCCAAATACTCTTTTGAAAAATTTATCGTATTTTATGTAGAAGAGACACAAAGGTTGGACTGAATCCATGAAATCTTACAAAATTGAAAAAAAAAAACAACATATTTTTTCACGTAGCTCTCCTCAGCGTATTGGTGAAAATGTATTTATATTTTATAAGACAGCACAGTACATCCAAGAAAAGACAAGAGTCGGGGACATCATAGAATCCATTAAAAATCACAAATGGCAGTGGGCTGGTCATGTTGCAAGAATGGCAGACAATCGATGGACATCACGACTCACGACATGGATCCCCCGAGATCATATGCGCAACCGAGGCCGGCAGAATGTTAGATGGAGAGACGAGCTAGACAAGTTCAGGAAGTACCGGCTCCGCGACTCCAATGATAGAGAAGTGTGGCAAATCCTGGGTAAGGTCTATGTCCAACGAAGGACATTAAGAGAATGATGATGATGATGATGATGATGATGATGATGATGATGATGATCCCTTACACAGATAAGGCGTCGACTGAAAAGACCAATCTCACTTAAGCCTTTTTTAATATCATACTTTTTGTACAAACGTTTTAGAAAATCAGTTTAAAATTGATGTATTTGACAGCATATAGGATTCCAACCATCTTTTCATTGTTCAAAAAATAAATGTAACCGACGTTGTCCAGAGGAGTACTAAGAAGGAAAAAGACTGTAGGTGATTCGTAGATAAATTCAGGGCAATGCATTTTTTCTTAAATCAGATCTATGCTACAACCAACACTTACCCGACTAACGCAGAAATAAACTAAATGTACTAGAAGTAATCTACACGTCCAGAAGGCAAAAGGACTAAGAAAGGTACCTTATGGATACCAGTGTAATCACTCGGTGGAACACGCCCAGCCAAACAGTCGTTACATCGAAGATCATAACCAAATCTACCGGTGCCAAATGCCAGCAAAATTTCTATAGTATCCGCCTTGTCCTTCAAAATGACGAGCATCCAAAATAAGCAACTGTCTTGATTTTTAAAATCTTATTCAAATACAGCCCTTAACAAATGAAATTCAACATTCGATGTTAACAATATTTCTATTTGTACACAATGGGCTTCAAACACTCACAGAGAAAATATAATTTTTTTTATTATCATTATTATTATCATTATTATTATCATTTGCAATCTCACACCAGTTGCCTGTTGGTAACCGCTGGAGTTTGAGTGACAGCAAGTCTCCTCAAGTTTCCAGCCCTCCTCTCCTAGAACTCATAGGTCGCAGTAATTCTGCGATTTACAGTTTCACACCGGTTGCCCAGTGGTTATCGCTGAAGGCTGAGTGACAATAAGTCTCCTCAGGTCTTCAGCTAACGTCTCCTCTCTCTTTCGCCTATCATGTAAGTGCTACAATTTGAGTGTCAGCTTTCATTTCCCTTCCTCTGTTGGGTCACTATTGACAATTATCGTTGCAGTCCTTATATTTCTAGCACTTTCCTCAGTATCCGTGCAGTTCCCAGTAGTGATTATTATTATTATTATTATTATTATTATTATTATTATTATTATTATGGAATCTCACACCAGTTGCCTGTTGGTAACCGCTGGAGTTTGTGTGACAGCAAGTCTCCTCAAGTCTCCAGCCCTCCTCTCCTAGTACTCATAGGTCGCAGTAATTCTGCGATTTACAGTTTCACACCGGTTGCCCAGTGGTTATTGCTGAAAGCTGAGCGACAATAAGTCTCCTCAGGTCCTCAGCTAACGTCTCCTCCCTCTTTCGCATATCATGACAGAGCTACGATTCGTTGCAGTACTTATATCTCTAGCACCTTCCTCAGTATCCGTGCAGTTCCAAGTAGCGCTGTGGTCTGTACGGTCTCTATCCTCCCCCTAATCCCGATCTCCTCCAGTCTCTCCCTCAGCGTTTTGGGGACAGTTCCTAGTGCTCCCACTATGACCGGTACTACCCTGGTTTTCATGTTCCACATTTTCCTTAACTCCCTTGCTAGGTCCTGGTATTTTTCCCTTTTTTCACCCTCTTTCTTTTTTACTCTATGGTCTGCAGGCACAGCAACGTCTACTATTTGGCAGGCCTTCCTTTTTTTGTCTACTATTACTAAGTCCGGCCTTCTTGCCTGGATGAGGTGGTCAGTTTGGATGTCAAAGTCCCACAGTAGTTTGTGGTTGTCATTCTCCAAAACTGCCTCTGGCTTGTGCTGATACCACTTTTCCCCATGGTTGAATCCCATTTGTTTACTTAGTTCCCAGTGTATCATCGTTGCTACTCTATCGTGTCTATGCTTATACTCCTTCTGGGCGAGCTGACTACATTCACTAGTTATGTGGTTTACTGTCTCATCTCTTTCACCGCACATGCGGCATTTGCTGTTTGTCTGTGTTCTGTCGATTTTTGCTTTTATGTAGTTTGTCCTTATGCTTTTGTTTTGGGCTGCCATGATGAGCGATTCTGTTTCTCTCTTAAGGTTTCCCTTTCGTAACCACGTCCATGATTTCTCGTCTGCTATATCTTTTATCTGTCTTTTAAACTCGCCGTACTGATCGTCATAGGAAACAGCAAAAGTTATTTCTTTTTCCCTTTTCTCAAATATTTGACGTGGATATTACAAAACCTATTTTTCTTTGAGCGGAAACCCAACCCCTATCCCTGACTCCAACCCCAAACAGAACAAATAAATCATGGGCACCATTTAAATTCGATGGTCTGCTCTAACGTGCAAACAAACAACGCCAAAGGTGAGCTCACGAATTCTCAGAATTCAGAGAATTTACTTACTTTTCAAGCTGTTAAGAGGGTCTACACCAACAACTGTGAAATCTTTAAAAAGAGAAGCTGAACGAGAATATTTAACTCAAAATAGACGCAAAAATATTAATGCAGTGGCAAAATTGAACAACAATATTTTACAAAGTCTTGTTACATGTGGGTACATGCAACTATAAATAGCTCTTTTGCGCCAATGCATTAATATTTTCCCATCTTTATTTTATGTTAACATATTTCTGCTAACACATAGTGCAGGTATGCAATTTTTTTACTGGTAGAAAATTCACAACTACAACAACTACCACTGTACGTTGGTCTACGTAGGTGTAACTATTGAGCTATTTACACACATATATATATATATATATATATATATATATATATATATATTGGAATATTAGAAAAAATGCACAAACTGAGATAGATAGATGGACAGAAAGATAGATCATAAACAGATAAGTTATGAACATATAGATGAATTGATGGATAGATATGATCAAACTGAGAGGAAAAAAAAGGAATAAGGAAGAAAGAAACGTGTGGCCTGAGATAGATAGATAGATAGATAGATAGATAGATGAATGGATAGTTAAATAGATAGATAGATGGTGAAACGATTCTGTTAAAGGGGTAGATTGAAAAAGCGGTGTTGAAGAAGTTATTCAAATTTACTGCGTTTTCTAATAGGCGAATAAAAGAAAAAAAAAACGAAGAAAAAAGATATACATGAATATATTTCGAGCGCGTGTTTCCCAACGTTTTCTCTCACTCTCACTCATCGTCACCCACCCCCCCTCTCTCTCTCTCTCTCTCTCTCTCTCTCTCTCTCTCTCTCTCTCTCTCTCTGGTTTGCACACAAATAGACCTTTCTCTCCTACATACGAATGTGCAGTGTACAAAAAAAAAAAAAACAAACAACAAAACGCATATGCCTTCACGTACTTTTCTTCTTTTTTTTTTTTTTGTTGTCATTTCTTTATTGGTGTAAAGTTTTATTTTTGTTTAGTTTTTGTGTTTTAGCCACGAAATAAGCTTTGCGTCTGGGTCAGTTCCGCCTGTTCATACCCTAACAGGCAATTTCAATTCTAATGCATTGCAAATTACCCGAGTGGTTACAAGAGTAACGAACCGAAGTCACTTTCTGCGCTCATTCCTGCTTTTTGCTCCAACCGAAATTTAACGGCTGTTTCTCCCTCTCTTGCTTTGTTGACCTCTCTGTCTCTCTTTCTCTGTCGCTCCGTCTCTGTCTCTGTCTCTCTCTCCACACACAAACACCTCGTAGGAGGAATAGAAATACAAGGATGGGAAAAAGATGGTAATCGAAAAGAACAAACGGTAGAAGGAAAAGAAGACGAAAGTGAAGCAGAGAGAGAAAAGCCGAGAACCTGATGGACAACTGTCTACTCTCTCCCCTATTCCCCCCCCTCTCTCTCTCTCTCTCTCTCTCTCTATATATATATATATATATATATATATATATATATATATATACAAACACACACACACACACATATATATATATATATATATATATATATATATATATATATATATATATATATATATATATATATACATCAGTGAAAAAGAAGAAGAAAACAAAACAATATTGTAAATGATAAACAAGTCTAACGGGAATCGGTGAATTAACAGATACCTTAATATATACAAAAATATAAGTAAATAGACACGAACTTTTTTCAAATATCTATTTACATCAGAAAACTCGTAGATACAAATCTTACTGGCAGCCGACGTTCCTTCTAATACCGTTTCATTTTCTCTATTTTTACCGTTAATTGACAGGCGCAAGTTTGACAAATACTGTTAAGATCTGACCTGTCTAAATTACTCCAAGACCTCCACAAACCCGAAATGACTTTAATGCTGAATTATCGGTGGTGGCAGTTCTGGCTTAGCTTTTGCCGAAAAGCGGCAAAGGGTCTCAAATGAAGTTAGAACTGCCTAATAATGGAAATAGTTTGAGACGCTTTCCAAAGACCTGGAGAAATCGTTCATATGGAGAAAAAATACACAATAAAATGAAACCAGTTACGAAGAGTAATGAACAATTTCTGCCTTGTCTATATTTTTCTCTGTTTGTTCCGTCTGTCCAACGTCGATGCCATTGTTGTTGTTGTGGTTGTTGTTGTTGTCGTTTCTGCTTGTCTTCATCTTCCCTATTTTTGACTTCTTCCAGACAAACCTTATTTCTTTTTTCCTTCTTCTCTAATGTTTCCTTTCTTCTTGTCTCTTTACTTGTCCTATGAAGGTTTCCACCTAATTTCCCTCGTCTCTTCAGCCTCCTTCTTTTTTCTTCTTCCCTTTCTTTTTTCTTCTTCCCTTTCTTTTTCCTTCTTCTCTTTGAAATCAGCTTCACGCTCTTCCTTACTTATATTATATTCTGCCCTTTTTATTCGTGCCGCTCTCTCATTCAAATCTTCTCCAACCTCCCTATGATTCCTTTTTTTCTTTTCTCCTTTGACTTGTCACCGTTTCTCTCTCATTCTTCTCCCAAAGCTTGTTCTTTTCCTACCTTTTTTTAAAATTTATTTTTCTTCTCTTCCTTGTCTCCCCTCTTCACCGTGTCGTTGTTGCTGATGTTGTTGTTCTCATTCCTTTTGCCAACTTCTTTTTTCTTTGGCAAATGGTCTTGCTCTTCATCTCTTTTGATCCTCACGCCGAATTTCTCTTCGTCATTCTTCTTCCGACTCTTTAGTTCTTCCTCTCTCCCTCCTCCTCCTCCTTCTTCTTCTTCTTCTTCTTCTTCTTCTTCTTCTAGATCTCCATCTCTTTTCCCATTTTTCTTCTTCTTCTTTTTTCCCTTCCCCTTCTCCTTCATCTTGTCAACGTTTCGGTCCTCTTTTCCTTTCCTCTTTTCTTCTTCAATATTTCCTCGTTCTGCACCCGCTATCAGTTTTCTCCTCCCCCTCCTTCTTCTCCTCCTCCTCTTCCTCCTCCTATTCCTCTCAGCCATCTCCCTCTCCCCTACACATCCACCCTTTCCCTCCTCCATCCTCCTTTTTCCCTTTGTCGTAGTTGTCGCCGTACGGAAGATTGAAGTTTCGTAACGTGAAATATCGATTCGTCAGTCGAAGTTTTTAAAACATACCTAACCTTCCTACCTTCTTTCCCAGTTAACCATTTTATCATTTCTATCGTTTTTACCCTCTTACAATTTTGGCAATATGTCTGTGTTTCTCCTCTCGGTATTTGGCCACCATTTCTTCCAATCGGTATTTTCTCCGTTTGATTTTTCGTTACCTGTTCATTTGCTTCATTTTGAAACGGCATTTTTTTTTCAACGTCTTCTTATTTACTTGGTATCGGTTAAATTTTTCTTCTTTTATCAGTTTCTTAGTTTTCATTAACTTTCAATCCGCCGCCATTTTGTTCGGTAGATCTTCTTATTTCAATTTTTTTTTCTTTTTTTTTACTCCGTCCTTCTTCATCTTTCTCTTTCTTTCTCTGCGAATTTGCACATTTCTTCTTTACACAGTCGACACATCCACCTTCATTTGCATTTTCTCTAATGCATAATTTTCTATTTTCGTTCTTTGTCAAACCATTTTAAAATTGCTTTTGTTTCTAGTTGTCGCCATTCTTTCTTTTAGCACTGTTACGTTTTGTTTGTCGATCTTTTTCATTCTTTTTCTCTTGATTTCCAATCTCTACCATTTCTTCGTTTTTCATCTTATATTACACTTTATATATATATATATATATATATATATATATATATATATATATATATATATATATATATATATATAGCTCCCTAATTTCAATTTTCAATTTTCGATGTTTTCTTTATCTTTTTTCAGTAAAACCTAAAATTTCCACTCTTTCAATTCGCTTTCTCTGATTCTTTGTTTTACATGTAATCTTGCCATATCTTTATTTCTGAGGTCTATTTATATTCCTCTCGGCTCCCTGCGTCGCGGCGCTTGACGTCACTTTTTTACTTGTGCTCATATATTTGTCTTATTCTTGAAAAGAACAATTGTCTTTTATTTTCTCACGGAATTTTTCACTTTTACCTTTTTACTCGAATTCACAATAATCAATCCTTGACCTTCCATAATGAAAACATTTCTTTTTAACAGTGAAACTTTTACTTATCACTTCATGCATTCTGAACCCCGTTTGTAACATTCAAAGTGAGCTACGTGTTTATAAACCTCAGCCTAGTTCGGCACAAATACTCATCGATTGAGAATCGAAAACACTATACTAACAATTGGCTATTGACTTTGTGCGTCTCCGAGTGCTATTAGTTCGTTGCGGAGGGGTCTACAACCTTGAAAATATTTACTACTATACCTTTTGGAATCATCTAAAAAAATTTCTTATCAAAAGAAGTGATTTTGTGGGTTCTGTCGTCCTCGGTTTCTCATGTGATTTCTGGGCATCCATGTTGTGAGTCGTGATGTCCATCGGTTGTCTTTCATTCTTTCAACATAGCCTGCCCATTGCTATTTTAGTTTTTCAATTGTTTCTCTGATGTCTCGGACTCCCGTTTTCTTCCTCATATACTGTGCTGTCTTGTGATCTCTCCATCTCTCTTTTGCAGATTATTTCCGATCAGAAATCAATTTATTGAGATGATTTCACAAACATTTTTTGATGATTAGTCAACCGATCAGTTCTGGTACAGACGCAGATTTTAGTGATTCGTTCATACGAGCTACGGACCGAGACTTACTAGTTAACTACCAATCTACAAATGGTACCTGCTGATTAAGTTTGGTTCAGTCTGCCAGAAAGCTGCATTGATGAGACGCCCACTGAAGATCAATCCTACTGCACTAACGAATTTACCTGCGAAATGATCTTCGGTAGACGCTTAGTATAATTGCTAAGCTTATTCTAATCTAGTACTGGTCCAAATCGTGGAGTACCAAGTGTGCATCAAACTCCTTGCGGTGCAAATAGTTTTATAGAGGTTAAACTGCCAAACATCTAGCACCTCCCTCTTTCGAGTGAATTACTCAAAATAGATATGTCAACGAATAATTCTGAAAATTCTCTTCAGATACACACCTATATATCCAGTATATGCTTGTTGAACAAAGATACTGTAAAATCCTTCGCGTGTAACTTATCTAGATATGACAGCATGATTGGGAATTTGCCGTAGTACAAAGATTATAAAGCTGGTCTTGCCGACCATTTCGTTGTTCGATGCTCACACAGTATCTCACCACGTTGGCTTTGTGTCAGACAATGCAATGCTTAGTAAATAACTATACAAATACTTGGATATGTCACAAAACTTCTTTGAAAAACTGAATTAGAGTAGATATTGTAGGGGTCTATTATCCTTGTGAAAAATACGATTCCCGTGTGAGATGAACATGAATTCCGTCAATATCTTAGTTTTTTTCTTATAACTTCTAACTGAAGATTTCATGTTATTTTGATGCTGGCCCCCGTAAAAGGTCAATAGTATTATTTACCTCGGGTTCATTTTATAAAGGTTAAATTCTGACTTCAAATCAGGACAAAGGAGCGGGTTTCCATTTGATGATTAGTTGAACATTTGAATCATAACAATGGAACAAAGGACCTGTTTCATAGCTGAAGTAGTTCTGTACTCTTTTTTTTTTTTTTTTTACTGCAGTTAGTGGTTGGTGTTCGAGTCCCACTGAAAGCTAGAATCTCGATTACTGATTTTTCAGGACGGACAGGCTCTTACTTGAAATACTAGCAAAGCTTAATCTTCCCAAATTTCCTTTTCCCTCGCGAAATAAAAAGGCATCTAAGTTTGGGTAATTACGCGTTTTTTTCAATTGACAGTGATCAGTGTTCGAGCTCAGCTTTCAGATGGTGATTTTCAAGGCTGACACCCCCCCCCCACATGGAAGATCAGTGCAACATAAACTTTCTAACTCGTTTCTTTTATTTCACCTTCTTTAGTATTTAGTCAGGTTTAGTTGACTATTATGACTACTGAACATAGAATAAGAAACGGTTCGACGCGCAATCAGCTCTGGGTAGTTGAAATGGAGTCAACCCTGTTGTGTTGTTGATGAATCGATATCTTATTAATCATTAGAATCATTATAAACTGTCACAAGACTTACGTCTCTTGGCTACATACCGTTTGAACGGTTATCAATTAAAAACTTAGAGAGGGCGGGGATCAATAAATGAGTAGCTTCTCTTGTCTTTTTTAGGCAGTGATGAAAAAAAAAACAAGCAGGCATGAAATGAAATAAAATTTAGCAGAAACTTACATTGCAAATTCAACCCCATACTAAAACCTTTTTGGTTGTTTTGTTTTTTCCTTCGAAAAAAATCCAAAAATAATAAGAAGTGAATTTTTAAATCTTCATCCCTCTAGCTCAATTAGTAAGGCACTTACGCACGATACATGCACACATACATACACATTACCAGCTTAAAAACCAGAGAGATTTACTCTGACAGTTTTGATGACAGTCTCGGTTGACGGTTTCTAATATAGGGGAAATCGATCTAAAAGAACTTCAGATAGTCTAAATGTAGGAGAAGCACAAACGAAGCGTTTTGAAGTATGTTAAATGTCAGGATTTAACATGTCACACAATTGTTTAAGAGACCTGTAACTTAACAAATACCAGAGGTCCAGGCAGTCGACCAAAGAGGAGTCGGGAGTTCAAAGTTAGAAGCCAAAAAGTCCTCTGAATTTGTCAAAAGGAAAAAAAAAAAGCAAATCAAGTATTTTCAGGTATGATCTTTGACTTTTAATGCAATCAAAAAGAAATACGTTTGAATACCCAAGAAAAGGATAAAAGAGAAGATAGAATAAATATAATTAGAAAGAAAGTGTACAGAAAGACGGAAGGGAAGGAGAGTCAGAATGGTCACGAGTGAAGGGACACTGTTTTGGAGAGAAAGAAAGAGAGTGGTAGATAAAATGGAGTCAAGAAAGAAAGAAAGTGGTAGATAAAATTAAGTCAAGAAAGAAAGAAAGGAAGAAAGAAAGAAAGAAAGAAAGGAAGAAAGAAAGGAAGAAAGAAAGAAAGGAAGAAAGAAAGAAAGGAAGGAAGAACGAAAGAGGTAAAAAAATAAGAGAAAGAAAGAGGTAAATGAAAAAAAACAAAGGAAGAAAAAAAGAAAAGAATTAAAGAAAGAATAGACAGGAGTGAATAGAAAGATACACATCCAGAGAAAAAGGAAGAGAGAGGTGAAAAAAATTATTTAAAGAGAGAAAAAAGAGATAAATAAAATGAAATGAAAAAAAAAAGATGAATAAGACGAAAGAAATAAAGTAAGAAAGAAAGGAAAAAAAGAATAGAGAGAAACACATCTAGAGAAAAAGAAAAAGAGAGAGATAAATGAAATGAAGTAAAGAAAGAAAGAGAGGGATGCGAAGAAAAGAAAGAGAAGAGGAACAAAATATGTATAAAGAAGAATCTCAAAAAGCTAAATAATTTAAGAAAAGCAAAAGAAAAAGAGTACAAGGAATGAAAGAAAAAAGGAAAATTAACAAAATGGAAACAGAGACGGAAATTTTTTAAAAAATTAGAAAAAAAAGAAGAAAGAAAAAAAGAAGGAAGGAGTAGAGAGAGGGACAAGAGAATAAATAACGGAATGGTAAAACCGAATGAAAATAATTAAAGAAGGAAAAGAAAAAAAAAATAGCAAACTTTAAAACCGACATATTAACAGCCAAAGTTTTAGAGGGAGATGAAAGAAAAAAAACAGAAAATTTTTAAATTGAAGGAATAAAGAAAGGCACTTGTTGAAAAACTGAAGAGAAAAATGATGAAAAATGAAGCAACCAAGTTTATGGACTAAGAAAGAGAGAAAAAAAAAGGAGAGAGAGAAAAAACCGAATTGATGGAGGGTGGAAAATAGACAGTTGAAACTGAAAAAAAAGAAATAGAATTGAAAATGAAACGAAAAAAACAACAAAGGTAAGAAATGAAAAAAACAAAAAAACAAATGAATTAGAGAACGAATGGATAAAACGGCTTCGTTTCCATCATAGCCCTCCACCCCTGCATACCAAAAGAAGGAATTCTTTATTTCTGTCCACCCTCACTACCACCCAGTCCCTTACCTACCAAGCACAGTGTCCGCGCTTGAAGCAAAGATGGGTCATCAGATTTAGTTGAGAACCCAGATGTTGGTCAGATTCAGTCTCTCTGCGCAAATGCAGCGGTATTGTGCTGAACTGCACGCATGCGCACAAATATCACGCCACCATTTGTCAATTCTTCTCTTGTGAAAGAGGCAGTGGATACTTCTTTTAAATTCTTTTTATATTAACCGTTTCTGCCTCGCAGATTTAAACCTTTTCGCTTGCCTGGTTGGTTTAAAACTAAAAAAAAGAAATCCGTGCAAGATTGTCAATTGAATAGGACCTTGTTGATCGCTAGGTATTTATTTATCTATTTGTTTGTTTGTTTGTTTGTTTATTTATATAACAAACCGTCAACCAAAACTGTCAGTATCACCAGAGTTAACTTCAACATAAATTTCTTCAGTTTTCATGTTGGTTTGACTGGCTGGCTGGCTATTTATCTCTCATGCGTACAGGCCAAGCCAATGGAGCCCGAGATATGAAAATGTTAACATTTACTCCAAACCATATCAAGAAAAAAGTTCTTTTGTTTCTTGAAAAAAACCTTAAATATTTCTTTTTGTGTGGGATTAATTAGCAGTGTATGTTTATGCTAAATTTATCCCTTCGTTTGTGTCTGACAGCATTTATGCTCTTTTTTTCCCAAAAAAATTCAGACGCTTTTAGCAATCACTGTCTAACAAAAGGCAGGAGAGGTAATCTATTGGTTTCCCTCTCTTTTTTATCGAGTTTTTCAGTTGATCATCCCCCAACATAGCATACTGTTAAAAGATGTTGGACACGTGACGGTTTCTATTGAGTGACTAACCAGACCTGTCTTTTATTCGTTTATTTATTTCACCGGTGAATATGTCCGACGGCTCAAAATGGCTTTCGACATCAACCAAAGAAGCTTTCAAATCATTTCGTTCGCTCATATTTTTTTTTTCTGTCAAGAACACTTGGTGTTGCTCGGGCTATAAAAAACATTTTCCCAAAACAATAATTATGACTTGCAAATATAAAGCTCCCACTTTCATATTGAGCATATTCTGTCTCCCTAGATACATGTGATTCATCGCATTTTGAGTTACTGTGTGAGGCTTTTACGTATGGGAATTATCTAAATGATTACTGATATAATTTGTTATAAGGTTAGCACGATTGTTGTGAAAAAAAAACAGGATTGTTTGTGATCGGGTGGATCAGAGTCTGAAGAATAAGGAACTTGTTTATCCATCATCATCATCAGTCTTTCAACATCCGTTGTTGGACAAAGGCCATCCCCAAGATTAGCAATACTTCTCTATCATGGGCGTCACGGAGCCAGCACTTTCTGAATTTGTCTAGCTCGTCTCTCTACCTAATACTCTATTGGCCACGGTTGTGCATTCGTTCTCTTGGGATCCATGTCGTGAGTCACGATGTCCATCGGTTGTCCACCATTTGAGTTTTTAATGAATTCTATGATGTCCCTGACTCCTGTCTTCTTCCAAATGTACTGTACTGTCTTGAGATCTCTCCATGTGAGGTTGAGCATGATTATTTCATGTGCACGTTGCATGGTTCTCAGTTTGTAGATCTGTGTTTTGGTTAGGTTCCAGGTTCCAGCTCCATAAGTGAATATTGGAAGGATGCATTAGTTATACACTCTTCTTTTTAGGATTAAAGGGATTTTCTTATTCTTGAAGGTAGATTAGACTGTTGTGAACGTAAAGAGTAGCTTTCTTTCAGATTAACTGCCTTGAAAGACTAAAAATCACCACCTGTCCTGATATTTACCCATAAACAGGAACCAGGCAGCACAAGTCATCACAAGGTACCTTGGTCGGAATTTGTACTCAGTCTGCTGATAACAGTTGTGCGCCTTTACACCTTAATATGAATGAACAAATGAAATATCAAATGAAATATTGAAATAGGAAATCAGTTATAACTGCTCAATTGATCTGTAACATTTTTTTTGTAAAGAAATGCAGTTTAGATTAATCTTGATTGGATGTGGCGCCATTTATCTCAACTAATTTCAGATTCTCTTTGTCGATCACTGCCTTCAGTTGAAAGCAGCACTTGTTCGAATCATTCGTTTAATTCTCCTGAGAATAGGCATGGCAAAGGAAGCCTTTAAATAATGAACATTTAAATAACAACCAGTGGTTTTTTCGCTTAACTTATGTGGAAGTCGCACATCAAAGCAAGCAGTTTAACTAAGCTGGTGAAAATTATTTTCAACGCATTGGGGGATATTTTGAGTATGTTTTAATCTTATAGCTATCGGACTCAAGTGGTCTACTTGTCCCTTGAACATCGTTCAGCGAGAAATCTACCCTTTTGACTTGTTTGATAATATTTAGGACAATCGTCATAAAGTGGATACATTTTTAATGTGTTTGAGTCACAATTTTAGATTTCTTAAGATAAAATGTATAATTTGCCCAAAAGGTTTCTTCTCTCTTTCATATTAGGATCGGTTGAATACAAAAGTTTTGTGTATTTTCTTCAAATGCACGCAGAAATGCCCACTGTCAAAACGCAATAAAAAGCGATCTTTTATAATTAATAATTAATTAATTTAAACGCTTCAAATGCCATCAGATGAGAAAATCAGACCGATTTTTGGCTAATTCAGTAATATTGATGATCATATGGTTATATCTTCAATAATGGCAAGATGAAAAGAAGGGCAGGAGGAGAGATACTAATATTCCAAGGGAAATTATGTATCCCCACCACCCATGTATGCAGTGTTGGTGGTAATCAATTGGAAAGTCAGAAAAGGGCTGATCAGTGATAAAGTTACTGCATTAGCCTTTGGTTGGGCAGTGACTAAGTACAAAAAAGAGTTTGATCAGAAAAGAAAATAGCGGGCACAAATTAGTAACCAATTTAGCAGAGACATGCATTGCATCCTGGACCCCCGCACTAATCACCTATTCGCTAGGAGAATTAAAAAAACAAGCAGACAACATTTTCTGTTCTCTTTGAGAGGAGTGTGTGTGACAAATCTTGAGTTTTTACACTTAATAGTAAAGGCAGAGTGGTCTCCGTATATATGGATATAGAGATTGATAGATACAAATATCAGAATACATGAATGACCTAAACCAAGCAATAGTGATTAAACCTGTCTATTGTGGGTAGCGGCGATTAATTTAAGCTAATGGTTATGAGAATGGTATCCACGGTCTCCATATATAATATGCTGCTGATGCTATAACAAAAGACGGTTTTGAAAATAATATGTTTAATTTTATGCACCTGGTTCTGGCCTGATTAATCGCCCAAGAGCCAAAGGTCAGCTGATAGATTTGCATAACAAATAATAGCCAGTTTATATCAGATAATTAATCAGTTTCCTTTCTAATTTCGGAACTGGTCTTGGCACACCAAGTTTCCTGAAAAATCTGTTAGGAAAAGTGAAAAAAAAAAACGGAAGAAAAAAACAAACAATTAGAATGAAATAAAATCAATGAGAAAGAGAGGGGGAAGTGGAGGGCTTGAGAAAGAGAGAAAGAGAGAGAGAGAGAGACTTAAATGAAATCCAAGTTAAACAATTTAAGAAGTCTTGACTGAAATATAAAACTTTGGATAGAGTTAGGAGAACTTAGAAGTATGGTGAGAACAATGATGGAAAAAAGTTTATGAAAGAAAAAGAGATTCACAAAGAAACATGAAAGTGGAAGAATAGAGAGTGGGGAAAAAACGGACAGAGCATATAATAAAGTATACGCTACCATGTCCCTCTCTTTATTTTTCTTTCTTACTCCCTCTCTGTCCGTCTATTCGTCTCTTTCTCTCTCTTTCTCGCTCTCTCTCTCTCTTTCTCGTTCTCTCTCTCCCCCTCTCTCTCTCTCTCCCTCTCTCTCTCTATATATATATATGTATTTATATATATGTGTGTGTGTATATATATATATATATATATATATATATATATATATATATATATATATATATATATATATACACATATATATATATATGTTTCAAAACGATTGTGAGTTTTGTAGGTGTCGAAGCAAATTTATTGAAAGAAACAATCTCAAAGAAGTTTCATTTTGTACAACGCCAATTTCAATGAAAAAAAAAACAAAACAAAACAAAGCCCACGATAAAATGGCAACGCGAAAATTAGTCAAGAAAAATATTGAATAACAAATGACTCTTTTTAAAGAATAAAGATGGAAAAACAAAAGAAACAAAATACTTGTAAATAACGGAAGATTAATGACGGAAATTTGCTTTGTGCGCAGGGTCAGATTATTTTCGTTTTTCTTCAAAAGTGAGAACTTTTAGAGATTCAATTTGAAACGGAAAGCACTTTCAAAAACCAGTATAAAAATACATATATAAATCTACGCGTGAAACGTTTATTTAACGAGGAAACTCGGCTATTTCGCTCTGTAATTAATAATTCACTCAGTTTTGTCACACCTCTCTGATAAAAAGACGTATATTTATGCAAATATTCACCACACCAACATTACCCCCAACATCAAGAGTCAGAATCAGTGTCCATCAAGCACAAAGAAAGCTACTAATCACTTCACTTGATTTGATTAAATATTGAAGTTATTCAAACAACAATTTCTATAAGAACTAGAAAGCCCCCGAGACTGTAAACCTCTGCCAACATCGTTGGGAGTAATTGTGTATGGATCCCCCAAAATTAACCAATTCTCCTACAGTCTATATTCCACTATTCCACAAAATTCAGTTGGAATTCATTGAGATTTTTTTGAGAAACAGTGAGGACTAACAGGATATTTTGGCCATATCATGTGGTTTTGACATGTAAATACGACGTAGGAAGGATTACTGTCCTAGGCTCCTCTCAATGATTTTATCGGATGTCTTGTAATCACCTTCACATAGAAAGTAATTGAAATTCATTCATAATATTTGGATGTATTGTTAAAATATTCATGAGCGTTTACCTAAATGTGATTGAAATAAAAAAAATGGAAAAATATCTTTCAATCAGGAAAAATTCCTGGATCCGTTCCCAGAATTATTCACTTCTTTCTTATTCTATTACTTACCGTTTAACACCATTGCACAAACCTACACAGAATTTCCATTGGAATACATCCACTACTTTTTGAGATATCATGTGAACAGACCAACCGACAGGCAAACAGATTGACAAACAGACAAACTAACGCCACTATATATCATCATCATGATCATCCTTCTAGTGTCTGAAAGAGTTATGCTTGGCTGCACATGGAGAAACCACAAGACAGCACAATACATCCGAGAACAGACAAGTGTCAGAGACATTATAGAATCCATTAAAAATCTCAAATGGCAGTGGGCTGGCCATGTTGCACGAATGGCAAACAACCGATGGACAACGCAACTCACGACATGGATCCCCTGAGATCTGATACAAAACCGAGGAGCAGAATATTAGATAGAGAGATGAGCTAGACAAATTCAGAAAGTACTGGCCCTGCGACGCCCATAATAGAGAAGTATGGCGAATCCTGGGGAAGGTCTCTGTCCAACGACGGACATTGAAAGACTGATGATGATGATGATGATGATGATGATGATGATGATGATGATGATGATGATGATGATGATGATGATGATGCATAGACCGGCAAGATTCGCCAGACCTCTTGATCGTGGACATCGCAGAGCCAATCCTTTCTGAACTTGTCTAGTCTGTCACGCCCTCACATTTGCTCCCTGGGGATCCATGCCACGAGTTGTTATGTCTAGCGATGGTCTGACATTCTAGCAACATGACAAGTCCATTGCCGTTCATATATTACGAAAAACACATTATTTTGAATAAGGATAGAATAGTTTTGAAAGTCCTGCAGAAAATATAATTCTGGAATGAAATAATACAAATGCTAACAAAATTGTGAAAATTAGCTGCAAAAGCAAGTCGATTAAAGAATTCTGGATATCAACCGGGCAGGAACTGTTCCTGATTCCTGGTTGAATTCAAAAGGGAGTTACTAGTAATAAAAATGTTAACTTGAAATACTCACAAAAAGTTGTTTTTTTTTTTTATACCATTTCCTGTTGGTTCATTATCAGAGCATCTGCAGTAATACACTCACTGATAGGAACTATTTCATATTCATTATATTAGTGTTATTGAGATGATGATAATAATGATGATAATAATAATAATACTAATAATAATAATGATGATGATTATTATTATCATTATCATAACAACAGCAATTTAATGAATACAATATAGTTTGTGTCAGAAAGAGTATTACTATAATAATAATAATAATAATAATGATTATTATTATTATCATTATTATTATCATTATTATTATTATTATTATTATTATCATTATTATTATTAGTATTATTATTATTATTATTATTATTATTTTGCAATCTCACACCAGTCGCTTGGTGGTTACCGCTGGAGTTTGAGTGACAGCAAGTCTCCTCAAGTCTCAAGCCCTCCTCTCTTAGTTCTCATAGGCCACAGTAATACTGCAGTTTACAGTTTCACACCGGTTGCCCAGTGGTCATATCTTCTCTACCTCACCCATCATGCCAGTAATGTGGTTCACAACTGCGCTTTCATTTCTCTTCCTCTGTTAGGCTACTGCTAATATTTAGTGTTGCAGTCTTTATATTTCTAGCACTTCCCTCAGTATCCGTGCGGTTCCTAGCAGTGCTGTGGTCTGTACAGTCTCAATCCTTCCTTTTATCCCGGGCTCCTCCAGTCTCGCCCTCAGTGTCTTCGGGACAGATCCCAATGCACCTTCTATGACTTGCACTACCCTGACTTTCATGTTCCACATTTTCTTCAGTTCTCTCGCTAGGTGTAATACATTTACTGAAAAAAGAAAGGGAAACTGAAGTACAAACAACAATAATGAATTTTATTTTTACTCACAATGTAAATCGTTTGGAATGTTCAAAAATCAAAAGTACTGTTGTGTGTATTGTCACTCATGGTAAGTGCACAAAAGACAAATAGAATTAAGTAAAGTATGTACTTATTACAGTCAATAATTGAACTGCCGTAGCATCAAAACTTAAGGTCGTGTAAAAAAAAGGTCCATCAAAGAATAAATACAGTCAGAAAAAAATTGTTTATTAAATCACTGGAAAACATCTAAAATGGAGCAAAAATTGAACAACTAGAAATATTTAGATTCTCCAGAATCTAGATGTTTCTGGAAGTTATTGATGAACCCAACCCGCAATAGTATCGAATACTAATGTTCAAGATATGAGTTCTTGCACATCTAAAACTTTTAAACCTATATCGAGGAATAGGGTTAGAGAGACAGCCATTACACAAAAATCCAATGAAAAAATTTTGGTTCCAAATAAAATATAGAACTAGAAAGAGAAACAGTGAGAGTACTAATTTAATGAGGATTTTGTTTGAATCTTCATCTTTTTCAGCGGAGACTTATTCATTTGTTGAGCAGACCAACAACTGAAATCTCTGCACAAAACTTGGCCGGAAGATGTAGAAACTCCTAAAACAACAGCTTTGAACGCGTATGTGCAAGCATCCTTTTTTCTACTACTACTACTACTACTTCCTAAAAGACTTCACGAGTCTCCATGCTAAATATTATGGCTATAGGCCCCATAGTTTAAGCGTGAAAAATGGGCAGACAAACGAACAAAGGGCTCAAATATTAGTATAGATTTTATCAAAAATACTGTCGTTTTACTGGTAATATGAGAATTTTACTAAAGATATGGAGTAACATTCTACTCTTCTGGGTAGTGTCCAATGGTTAGAAAAAAAAAGGCGGTGCAATTTTGTGAACGGTTCTGAATCCTCAGTCGATATCTCGGGGTCACTAACGTGCCGCCCCTGAGCCTGTTTGCTGAGGCAGCGAAGACTAAATTAGCATTCAGAAAGGTTCCGAACGCGGACATTCGACAACCACAACCAGCTGGAGCAGGTTTCAGCTGTCACTATCTCCCTAGTGGCTTTCTGTGATTGTTTGGGCTCCAACGAGATCTTTTGCAAGGGATAACGCACTGATGTTGCCGGGGAGTCGCAGTAGCCGACTTCAATGAGGGGTGTGGCTGTGTGTCATCTCTTACAAAGAGTCTCCTCGATTAAATCTTGATACTTGGTCTTCTTCAGTTGATGTGAGATGTCCATACTGACCATCCCCGGTAAGTGCTAGTTCAGCTAATACTTTTTTGTGTTCCTAGATTGTAAAACCAGGCCCGGTCGAAAAGTGGTAAATACAACTTCCCCTGTGACGGTCTCCTTGATGCAAACTTGAGAGTGGTTCTTGGCAGCTGTTTTTACACTATGAGCCGTGGCTCCTCCCCTTTAGAAATTGATAACTTCTGATCGTGATACTTGGTGCTCGTCGGCCCCGTACTATAATTTATATCATATAAAACATTACTAATTATATTTGAAACCAAATTGATTTTATTACCGTAAATTTAATCATTGATTCTTTATCTATGATATTGTTTTTTTCATTTAGAAAGAAGTAGGTGTAAGAAAGGAGTTGTGTGGTTAACTGGAGGGGCTAATAAGAAAAGGGTGATAGAGAGAGTTGCGTATTTCAATAAGGGGATAGGAACAGCAGGAAAGAAACAAAGTTATGTAGTTTGCTTCGTGGGTATAGAGAAAGAGAGAGAGAGAGGGGGGGAATAAGTTAGGTAATTCAATAATTAGTTTTTGTCCATGAAATAACTGCATGTGTGTAAACCTTACTGGTAATCATGGGCCAGCAATGGAAATGGGAAAGAATGAGGAAATAAGGGAAAATATATAGGTTTAGCGTGAGAGAAAAACAGAAGTGCGAGATAATGGATAATTCCAGTTGTCAACATCCGTCAAATTACCGTTTGTTCAGTAAGTCTCATATGATTGCATAGCAAAAACCAGATGATCCCAATAATCCTAAAAAGAAGAGTATACAACCAATGCATTCTCCCGATAGTCACTTATGGAGCTGAAACATGGAACCTAACCAAGAGACTGACCTACAAACTGAGAAGTATGCAACGTGCGCATGAGAGAATCATGCTCAACCTTACATGGAGAGATCACAAGACAGCACAGTATATAAGGAAGAAAACGGGTGTCCGTGATATCATAGAAATTATTAAAAGAACTCAAATGTCAATGGGCAGGCCATGTTGCAAGAATGAGAGACAACCAATGGCCATCATGTCTCACAACATGGATCCCCCGGGATCACATGCGAAACTGAGGCTGACAGAGTTCTTGATGGAGAGTTGAACTAGACAGATTCAGGAAATACTGGCTCCACGACCCCCATGATAGAGGATAGTGGCAAATCCTGAGGAAGGTCTATGTCTAACGATGGACGTTAAAAGGCTGCTGGTGATGATGATGAAGATGATGATCATTATTCAATCATCTTAGTATTTTTCTTCGGTTACTATTGACTAACGCCAAACTCACGATCAAAATTTTCCCACACCTCGAATATGATTAATTATATATATATATATATATATATATATATATATATATATATATATATATATATATATATATATATATATGTATATATATATTCTGACTATCAATGAAAAGTATCCAGACATTTAATATTATGAAAAATCCAGACAGACAAAATACTTTTGAAAAAATTATGGCAGTTCATAATTTAATTTCAAAATTTATGTGTGCTATATTTCAGTCCCTTACCATCGATCTGATATATTTTATAATGTCAACTCACACATTGTCTGTGGCTCTCAGTTATATAAGTATAGAATAGGGAGAATACTTTCAGTAATGCTACACACACTGAGCAATAAACTGAATTAACCTTTCATCAGAATGAGGCAAAAGCTTATGTCACAAGTTACCAATGTTCTCACGCACTCAAACTTGAGCTTTCGTTAGAGCAGCCTCACATTTTAAGAACAAAAAAATCCCATTAGTCCAATAAATGAGGATATAAATCCAATGTATATCCCTGAGAGTCACCAATGGAGCTGGAACATGGAACCTAATCAAAAGATTGGCCCCTAAACTCAGAACCATGCCAGGTGTATAGGAAAAGACCATGCCAAAATTCACATAGAATTATCACCAGACAGCGCAATGTATTGAAGAGAAACAGGATTTAAAGATAGCATAGAATCGATTTGATAAGCTTAAATGGCAGTGGGCTGGTCATGTAGTACGATGTCAGAAAATTGCTGGACATCATTACTCGCAACATAATCCACAGAGATCATATGTGAAACTTTGACGTGGAGAAAATAAGATGCTGTGACGAACTAGACCAGTTCAGAAAAAACTGGCTCTGGACACCCATAATAGAAAGATCTTATGAATCTTCCAAGACACGTAAGATGAAAATATTCCTAGTACTTATGCACACTGCTAAAGAACAAAACGTCTTTTCTGTCCAGTCAGGAAACACGTGGTGTATTCCGTGTGAACATGTTCTAATAGCAAAGACAATAAACGTGTTAAAAAATGCTTTGATAGATTTTGGATAATCGGGAGATTTTGTCTTGCAATAATAAGACGGTAATCTGAATAACTTAAGTCATAAATATAGGAAGTGGTGTGGGATGTGAGAGTCCAGGTGAGAGGATCCACTAGGAGCCTGATTGGAAATGATCTTCAATTATGAATTGATCAAGTTGCTTGTCTAGTAGATATTTGTCAACGTTATTTGAGTTTGAGCCTCGCTTGTTTCCCTGCACCTGGTGCTCTGTGTCAGACTGAGCTAAGATCATTAAATAAGTATCTCCGTGTGGACTGTTCTTCGGCAATTTAATCCTGCAGACTGTCACTGGTACAATCTGCCTGATTTTTACTTAGTAGCCTACAATTGTGTCCAAGTTCCAGACGAAGTTAAGCTCAGTAAATGCAACAGGAAATGGGTGGTTGGCCTTTAAATCATGCTCAGCAATCTTGTCTAGCCGACCATTACTAATATGTAGGGATTTTGTTCTTCTCTGATTGCTCAAAACACGCCATCTTGTGCCAAACCAATTTCATATTAGTAAATAGCTATATGTAATCTATGTGTAGTGACAGAAAAAATATCAAATTTAATTCAAGTAACATCTGAATTTACTTCTCTGTATCATAACATTATCTAAGTCTGTTCGTACCATCCCAACCAGTTTATATTTGCCTCCATATGTCTTTCCCAGATCGATGTCTAGATTACGAAGAATTTGACAAAGGGACTGATTTCCTCGATTTCGAGAAAGGATTTCACAAACTGAAAAATGAAAAGGCAACGGGGTTAAGTATGTGAGGTCCCAACGTGCATAATTTGAAGGGGGCAGAAGGACCATTGCCCTTGGAGGGCTATTTCTTCATTTATATTAAATGGTTAGATAATTTCCGGATAGACCTCGTAAATAATGATTTTCTCTGTTTAAAATCCTTTAAAAGTTATCCTCACGGGGAGAGCGTTATTTGAGTTTATTTATATCTCAGACACTCTATTACTAGCTGACAAAACCTAATTTGATTATTTACCTGTTTATTAAATTTATTGATGGATACTCGTTCGGTTCGTTTCCATATGAAGCCTTTTAATCAACAGAATGGACGTCTTCTTAATTTGAAAAAAATATTTCCTAGCCATTAAATGTTGCTGCAATAATTATTTTTAATAAAGTGAAAACAAAATTCTGGTATCTTGACGCAGGAGGTGTTGGTTTTCTTCGTTATTTGAACATTGTCTTTCTCGCTCTTTCGATAGTGGCATCCACAAATTCAATGCCCAGGTTTTTTTATTCGTTATCTCAGAAAGCTGGTCGTTAACGTCAGTGATGGATGACTGTAACACTGATTTAACAGTCTTTTTTTATCCCCACAAATACACACAAACTAACAAGCCTCTATACACCAAAATAGCAGTCTGTTATGACAGGTAATTGTGGTAACAGCATTCAGTTGAGTTGTTGTAGCAGAATCACCAAACAGCTGAAATAGAAAAATTACCCAAGAAACAACTAAATATTTTCCTAACCCGACTGAGCATGAATAAAAGCAAAAATAAAATTGAAAATTTTTTAAGGAAAAGAGACAAAATAAAAAGAAGACACAGAATCATCTCCGGTGTCTTTGCGAGAAGTTTATTCTGTGGACATCTCCGTTGTGTGAACATTCTTTCTTTTCCTTTGATTTTTTCCATCCCTATGAAGAGAATTGGTTTAGAACCCACTCTCTTCCTCTTTCTCTCTCTCCCCCTTTCTATCTATCTATCGATCTCTATTTCTATCTCTCTCTCTCTCTCTCTCTCTCTCTCTCTCTCTGGTTACTTTTATCTTCCCCTTTCTTTTCCCTTTCTTTCTTTCTATCATTGGTTATTTCTCTCTTTTTCTTTCCTCTTCCCAATTTTCTTTCTTTCTTTCTCAATTTATTTTCATTTCTTTTTTTCTTTCTTTCTTTCTTTCTTTCTTTCTTACTGACTGTCTTTCTCTTGCTATTTCTATCTTTTCCTCTTTTCTATCAGATTTTTCCCTTCTTTTCTACACTTTCTTTCTATTTATATCTATTTTTCGTCTTTTCTTTCGCTATTTTCATATTATCCTTTCTTTTTCTAATAATCTTTCCTCTTTCGTTTCCTTTTTGTTCTACACGTTGCAGCTTTCTTCCATTTTTTTTATTACACTTACTTGCCGCAGCACAGTCTTTTTCCACATTCCTCGTTGAATTATAGTCATTCATATACATATGTATTCCCTCTGTCTTTCTCTATTACTTCTATTCCGTTTTTCATGCTGTCGTTCTATTTCAAAATGTATTCCATTTCTTCTTCGCCTTCTTTCCCGTTTTCTTCCAAATTTATTCTTCTAATTCTTTCTTTCTTTCTTACATTACAAATTATTAATTTTTGTTCTGTCCCTTTTCTCTTCCTCTCCTTACCTTTTCTCTCCTTCTGCCTTTCATTCTAACTTTTTTCAGTCATCTATTTCTTCATTTATTTCATTCCATCTCGATCTCTCTCCTCCTTTCCTATAATACTTTCCACATTTAATTCTTCATTCCTTCCTCATTCTCATTTTTCCTTTCTCATTCCCGCCTCTATACTTATCTCGTCAAGATTATCATCTCACTTCTTTAACCGTCCTAAGCTTCTACCCTGTTTTCACCTTCTCTTCTTCAAACACTCACATGCACATACCCATACATAAACGTACGCACACATGCACACACACGCACACACATATGTATATATATATATATATATATATATATATATATATATATATATATATATATATATATATTATGTTATAATGCATATACGTCTACACACAATAGTTCCATTCATTCCCGATTTTAGCTACAATATTATTCATTATTTTTCCCTCTTTGCTATTACCGTGTGTTATGTCTAACCTGCATTCTTCCCCAAATCTGATAGCATGCAAACCCAATCATGGCTGCAGACGAGAACAAAAATATCCCCAACTTGTAAAAAATATCTTCTACATGAAAACAACAAAATATATTGACTAAAATCATTATTAAAAACCAAACTGTATTGGCGTATATGTTCAAACAGAAACAGACACATATGTATAAGTGCATATATGTACACAGACACATACACACACACACACACACATATACATATATATATATATATATATATATATATATATATATATATATATATATATACATACATACATACACACATATTTACATATATTTACACGCAATAATATACGTATGAATATACACATACATAAATAACATATATATGAATATTTATATATATATGTATATGTATATACATGCATATATATATATGTGTGTGTGTGTGTGTGTGTGACTGAGGGAGGGGAAATGTGTGCGTGTACATGTATGCGTGTGTGTGTACGTAAAAACGAAAAACAGATAACTTCATCAAATTTAGAAAGGAAATCAAGCCATCTCTCTGACTGATCACATCGCCTAGAGGTTTTCGTAACGGCTGTCATGTCACAACTAGCATCAAGAGTAAAAGGACAATTTCCTTTTGTTTCTATTTGGAAATAATACAGTTTAGACTACTTTTTCATCTTAAAAGAAAAAAAAACGTATGCTTAGCAACATTACTATCGATTATTTATTCTTAGTAAGTATGGTCCGAACACAAACCCCAAATTGTCCTCCTGGAACCTTTCAAATAAAGAGAGAAGTGAAAACGAGGCAACGAGAAAGAATGCAAAAAAAAAAAAAAATGGTTTTGGTTCCATCGTTTTAGATTTTCTAAACACGCAACACTGAAACAAAAAAAAATGGACATTATATTTTATTTGGCTTTTGCTTCTCTGAGGATGAACATTTCCACAAAACTGTTTTCCAATTCTTCTATTTCAAGACCGTTTTTTTTTTACTTACGATCTTTTTCTCAGTGTTTTTTTTTCCTATTCCACACCTATGCAAACCTTGTTTCAATGTCGTCTGTATCATCTTTGCAGCCCATGTCGAAAAAAATGAGCATCTTATTCGTCACACATTTTTTTTAAATATTTTGATACTCCTGGTCGTTTACGCGACCCGTGATATCTGGGGTTTGATATACTAAACAAATATGTTGACCAATTAATTCAGACTAATGATTACACGTGTATTGACATCCCAAATTCCATGGTAGGATGGCGATAGAAACCATAATTACGGTTGTATTTTGGCGCTGGTTACATCTGATGGAAATATAAGACACTTCCACTATATCACCCTCACTGTCCTACTCTCAAATCATTTTGGGGTTGAGGTTAAATATGTCTTGGGTTATATATTAGGGACTTGCACAACATCGACCCCTCTATCTTTCTCTTGTTTTGCCGTTCTGTCTTGGCTACAAAACCCCTGTCCATACATTCAATTTTCTTGCCTTGGGATGAAAAGATCTGAAGCTCCGCTCTAATATTTATTACATAAAGATTATTTGAAGTTACTAAATCAATGAAGAAAAAAAATAGCGAATAAGTCTCTATGATGAGTTCATTTCTAGATTCGGTTATACGTGGAGAATAATTTCATCACGAAGTATTCTTTTTTTTTTCTTTTTCGGTAAAGGACGATCGGAATAAATAAAATAACCCAAGAAACCATAGGAAGGAATCTTTTGAGACCTTTTCTTTCGTCATCTAACAAAAATAACAGCAACGGCTTTGCTGCTTCTCAAACAAACATGTTTACAACAACGCATTCTTGCTGTGAGACATTGGGATAGAAACTTTTAAGCAAACTGTGATGACATTACTCCTGGCAGTTGTTATTACATTTCCCTGATCAACAAAATAGAGAAAAAGATAATGGGACTTACCGCTGACTTTATTACTCTTTTGTTCCATTGAATATAACATTACTCAAACAGCAGTTTATTTGACTCGTTTCTATTGTAGGGTGTGGTTAGAGGGGAACTAATTGGTGAGGGCAGATAAAAGAAGCAACTAAAAACATCGCAGATGGTAATATACCCCGTCCCTGAAATAAAGTAACAAAATCTCTTATTTGAAACACTTCGGCCAGATAATTTTCGAAATTCGAAATTTTCTGGATTTCAGAATGTTAACACAGGTACCATTCGATGATGACAAGTGATTCCTTTCCTGGTTTTCGCTGCTACACATAAGAGAATACTCAGTGGAATTTGAAGTTCTTGTAAATTTTCTCCATCTCCAACGTCATAGACACACAAAAATTGACCTAATGAGCAGCAGTCGCACATTCGACTAGTACAGACACCGAAACAAAATCTTGGTTGTTTTTAAACAATGTAAGTGCAGTTTGATATAATCTTCCATCATTTTCTGAGTAGTTAGAGTATATATTTTTGTTAGTTTTATATTTGCGTTCAAAGAAGTCATGTCACTGTACATGAATAACCCAATCAAACGAAATATCATTCTCAATGTGATATAAAAAATAATAAACGAAAAGTTTACAACAATAGATGAGCCTACAATCTGAGTCCAATGTTAATAATTTTATAAGTAAACAAACTATTGATAATAGTTTCAAACATATTTATTCGCAGTAAGCGCCATGAAATTCTCATTTTCAACTAGGGGAGAGGCTTTCGGGAAATCCTTCGTCAATCCATTGTATCCATAGAAAGCCGTGATGAATAGCATAGCCTTTTCTTAGATATTGACCAAGTTCCTTCGCCATTGAATCTGTTTCTTTCTGTTATCGATGGATGTCAGCCGGTTGGGTCTTATTTGTCGATCTGAGACCCTACTGAGGCAATCATTCTCTCAGATTCTTACCATTTTGTGAAAGTTTTCTCATCCCCATTTAATTTTTTTTTCTTCTTTTTCATTCATTTCTTTGCTTATTTTTTTTTCATTTGTATCTGCCTTTTATATCCGATATTATTATCTTTCGAGTCTATTTTCTCGGGAATTTCTTTCATTACCTCTGTACCAATGTCAAGTCCTCGAACTCTCCCGTTCCTTCTTCACTGGAACATCCTCATCCGTCTCTCCATGATCTGTTCTTTGCTCTTTCTGGTGTGCCTCTCTCCGTCCTCCTACCCCTATCCCTCATCCATTACAACTTCCCTTCGTTGTCTTTGTTCCCCTTCTGTTTTCCTTCTTTTCCTTCTTTTTCTTTCTCTTTTTTTTTCTTTTACCTTTTCTTCTCCTAAGCCTCCTATTCTCACTTTTCTTTATTTTGTTCTCCACCATTTTCATCCTCCTCCTCATTGTTGTTGTTGTTGTCGTCGTCGTTGTTGTTGTTGTTGTTTTTCTTCTTCTTCTTCTTCTTCTTCTTCTTCTTCTTCTTCTTCTTCTTCTTCTTCTTCTTCTTCTTCTTCTTCTTCTTCTCTTTCTTCTTCTTCTTCTTCTTCTTCTTCTCTTTTTTGTCGTTGTTGTTGTTCTTCTTCTTCTGTTTGTTGTTGTTTTTCTTCTTCTTTTCCTTCTCCCTTTTTGTTGTTGTTGTTGTTGTTCTTCTCCTCCTCTTTTTTTGTCGTTGTTGTTATTGTTGTCGTCGTCGTTGTTATTGTTGTTGTTGTTGTTGTTGTTGTTCTTCTTCTTCTTCTTCTTCTTCTTCTTCTTCTTCTTCTTCTTCTTCTTCTTCTTCTTCTTCTTCTTCTTCATTCAGTCTGTTTTTTTGTCTTTTCCTTTCTCAATCTCTAACATGAGATTTTAATCCTCAAGTCCTCGGTAAAGCACAAGCTTTTTTGGGTTTTTTTACTTCGTAAATTTTCATTCTTTCTTTTCCGAACCTCACATTTTTTTCTTTCCTCCTTCTCCTTTTTGGTCTCATTACTTTTCCCACTTTTTCTTATCTACTGTATGTATCCTTTCTTTCTTTACCATTTAAAAATATTTCTCTTATCCCTACCTCATATTTCCTTTACTCTGTTTTGCTCTCGATTTTTACTCCGCTCTCTTTCTTCCAAGTTCTTTCTTTATATCATATCGTTCTCATTTTCTGCAATTCTTTCTTTTTTTTTTTTTGACCCTTCTCTTTCTTTCTTTCTTTCTTTCTTTATTTTTTTTTCGATCTTTTGGGGGTTTCATTTTTTTTCCTTCTTTCATAACTTTGTTCCATACTTTGAGATTAAGTCCAGCAGGATATCCTTTTGTTGCTCTCAAAGCCTTTGTTATGTCGTACTGTCAAGCTCCTACAGGATTGACTTTATTTTCCTTACCTAACAATAATGATAAGTTTAGACTTCTGGTTAAGACTAATGAATAGCAAATTTAAAATTATGAAGGGAGAGAGTGAGAGAATGGAAAAGATGCGCATATCATAGACCTTTATCATCGATCACCTAAAGAAATAAAGAATGAGGGGAAGAGAGCAAGACAGGGACGGAAAGAAAAGAAGAGATTAAAAAAAGAGAAAAAAGTAGGAAATAAAGGAAAAAAAAGAAATGAAAAGAGAAATTCAGAAAAGGAAAATAGAAACCTATCGACTCTATACTGAATTATCTGGTGTCACTAATCAAATTTTCTCTTTTTTTTTTTTCTTGTCTTCACATTCTTTTTCTATCTACTGTTTCTCTACTCATAGCAGGATCTTTAAATTTTGCACTCCCACACACTCCTCTCAATGAGTAGGGAACACATTTTTATGCTTTTTTTCGGGAATTTGGCTTGGAGGCTGAAATAGTTGCATTCAGAGTTGAGCAAGTCTTATTACTTTAGTGGATTTCATCAGATTTTACTTTTCCTCTTTTTCCCCTTTTTGAATTTTTTTCATTCAGTTATTTATTTGACTTTTACAGCGTCTTTTTTTTAGATCCCGAAAAAATTCTCCTCTCTCCTCCCATTTTTTATATCAATGCTGTAACTTCTATCCTACCATTAACCTTCTTCTTCTTCTTCTTCTTTTTTCTTCTTCTTCTTCTTCTTCTTCTTCTTCTTTTTTCTTCTTCTTTGCAATTACAACCGTTTTCTAATTCCTTACACCTAACCTCTTCTTCTTAATTTTTTCTTCTCCTACTTTAATCCATACATCTCTTATCTCTTCTAGTTCATTCTTCTTCTTCTTTAACCACTTCTCCTTTACTTCATTTCAATTCCTTTCTAACACATTTTAACATTCACGTCTTCTTCTTCTTTTTCTTCTTCTTCTCCTCCTCTTCCTCCTCCTCCTCAATATTCATTCTTCGACTTCTTCCTCTCTTTTAACTCTCCTGTCCCTCGTTCTCCTTATCGGCTCGTGCCCCTCTCCGTTCCTTTTTCTCCTCCAGCACTTTCCTCTTCTCCTCCTCTTTTAACCTCCCTCTTCACATTCTCTTCTTCTTTCTCCACCTCTTCTTCTCTTCTCATTTTTTCTTCTCCTCCTTTCCCTTTCTCCTCGTGCTCCTCCCCCCTTTTTTTTTTTCACCCAATCATCACCATCTTCTTCTTAATTCGCTGAAGGATATTTTTCTGGTTCTGTTCTTCCAATAGCGTAGAAGCATAATGGACCCATTGAGACGGAAGTCCTGGTAGTGAGTCCTCCGTTTCGTCTTCTTTCGGAAAAGCGATATTTCAACGCATGCTTTTCCCTACCTTTAGGTCTTGCAGAGGAGATTGGAATCTAAAACGAGAATACCGAGGAGCTATGGTTGCCATGGGAGATGTGCCTGATCAGAGCTGAATCGAAACGTAACCAATTCTTACTGACGCTTATCAAAAGCACCTGATGTTACTCGTTTCAAAGCTGGGTCGGGATTTCGAAGATTCTCAAAATCTTCGCTTATTTCCGATTTTATAAGCACGAATGAATTAAGCCTTGATCAATCGTTTCCTGCAAACCACCAATGTCTACAGGAGAGAACAATCATAGATTACTAAAAAAACTAAGAAATACGAATGTAATACTGAAAAACATGCCTGCATGAGTTCAATATTTGATGGAGCAAAAAAAATGTGAATTCTTTTTAAGTATCCATAGTATCCGCTCCGTTAGTGTAAATGGTTAGCACGTCTGTGCCAAACACGCAAAAGTTCTTGGGCTCGATTTCAAGTCTGAGAGAAGGGTATGGAGAACTCTTCGTTAGGACAAATTTCTCTGTGCAGCTAATTGGATAAAATGAGCTGTGTGATTGAGTGGAGGTATTTATTAGGTGATCTGCGAAAGGGATGGCCATAAAAACATGTTGGTAAGAAGTCCTGGTCTCGACTGGACATGGGACTTGCAAAGATCACTAAGCCGACGCATGCAATAGAAACTAAGACACGTCATCGACCGTAATACTCCACAAGAGGGTATCTCTTTCGGTACGTGCTGCTTGATCATCTTTATATAGATATTGAAACTTCTTGAAAAAAAAATGCTAGTAACCCTCCCTTGTATCATTTTAAGAAGAAGCATTTTCTGTATCATACTTAGAAAAAATTGTTTCTCTATTATTTACAAGTAGATTTCCGCCATCTTATCCAGAGAGATTTAGTTTCATGCTTCTATCACGATCATAAATGATTAAGTCAAACATCTGCTAGAACGACAGAAATTTGAACAACGGATGCAGGTTCCATTTTGTAAGTGGATATTTACTGTGCCAATCCATTTTTAAAGGCCGTGTTCTTTTAGAAATGACAAATTGCAGAGGGAACATTTCAAACTAATGAGTCAGAATTGTTTCAATTTTGTACACATATGTAGATATCTTTAACACTCATAAATGAATCAGCGAAGCCCTCTCATGTATGTACCAACACCAATTATCTTAAAGATAACCTAAAAATTATCTACCTCAAGAATAGATATTTTATCTAAAATTATCTAAAAATTACCAGCATACTATTTTGGCACTGTAATTCCAAAATGACCAGAGAAACACCCAAAAGCACTTCTTTGAAAAGAATAAAGAAAGATTTTAGGTGGTGCCTAATGATGTATACGTGCAAATCTTCAGGGTCACACACACACGCACACACACACATATGGCTGGTTGTCAGTTTGTGGGGCTGCAAAGATTCGATAGATAGATGAGTATATAGATCGATAGATATTTGTATCATTGCATGTACGGCAATATCTGATTTTTAGAGCAAATAGTCAAACTGGTATTTACTTCTGGAGCAAAACTAAAAACCACAATATTGAATCATCATAATGTACGTTATCTACGCTGGAACTTATCAACTGGTAGGTACAGGTTAATACCGAACATTTTCATTATTCATGAAAACATTATTTACCCCAGAGAAGGCTCTGCGTCCTCACGTGCAATTTCAAACTATTCTAGAAGAAAAAACAGAATCATTATTATACGAAATTTTCAGAAAATAATAGACTTCATACCATCATTTTGCCAACTGTTTTTTGCATGATATCAAAAATTACATACGATATTTTTGATAGTGCAGTATATATATATATATATATATATATACATATATATATACATATATATTTATATATATATATATACACAAATATATATATATATATATATATATATATATATATATATATATATATATATATATATATATATATATATATATTTGAGTTATTTCTGCAGTGTGGCAGTAGAGTATCCAATATGCAATCCAGTACCACAAGGTAGGATCGAAACTTTCGCTTCAGACCTGAGGCTGAGATTTTTCTTTGCCCTACGCAGAAATTAACGGTCAGTAGGACCGATTGTAAGCGATATATTTACTTGCGCACGATTCCCTATCCACCAGAGTGCTCTATTCTCGAGTTGGAAGAGTATTGCTATAGTAGTTTATAATGGACGAGTTGCCCTACTTAAAGAGTGCTCAATTCCAAAGAAGGGAGCGTTAACTATAATAATAATTGATAATTGATTCATCCATAGACAGCTGTTTTGTTGTATTACAACTAATTTGTGTGGCTATAGACTATTCAATATCCTATCCATGCAATGGGAGATCTGCCTGATCAGAGCTAAATCAATATATATATGTGTGTGTGTGTGTGTGTGTGTGTGTGAATATGTGTGTATGTACGTTAGCATCACTTTTCATGTTTTGAAACATTGTCCTTAGCTTTTTCTAACCACCTATCCACAACGTATTTGAGCACACACATGGGTATTTGTACATGCGCACTTGTGATCATACAGGCAATGTTGGTACTGAGAAGCAGGTTGGCGGAAACATTAGAGGCACCTCATACATCAAACTTATAGTTTAATCTATTCCTCCTTTAGACCCATCAGTGTCTCGGAGAGGAAAAAGATTTTTTTATCACACGTCTCGTCAAGTTAGCGATAAAATTCTAAAGACTTGCATCTCATCGCTCTCATCCTTTGATCAACTGGCTTCGTTTTCAGACAGTTTGAGAAGAAAAATATGTTTTGTCCATTTTTCCTACGCAAACACATATCCGTTTTCCTTTTTTTGAGAGTGACCCTCAAACTGAGAACCGTGCAACGTTCACTGGAGAGAATCATGCTCAACATTGCACGGACAGATCAATAAACAACCCAGTAAATTAGAGAGAAAAACATGAGTCAGGGATATCATAGTATCCATTAGAAAACCCAAATGGCGAAGGGTGATAATATTGTAAGAATGTCAGACAACAACGCGGATCCCAAGAGATCATGTGCAAAACTGTAGCCGGAAAAATATAAGGTGGCGTAACAAAATAGACTAGCTCAGAAAATATTGGCCCCCCTATCATAGAGAGGTCTTCTGAATCCATGAGAAGATATATGTCCAACGATGGACGTGAAAAGGCTGCTGCAGCTCATGATGATGATGATAATGATGATATGATACAACATGTACCGATTATCATACGAAGATTCTGAACACTTTTTTTCACTTTATTTTTCCATTTTCTCTTCATTTCTAACAGATAATGTGAATCATCATTTATTTTCTTTTTCCTGACTACTTCAAGATGAAAATAAAATGTAGTCATTAAGATAATAACGACTTTCTCCAACTGTTACCATAAAAACATTTGTCCTGGAGCTAGCTAACATAATTTTGATCACACTGTTTTGGTCATGGAAACTTACGCTTTTTTTTTTAAATTACTATTTACAAATGATGGGTTTGATACTTTTCTGTTTACTAACCTTTACATAAACTGACATGAGACCTCAAAATGCTTTGGGTATCACGTGATCTTAGACGGTCGGTACTTATCTGATTATTTCCCAAGTTTTGTTTTGTCTGACACAAGACCTTACATTGCTTCTAGTATTTAAGCATCCATTCATTATAGATACTGATAAAAAAAATACATAAGATCCATCCATTACGAATACTGATCAATATAAATACTTAAACATCCATCCATCATAAATACTGGTCAATTTTTAGGCATGGTCTGACATAAGACTCTGCTTATCTACTGTACATGATGCTCTTGAGCGGTCATCCATTAAAGTATTAATCAGTTTACTGAGTGGCTTCGTCTGTCACAAAAAGCCAAAGGTGACCCATTGGACTTGCTGTCCTTAAGCAGTTTCTCATCTAATTAAGTATCAGGTTTTACGCTGCTTCGCCTTTTGAACAAACTAAAATGGCGTCGATGGACAGTATTTGAGCTTATGTAAACACCGGGATGTTGAATGCTGGTTTTCAGGGTATGCATTCCCAGTGTTGATTAGTGAAACATAATCTGTCTCTTATTCTTTCCTCACTTTTAGGCTTCTACCGTCTTAAGCTAAGTTTCGTGTAGATCGGGAATACCTTCATCGTCCCTTACTACAGTAAAAGGAGGTAAATATTAGATGGGAGAATCAAACAGACTACGTCGAAAAGATAAGGAATCAAGCTGAGAATAACGTTTTTGTGCAGATGAAAATGACAATTTAAGAGAAAAACATTAAAAAAAAATGTTGTTATGAGGGCATGTTTCGGTACATTTCGACGAGAAAATTATGCTAATTGAACGATTATGAAAGGATTAGATGTTTGTTAGACAACCGATGGACATCACGTCTCACAACATGGATCCCCGAGGATCACATAAGAAACCGAGGCCGACAGAACACAAGATGGAGAGACGAACTTGACAGATTCAGGAAATACTGGCTCTGCAATGCCCATGATAGGGAATTGTGGCGAATCCTGGGGAAGGTCTCTGTCCAACGATGGACGTTAAGACTGATGATGGGGATGTTTGTTTTCTTTTTGATTTTTGTTTTTCAATTATAAATATAGAAAAATTGTTTATGAATTTTGATGAAACAAAAACATTTCAATCCCCCTCTCTGAACCGTACCGACAGCAAAGAGATGAGCAATGTTAGGAGTTACTCAGCGATACGGAAAGATTATCATGGGTATGAGAGAGTACCAGAGTGGAGGATATTGTGAGGGTGATTAGGCAACAAAAATGGAGATGAACAGGGTACACGCAGATGGAGCAAAAAGCTAATCAATTGGTACACACGGGAAGGTAAACAGACAACAGCTGGAGAAAATGAGATGGAGATGTTTGCTGGTATGACATGGCTTAGGTCAGCACTATCACGCTCGTTATGGAAGGAGTTCGGAAAAGCCTTTGTCCAGCAGTTCCCTTATAACAGCTACTACTGCTGCTGCTGCTGCTGTTGATGATGATGATGATGATGATGATGATGATGATGATGATGATGATGATGATGATGATAAAACTTTGCCGACTGCTTCCAAGTTCTAACTTTCACTTGGCTAGAAATAACCATGGCACCAGAACGATTTTAAATGTACGTTTAGAAGGTTTACCGATAAGTCAAGGCAGAGATTAGCGCAATCATGCTCGTCATGGAAGGAGATGGGAGAGGCTTTTATCCAGCCTTGGATTTGTTGCGGATGATGATAAGAAAGTGCCATCTCCACGGATTCATTTTCGAACATACCCAGTGCGTTTGATGGATGCCTAGATCTCCTCAGAAAAATCGCGGTCAGTGAAATGATGTCTTTGTATCTGTGCTTCATCGATGATTCTTCCTTTTGTACGCTTCACTGGGTTTTGGCTTTCTTACGATAACAACGCCAAGTGCATACTGCATTCCTTCAAGTGGAAAGCCTCTGAGCTTTGAAGGGGTTAACAACAAGTTTCAAGAACAGTCAACCTTACTGAGTGCCAAAGTACGAAGAAACGTACGTCGCTGTGTGTACGAAAATGTAGTTATGTGTCAATAGTGAGAAAGATGGGAAAAAAATCAGCCGAATAGATAGATAGATAGATAGATAGATGGGAAAATAGATAGGTGTTACGAAAAAATTCAGAGTATTCTACCGTGAAAAGACTTCACTTACACCTAATTTCGATTGTCTTCTTCAAAATACCCACCTTGAGGCGGCACACAAATAGAACCACTCAGAAAGTGCGGCATCAGAAGTCCGGACTACGTTCAGTTTGCACGTGCTCTTCGAAAACCTAGCCTTTGTATAGCACCTTCTTACATATTAATATATATATATATATATATGAGTGTGTGTGTGTGTGTGTGTGTGTAATTTGAATACAAAAATTGAATTAAGTAAGTATTAAAGTTGAAGTTTTTGAATATAATTGGTTTTATTAAACTAAATCTGCTGAATATATCATCAAAAATTAAATCTATTTGGGTTCATTTTAAGTACTGCACCCTTACAGAATTTTTCCAAGTAATTAGATTAAAACTGAAAATAATCCACCACTCTATATAAATTGACAAGCGATGAAAAGCGAGTTGGAAGTATATATATACACTAAGTCTGTTCGAATGGGAACCTTACTTGATACAGCTCACCAATGAAACGTTTTAGTGCGCTGGCTACTGTTAGGCTGTGTAGCAGTGTCTTTGACCTTTTGTGAAAGAAAAATCTGTATTGCACAGTGATGGTTTATACCTAAGCTACGCGTGCTAGATTGAACATGTGTGCAGAGTGTTTGGCGAGTTCGTTTTTTCCAAGTCAATGGATGACGATCATATTGAGAAACTGCATTCTGCGATTCGTGGGAACTGTTGGCTGACTCTTACTCCACGGACAGTAATGCGACGATTTTCACGAATCATAGACTGCAGTTTCTCAAAGGAAAAATTGACAAAAATGTTATATATATATATATATATATATATATATATATATATATATATATATATATATATATATATATATATATAGTTGGGTGTCAAGGCTTTCTTGCCAACTTGACTTCAGCAAACCTAACTAAACATGGGAAAGAAAAAATCATAAACTCAGTGACTCGGTTTTGTATTGGTTACATCTGCACAGATCTAGCCATCTGTGATAAGGAACAAAAAAAAATTGGTAATATGATTGGTATTCATGGAGAGTCATTGGTTAGTTTTAATGAACTTTATTTTTTGAAGTATGTCAGATCGGTAAAAGTTCTACTCTAGGCACCGTTACCATTCCCAAAGCAATTACATGATCTCCTGAATTGATGTTCTTGAATTTCGACTTCAGTTCTAGCATAGCATGCACATTCCCTCACAAACACGCAACTTGTTTCATCTGTGGCGTGTATGTGATGAGATGCGCATGCGCATGCTCCCCTCGGACTACTTTCAACATTCCTCAACATAATGGATACCCGAAGAGGTCGGTTGGTACGTAGACGGAACATTGTGGGGAAACGATCTAAAAATGCAAGGAAATAGTACGCATTGATTGCATTCGATGATTAAAAAACTTTGAAAAAAATTCAGACAAAAACTGTCTGACTTGTACCGAGGAATTGCTATCAAGCACGTTCAGGACACAGACACAACAATCAGAATCGGAAACACAGAGGTACAAAAAGTACACCGTAACATGTATTAAGGACAAAAAAAATCCCTATGAAATCCTCAAAAGAAGAAATGAAGCAAAATCACTCTAAGTTGATAAGTTTTCGTTAGAGCAAATTCAAACTTTAAGAACGAAAAGATTCCATTAGTCCTGAAGGAAAAGGACCATACAACCGATGCCTCCTCTAGATAGTCACCTACGGTGCTGAAACATAGAACTCAACCGAAAAACTGACGTTAAAATTGAGAACCGTGCAACGTCGACATGAGAAAATCATACTTAAAATCACCTCGAGAGACCAAAAGACAGCACCGCATATTAGAGAAAAATAAGAGATATCATAAAAACCATTAAAAATCTCAAATGGCAACGGGCTGGTCATGTAACAAGAATGTTAAGCAACCAGAGAATATTA
>OY735228.1:33153151-33173151 GCA_963457665.1 Thysanoteuthis rhombus | reverse complement strand
TCCTCCTGCATGCCACTTTTCCCGACTTCCAGATCATAACTTGTTAGGCTTCGCGCAGTACTCCTGTTTTGGTAAGCAGTTCCAAACAGTTCAATATATTTAATATTTCCTGAAGAATTCTTCAAGCAGAAACTGGACTCGTTATTTAATGATGTAAACCACGATTCAAATCAAAGTCATCGTAAAATGTCAGAAAGCTAGGTAAATACTTTGATATACTGAATACCTATGCTATGAATTTATTTTAATGGAAATTTTGTCGAAAATATGCTGGAAACTTTTGTGTCATCTTTATCCATAGCAGCTCCACGTATTTAAGTAACACTAGTCAAGATATAAAAGGAAGGGATTTACGTGCTTGCACTTAGGTTCATAAAGAAGCATTCAGAATCAAGTGCCAGTCCTCCTTCTATTCCCACTGAAACCGATTATTGCAACCTTTGTGTTGTATACTTGATATATAAAAAATATCTTAGTATATATCTTAGTATATTTAGTATGAATGTGTATATTTATTAGAATGAAACAAGCCCTTGAATATTTGTTAGATTGTCAATTAAACTCAGTCGGTGACAGAGCTGTAAACTGATCACTCACTCGTGATTTTAAATTTTATATATCGGTTCAAGTGACAAACATTGAAGAGGTAACTCCCTTAAATCAGATGTTGGTTGTTTTTTTTTCTCTCTCTTTGTTCTTGTTATGGTAAAAAATCAAATTCAAATCCAGCTTCCTACTGGGACTGGGTTTGACTATGTGTGTTCGCTGGTGAGTATACCGCCTGCTGTAGATAAATAGTGCTCCATAACTGTTACCCTTTTACCAGAGTAAGCTGATAATTGGAAGCATTTTCTCTATGACTCTTATAGAACGTGTTTCCTTTCAAATGCGAAACAAACGAGACCTATTAAAACATAATACAACTGATAAAAACGGCACAAATGTGAGACAATGAACAAAGGCGACGTACAAACGACTGCCGCGTATAAAACGTCTGCTCAATTCATTGCAATACAAATGAGAGGTAGAAAGACAAAGACCAAACCGTTTGAGACGGAAAAATCGCTTTCTGAAGATAAGCGTTTTTATCGCCTTTCATATTTATTTTTCCGTCTATTTTTCAGGTTTTTTTTGGCAGATCTGAAAGATTTAAATCTTTAATTACATGTTCTTAATCTTAACAACTGACGCCTATTCTTTAATAGCTTCCAATGAAACAATGAGAAACTATCAAAACAAAACATGTTACACTCATTATCTTCTGTTTTATTTATTTTTTTTTTTGATATCACCGAAGAAGTCTGTTTCTTTAATTGTGTGTAATATATTTCACCTTAAATAAAGAGGCCATGTCCTACGATCTAATTTTCCATCCTGTGACACCGTAATTATTGACTTTGAAAGAAGCCAAGAAATGCTGGTGGCCGAGCGGTTAGCAGCCCAGAAAATGGAATTGGAAATCTAGGTTCAATTCCTGACCTATAACAATATTTGCACTAGAACCCCTAGAGAGGCGTGGATCCATCTCTCCTCCCTGTCCCCGGACCGCTATCCCCCGATCTGCCTGTCTGCCTGCCTATCTACCTATGTAATACTGAAAGTCTGACTCTGTTTAACTCGATATGACTTCAACGTACCCGAAACAGCCCATTGTAGTAAGGGATATGGGAATAAAACATTCTTTCAAGAAAGTTGAAATCTCTTATTGAGGGCTGAGGTCCCATTTAAGCCCTTCGTAGGGAACAAGCTAAACTAAAAAGTCTACCAGTAGGACAGGTTCCAGCTTGTATTCTCAATACGATGCAAATGAATAGTAATTATTAGATGTTTGTTTTCTTCTGCCTAAAATGGGAATATTGTTACTTCTTTGTTAGAGATAGCCCTACCACGCGAGCACTCTCAAACACACCCACGCATAAACACTCACACATGCACACACATATGCACCGGTGCTGAAATGTACATACATACACATACAAAAACACACACATACACTCTTTGCTTTGATCGATGTTATTTTTTTCAGTATTAATTTACAGGGGAGTGCAGTTAGTAATTTTCTACGTGATTTCACAGTATCGACCCCCATTAAACTCTTGTTTTGGTTCATCAACCACTAACGTTTGTTTTTTTCTGTCAAGTCTGGTTACGGCTCTTTACAGGATTCGAATTCGCCACTGATGTGCCCATCAAAGCACGTCTGAATCGATTGCAGAAGGAATATTAAACTACCTCAATCGGCTAATCCGTTCCGATTCTCTCACACATTCCTCCGTATTTTCCTGTTTTAGTCAGTGATGTTAAAAGTGGATCTGACTAAATGAATTTACTCTTCAGGAGTTAATGACGATAACGACTGTAATATAAACTTGATTACACCAGGAATCACCGGTGGAATTCTAAAATTACCAAAGTTTGTGAAAGAATGTTTGGCAAACAGCCTTTTCTTGCCGTTGAAATTAATTTGAACGATTGAATCTTTTTCAGGCCAATGATTCGAAATTCAATATAGATTGCATAAATCAATCAATCACTGAATCGATGAATCAGTAGAGTTTCTCGTTGGCCACATAATTCGATTAATCTACGCTTCCGTTAACTCTGATCTGCCGATTTCAATTTCTTAATGTTTAATGCGACTAACAGTGATTAGATTTTGTGTCGGACGGGGTGATCAACGTGCCAAAACAATGTCTACTGCTGTAAAGTTAATCGGGTTCTTTCCTCTCTTGCAGGAAATGGACCCGGAGAGGAAGTAGACATTTTGGGAGTTTGCAGTTTACTCTGATAGGCTATCGTTTATTTTCATCATCATCAGTCTTTTAACGTCTGTTGTTGGACATGGACCTTCCCCAGCATTCGCCACTATTCTCTATCATGGGCGTCGCAGAGCCAGTATTTCCTGGATTTGTCTAGTTCATCTCTTCCTCTTGTGTTCTGTCGGCCACGGTTTCTCATGTGATCTCTGGGGATCCATGTTGTGAGACGTGATGTCCATCAGTTGTCTTTCATTCTTACAACGTAGCCTGCCCATTGTGATTTAATCTTTCTGGCAGTTTCTATGATGTCACGGACTACCATTTTCTTCCTTATATGCTGTGCTATCTTGTGATCTCTCCATGTAAGCTTGAGCATAATTCTCTCATGCGTACGTCGCATACTTCTCAGTTTTTTAGGTCTGTCTCTTGGTTAGGTTCCATGTTTCAGCTCCATAAATGACTATCGGAAGAATGCATTGGTTGTATACTCTTCTTTTTATGATTATTGGGATCATCTGGTTTTTTGAAAGTTGAGCTTGCTGTGCCGAAGGCTTGCCAGCCCAGAGTGTTTCTTCGCTTAATTTCCTCCTCTTTTGAGGATCTCGTGGAGATTCGGTTTCCGACTTTCCGAGATCTATATACAAGGCTTCTTACTACCCCAATACACGATGGACAGATGCTGAAGTGACCTTCCCTGAGTACAAGCCTGGACTAAGCGTATGGAGATCCTTCGATGCCCAGTCGACAAGATCCCCAATGCAATCCTGGCTTATATAGCCCAAAGGAATGCGGAGTTTAATAGGTTTGGCATCAGCTTGGCGGTAGGGACTGTCATAGGGCTGTTAAAGTTGGCATCAAATCGCCTTAAGGGGCCCCACATCCTGGTTTTGGATCAGTTATCCCTCTTCTAGACTGTTTGCCTTCCGTCAAACTATTTTACCTATCGCGGGCGTATGGGTGGGATGGATTATCGTCTTTCCCAAGGACGTAAGCATGAACATAAAAAAAAGCTTCAGCTAAATTTCTTAATACACAATTTAACCACTACGCCACTTGTACCTCTCTGGTAAGTTTTGCATAAGATATTTACTACATTTAGTAAGAATGAGGATAAATAGATACTGAAAAGATTATCTTACACCAATATTCCGAATGGGGAGGGTTTAGATCCATTTAAAATCAATATTCAAATTGATGTTTATTACCTGGGCGCAAATACCACCCTCTGGCGACAATCAGAAATACATCAAGCAGCCATACAATATACAGGGTGAGTAAGGATTAATTCCCTACAAGAAATGAATGGCCTGCATGAAGCCCTGGCCTCACGCCCTGTGACTCTCTTCCTAAGGGATATTCAAAGGAGGGTGCACCGCACCAAAGCACAACATCTGGATTAACTTGGTGAACGTATTCGACATGTTATGACCAAATTACCGCCGAACTTCCGGCAAAAGCTTATCAAGATGATACTGAAATTGGTGGACGGCACTGAATTTTAACATAGCGGGAAAATCCACCATTGTATGGTCTATAGTGCAGCTAGTTTGACTAACAGATAATGAAGTTATTACCAATTTCCAATACAGAGTTCCTCCTTGCCCACTCTGTGTATATTTAATGAATGCCACCCTTATTCTAAATATATGCAAATCTTGTGATGGGTATACCGATACCTTATGTATCATTTATTAAACTTGATTTTGAAAACTAATTAACTTGATTAGGAGGATCAATAAGAATGTTTTGTCTAATTATTTTCGACTCTAATATTAAACAAATATAATTTAATCAGTCGATTTAATAATAACTCCCAACAGTATTTGCCTTTCTATTCACAGACATAGTTTTCATTGTTAAAATTCTGAAATTAAGCAGATGTACGTTTGCGAAGTTGTATTTTATTCAAACGACGAATAAGCTAACTTGAAATGCAGATTTGGAACAAAAATGATGTATTCTTGTGCAGAAAAAGCACACAAATTTGAATAGAAGAAACAGGAAAAAAATAATCATTTGAGAGAGAGGGGGGGGAGAAAGAGGGATAGATGGATAGAGATAGAAGAAGAAGAAGAAGAAGAAGAAGAAGAAGAAGAAGAAGAAGAAGAAGAAGAAGAAGAAGAAGAAGAAGAAGAAGAAGAAGGGGAGGGGGAGGAGGAGGAGGATAGAGAGAGAGGGAGAGAAAGAGAGAAATAATAAGAGATAAACATGATGGATTCTCCTCAGGGCCCTTACCGAGGTTTCCTGCCCTCTAAGCAAAACATGGAATTTCCACGCGGGATCTATGAGGCCGAGGGGATTTTTTGCCCCCCGGTAGTATTCTGCCCCTGGTTATATTCTAACGGCTACTTTTTTTTTTCAGTTTTGAATGCACCCCAAGGACCTTTGCCCCCTAGCTTTTCCTATCGAACAGGACGGCCCTGATTGTGCCGGATCCAAAAGGACATTGTTTAATCTAAAAGACTCCCACTTTTAACTTTTGTGCAATGTTAGGGAATATTAGGAAAGTATTTTACGTTAACACATCTTTTTATTGTTGATGCAATTAATCAACTGAAGTACATTGTTCACAAGTTCTATGAAAAAACCCCAACAGCGAGAAAAACGTGTTCCACGTGAAATCAGGGCGGGGTTATAACAGCAATCAGTGTTTAAACACTTATCTTTCTCTCCTTGAAATAAATCTGTTGGTTTTGACGTTTGCCGGCAATGTCAGCCATCTTTGGAACCAAGTATGGAATGTTGGTAATGACTAAAACGTCTTGATACTCATGGATTCATAAAGATCAAGTGAAATATAAGAGTTAGAATTTCACAATTTATCATGTTTTTTTTTATTATATATTTACTTTACAAAAATATCAAATCATTGAAACAAATTAAGTAATTGCAACGGGATTTAATTGAATGAAACATAAGAGACCGGGACAACATTGTATTTACTTATTAGAATATACTTCTTTATATCTAAATGAATAAATTAAAATGAAAGTTCGTCGTTTTCTCTGTCCTTTTTCTTCAAGATGAAGGAGAAAATCTTCGATATCTTTTTTTTTTTAAGACGAAGAAGAAATGTCTTTCTTTTATATCTCCAAATAGAGCAAGAATCCTTCTATTCCTTTCTCTTTTTCTTCATGATGGAAAAATCTTTTAATTTCTTTATTTTTCTTTAAGATGAAGGTGAAATCTTTCAATTCCTTCCTTTTTTTTTACTTCAAAATGAATGAGAAATTCTTCAATATCTCTCTTTTTTCCCTCATTGAATCTGCCGGACCAAGAGAAATAGAAATTCAGAATTACCATTTGATATGGATACAGAAACAAATTTAGCCACTGAAACAAAATGAACAGTGAAAATAAACGAATTGGAAAAAAATTTGAGTTAATTAAAAACACATCGACTGTTGTTCCCGTCTCTAATATTTCATATTTAATCCCGTTCCTAATATTTAATTTAATTCAATAATTCAATTTTTTTTCTTGTAAAATTAATATACATAAATATTATATCTAATACTTCATTTAATCCTTACAGATTTAGGCGTATCAAGACGTGAAGGTTTTAATCAATTCCAGCCTTTCATACTTTATTGAAAAATGATTGACACACAGCGACCGTCTACGAAAAACGCTAGAAATCTCTTTGTATGAGAAGACAGTCGACCAGTATTTTTGAACAGTCATAGAGCTTGGATGGGAACTTCTGCAACCTTTTGCGCCGTTTCAACTCGGATAAGATGTGCTCTCATAAAACAGAATCAAGCATTTTATTCCCGACAGCCGATGACCCTCAATATTTACTAAGCTCAACACGACGCAGCACGATCCCTAATGGTCTGAAATGGATACGCCATGGTTCAAAGTACAAGGGTTGTGCCTCAGATTCGGGCGCATGAATTATGAAATAAAATCACTATCTGACTGCTTGCCATTAGCAAGGATTAGTTAGCTCCTCTGCCTATTAACATGATAACTTATACTTTTGTAACTACAGATATATACTAACTATAGATATATATTTACGAAAGTGCAAGTTATCATGCATAGCGCTTTCAAAAAGCCTTCACCCTAGCCAAGTATTTCCCAAAATGATTCCACGAAAAATTTCTGGAACCCTGCAAGAAAAAGAGTCTTTTTTTTTATTTCACTACAATCACAAGTTTATAAAACTCAAAACGTAAAGTTATTATTATTTTAACGTTTCATTTTTTTCATATGAATAAATTCTCTCTCAAAAACAATTTTTGCTACATTTAATTTCTTATCATATCATGGTCACAGTGGTTGTCCATAAAATATAGGTCTTAATTCTGCAATTTAAAAAAAAAATCGTTTTAGGGGTTCTGCAAAGATGTGAGTTTTTGAATTACTGCTCTACCCAAACATGCCTTGAAAGTGCAGTTGACCTTACGGTTGACTGCGTAGACGATGGAATAGACGAACCGAATTCAAACTCAATCAGCGAGAGTTTACATTCACCTCGAAATAATGCCTTTGAGAAAGGGATGAATCCACCTGTCCGGCCCTCATGGATGGATAGAAGGGCAGTTGATGCTTATCAGACTAAGACTCACAAATGCGACATAAATGGTTGGATCGGAGGAATATTTGGGACGAATTTATCGCATCATATGCTGAGTGACGTGGGATTCTGAATTAGTCTTACCTCATTAATTATGTTACTGAGCTTAAATGTCCTAGTCGTTTAGAGGGTCCCAGCTGCAACTTCTTATTTGACTGAAATGCACTTCTTGTACCAAGTAATTACCCAAAGACGACTGTAAACTGCTTCTCCTTGAAAGTTAACGCCACGAAGAAAAAACAGTAACGCAGAATATTGTTTTTTTGAACGAGAAATATTCCCTTCTGTAAATATTCCCGATCAAGTAAAATATTTTTTTCGTGAATACTCTTGCTCATAATTATACGGATATGAATGGGCGCTATATCAATTTCCTTACGCTTAATTTTCTGTAGCCTGAGGCCACGGGAGTTAGAATCAAAGAGAATCGTCCATACCACGTTGCCCCTGCAAGTCGAGCTGGTTAACTATCACAGTATAGTAGGCGACCTATTTATTCACTGAGTCCGACTTAGTCTAGCGTAATATTGCAAAATGGAGACATTCACTGAACCAGCTTGTGAAACGAGAAAGTTAACCATTGCACCACAGTAGGTGACCTATTTTCTTTCACGAATCATTGCTCAATCTAACGCCATGATAAATAAGCGTTCAGTGAGGTTCAACGCGCAGCCTGACAATTGTAGTAAAATAGGCATCTCATATATTTTTTGAGCTTGGTTTGGTCTCACGTTAGATCATAAGTTAGAAAAAATCATCATCAAACTCATTACACTGACCCGCAAGTAGAGCTGGCTAATTATCACACTACAGTAGGAACTTTATTTACTGATCTAGGTTGAATCTAAGACTGCAATTATAGGTTAAAATATCTGTTAGACGAGCTTTCTAATCATTGGGCTACAATAGACGCTTCCTTTTTATATTCATAAATTTATCAACCTCTATTTAAAGGTACCCACTTTTCTTTTCCCTTGTATTATTTAAATGAATAAATAACTCTGTCTTCGCTTCTTAACTAGCAAAGATAGAATGTCGAGTTTCCCCAGTTGATATTCGTGTTGTCTTTAATTAAAGCAGCTCCATTAATACATCGCCATCTATTTACTCATCTTTTTTTTTTTCAGCCTGGAATGAGAGTTATTAGTCAATAGTAACTTTTCAATCTCGGTTCATAATAGAGAACCACTTCAGTTGACGGAACAAAGGCGCCCGATCGAAAGGAAAGCTTCTGTCGTTAGTTCTTGGGCGACCATTCATACATCCGTTGTAACCAAAATGACCCAATTTTTACATTGTTTGGAGAGCGATTCATCTATGTGCTTAGGATCGTTTTAGGAAATCTTGTCTTATTAAAGTCGGCTGATTGAAACCTCTTACAGGATCCAATCAACAATGAGGGCTCTCAGAGGCTACAAATTACGTCCACTCGTCCTCGGTAAGTGCTGCGCTTCATAAGACGTACGATCTTTTTTAACTTTTTCTTTCTAGCTGTTCACAGTATGGTTATATATATATATATATATATATATATATATATATATATATATATATATATATTGGTTCACTCAAACAAGTTTTCACGTCTTAATTAACCCATAATCTGCAGCTGGCAGAGAAAAATAATAGTTATCAGTTGTAAAATAATCTATATGAGTCTTCACTCATCAATAGATCGTGTTGCCATCGATCACAATGAAATGGAAATTTTATTGATTCAGCTAAGGAAATTCAGTGACTGAAATATCCGTCATTGGCAAGTAGTTGATTAGGATGAAATTATCGGAGGGAACATAGCAGTAAAAAACCAAAGAAAGGAAGGACGAATGAAATCCCAGGGAACAGTACATAGAAGAAATGCAAAAATGCAATAAGCAATGAAAGAAAGAGTGAAAAAAAGAAAGTAAGAAAGACAAGAAGAAAGAAGGAATAAAAGAAAAACAGAATGACAGAAAGAAAGACGAAACGAAAGAAAGAATAAAAGAAAGACAGTCAGAAAGAAAGAAAGATGGAAAGAAAGAAAGATGGAAAGAAAGAAAGAATGTAAGAGAGACGGTCAGAAAGAAAGAAAGATGGAAAGAAATAAAGAGGGAAAGAAAGAAAGACGGAACGAAAGAAAGAAAGAAAGAAAGACAGAAAGAAAGAAAGAAAGAAGGAAAGAAAGAAAGAAGGACAGAAATAAATAAATACGGAAGGAAAGGAAGAAAAAAAACAAAAGATGGACAGAAAGAAAGAAAGAACAGACGATAAAACGAGATAGCAAACAAATAGAAATAGAAAGAAGAGAAAATAAGAAAGAGGAGATATCATGGAGTAAGTTTAGAAAAAGGTAGAGAAAAAATTGACCTTGATTTTTCAGTGCAGTACTCAAAACTTGGATATTCGTACGCGTAGCCCAAAGGCCAAGCAAATGACAGGAATATGCAAGAACCTTTTCCATTTTCCCCCTCCTTTGATTCTTGTCGCACAGAGCCAATTGATATTTTTCAATATTCCTACGCCCCATAAGCATTTTGTCTGGCACTACATATCCGCGCGGATTCATTCGAACGCAAGAGTACGTTCTGGCAAGAGGAAGGAAGAGTGAGCTTATTGTATTAGAAACTTATCAGAAGGAGTGGCCTCTACCGACCATGTTTTTGCGATGGCTGGCTCAAAGAACTCACAGGAGAAGGATGACTACCGCATGACGCCTGTCTCCATGGCAACGAACATGGTAGTTCGGAGGTTGGAAGAAAGAGTGCGGGTAATTCGGAAAGGTGTGTGTCACGAAGGGCGGGATATAGATGAAGTACGTACGTGTTTCTGATATTAAACGCTACATTATAATATCATTTCACATCCGCGTTACGCCGTAGGCTAAAACGTTCCGTCTTTCCTTTCCTGATGATTGAATAATAAAGACTTTAGATTTATCTCCCGTAATGAAACCAAGTGCATCGCATCTTTGTACAGTGCAGGTGGGTCTTGCACTTTTATCAAGAAGGTGAGATTGGCGAATATTTGATAAATAGCGTATTTCGGAGGCTTGCTTCCTGACTGATACAGTTTCGTATTTTCCACTGATGACAGTGGTTCATCTTCCAGCGTAAGTAGATGCCAAGATTCCGAATGCCTATATTCGAGAAGGATAGCCCCTCTTCACTCGAAAGCTTGGATCAGTACTTAAGGGTTCGCAGGCTAAGTAATTATCAGAAGTAAAAAAAAAAACACACATTACAAGTACACTATCAATTTTCGGGCACTTCTGGTACCATATTGCTTCTTGTTATCTGTTTACCGAACCATTAGTAGTCATGTAATAATTTTTCAATAATACACCTTGGACACACTAATTATACACTTCTCATATCTTGAAAGTATTAGAATTTTTACAAACGTAAGGCACTAAAGTTGGATTAGATAAATGAGACAGTTTATTACCATTAAGGAAACAGATGTTTGTATATCAATCAAAGGAGCCAATAGCATACGTTTCACAGAGCTTCTGTACTTGAAGAAATTTGCAGTCAAGTTTTCTTAACCTTTTTTTGTATTTTTACAAATTCTTCTTTACGCCTGTACTTTGCCATGAAGCCATTACAATAAACAGATGACTCGAAACAAAACACTGCTAGTGGCCACTTAGTGAACTAGTGTGAGAACCACAAGTAATTCAAGTTTCCACTAGTAATTTTGCCAGGATTAGGATAGGAACTGGATCATCAGTTGCTTGAAAATCAATGGTTTGCCTGTACCTCATTTCAAAAGATTATCTTTATGAAGTGAATTATATCAAGAAAAACAAAACAAAAAGAAGAGATTAGCAGGACTTACCTTTTTCTATGATTAGTGAAAAAAACAAGGATTTCGAATATTCATAAGTAGGTAGACTCCCTTCAACTTGGAAGATCTATGTAACGTAATTAAATCTCCCGAACTCAATCATTTCACAGTTTAGTCTAATGTCGTTGATCTAAATATATATTTGACCAAAATATCAGTATCAAGAAGGGATTCATGAAAAGACATTTCGTTAACCACAAACTAGAACTTCCCCTACTACGGATAATAAAACGAGAAGCTTTTGACATTTCCACGAACGTCATGCAGGTTAAAATGGCGGCAGGAAATGTTGCTCTCGGTTTTGTAAGATGTTTGGCTCATTTTCTACGTGCTTAATATCAGTGCAAGCTTATAACTTGGATATAAGTGTCAGAAGCAATGTCAACTTCATAAACACACGTTAATGCAAGAGAAGGCTGAATGCATGGGGGGGACTTTGTACGGTGATGCTTCATTTCATAAAGCCTAAAACACGATGCAATTCGTTTGTCAAGCGGACATCTAACGTGTACATTAGTTATCGTGTCAGTTTTGCGACCTATTTACAATGAGATCAGTCTTTTTTCTGAGTGCACAGAAAATACGGGTTGCACTAAAATTGTCGACGAGCCGTAGATATTCATCGATTGGCTGAGCGACTTTAGGTTGGATAAAAAAGATTGCATGTTGAAATTCGAAACAGAAAGTGATTTTCCGAACTTACTAGTGAAAGCAAGTATTATAATTCAAAGTATTTGAAAACCAACCCTATTGGAGGTTATTTCCAGCTGTACATAAAATCACTCACCCTAACAGCATGAAATTTGACATAAGGAATTAGTCAGTGGTTCCAAAATGGACTGTTAATGATTGCAGAACGGGAGATATTTTCAGAATAATACGGTATTATGGCGAGGAGAACGATTAAAATTAGTAGTATTATTGAATGTGAATTAAAGATCAAGAGCTTTTTTACACGCCAATTTCGAAATTATGTCATACTTTTTTCATATTTTTGTAAAGGTATCAACAAAGATGAATCAAAACACAGTTGCTTGTTCAAATACTTATGAATAGTACTTACTATAGGCTATCGCCAATAAGTATTTGAACAAGCATAAAATCAGTCTTATTGCCCGAAATTGTAAGGGGCCATTAAGGATTTTGAGCCGGGGTTCAAATCAACTCACTAGTTCGGCAAATTTTCTAAATAGCAATGTGAAATCGTCCTTTCTATCCCCTTGATAGAGCTTGAATAATATCTTAGAAGCATAATTTTTTTCTATATAATAATTTGATTCTATTAGAAGAACATTCCCCTGGAATTAAGTATTCATAAACACCAAAACATGATTAAATGCATGCCTTGTTTTGTTGATTGCCATAGAATTTGGTTCTTCTTGCATGATGTTCCTATTTTCAACTTTCAAAACCCAAAGACAAAATGTTTGGTTATTCAAATACTAATAACAACTGAACTTACATACTGGACACGTACCATAAGTAATAACTCAGAATAGACATTTCATAGATAGTCAACAAAAGCCTTTATACACCGTAAATCTACAATATTTTTTGACATATGAAACCAAAAAGTTACTAGACATGCATTACCTGAGCTTATTTTGCAGTTTATATTACACGCAGTTTTAGAACATTAATTGGCCAGCATCGGATTCAATTTTGAAAAAAAGATTAAGTTTATTTAAATTCTTTTGGTTCTTTCCAATAGTTATCGAAATACCAGAGATTTGAATAAAGCTTGGGTCTTACGTACAAAATATATCACCACTAACTTTTATAACCAAGTCACTTTCCATAAATAGCGTCAGTAATTAATGAGTAATTACCGAAAATTTTCCTGAATTTCATTTAGTGGTTGGATTTTAGTGAATTTGGAGAAAAAAAAATACGAGTGCATATCTAACAAAAGATTTCGAATTAATTTCCCTCGTGTGTTTGATTAATCAATTTGTTTTTTACAATTTTTTTTACAAATATGAACTCGGATTTCAACAATAAATATCTTAGTTTTGTATTGCATATAAACAAATGATCTGAACTGCATATCAAAAATTTCAAAATTCAATGTGTGATTAACAAATGCGTCCTCATTGCAACAAATATTCAGTTTTTAATGCAGAGAATATTTTTTCGGGCGGAAGATCATTAGCAATGCGTTTCTATTTTGAATATTCATCAATTATTTGCAATGTGGGTTACTGCCTCTGAAGTTGAGAGCTCCCAATGCATCGGTTTTGGGCCAGGAGGGACAGATGGAGGGAAGAGAGTAAGAAGATATACTGATACTCTATTTCTTCCCGACCTAAAATGCATTTCTACATTATAGTCAATAAAGATTCATTTATGTGGATGAATCTTTGACAATGCATTACTATGCATTTTATAGTAAAATATTAGAATTATCCTGCCATCCAACAATAACAAAAAATAACCTACCTAGGGCAATGTTACCTTAGTCCCCTCTAATGTACAGCCTTTAGAAACCCACTCATCTATAACAGCGTTCAATTCAATTTTTAAAATAGGCTGAAAAGTCAACATTTAAGATAGCTCAAAGTTGCTTCGCTTTGTTCTCTATAATCCTGATGAACATATGTAATGTGATTTCTGCATTGTGAGAATCGTTAAGAATGGGTAGGCTATATCATTGTGAATGCAACAGTCACACAATGTAGAAAACCACTCAGTATATCATCTCACTACCGACTGAATAAACCCGAGGGAGAGTTCCAGTACATGTATACATGGTAAGGTCCAAAGATTTGGTTGCTAAGTAATATCAATGCTTCACAACCAGTTCTTGAGATATTAAAAATGAATTCTTGATTCTGGAAATACTTTGTATGTATGTGCATATATATATATATATATATATATATATATATATATATATATATATATATATATATGTATAGTATTATATATAGTATATAAATAGTATATATAGTATATATATATAGTATTATAATATATATATATATATATATATATATATATATATATATATATATATGCATCATATATGTATAACACTATATAATATATTACTTGAATAAAACTTGCTAAATAACACGTAATAAAATGTAATGCAAGAAACTATTTGTAGCGAATTGTGTCTCTGCTGACTTTCCAGCGAAGACTTTCCAATCAACAAAGTAGAAATCTTCGAGTTAAAGAAGCATTGAACATAGTTCGAGTTGAAGGCACAGATTAGGAATATGCTGCTGAGGGAAGACTTAAAAAGTAGTCACCTCCAAATGAACTCAATATGGAGGTGTCAAATGGAAGCCTCGCAAAAATGGACGCTTCGTCTTGTGGCAGCCATTTTAATTTTAGGTTCCATTTGGCCTAAGGCGAAAATACGAAAACTGGAAGAACGCAGACGACAAATTCCAGAAATACTTTAATCTTTTTTCGTTTTCTCTCTATCTCTTCCCCTTTTCCTTGGCAGTTTCTCCAACTCATTTGGATATAAAAGCATTCATATAAACATACTCGCAAAATCGTTTTCTCTATCTTTTTACTGATTTATTACGCACACGTACACGCTTTTCCTCTCTCTCTCTCTCTCTCTCTCTCTCTCTCTCTCTCTCTCTCTCTCTCTCTCTCTCTCTCTCGCCATTTCCTGAGAATATTTTGCTGATATTTGTTCTTTCTTGAATATGAACCGTTATTTCTGTTCGTTTTTTTTTGTTCTCTTTTCATTACAACTTCTTCTTCTTCTTCTTCTTCTTCTTCTTCTTCTTCTTCTTCTTCTTCTTCTTCTTCTTCTTCTTCTTCTTCTTCTTCTTCTTCTTCTTCCTCCTCCTCCATCCAAAGTCTACTCTCTCTTCTCATTCTTTTCTTGAGTGTTTCTCCTCCCCACAAGGCTATTTCTTCTCATTGCAGACGAACGAGTAACTTAACAACGTTAATTTCAATATTTCCCCTGATTATTTTCTCCCCCTCTCTCTCTCCCTTCTCCTATCAGATATTTCCACTTTTTGTCTTTTTTTCTTTTCATTTTCACAGCTAAATGTAGTGCATTCCATTGAAAACCTGTCGTAAGCTGAAAGAGCGTAAAGCGAAGGAACAATCACCATCATTTTATGCTGGAACATCGTGATGATGAATGAAAAGGTTGAATCATCAGAGGTTAGGATGGTATAAATTACTGGAGACGGCTGCAGCAGAGGGTGTGCCAAGCGTCAATAAAGGCTACCTACAAAACAAACTCTTACTTTCGCTTTTCGCTCTTTTTTTGTAAAAGCAAAAAACAAGTGGCGTAAAGCGAATTATTGAAAAAGCGGGTTTTACATTACTTCATTTCCGAACCGAAAGGACTCAAAGATATCAGATGAGACGGACGAAATTTGAGTTAAAAGGGTAGCTGTTCGTATCAGCAATAGCTTAGTATCTCAAATGTACCAGTTCAAAATTACTACTAAGATTACCTCACAGGATTCAGGAAAAAAAAACAGACTTATACCAGTTTATATTTTTTCTTTCTTAGGAGCCAGGTCTTAATTAATAATACCTTAACAAATTAACCTCATTGTATGTTGAAAGCCTTCATAAAAAAATACATGTTCATTTAGTTATATGATGTATCACGTTTGGTATACAGTGTATACTTTTCAATACTATAAATGTATGCAGTATAAATTCCTACGATAAATAAACTCGAACAATCGACTGATGCAGACACTTTTCATACTTTTAGTCTGCTACACACACGTATATATATATATATATATATATATATATATATATATATATATATAATATATATATATATATATATATATATATATATATATATATATATAATTGAAAATGACGGACAAGGGGCATCTTTTCATTTTTTTTACGAATCTTTTCTTGTTTCCGTGTTAGGAAACGAACATCAGATTTTACTGCGAATAAAGGCTTCCGACAGCATCCTCAACCATTTTCAATATCTGATTGTTCAATGAAATTCACTTGTACGAAATAGAAAAAAATGTTGCTTGACCATCACTTTTAATGTATTAAAGAAAATATGCTGCCATATATATATATATATATATATATATATATATATATATATATATATATTGTAGGAAGTGGATTCGCTGCACAAACAAGTTTATGTTTCTGCCCACTACGGGCCTCTTCAGGCGAATTTCTAAACCAGTTTGACCCTCGGAGTATAAAGTTGAATATATCGAGCACTCTACGAAATAAATCCATCAGACATCAGATTTTGCTATTTATCACATTATATTATGCTAACCTGATTTGCACTATATATATATATATATATATATATATATATATATATATATATATATATATATATATATGTATATATATGTATATACATGTATGTATATATATACATATATATATATATACATATATATATACATATATATATATATATATATATATATATATATATATATATATATATATATACGTATGTATTAAGAAATGGATATATAAGATCAGACTGAGCGATATGAATTGTGTAATATTGTATAAAAAAGTTTGGAATGATCTCTCAACGTTACAAGGTTAATGTATCACTCGCCCCAGACAACGTAAATAGAATATACTTCTTTTTTTTAAAAATTAGGCTACTGCAGGAATCGAAGCTGCGACTGATACGGTAGCCACTTCAACAAAGCGATGCCCTTACCATTGGACTAAACAGCCGCCGGTAAAAGTATCGTTACGTTGAAGCGGCTGCCCTGCAGGTTACAGGTTTGTTCCCTGCAGCAGCACCATTTTCCTTTATTCTTTATCCTTTAAAGTTGTCTAGGGCGAGTGTTACATCAAGCGTGTTACGACGGAGATCATTTCAAATAAGTTTATCAATAATAAAACGCAATATATATATATATATATATATATATATATATATATATATATATATATATATATATATGAATGATATCAACAATACTACTTTATATAAGAATAATTTTAGATGAAATAAATGGGGATGCTGAAGGAAACAAACCTTCCATTTGATATCTTTATTCTATTTTTGTTGTCTAGGGCAAATGATACATTAACCTTGTAATGGTGAGAGATCATCTCACAAGATCCTTTATGATATGACGCAATTTATAATCATTCTGTCGGACCATGTATGTCTGTTTCTGATACACACACAGACACACACACGTATATTTGTGTAAGTGTGTGTGTGTGTTTAGATATCCACGTGAATATATTTATATGTATATGTATTGTCCACATATCCATGTGAATATATATATATATATATATATATATATATATATATATATATATATGTATATATATATATGAGTGTGTGTGTGTTTACATATCAATATATATATATATATATATATATGGCATATCCATTCTTACGTATTTGTCAATGCGTCTATGTTAGTCCATTCATGAGTTTGATATCATTTTATTTGTGTAAATACATTGTTATAACGTATGCAAGCAGCGATTGTACGATACATAGACCTTTTCACTGTCAAGACTTACAACAAATGAAGTAAACATGTTGCCCGACTACCTGATTCGGTGAGGTAATTATTTGAAGAACACTGCATATGCACTTTCTTCCTTAAATGCCCCAGTGCTATGGAAGAGTAAATTGTTGGGAGAGTTGTGCCTTTTAAAACTTTACGAGGAATCGAACTCTGTTCGACGATTCCATTTTTAAGACTGATAACAGTTATACCAGCAATTTTGATAACAGTAATATTAAACAGCAGTATAGTTGAGCCACATTCTCCTTCGTAAATAAATAACAGGTTTTTAGCAAAAGCTGAAATCAGGTTCCTCTTATGAATAGCTATTTCGCTTGGGCAATCATATAAACTGAATACACGGTAAAAAAAAAAAAAAAAATGCTGTTTGTTTTTGTTTTGTTTTTTGGTTTTTTTTCCAGCACAAAGATTTTGGTTGACATTTTTTCTGCATACGGCAAGCAAAGAGCTGGTGTCACATGTTCAGTATAAGTAGGCAAAAATCTGTGATTACCATTGTCTTTCAAAACCAGTGAACACCAGATATTTGCTTTTCGGGCTGATATAGTCGCTCGCGTGCCACGAACCAAACAGACGAAACAATTAAAAATCTCAAGATTTTGTCAGCACGTGCAGACAGGTCATAAGCACTGCCATTTTTCTATTTGAAGAGCTCGACAGCGTCTAGAAATACATCTGCTTTCCGTTTTGAAAATAAGTGCACAGTGAAAAAAAAAATTGATGTTGTAATTATCTTATGGTTTGTACTCGCTGATTTTTCACACCAGATGTAAACGGTGGCTTTCACTTGATATCATGTGTGATCAAGTATACTCAGTGCTCCAGCACTGTTCGGGGGTATTTTAACTGATTTTTAGAAATCAAAACTTCTGGCTGGTTTAGTTACTTTCGATGGATTTCGATTTTTCTTTTCAAACTCTTTGCAAAGCTCCGTGGGAGTGTTCCAAGCTCTCAAATAATGATGGACACAATAGTCACCTTCCCCCAGCTAACAAATTGATGGTACTACGACGATTATGCAACATTGAATAGACTTCTTGTGACCTTATATTAACGTTCCTTTGTAGACTTTCCACAAAGTTCTCACATCGTTGCAGACAATGTTTTTCAATAAGTTACCTTGTGAGATTACATTAACGTTCCTTTGCAGAATCCCGACATTTCTACAAGATTCCAAGACGATATTTGGAGAACGTGCATTATTCAAATTGGTGCATTTCAACTGAAGAAATATTTATAGAAATTTTGTACCTTCCATACATATTGTCAAGTGAAAAAAGTATTTCGATTGTATACCAGAATGAGCGAGATTTTTAGCTACGGTATTTTGCATGGTCACCATACAGTTGCAGTAAGGTTTTTGACGTATGGCTCGTTGGGGTTCATAAAAATACTAAATCACAACGTTACAATAACCTATCTATGACGTCATATATCACACGTTCCCCAACCTGAACCAAAAAAAAATCTGACTGTAACGTTGCAAAAATGTTCCTTGTTGGCCGGGTATGTTCCAGAACTTTTCAGTTCTTTCCAAGCTTTAGATTTTCCTCCGGTTTATCATCTTATTCCATTACGTTTCTGTGATCTGCTGGAACTCAAGCATCCACTATTTGATATTTTCTTTTGTTTGCAATGATTAGATCTGGTTTTCAGGCTCTGAGTCAGTGATCAATTTGAATTTAAAAGGGAATTTATTTTTTTATATTTTTCTGGATGATTGAATTCATTCTCCGTCAATTTAGAATTGACGACACAAAGTTTTGGTTGATTTATTCTTCAGCCCTTGTCAGGCATACAAACAAAAAGAAAACAGGAAATATTTTTTCAGTCCGTTGTCTTTTTTCAGAACCAGTCATATCTATTTTGAAGCTTGTTCATTTGCTACATTCATTCATTGCACAGTGCCACGCGATTTTCGTTCCTGGAGAGCAAATCTTTTTTTTGATGGCTTATGAGTAAAAAAAATGTAGAGAATGAGTATCATTCCTTTCAAATTTTGCTTTTGTGAACAGGATAGTGGCATTCTCATAATATTGTGTGTATTTTTATTTTATGTGATTAAGAATGTACTAATTGAAAATAACTGTCCTAGTTGCAAAAGCAAAGAGAAAGTTTAAAGGGGTTAGTAGACATTTTCAATTCTTTTTAGACATAATCAGAAAATGGCTCTTATCAACCAGGAAGGATTCTTTTAAAACAGTTGCAGAGAGTCATGTGATGAACGGTTTTGTGATAGTCTCTGTTCACTATTTTGTAAAACCTTTCAATTTTGGCTTTGATGTAGATAATTCTAACACACTTGTATTGGTTCGCTATCATTCGGAAAGG
>OY735228.1:33135651-33150651 GCA_963457665.1 Thysanoteuthis rhombus | reverse complement strand
AGAAAAAAAACTAATTGAGAAACAAAGACTAAAATAATGAAAGAAAATCAAAGAAAGGAAGGAAGGACCAAGCAAAGGCGAAAAGAAGAAAAAACCAAGAAGAGAAACAAAGAAAAAATTTAAAAAAGAAAGAAGTGTAAAAGACAACACAAAAACAACAACAGATAAACATGGAACAAACAAACAAACAAACAAACAAAATGTAGAAAATGAAAGAATCAAATGAACAAAGACGAATAGAAGAAAGAAAGAAAGAAAGAAAGAAGGGAAGGAAAAATCCAACACCATAAAAATAGGAAGAAACAAAAAACAGACAAAGAAAGATAAAAGCAAGAAAACAAAAAAAAACACACAACCAAAATCTCAAAAAACAAAATTGAAACAAATTTTAAAAAATGAGGAAGCAGGCGTGGTTGATCAATGAATGAAAACTGTTGTGTGACCAACATACAGCAAGCTGTGTTGGGAGTGATCAATTAAAAAATTGGAAAAGTGTGTGATCAATGGATGACTTTTTTTCCTCACTTTTTGTCAGAAATGATCATTAAAAATCTGAATTTTCAAAAAACGAGCAAACACAAAATAAAGGATCAGTTTAGCATGAACTTACATTGCAAACTGACCCCAACTACAAGAAAATTATTCAAAAGTATAATTTTCAAAAAATAAGAAGAGCGAATTTAAGGAGTGAAGTTTAAATAAGGTTGAATTTTCAACTCTCTTGCTCTATTGATACATTCAGTGCACTGAATATGTACTTACATACATAGAAACATACAAAAGTAGCCAGCCAGATCGGCTTAAAAACTGAAAGAATCCATTTTGAAAGTTTTGTTGACAGTTTTAGTTGACAGTACAAAACATACAACCAACAGACGCGGGGAAAAAACTGAAGAAAAACAAATGAACAAATGAAAGCAAAGAAAGGAAGAAACAAAGAAATAGACAAAAAAAAATGAAAAAAAGATGACTGAACGAATAAATGAGGAGAAGGGAAAAGACAAATAGAAAACTATGAAACAACGGCATACAAAGAGAGAACAAGAAAATGGTGACCACAGAAAAGGCAGGAATAAATACATGTTAAGGAAAGGAAGAGAGAACGGGGGAAACATTCTGAGAAGTCGGAAAGAAAATTTTCATTTTAGTTAATTTTTTTTTTTTCTCTTTTCATCGGGAGAAACTTGAATGAGATAAGAAAGATGAAAAACGTGAAATGAAAAATAAATGAACCAATTTTTTCTTTCACGGAGAAGCGCTACAAGACGACAGAATTCCAACAGGGAAACATTGTGAGATAATATATACATGTATATATGTATACACGTTATCGCAATATATATATATATATATATATATATATATATATATATATATATATGCACACACACAACCAGGCACGAAAAGTAGATACGAAGGATATTTGCATAATGTAGATCTACATATTTCTTTAAATTTTTCTTGGAAGTGTAGATGATTATATCTATCTATCTATCTATCTATCTATCTATCTATATATATATATATATATATATATATATATATACATGTGTGTGTGTGTGTGTGTGTGTGTGTGTGCGTGTGGAGAGTTCTTAAATGAATAAACATTATGATTTTGTACAATATATGCAATACTGACATCGGTTAACACGTGTGTGTACGAATGACCCCCTCTCTACCAAGTAGAAAATTTATTGATACATCGTTAATTCTATGTATGCACATTTATGTCAACTGATATACAAGCAATACAGCGTTGGATGAATGAGCAAGTGAAGTGCTGAAACATATATATACAATCACAGCAGCTCTTTTATCAGATTACATAAAGACTCGAACCCCTTCCAGCTCCAGAAAAGAGTAAGACAAGGTGATACTAGCTCACCTAAACTCCTCATGGCCTGCCTTGAGATGATCTTCAGAAGGCTAGACTGGCAGAGTAAAGGAATTAAAATAGACGGCGAGTATCTCAGCAACCTCAGATTTGCAGACGACATAGCCCTTTTCGCAGAGAACCTACACGACCTCCAACTAATGATAGATAAACTAAATGATGGCAGCAAGAAAGTCGGCTTATACATGAACTTTAGCAAGACGAAGATCATGTGTAACAACCACATCGGGGATTAAAACACTAAGATCAAAATCGAGGACAGAACTGGAGGAAGTAGACCACTACATCTACCTAGGACAACGAATCTCCATGAGACCCTCAAAAGAAGAAGAAATCAAGCGAAGAATCACACAAAGTTGGCAAGTCTTTGGCAGAGCTAGCTCAACCTTCAAAAATAAGAAGATCCCATAAATCCTAAAGAGAAGGGTGTATAACCAATGCATCCTCCCAATGGTCACTTATGGAGCTGAAACATGGAACCTAACCAAGAGACAGATCCGTAAATTGAAAAGCATGCAACGTGCACTTGAAAGAATAATGCTGGGCCTCACATGGAGAGACTACAAGACAGCACAGTGCATCTGAGGAGAGACAAGAGTCAGGGACATCATAGAATCCATTAAAAATCTCAAATGGTGGTGCGCTGGCCATGTTGCAAGAATGGCAGACAACCGATGGACATTACGACTCACGACATGGATCCCCCGAGATCACGTGCGCAACCGAAGCTAGCAAAATATTAGATGGAGAGACGAGCTAGACAAGTTCAGGAAGTACTGGCCCTGCGATGCCCATGATAGAGAAGTGTGGTAAATCCTGGGGAAGATCTATGTCCAACGACGGACGTTAAAAGACCGATGATGATGATGATGATGATGATGATATACAAGCACATATATATTCCTGCTCCGAAACGCAGAGATCAGTATCACAAAGTTCTGGGTGTTTACAATAGTGCATTTCATTGCAAAATAAATTACACGCTGATATGCGTTAACAAGCATCTACATAAATAGATATCCCCCCCAGAGGTCAGTATATATATATACATATATATATATGTATATATATATATATATATATATATATATATATATATATATATATATATATATCTTGTTTGCTAATTACAGCTCTGGTTATTTGAAGATAGTTGAACTATTTCCTAACAGAGAATCATTGTTATAATAACAGCGTCCATTGATAATGAATAGGTGATACTTTAGATGTTCAGAAAAATGGTGTATTAAGTTATGAGTTGATAAATAATGTAGTCGTTTTCCAATTAAACAGATTCATAATGTATTTCTGAGACTTATGCCAGTTTGTGGCTTATCTTTACTTTAATTCCTGAAATTTCCGTGAATGTATGTGCACCGGGGTTACTCGACAACAGGCCATTATTCGGAGTTCAAATTCGCTTGGTATGTTGATCCACGCTCTTCATATTACAGTGTCTTTTTAATAAAGGTTTTGATACGTAGGGAATGCTTGATTCACTATAAAAATTCATCTGGAAAATGGAAGTATTTTTTGCCTGAGTATTACATCATCAGCGTTCACCGGCGTGGGTTGATAGATGGATGACAACAGCATTTTTTAAAATTCTGTTTTCAGAGAGAGAGAGAGAGAGAGAGAGAGAGAGAGAGAGAGAGAGAGGGAGAGAGAGAATCAGTTCTTTTTTTCCTGTAAACTTTTTATGTACAATGAGATTAAGTTGAATTATAGCAAAAATTACGTAACAGCATTTTTTTTCAAAATATATTTTGATTGTTATTATCATTAACGATGATATTTAGGTTTTGATTGTTGCTATTAACGACATCATAATCAAATAACAGCATCTCGGTATTTACATGACAATTGTGACAGGCTTCTCCACGCCCAATAAAGTCTAGTCCTTCCAAATTTGCACCTTTTAAATAGGCTTGCCCATGTGCTTACCATTATTCTCCTCCTTTGGGGTGAAGGTTTGTTGATTGTTAGGAAATAACTTATATCTCTTTTGTACTAGTATCTGTTATGTCATCTTTATTGGTGGATAGATAGATAAATAGGAAAGAAAAAACAAACAAAAGCTGATAGATAGATAGATAGATAGATAGATAGATCAAAGGTCAAAGAAGGAGATTTTTTAGTTCGAAGACAGAAAATGCTATGAAAGACTTCACAAATTAAAAATTGATGAATTGAAGAGGTTCCCAAACATATTCATTGACCACCCTTTTTTTCAATGTTTTAATTGATCACCTCATCACAACATGCAGTCGAAAAGACGTTAGTCCTGTGACAGCTTTTATTGAGTGATTGACTAGACCTGTTAGTTTTATTTTGTTTTGTTTGTTTTAGGTGATGTGACAGTGAAGAGTTAACTCCCCTGAATTAGATGAAGATCAGATCTTGATCTTGTTCTTCTTGTTGATACGGAGGAAAAACTAAGTCAGCTGTAACTTCGACGTATCATTATATGAAACGTAATTTGCATATCTCATATAAATGTGTATTGAAAAAAACAAACAGATGAAGATAGAAAGAAAGGGATTGATATGTCGATTTGTTTCCTTGCAAATAAATATATAAGTGTTTGTGGTGTTGAGCTCATACCCCTTTGCTTTTCATGATCTATCTATTTACTGATTGCTATTTATATCACTGTATGCTGAGGGTGCGACAGAAAGTTGCATAATCAACCTATGTAGGTAACAGAAATCATTGGGGATAGGACAAAAATGTACTGAGTTTTGTACATAAATTGTTTCTTATAGCGTTAGAAATCTTTTTATCAGCATACCACAGAAAAAAGAAAGTGTCAATTTAAAAAGTTATATCAGTAGTTATCAGGAAAGTGTTTTTACTAGTGCTCCAAACATACACACACACACACACACACACACATATATATATATATATATATATATATATATATATATATATATATATATATATATATATATATATATACATACATATATATATATGTATATATATATATATATATATGAAACTGTAATTTTTCATTTTGTAATGCTGGAGAGGTACATTTTTCTTATATATGAATCAAGTACTTGGCAAACAAAGATTACTGGAAAGTTTTCCACTGTTTTAGGATCTTAGGTAGGTGGAGCCTGCACCCAGAACTACCCTCCAGCCTGTGCAACGGAGTTTCAAGGTGAGTTTAATTGAGCGTATATATATATGTGTGTGTGTGTGGTGTGTGCTCGTTGTGTGTGTGTTTGTTTGCGTGCGCATGTATGTGCATGTGTTTGATAGGAATATACTGCGAGGTTTTTTTTCGGCTTTTATGAAAGGTATCAGGTATTCCTTATATAAACAGATGCGTGTATGAGTGGGTAGGTGAGTGTGTGTGTGTGTGTGTGTGTGTGTGTTTGTGTGTGTGTTTGTGTGTGTGTTTGTGTATGTGTGTGTGTGTGAATAGATAGAGACAGAGAGAAAGAGAAAAGAAGGGTGCCAGTCTGGATGTCCTATTTTGTTAGCTGCATCAACTTCTAGTTCCAAGGTTCATAGACATGAATAACCCAGATAAAAGAAAATATATTACAAGGCTGCAGGACCATGCGGATAATTCATCCAGCCGGATGTGACAAGCATAACTAGAACCACTCAGACGAGAGACAAAATCTGGTGTTATCGTGAGATACTGCCAGGGCGACTTAGGTTAATGATATTGATGTTTCAAGCCCTGAAACTATGCCTGACGCCAACATTATCATCTGGGGAGAATTTTGTTGAGAGCAAATCTCTATATTATTTCGGGAAATTACTCCCGCTCAAAAGTTTGTTAATATAATTACGCCGCACAATATAGCAGGAGAGTCATGATTTTTGTTAGCACAACGGTTTGTGTTAACTTTTAACTCTGGAACATGGTTCTCTAGGCTGCTTTTCTAACGGTCACAAAATGAACTGATTGCATTGTATTGTGAACAAACATACAAATCATAACCAGCACATTCAAATACTTATGAAATTTGCTGGGTAATATCCCAAAAATGAAAGACTATACATATAGCACTTTTCACTTGTATACACACATTTATAGATACATGTAAAACATGCAATAAAAGAAATACTGATAGTTAATCCATAAAAATACTTGAACATGTACACCATACTAATTGATATAATGACTGTAAAAATTGAATGAGAATGGGAATGAAACGGAACATGTAGCGTGACGTACTGGAGCCACGTGAAACACAACGTATATATGAAATGTCTGAGTGTAAACATATATATATATATATATATATATATATATATATATATATATATATATATATATAATGTGTACCGTAAAAAGTGAGACAGGCTCGGGAGTAAAGTGTTTAGAGGTAAGGTTTATTAATCCTTAGATGTAAATTGTCCAGATTTCTCCCATCTTCAGTGCTGTGTGAATATGTGTTTTTACAGTTTAAAGTTCCCCATATAATATATATATATATATATATATATATATATATATATATATATATATATATATATTGTTCATATCTATTCATCTAAAAGAAGAGGTATATCATAGAATTCCTATTGTTTTACTCTACTTTCATTTTTCTCTCTGAACTTTTGAGGACACATGTAACTCACTCCAGCAGAGCTCAACCATGTCTTTACCAATAGGCAATCAAGGTAGGTACTAAATAACCTTCACATGTCCGGATTCTCCCACAGCCTCACCCATCCAATCCACACACTCAACAAATGAGTAGCAATCAGTACAAAACAATAAATATACCAATAAAAAATGACCACCTGGTCGTCTGCAAATATCCTAACCGCTTCATCAACCAAGTCAGTCTTTCCGGCAACCTCAACAGTAAAAGCTTCAAGCCACGCTGAGATTATATTTACAAATCAATACGCAAAGCCATAAAACCATTGACAATTTCAGCTTATATATATATATATATATATATATATATATATATATATATATATATATATATATATATAATATATATGTGTGTGTGTGTAAGTATATACATATATATATATATATATATATATATATATATATGCCAGTATATATATATGCAAGTATATATATAAATATATATATATATATATACATGTATATATATATATATATATATATATATATATATATATATATATATATAGGTGTGTGTGTGTGTGTGAGTGTTTTCATGTATATGTTTATGAATATCTGAGTATATATTTATACACATGTAATTTACAGTCCACTAGTGTCCTTTGTTGTGTACAAAGTACCTGTTTTTTTCCAGGAATAGTTTCCTCGTTATTGATACGAATCAGGCGGAAAATGTGATACATTTCATCACGATATAAAAAAAGAAACATTTATGGACAATTATCGGTCCGTTGATGACGTTCAGATTGTGCAATTTCCGCTTTGTTCTTCAGGTAATTTAACGAAAATATTACACGTCTAGTCAAATGTCGTACTAAAAAGCCAAGTTAAGCAAATATGAACAAGTCTTTTTAACCAGATAAATGACAGCGCTCCAGTTACCTAATTAGAGCCATCATTAACGATTCAAGAGAAGATTGATTGGTCAATTGCAAATATACTTTGCTGATCTCACCTTCATAATTAGGCAAATCCTATAGGCTGAAAGTTCCATTAACAGTGATGTCAGCTTTGATTTTTTTTTGTATCAGTTTGCTTGCCACAATGTTTGACATGGAAAGGGATTTCTGAGTTATTTTTAATTTTGACTAGTGCGTTGTCACATTCCTACTATTAACTTCGGAATTTTATTTTCGTATCTTATTAGAAACACGGATGACAATGACCAGATCAAAAACCTGTGACGTCAATTACGAATGACAGTGACACAGTAACTAATAATGATAATAATAATAATAATAATAATAATAATAATAATAATAATAATAATAATAATAATAATAATAATAATAATAATAATAATAATAATAATAATAATAATAATGATAAAGGCTGAGGGTGAGACTGGAGGAGATCGGGATTAGGGGAAGGATAGAGACCGTACAGACCACAGCACTACTGGGAACTGCAAGGATACTGAGGAAGGAGCTGGAGATATAAGTACTGCAACGAATTGTAGCTCTGTCATGATATGCGAAAGAGAGAGGAGACGTTAGCTGAAGACCTGAGGAGACTTATTGTCACTCAGCCTTCAGCGATAACCACTGGGCAACCGGTACGAAACTGTAAATTGCAGAATTACTGCGACCTACAAGTACTAGGAGAGGAGGGCTGGAGACTTGAGGAGACTTGCTGTCACTCAAACTCCAGCGGTTACCACCAGGCAACTGGTGTGAGATTCCAAAATAATAATAATAATAATAATAATAATAATTATAATAATAATAATAGTAGTAGTAGTAGTAGTAGTTGATGTTGTTGCTGTTGTCGTAGAAGATGTGATAGTCCAAAGTCGTTAGAATTTCTCTGAAGATGTGTCATTATTTCTTTTTGACTTGTTTTTCTTCCTCCGTATGATTGATCTTTTTTTATCGCAACACTCTTCTACGTATTCTTAAATTCGTTAATTGAGCTGCATGAATCGTCGAATCAAGAACTCCTTACGGTAAAGTGCAATAGTAAATAAGATGAAAGAAAAAAAGCTTGTCAAAAATTGATAACGGCAATGCTTCATCTGAGAAATTCAGGCAGTAGAAAACTATTACGTCTACTAAGACGAACTCTAAACAGTATGGAAAAAAAAACTAAATGAGGGAAGATGTAGCTATACGATTCAATTTCAATTTTGAATGTTGATGAATCTCCGTGGCCAAATTGGTAAGGCGCTGTCCATGTCAAAGGCGCCCCGAATAAAAAAATACTGGATGCTTGGTCAAATCTCTTTATTTTCCGTTTCATTCTACTCACCCAAAGAATGTAGAATGTAAAAGCGATCTGCGTAATGCAATAGAAGACTCAAAACTAGTTAAAAATAAATAATGACGAATCCTCGTTTGAGAAACTTGGACAAAAATAGCTGCGTTATAACATGAATATCAAATTTACTCAATGGCCTTATAGCCAGGTAGTGGCAGTAGATGAATGTTCTATATTATCGGTTATTATAGACGGTAAGCAGAATAAACCATCGACCTGGAGCAGTGGTTCGTAAGCTATCCTTGATTACCATCACTAGTGTATTGAGTTCGATCCTCACTGGATGTACTACGCTAAGTTGGATAAATATCCACAATGATTTTTTCAAACTTGCTTCCACAACGTTTTAGTCACGAGTTCTGTTATTTTTTAAGTTGAAAGGAATCTTTTATTCCGTTGAATTCTGTATATTCTTGATAGCGTTGGCTTTTGGTTCGAAAGGTTTTAGATTATGTAATTATCAGCATTCTCCTTACTTGCAACTCTGCATTCTCCCGTGAATCAATACACTGCTTAATCCTAGGATTGAACTCACGATTTAAAGCAAATGAGACAAATGTTTTGCATCTCCATGGTGTGGGTATCTGTACTGAGTTTGCTAATTGCATCTTCACGGACAGAGGCTCATTGACTGACTCATTTGCCCACATAATGTCGTTCATCATCACCAGACTCTTATCGTCCATTGTTGGACAGAGACCTTTCCCAGGATTCGCCACATTTCTCTACCGTTCGCGTCGCGGAGCCAGTACTTACTGAATTTGTCTAGCTCGTCTCTCCTTCTAATAGTCTGCCGGCCTCGGTCGCACGTGTGATCTCTGGGGACCCATGCTTACGACATGGCCAGCCCATTGCCATTTGAGTTCTTTGATGGATTCCATGATGTCCCTGACTCTTGTCTTCTCCCAGATGTTATTTGCTGTCTTATGGTCTCTCGTGTCATTGAAACGAACCAGCAAATTACCATAGTGATGCATATGTGACTTCTCTTTCATTTGCACAGCTTTTCTTGTTTCAAAATGGCCGCTGCTCCAGTTGCATGTTTAGTGTTTTAAAGATTAGTTTTTTTTTAGGATTAGTATTTTAGGGTCGGGTTAGGGTTATTGTCGTTTGTTTATTTGACTTTGGATTCGTCACCAGTACCAGTCACTCTATATATGGAGTGATAGCCATTTTGAAATGAGAAAAGTCGCGATTGCCATTCTTACTAAGGATTTTTTTATTTAATCTCACCGATCAGAGTGAAAAAACTTTTCCCTAGTAGATTCCACTTAGTCTAAGAAGTCGGATAAGTCCGTTTCATATTCTCGTTATGAATTCATCGCCAATCACCAAACACCGTTTAAACTCTGAACGATGTTGATATATGTTAGTTCAGGTGAAACCAATTTCCAAAGCTTAAGATGTTTCCAAAAGCTTGTAAAGTAATTACTATACTTGACTGATCGCACAATGGATACTGAACTGAATCCTAAGACTCTTCTACGATTTACCTAATATTGTGTAAAATATGACGCTGGGATTTTTCGCATCAACATCTAACTATATAATGAGCTCATATGCAAGTTTTTCTATTTGTCTGTTTATTTGTTTTTTTACGTTCAAACGGGGTGATCTTATTGGTTGATTTGTTTTCCTATTGCGATATAACAATGAAATCTTAGAAATCACGCCATAAAAACTCTTGATACAACATATCTGATTATCACAAGTCAATATGGCTTGACATGATTTAAAATATAGAAAAATCATGAAATTAAGATACAAATTATCATATAAGATAGCTTTAGGCTACTCAATGCCCATCTCTGCATAAATAACCCGAACGGATTTTGAACAGGTATGTTCCTGTTCTATGATCTTTTTAAAAAAAGAGACCATATTTCCTCCTTTATTTTAGGAACCCATTAACTTTCCTTCTTCTTGGTTTTAAATCGACTGAATTTGACAATTATTGTTCTCAGCTTCATCAATTGAATCTTCTTAAGTGCTTATGTCTTCATATTATGATGCAGCACGTATTGTTCGTTTTTTTATGTGAGAAGAAGAGAAACAAGATTTTTTTTTCACTTGATATTATTATTGAAGTTGAATAACAGCTATAAGAAACGGGATGACCCAGGGCAATTTGGAATCTGATATATAGCCAGAGTAACTCAGGTCTCCACTACTTTCAATCGACAAAATTAAGCCGAAACTATAGATTTTTCTGCCGCGTTCCCATCAAACGAACTACACCGAATGGCTTTTCCGGTCTCCAACAAAATAGAAATTGATAATATTTCAAAGTGTCCACTTTATAAGTCCCCTGTTTATGCAAATTGGATCGGAAATATGGAGGCGAAAATTAAAAATAGGTCCTTGCGCAACGTCATGCAGGTCTGCAAAATCAATAACATTAGCGCTGAATTACCCCTCACCGTACAGACATATGCAAACGATTATTTCGGAAACCTGTGGTAGAATCCAGTAGAGTATTATGCAAGAATCGTTGGGTAATAACACTGCAAGAACGAAATATATATACTTGTACATACATACATACATACATACATACATACATACACAGTTATATATATTCAAAATATGTAGATCTTACAATAATATATGAATAAATATTTTTATAAAAGGCTATGAATTCACATAAAACTGTTTCGTATAGCTCAATAATATCTTTAATCAAAAAGTCAGAGACAAAATATTTTTAATTTCACGCTAGTTGCGTCTTTTCTCTGAATTTAGTTGGGAAAATGCAATCGGTGGTTCTAAAACTGACAAGATTTACGAAAATGAAAGATGCCTGAAGAAATGAAGGTCATATCCATTTGAAACCTATCAAAATAAGCTAGAAAAATAAAGTTTCCCACAAAAAAATATGCTACCTCACAAAAAATGAATCTTCGTCAACGAAACGTGTGCTTGCTTAAATGACCAGTTTTTACAGATTTGTGTGAATCATTCAGATATTTGAGTTAACTCTATACATAAAAGAGAAAATTAATAAACTGACACTTTAATGTAGAGCATTTCAATAACTTTGACAATATAACACAAGAATCTGTAACAAAGCTGTGGTCTTCCCTTCTCTTTCGATGCCCCTTTTTTTCTCTTAACGGTTAACGATGGGTCAGAGTCACTATGCTAATAAGTGGTTTGGGAAATCAGTTTGCTAACTATAGTTCTACAGAGGACGCCCATCAGTTTAGTCTGATACCGAGCTACAGTAGAGGGTCACCCAGTGAGGTACGAACCCAGGACATCAATAGATGGTCTGACGAGGCAGCTTACAAACCACCGCTCAATATAAGACGCCTAAATAGGTGTTGGATGGCGCAGCATCCACTGGTACGGGAAACGGGTTTAGGGAACTGAGGTCGAATTTTGAAGGAAACCACTTTAGTTCACTTTGCATTAACGCCATTTGGAAAGGCATGAACCCACAGCTACGAATGTAAAGCAAGACAATTAGAGCTTTTCAGTGCTGTAAGGCAGTTATAAAAAGAGAAGAGCTAAAGAAAAAAAAAAAAGGAAAAAACAGGGGTGGAACCCTTAGGCAGACTGGTGATAAATTATACCTCTTTTCTGACGACCCCTGCGACCAGACGGGCTCAGTTAGGATTCTCGTCATTGAAAACGACCTTTCAGGCCTAATGAGTTGTACGACCGTACTACAAAAAAAAAAATAATTCATGCATACCTTGCAATACAAATCTCTGCTCAGATGTCCAAGGACACAGCCCGAGATAAACGATCAAGCAAAATAAGCACGTGCATAGGGCATCAAGCGGAGGGCACTACGGAGTTTGTTTTTTCCCAGTGCCGAATTTATTATGGACCATGGTGCAAAGAAAAAAAACATTGAAGGAAATGATAAATCATATTACAGATATTGGAGGAAGATTGGCTATATATATAAATATATATATATATATATATATATATATATATATATATATATATATATATATATATATATATGATGGAATGGGAATTCGCTATACAAACACGTTTATGTTTCTGCCTCGTTTGGGCTTCTTCAGGCAGATCGTCTCTACTCCAAACCAACTTGATGTTTAAAGTTGAATGTGCAGAGCACTTTATGCAATAAACCCATCATACATCGGATGTTGTATTGTATAATATCGTATGGTATCATATTTCAACCCTGATTTGTATTGTGATATATATATATATATATATATATATATATATATATATATATATATATATATATATATATATATATATATATATATATATATATACACGAGTTTTAAAGTTTTGCAGCTTTAAACGCTAGAGATGTGAATAAATTTGTCCTTTTCATGTCATTTCAGTCAATTATTTCCAAATATCTGTTAATACAATTAATGTAGGATTATAAAACTCTTTTATAACTCACACAAATTCAGATATTATAGTACTGTATGTGAGATTTTCTTGTGGGGATCATCGGTCGTTTAATATGTAACTGTAAACATATATGATTTTCCACACGAACGTCCAGGGAATTCGACCATGAAACTAATTACGTACTCCAACGCCTAATTTACACCATCTCCTTTGAAATATTCCTTGTGGGCATGTATAGGGTACTGGTCACAAGAATTAGCGGTTCAGATGTGTATTACATTCATTTATGTTAAAGTTTGTCGAACCCCTAGGTAACATGTTATACACACACACACACACACACACACACACACACACACACACATATATATATATATATATATATATATATATATATATATATATATATATATATATATACTCACAAAAGGAATTTAGAATAGAGAAAAGGGAGAAAAAGGAAATAGAAAATGCCAAAATATGAATGAAATATTGGAATACAAAGGATGGTCGAACGAAAAAATGATAAAGAATCAACATAAGTCAGGTCACGTTTGTTGTCGAGAGTCTCGTTGTAATTCCTTAAGTGGCGACGAGAACTGAGTGAGAACAATGTTTCGATGAGTGCTTTTCGAACGAAGTCAGAAGTCAACAGACTCTTCTATCGCTTTCCTGAATATGAAAAAGTTCGATCCTTCATCTTTCAATGGATGGCCTCTCAAGAACCATTCACTAAAATCAAATTAATCTATACGAAGATGAGACGCGAGAATGTTAATTTAGTGACGTTGAGGATATTTCAGAGTTATTTCGTCAAAATATACCGGATTTGCAGAAAGACGCAATTGAAATTGGAAACTGAAAATTAAACTTCGGTCCATGATGGAAAGTGTCGACGAAGTAGGCATTATGATAATTGACTGAACAGATGACCATGAAATGAGGGATGGTCGAATGAATGTGTTTTTCCCTCAACTCACTTTGCTCTGGTCCTGTTGGTTCTATAGTGCCCTCTCTACTTGTAGTTAGGAATTGAATAAGAAACTCTTCTTTTAGCCAGATATCCAAAACGTCTCTTCCACCGACGACCCCTATAAAACCCCTGGACGCACATGGTCTAATGCTCATTGGCGCCAGGACCCCTAGCTGGTCACACGACCGGCTAGTCTTATCTCCTAACAGATAGGTCACGGGGGAAGAATGGTCAAGATGGGATCTGCTGGGAGGTCAGCGAAATGATAACGATCTTAGGGAGAAAGAAAGAGAGAGGAAGAGTAGCCTGCTGCAAAGGCCAGGGCTAGAAGCATGACCAGCAAGGGGTCCTGGCGCCAATGAGCGTTGGACCATGTGCGTCCGAAGGTTTTACAGGGGTCGTCAGAGGGAGTGACGTTTTGGATGTCTAGCTAAAAGAGTTTCGTATTTAATTCTTAGCGAAAAGAATTGGGGGCACTACAGTTCATATTGTGTATGTTGGGAGACCAAGGCTCCTATGATGTTTTTGTTGGATCAAGACCTTTAGAGGTACTTAGCTCTGAAAAGATCCTGGTGTTCCCATATATATCCAATCAAAAATAAAATCTATTTCAAACCGTAAATACCTTTTCAATGAAACAAAACTTACTTGAAGATTAATTTACAGCAAAGACTACGATACCAGTATTACGTTGCATTGAAGAATGTGACATTATATTGAGAATACTAAGACGACTCTCAATCGAATAAAGAAATCCAGTCATTCAGTATTACGACATGAGAATTATACACCGATAAATAAAGTACATCACCTGATCAGTACAATATATATTGTAAATAAAACTTATCCTTGCATATGCTTCTATTTTCTTTTATCAGAAAATTTCATTAC
>OY735228.1:33130651-33133151 GCA_963457665.1 Thysanoteuthis rhombus | reverse complement strand
ATTTGTCTAGCTCATCTCCCATCTAATATTCAGCCGGCTTCGGTTGCGCATGTGATTTCGGAGGATCCATGTCGTGAGTCGCAATATACAATGCAACATTTAACAAATTGTTTATTATACCAAATTTTTTTTCCCCATTGAAAAGAGGAATTGGTGGTCACCAAAAGTCTTTAAAAGGGTTTGCAATCTTTTGAGCATGCATTCATAAACACGCCATGAGAGGCTGCTACTGTATTCTGTCAGGTTGACCTGTCGACCGCTTTACTCAACTGACCTTTCATATCCTTCTGCAATGAAGAAAAATACAGTGTTTGACATGTACAGCTATCAGGGAACCTTTGTAATAAAATGTAGACCAGATTGGACATCGTTGTATTATTGCATGTTCTGTCATGGGGCGGAGAGGGAAGACAGGGATGCCTTTTTTTTTGTTTTGTTTTTGTTTGTTTTTTTTATTGATAAAGGGACAAGTAGGGACATAAAGATAGGTAGGTGAGTTAGGAAGGAAGGGAGGAAGGAAAGCAGGATGGGAAGATGGAGGGAGGGGTAAGATCGGAGAGAAAGAAACGAGGTGGAAGGAAGAAGGGTGAGAGGGAAAGGGAGAAGGGAGGGAAGGGAAGGTAGACAGGGAGGGAGTAGAGAAAGGAGGAGGGGAACAAGGTGGGAAAAGAGAAAGCGGAGGGAGGGAGAGAGAGGGCTAAGGGATAAAGGATAGAAAAGAAGGAAGGAAGAAAGGTCGAAGGGGGGAGGTGAAGGAAGGAAGAGTTGGGAAGTTACGAAGGAAAGAAGGAGAGGCGAAAGGGGTCAGGGAGTGAGGGAAGGAATGCAGGAAAGGGGGGGTAAGTAAGAAAGTGAAGAAAGACGGATGGTCCGATAGGGTGAGACAGTGCCAGAGTAGGGAGAGTGGACTATAAAAAGCTTCGTAGAAAAATTGGTAGCTGGACAACTGCCCTTGGGACAATTGTACCCCATACGACAACTGCTTGATAGATGACTTGACAATCGGCCCCGGAAAAGTTCCTTATCGTAAGTTAAGTAAGTTTTGCTAATACCAATAGGCCACTACGCAATCAATAGTTAGCAAACATATTTTGCCGACCAATACAGCTGGAATGAGTAGGATCCTCACTAGGAGTCCCATACTCATGTCTTTGAGTCGTACTAAGCTCATCCGCATAAATATCAATAGAGTACTTCATTGTGAAGCAAGAGTTACAGAGCTTGTTTCATAAACAATTACTGTCCTATACTTATGTCTTCGTATCGTACTAAGCTGAACTAAAACACGTCCAAGACGGAGTTTTATACGATTTCATCAGGTGAAAATTGTTTTGGAATTCGACAATAACCTACTTGTCAGCAGGCAATTATCCGGGGGAAATTATCAAGGGGGCAATTATCAGGGGGCATTTGTCCTAGAACCCATTAATCATGTCAAAAGTTGGCTTGTTGTAGAATTAATTATCGCGTTTCTTAATCAAGTAATCTGTTTCAGATTAGATGAAAAGCCTTCTGTTGGTTAATTAGTGGCAAGAGTCTTATGGCTTACTGCAGAAGTCAATTCTCATAATCGTATTATAGTTTGTCATTCAACCAGCCTCGTCTCTCGCAGACCGATTTACTGTTTATTGTTGTGTGATGGGAAGAGAAAGACAGAAAACAGGAATAAAGAGAGAGAAGGGAGGTTCCGAAAAACGAGTTATTTTCATTCTTGTCGTCTCCCAGTGTTTTTTTTTTTTATTAGAAATATGTTCGCAAATACGTCACGTCATGTCACGTATATCTTCTTTAAATGAGTGACACACACACACACACACACACACACGCACACACACACATATATATATATATATATATATATATATTAGTTTATATATATGTATATATATATATGTATACATATATGTATATATATTCTATTTATATTTGTATATATATATATATATATATATATATATTATATATATATATATATATATATGTGTGTGTGTGTGTGTGTGTGAGTGGTCGCACTTGTATGAGTGTACGTGTGTGTAAGTATATTTATATACATAATATACGTGTATGGAAGAAGGAAGGAAAGAAAGAAGGAAAGTAGGGCAGATAGAGAGGTGATCAGAGGTCGGTGAAGGAAGAGAGGAGGAAAGTTACGAAGGATGGAAGGAAAGGAGAAAGAAAAAATAAGCAAATACATATATGTGTGTGTGTGTGTGTGTGTGTGTGTGTGTGTGTGTGTGTGTTGGTGTGTGTGTGTTGGTGTAAGTGTGATTGAGTGTGTGTGTCTGCGTGTGTAAGTGTATCTACCAACTACGGAATATTCGCAGCCTATGGTTAAACATCCCAGATCAACCGTACAGTCAGAATATTCAATACGGCAAAGGTGCTGCTTACCATCATAGCTAGATCTGCTAAGAAGAAACTTTGCTCAAAATTACAGAAAACTTGCTCTTATTCATGCAACCTAGGGGGGGGACCATTGGATGCAAAACATTGGTTCAAA
>OY735228.1:32956042-33130451 GCA_963457665.1 Thysanoteuthis rhombus | reverse complement strand
GGCCATTTTGTTCGCTGGAAACTCTTCGGGCTCATCGTATACTGCAATGGAATGTAAATTAACAAACGATAATTCTTGTATATGTTACCCGCATCATGCATCTCCGTGTTGTTTCATGTTGTGTCTTCGGGAGGTGAGAAGGGAAACATGGATGCTTTTTTTTTTGGCTGCTGGTGTCGTTGTATATTTGAATAAAATCACAAGACAAGAAGGACTATAGAGATAGTTAGAAGGAGTTAGACTGGAAGGCTAAAAAGAAAGGAAGGAAGAAAAGGGAAGAAAGGAGGAAGGGTGTGAAAAGTAATAAGTTTGGACGGACGTAAAGAACTATATAGGGAGAGATCGAAGGAAATAAGGCGGTGGAGGAGAAAGAAAAAGAGGATGGGAATGAGGAAAGAGAGACGGGGAAGGAAAGCACAATGGAAGACAGGCAGAATTCATAGGTTGAAATATTTTTTTCCCGGCATATAAGACGCACCAGCGTATTAGACACACTTCCATTTCTGCAAGGATATTTTTCGAGAAAATGAAAAAAAAGAACACAAAAAAACATCCCTCTTTTCTCGAACCTGCTCTTCCTAGCCTTCACCACTATCGGGTTATTCTGATACACTCATCTATTCAGATCTTTATTAACTCACACAGTGGCCGGCTGTTTGTATTATTTGCATTGCATAGTACCGTACTGTACCGTCGGCAAATAACTGATAAATCATCTGCCTTCCTAGACGGGGGCGGGGGGCGTCATATACGCTGTAAAATGCAGCACATGAGATGGTATCACACACGCACACGAACACATACCGGAGTTGAGTTTTGTAAAGGTTATCAACGCAGAAGATGGAATTGGTGACCAGTGTTCGAAAGTGGGTTGGAGGCATCTTGTATTCACTTATCAATAAAGCCCTTGGGAAATGTATGGGTCTACAGTTGTTAGCAGTCCATTAAACAGAATCGTCCAACCTATATCAAGTACTGTCTGGCGATATTAGAAACTGTCAACCAAATCTGGCACCAAAACTGTCAACATTTCATGTCGGTTCGAATACTATTGCATCTCAGATTCAAGTCATAATGAGTTTCTTTCTCCCTGGATCATATAAATAAAAAGTGTGCGCGGGTTCCCGAACATTTTATAGTAGGAACTTTCAACCAAAACCGTCAAAATAAGTTTCTTCAGTTTTTCAAGTTGGTTACACTGGCCGACTGGGTTGCCATTTATGTATCTCGCGTACAGGTCGCACAATTGAAAGAAAATGAATGAAAATGTCAACGATAACTCTTCAGCTAGTCAACGAAAAACGTTTCGTTTTTTTTTTCTCGATTCTACACCTAAATAGCTTTTTAGCAGGGGTACAGCTTAGAATGTAATTTAATGCTAAATTGGTCCCAGTTTGTGCCTGGTTGTTTTTGTTTTTTTATCTAATTTGAGATTTTTAATGATTATTGCCGACGAAATGCGAGAGAAGTCATGTTCATTGATCATCCCCTCTTGCCAATGTTTTAATTGATTACCCAAACACTGCATGGTGCCAAAAGATACTGTACACATGACGGTTTCTGTTAAGTAACGAACCAGATTTTGCCCTAGGGAAGTCACACGCCTACTTCTCCATATTCCCTGTCCTATCAGTCATTCAGTTGGTATGTTTTGTCACTGGTATGCCACGATGATTGTTGAAGGTGAGTGAAAACCGTCACATGAATATTTAACCTGCATAGGCAGTTGCTGTAGAAATAGCAAGCTTTGTCAGGGTCCAATCATTACATCAAATAAAAGAAAATAACGTCGTATTTTTACAAAGCCGAAATAGAGTTACTAAATGTCCTGAACATATCCTCAAATGTCGCCCTCTGAACCTCAACCTTTCTATTGCTTAACTGATAAGATTTTAGAGAATTAAAACATTACTGAAGAATTTAAGGTCATATTGATTCGAACACACATCAAATTACAGTAGAAAAATACTAAACCAAATATTTGCCAACGAAACTTGTGATTGCGTAATAATCAGTAGTATTATTGTGGACGATTGGATTATTTGGCAATTCGAATTAACTCAATAAATAAGTGAGAAAAATGATTAAATGTTTAAAATTCCATGTTAAACATTTTAAACAATTTATGATAATTAAACGTGGAAAACTGCTAGGAGCTCTATCACTGAGTTTTCGTCGGCGATAAAATGTAATTCAATCCGATTTCTCTGATTTTGGTGCGTATTCATTCTCGTACTTTCAAAATTCATTACTCGAGCAAATAATTTGATTTGGGTTCTTTAGCTTTCAATATGGTCTGGCAGCCTAGCTATGTATGTATGTGTCACGTGTACAGACTGCACCAATCAAAGTAGGAGGCTGAAATTTTTTGCATTTACTCCTTATTGTGACTACTAACATTTTTTTCCATCTAAAATCCACCCGAAAGGTTTTAGAGGTTGTTTCAATTCGCAAATGCTTTTTGCTAAATTTGCCCCACCTTTTTTTTGGGGGGGGGTGCCCGGCTGCTTTTAGAAGGGGTTAAATTTGGACTTTTTAGTGATCCAACCAAATAATTACAAAGAAAACATATTCATTATTCAGCTTTTTTTTTTTTTTTAAATTTTCAATTGATCTTCACAACCGCAGCATATTGCGAAAAGACGTGGGTCATGCGATGGTTTCTATTGAATGACTAACCAGACCTATTTTATTGGAGAAAGAAAATGACGAGAAGCTTAGATTTCACTTCTTTAGCAACGTCTGACATCGGGACATTTCTATTCTGGGAGACCTGACACAGTTTTTCTTTTTTCGATCATTTGGTAAAGGTATTTTGCCTGGATGCCTCTCTGAACAAGACTTGAATTATTTTTTTTTCTCAAGTCTCTCATTCCGTCCTTACCGCAGCCACGAAAATCCGGCTGCAGACGATTTGTTATTTGCCAATGACTGAGTCACAATGCGAAGATAGTGTGTGTCTATTTGTCTAGGGTCCTTGCCTCGTGAGTAACACAAACATTTCAGTTAGGGAAAGCCAGGTGTTTGCGTCAATGTGTGCCGAGTCTATAAACATCCGTACGATGGGGCTCCTAAAAGACCGAATGACTTCAGCAACTAAATACACAAGCTGGAACGTTAAAAATGATGCTGACTGACTTTATGTGTTTTGCTATGTGTACCTATGTATATAAATCTATGTATAAGCATATATCATATATATCCCCGAATAAGTGGGTAGATAGATAATTTGATGGATAGATATGTGTGTGCGCGCCTGTGTTGAAACCCAGATAGAGAAAAACATACATACAAAGATACATAAATTCTTCCATCGATGTGTAAACTAGTCGGTATGAGCACGCACTTGCACAGTGTGTTTGTCTTAAGTCGATTAGACAGCAATTTCCCCGGCCCGGTTCACATGGACTATTCCCATTCAGAGTCAAATTTTGAAGAGTAAAGTTTGCATCGCTCTCTGGAACATGGGCAGTACACATTTATTCTTTTTGGTTGCGATAAAACTCTTGCTTCACTGATGTGTTCCAATATATATATATATATATATTATATATATATATATATATATATATATATATATATATATATATATACATATATATGTGTGTGTGTGCGTGTTTATGTATTGTCCCCAAAATTGAACGCTTTTATCTAACCACATTGTCCTCCTCTCCACAAAATGTCATAGAAATTCAGTGAGAACCTCTTTAGATATCGGGCGGACAGTCATGAAATTATGTTGATATCATGCAGTTCGGATAGGTAACTACAACGAAGTGCATTGATCCGTTCGGTCAGTTTTCTCATGGCCTATAATCCACAGAGTTTCATAGAAATTCTGGGGGAAACTTTTTGAGATATTGTGTGGACTGCTATTGGCGGATGGAAGAACATAATTGAAAAAAAGGAAGATAAAAATATTTTTCAATCAAAGCGTATATCATATATATATCCATATAGGTAAGTAGATAGATAGATAGATAGATAGATAGATAGATAGATAGATAGATAGATAGGTAGATAGATAGATAGATAGATGTGTATATGCGCCTGGATCCGCCCAAAGATTTAACAATTTCCTTATCTTATCTTCACCCCATTGCTCACGCTTCAACTCTGGAATATCAGTCAGTTCTTTCAGAGATATCATGTTGACAGACGAACGAACAGACTAATAGACGCTAACAAATACATTTACCCCTTTTCAACTTCGTTAATAGGGGTAAAAAAAAGATACAAGTACTGGTTGTACCTCGGTTAACAAAAAAAAAGCCCATAAGGAAATGTACTGACGCACAATCTTAACGGATATTGGGTGGTTCTGCCCGCCAACAGATCACCAACGTAATGGTGAAACACTTCGTGGCTCTTACCGCAGAATCAGTTTCAAAATTGACTGACGCCATCAAAACCTCTTCCATTGAATGGATATCTTGCGCAGCGTCGTCTTGATCAACAAAGCATAAACGTAAATTGTTTAAGGCTCTGTTGTTCTTTGATGCTAAATTATTTTCGGCAACGTTAGACATCTTTTGATTTGAGTCTGGGTTCTTCCAACGAGAAAACATAGACGAACACTATAATTGCCTTCTATTTTACTTATTAGAGCAAAAAAAAATGTTTGGAAGAATCTTTTTTCTTCTGATTGAAAAAAACTTTTTCCAAAAAGAAGAAACATTATTATTTCTGTTTATGCAGAGAGACTTTTACCATGTAAGTATCATATTCTTTTTCTAGAAGATTAATATAGAGATGGCTCTGTGTAATATGGATCAATTGACGACAATCATCTCAGTCGTGTGCTAGACTAAGCTGAAGAGAATTAATATCTGGCGAACCTACTCTAAAGCGATGCTTGACAAATTAAACTCTCAAATCATTCTCCAAGGGCCCTACTACTGTGACCCCGTGACGGAGTAGGCTGAGCTTAGTAAATATCTACACCTCCATATTTTATGCTTGTATATATATATATATATATATATATGATCGTAAATTGCGTTTGATTATACAGAAACTTTCATTTAAAATGATCATCCATCATTACGTGGTTAATGAATCATTTGGCCCAGACAACGTGAATAAAATGAACGATTAAAGAAAAGGGGACTGCTGGTTGGATATGTTTAACTGCTCATTCTATTTACATTGTCTAGGCAAAGTGATAGATTAACCACGTTATGACGGGAGATCAAATAAGGGTTTTGATATGATATAATGCAATTTATGATCATTCTGTTGGATTGTTTATCCATTCCTAATATGCACACACACACACACACATATATATATATATAGAGAGAGAGAGAGAAAGATATATATATATAGATAGATAGATAGATAGATAGATAGATAGATAGATAGATAGATGAATAGATAGATAGAAAGATATATATATATATATATATATATATATATATATATATATATATTAGGATGAAATGAGAATTGTGCACGAATGATATTTCTTAGTTGTTTATTTCGACCCCTCAGAGGTTCATCCTGGAAGATTAATTCTGAAAAAAAAAAATCAGGATGATTTGTACACAAACAGTAAAGTCTACTGAATTGTCATTTCACTCAAATAATTGCGGATGAGTTGAAACCCTCGTCGATTCACTGATCATACTCACTCTGTTCTCGTGAAAGACTTTTAATTAATAATTCAAGCAATTCACGAATAAGTAACTTGTTACATATTTCCTATTGCATTTCGATTATTCAAAAGAGGAGAAAGAAGTTTCAAATGTGGCAATAGCAAAGGAATACATGAAATACTCTCCCATGATCCTTTTCCGTGGAAAGTGAAGGCCAAAAGCAACCAATTACTAATTCACGACTCATATATACTGACATATTTTGTTACAAAGAAGAGAGAAGAGTTAGCTCTCTTGAATACATTCATATACCCAGCAACTACAATGAATCCAAAAAGGGATATTTTGAATTATCTCTACACATTCATACACATTGTTTTGAATTTCCAGTCGACTTCCGCTTGAATCAAAGAAGATTATTCTAGTAGTAACTCCAAGGAGTCAATCCAAATATATCTGACTAAAAAAAGAGAGGTACTTGATAAGAGAGTAGGAAGAGAGAGGAGGAAATGAAGTTTTTTTTTTATAACTGAAGCGACAGAATGAGAAACTAAGACAGAAAGGAAGTTAGGTAGATCGATAAAATGGTAGGAAAGGAGTGGGCAGAAAAGAAAGTTAGTTTGATATGTTAAGAAGGGTGAGGAGAGGAAAGAAATTTCGGTAGTTTATTAAGGCTGTAAAAAATTCTTAGCAAATGAAATAAATCCATGTTTGTATAACATTCAAATAAAAATACAGACGGGTAACATAAAGGGAGAAAGTGAAAAAAATGTAGGCTTAAGTTGAGAGAAGAGCAGAGGCATGATGTAATGGATAATCTTAGTCACCAATTCCCTTGGAATTTCTCTGGTCCAATTAGTGGTCAGGAATATTTTATGAAGCTAATTAAATTTGATGGCTTTTTTAAAACATATTCTAAAGTTTTTTTACTCTCCCGAGCATCCAAACTTTTAAATCTGCTACATTCTATTATGGAATAGTTAGCCAGGCTGCACTGAAAACGCTAGGCAAATCTCCTTTTGTAGGAAAGACTTGGGAAATTTCACCCTTTCGTGACCAAAAGAGCCCTGGATATATTCAATCAAATTTATGTAAAGAGATTGACTCAGTCACCGATCTTTTTTATACTTCTCGAAGGACTTACAATTCTAAAAGTGTTTTTCCGTCTCGAATAGACAGGGATCACCCATGAAATAAATGTTTCTTTTATTTGAATATCTGATTGTAAATATTGGAGAACTTTGTGCAAGATATGTTTTATCTGAGTTGAAATGCATTCACTCAAGCTATTGATGATCAAAATCGTTCGCTGCCAGGTAACTCTGTCACGTCTTACACCTTTCGTGACAAATCTTGGACCAAGCGATCTCTAGAGCAACTTTTTTCTACTCTTCGAAAACTTGGTAACTGGATATACATCTAAAAAGAAAATGACGGCGTGCGAAGAAGAATCTTTTTTCCATTTGCTCTGATATTATAAGTAAGATCACTATAACACTATACTACAATTTTGGACTAATCTGGACACACAAAGCATGATCTCATACCTTGCAATCGTAATTTCTTCAAGTTTCTATTATCATTTCATGAAATATTGTTAATGACGATCTGGGTCTACCTAATTAAGATATGGTAGTTTCCCCTTTTTAATTTGTGAATTGAATGATAACATAACTTATAACTAGACTTAGAATCTACAGTTTCAAATTTGTCAGGCGCTAAGTCATTCCATTCCTGATTTGTACATTTGACAATTCCAATACAGCTAGAATACGTGATATTGCAAAATGATCGTGTCGTTATTTCTTCGATTTGATGTAAAGAGCTGGATCCTCACTAGGCGTCCCGTACTTTTAGCTTTGTAATAGCAGTTAGCTGAGCCAAGTAAATATCAATACAGTACTTCATTATGAAGTGAAAGCTGGCTTGGAAATAACTGGAAGAACAGTCAAAAGTACTCGACCAGAAAAAAATTATCTGGTCAATTTTTACATCAGTCTGGACCAGGCATCCGTTCCCGTGTGAAAAATCAAGAAAATATACTTAAAAACATTTAAAAGACTTCCCTTGTTAATGGAGAGAGATATGGATTCAATACTTTCTGAATATGTCATGCTAATCTTGCTATCTAAATTTCTGTCAGCTACGGATAAGCATGTGATCTGTGGATATCAACGTAGTACTTTATAATGTCCAACGGTAATTTGACATCTTTGCCACATGATCAGCTAAATACCATTTGATTTTTTTCTTACTATATACTTCCAATTTCTAGATAGATGAACACATGGTTTTTACTGCAACTGTGACCAAAGTTTGTTTTTTATCTAGTAGAGAAAATTACCACAATTCCGACAGATCCTTGTTGAGAAATAAATTATTTTTCTACTCTTGAACAAAAGAAAAATAAATACTTCCCGGCAAGCAATTGCCGGAATCGTATAATCGTTCTGTACCAGAAGAAAATCCTTTGGGTGCAGTTACATACGCTTTATTTACTTTCAAATGACTCTCACTGGGGCCTCACATACAGATCCCAAAGACCCTGCCACTTTCCATAAGAGTTTGTAAAGCCCTCCCCTGGGGTCCCCATCAGCTGCTGTACCATATAACCCATCCAAGATCTGGAATCTCTTAAGGAAAAGTCAGGGGTCACAGAAAGCAAGGTATGAGTTCCAGTAGGGAGGCAGACACACCTGGGCAATGCGTTTTATTGCCAGAAAACTCTGCACGAAACATGATGAATAAGTTGTTCAGTCATTGTGAATACAACAGTTACAGGGTACAGAAGCTAATTCAAAAGCATTTCACTTCTGACTGCGCAACCCCACAAGAGAGTGCCTATTCATGCATGCAAACTAATATGTTTATCTGAAATTTTCATAGTATAATGTTTGATTCATGCAATTGGAATTCACCACGGGATTATTTGTATGAGGAAAGACGGGGTTTTATGCTAAAAATGATTAGTTTGGGAGGATATTTATTTCATCATTAGGCTACGGATCTGTGTTCATTCACATATGTATGTACGTATGTATCTATCTAATCCTATTCATATCAATGGTCCTATATATATGTATATACATATATATAAACATACATTGTTAAAAATAACAGACAAACTCTATTTCATTTTTTAAATAAACATAGTTGGTCTGTTATTTTTTAAATTAAAATTTTGTTATATTTGAATGATAGATTGCTGCCTCGTTATGTTATATATATATATATATATATATATATATATATATATATATATATATATATATATAATAAGCAGTATATCAGGATGGATTATGGTTGAAGTGAGATGACAATATCTGGGGCCCGGCTACACTAGTGATTTCTCATATCTTGTTTCGACGCTTCAGTTTGGGCGAAACATCGAAATAAAATATAGGAAATCAGTTGTGTAATTGGCCTTCTGATATAGTCATTTCATGTTGTGATATTTAAGAAGGACTTGGGATATCTTGAGACTCATGAGAGATGCCTATCAGAAGTTTCCTAATCTGCTATTATTTTTTAATATTGTGATGATTCTCCATATATCTGGTAAGTACTGAGTACTCGAAATAAATTATATGATTACTGACTTCTCAGTTAATTTTCTTCTAAACTTCCAAAAAGTAGTAGCTGGAACGAATATGAGAGAGAGAGAGAGAGAGAGAGACAGAGAAAGAGAGTGAGAGAGAAGGGGAGACAGCAAGAGATGGTGAGATGTGTATAAACATTGAGTATTTTTTTCTTTTTTAACGCTTTTCATGGTGTGTCTTTTCGACTTGAGGTTTATTTGTTCAAAAGTTGATTCCGTACTGTTGAGAGAGTGAAAGAGGAGAGAATGGTGTAGAAATAGAGAATGGTGAGCAGTTGTAAAGAAGGTCGCATAGAAATGTACCCAGTGAAAGACGGAGAAAGAGAGAGAGGAAAAAAAGAAAATATTGCTTGAAGCTCTTTACGCTTTAGTACATTTGCTCCCTTTGACCTTTTTTTCCATAACTTAATTCCTATGGGCATTCTCATCTTAAACGATTGCACCCTTCTACTTTTTCTTTACCCTTTTCTTCGTCTAATTCTTCTTCTATTTCACCGTCTGTCTCCATCTATTGGCTCGATTCTTTTTACCTCTTCTTCAACACAATCGATACTATTTTACTAAATTTTCCCTTCCTTCATCTCCTTCTTTTACTTCTTGACTTCTCCTCCTCTCTCTATCTTACTCCTTCATTCCCTTTTTCTCTGTCCCTTTTTCTCTTTCACTGTCCCTTTGTTCTCTTCCTTTCTTGTTCATCCTCTCTTCTGTGATCATAACGTGAGCCGATGTTGGCATTTATAGAAACGTGGGCATAGGTGCACCTGCGATACATTTCTCAGAATTTGGCACATGTTAGAGCTGGGGCAAAGGGTTCTTTTCTCAACACACAACAACGCATCGGGCATAAACTTTTGTAAAAAAAAAAGGAAAGAAAACTTTCAAAGTCCCTTGTCGGTTAACTCTGTATACAATCTGTTCTTAGCAGCTATAGCTTTGTTTAAACTTTCTATTGATTTTTTTGTTTTCTCCCATCTTTTCTTCAAACTTTTAGTGTCTATCCAACGTCTTTATAACCAGTATACAGAACTTGTATTCGCTCATTAATGTGAGTATATTTATTCATATATATATATATATATATATATATATATATATATATATATGTATATATATATATGTATATATGTATATATATATACATATATATATATATATATATATATATATATATATATATATATATATATATATATATGCATGTTTATATAAATATACACACTCATATATAAGTATATATGTATATTGAGAGAGAGAGGGGGGAGGGAAAGAGTAGGGAGAGAGAGAGTCGAGTTTTTGGACATTTGTGAGTCTATTGGCATATGCAGGCAATATGCACTTTCGTACGTTTGTGAATATTCACAAATGCATAAACACATGCGCACATACAATCATAAATACATGCACACAAATATAAATACGTACCTAAACCCTGTTTCAAAAGACTGAATGATGTGTCATATAAAACATTATCTATGTATAGTACATTACATTCAGCAGGAGGCATCTAGTAGCCCTGACAACAAAACTTACCCAAAATGCACAGTCCCTGGCAGTGGACTCTGGTTCCACATGGTACATTTTAATCCACACTCACACAACACGCACCACTGATGATGGGAGAAATCCCGAAACATGTATGGACTATTGACATATAAGGATTAATAAACCTTACCACCAAAAACTTCACTCCCGAGTCTGTCTCACTCTCTAAAGTACACATTATACATACCTTACTGAGACATGGAGAAGGAACACATTCCTACAACAACTATCACTTCTGACAAGGACAACCACCCTAACACCACAATGGAACCAACCTCTTCAGACAACATCACAACATGGTCGGTGAGACTCTACCGAAGAAGAGAAAAAATTACCCGCTTTGAGTCACATCTAGACTTCCTAAAGTCCTGTAAGGACAATAAACTCACTCCCGTGAATTTCAGGATCTCCCCACACCCCTCCATAGGGAACCAGGATGCAGATTTCCTTAATCTATGGAACAACAAGATCCACACACTTTCTATGGATCTTTTAGATGACACCATCCAATTCTGCCAAAAAACCATCAAAGACACTCTAACAGATATCAGCGAATTGGAACAAAAATTACAACAACACACATACACAGATGAATATAATGAAATACAGAAAGCGATCAACATCAACATAGGAAGAAGAAAAAAACAACTCAACCTCACCAAAACTAAAAAATACAACAAACTTGGACACAATATCACACACAGATCTGCGATTCCACAGAATATGAGAGAAATTAAGATACAACCCACCAAAAGAGCCACCAGGCCTCTGCTACCTACCCCCAACCTACCACCTACATACCCAAAAAAAAACAATTCCCCCACCAAACACAGATTTAACACTAGACACACAGACACAGGCTACCCAACAAGAATCACCAATACTGACAAAAACATCATCCATACCCACACGAACAACGATAGATATAGACACACGCATACGAACAAACAAAACAAAAACACCTACACTGGCACTAACAATACTAACACCTATAACAGACACACACATATGAACAAACATAACAGAAACACCTACACAAATACGAATATTACTGACACCAATATTGTGAACAGACACAGCTATATGAACAAACACAACTACAAAAACCAGCATACAGATAATAGGAACAAGAACACTAGACTCCATAAGGTTCTCAGACCCACTACCCCTCATACCCTGCAAAAGGAAAGCCCTAAGAGTAGCATCCTCCCTCAACCCATCACATTGACCCTTGGAAAGCATCCTGAAGACCCAGGCAAACACCCTGACCAGCAGGTAACCCCTACATCAACTCACACACACACTCTACCAAAAAATGAGGAAAGCCCCCTACCACTAAATATGGAAGGGGAGTTAGAAAACCTGATTCCAACACTAGTAAGCAGTTTAGAAAACTTACTAAAACACTACTACACACCATCAAAATACTAAACTGAACAACCCTGACCACACAGAACACTAATACACACAACTCCTACCATTAATATCCTCACACCCACATCTTAGAAACATTCAATAATGGAAGCTTCAAAGTCACCTAGACCCATAGGAAAAACTTCACCTTAGCCTGTTATAACCCCTGTTCAACTCATAGCCAAAACATTTTCAGTAACTTTTAAGGTTGATACCTATGTAGCTCCATAACCCCACCACCCCTCCTACACTACCCCAAACATAACAGAAAATCCACCTATACAACACTACCCCCTACCTTGACACACTCTGCCCTCCCCAAGGCAAACTGCTGCTGCTTTACCAAAATCCCAATACCTGCTGGTCATTCTTACATTCAGCAGGAGGCATCTAGTAGCCCTGACAACAAAACTTACCCAAAATGCACAGTCCCTGGCAGTGGACTCTGGTTCCACATGGTACATTTTAATCCACACTCACACAACATGCACCACTGATGATGGGAGAAATCCCGAAACATGTATGGACTATTGACATATAAGGATTAATAAACCTTACCACCAAAAACTTCACTCCCGAGTCTGTCTCACTCTCTAAAGTACACATTATATATATATATATATATATATATATATATATATATATATATATATATATATATATATATATATATATATATATATACGAACTAACAAACTATGTGTATGTCATAAGCTATTTATGAAAATTATAGTTGAAAGGGAGGTCACGTTTGATCATCATTGTATGCGCGCCACGTTAATATAAGTGTTTTGTGTTTAAATAACCGAAACAGTCCCATGGTAAACGACTGATGATTCTGACAAGAGGGAATTAAAACATTGTACCATAATAACAAAGTATATGTAAAACAGGGGAAAAGCAATGAAGAAAATCACATAGATTAAAAAATCAATATGTTCATTTTTTAAACAGTAAAGCTTTTTAAACTCTCCTTCTCCCTCTGTGTATCTATATCGATCTATATATCTATCTATCAATCTCTCTCTCTCTCTATATATATATATATATATAAATAGATAGATAGATAGATAGATAGATAGATAGATACACGTGTGTGTGTGTGTGTGTGTGTGTGTGTGTGTGTGTGCTGACGAACCCTATATATTATTCTAATCAACGTGAAATCTATTCTACTCGATTTTAAAAAATTTGCGTATAATTATTTAGTTAGTGCAAGATCTTTCTGGAAATTCTAGGATGTCTTGAACAGTTTGGCAATATCAACTGCCCAATTGTTCGAATGATTTCTTTGATTTTAGTCCTAATGCCAAAACAACTGAAGGGATGACTTTTATGGAATGTAACTCAGGTTAAGACATCGATACAGGAAACATGGAAAAATTATGCGAAAATCATTTCAACTCGATGAGTAACGGCTATTTGGAAAGATTGAAGACAAAGAGAGTAGAACAACTAAAAATTTTGATGAGAGATTCAAACTTGATGAAGCTGCCAGGGGTTTTAATCTAAATGTTGATCCTGAAATGGAAAGAAATATAGAGATCCTCAGAAATTCTGTAAAAACTCATTGCAAAAATTTATTTTTTAAATCAGTGCAGTTCGTCCAGGACAAATACTTTTTCTTCTAAAATAAATATGGTAGTTTAATTATGATGTAATAATTAAATACACTCAGTTTCTTAATCTCGTTGAGGGCCTGTTCGAAGAACCTTTGCAAAGTTTTAATTTCGCGAATAACACTTGATTCAATATAACATCATGTAGCAATTTACTGTATACATGATACCCTACGGTTTTATGATTTTATTACTTTTTGTGTGTGTGTGTTTTTACGTGCTCTTAGTGTGTTGTCTGAGGTTTTTAGCGTTATGCCACACGCGTTTTTTTGCGGCAGTCCGTGAAATTAAATAAAATTCCCATTCAATTATTGATGAAACAAATTGCGAGTGATCAAATCCACGTGACAGATCCGGTTTGCCACTAAATAAAAAAAACTGTTACGTCTTTAAGATTTTTGGGCAGCATACCCTGTATGGGATGATCAATGAATAACCTGCTACTCTTGTCTATTGTGGGGCAGGGATCACTGAGAAAAGTTTGAATTTAAAAAAAAAAAGAAACAAAAACTGGACATGAACAGAGGAATCAATTTTACATAATCTTATGCGTATAATCATTTAGTGATCTTTGTGATGATTTATTGCGAATCGGAAACCTATTTATGGGGTGGAGAATTCTTGGAAACAAAAAAAAAAGATACTTTCCTAGACAAAGGAAGGAATAAATGATAAAAATTCAGCACCTTAGTTAAATTGTCGCAGCCCGTTCGTGCGATACCTACAAAGATAGCCAGCTAACGAGACCAACTTGAAAACTGATTAAAAAAATACCTTGACAGATTCCGTAGACGGTTTCCAATATCATAATCATTTTCATCAACCTTAGCAGTTTTCTACAGATAAAAATTCAATTAAGAAACACATTTCTGGTACTGCAACCCCCGACCTAGAGAGATCTGGCGAATTCGGGGGAGTGTCTATGTCAAAGGACCTGACATTCAAAGGCAGCTGCTGCTGCTGCTGCTGCTGCTGCTGCTGATGATGATGTAGTAATCATCATCATCGTCATCATCAGTCTTTCAACGTCCGTCGTTGGACATAGACCTTCCCCAGGATTCTCCACACTTCTCTATCGTGGGCGTTGCGGAGCCAGTAGTAATACTACTGCTATATTCATGGACCGAGGGCGAAAACGACATGCAATTCACCCCTCCGAAAGAGACAAAGACGGATAGCTGTGGATATGTAATAGTCTATTTATTGTTGAATTCCTCGAACTTTTGGGCAGCAGTTATAATAAATAGAGAAGGAGAGGAGTTCTTTAGAAACCCGTGATTTTAAAGAAATCTGCTTTTTTTTTTTTAATCTTATCTCCGGCAATGGATCGTCTTCCAACCTCTTCAAAAATAATTCTCGATATCCCTGCGGGTGGCAACCGGGTAGTTTCGGAAATGGCAAGGAATAGACAACAATTCTGACAGACTTGGAATAAATTTGCTCTATTTTCATGAAGTAAGAATTTTACCACAATAGTTTTTCGGGTAAATATTACAAAGAGGACACTTTATTGAAACCTATCGGCCTGCTATAAATTCATTTCGCACCGACATGCCCCAAGGCAACGAGAAAACAAAACCAGAGTCGCCAAAGCGGGAAGAAGTTAGCGCTAAAAACTAATAATGCCAACTTAAAATGCTTTTCATATTTACGCATTTTTGCTTTCGAAGTATAAAATTAAGGGAGCTCATTCCATAGGGATCCCCCGGAGGGTAAGATGGGGTTTCAGTTCAGTTCTCGAACCCCGGAGAGGAGTATGAGGTATCCACTCGTCTTTGAATGTGAGGGAAAAGGCATTTATGTGTACACCCCCTCGAGGCCTTTCGTCAGCTTATTTTCGACGAAGATATTGGAGAAAATGTACAAGGATTTTAATATGAAGAAACTCCTAATTTAATATGTATGTGAAAACAGGTTCATCTTTGGCAGAATATATATATATATATTATATATATATATATATATATATATATATATATATATATATATATATATATATATATATATATATAATCTCTGATGTTTATTTCATTTATCATATCCATTTATTTATATTTTTTATCTCAGTCTGTTCATGTATATATATAACAGAATAATTATAATTGCGTTATATTATATCGAAACTTATTTGAAATGATCACCCATAAACCATAAACAATTAAAGAAAATGCAGCAGGAATCAACCTACCTCCGACAGGGTTGCTGCTTCAATGAAGTGATGCTCTTGCCATTGAGCTCAATAGCTGCCGGTAATGCAAAGGCCCTAATAACTGCCTTCAACCAAACTTCTCGTCTCGTTCATTCTCAATCTATTTCCTTCGTTCAACACAACAGTTATGTGTATATCTAATATAATTTCTTAAAGTGTATATATATATATATATATATATATATATATATATATATATATATAGTCTGTTTAGTCACCTATCAGAATCAGCGTCAGGAAAATTGAAAAATCGGTACGGTGCAAAGCAATTTAGGTACTCTTATTTGGTGCTTTTATTTTCCAAGAGTCAGATCTCTTGTATGATGCATCTTGTTTTTGAGAGTGGTGAAACAAGCCTTCGGGTTTTTTGTTTGGCCTATTCAATTGTCTCGGTAATAGTTAGTTTTAGAAATGAGGGGAAAAAAACTCAATTTTGTCATATTTGGGCGACGACAGACACGATCAACATACCTCGGATATTTACTAGCAATAAACTCTTGTAATGGTTGACTTTTGACAATTCTCCCCTGATCTGCGTTGGTATCTACGACAAAAAAATAGTTTTGTTTTCAAGGTCCAAAGATTTTTCACGAAAGCCACTCTTCATCTTCTTTTTAAGAAAAACCAAACCAACATAATTCTGGCTTTTTAATTTGTCGTTTGGTAGACCTCCGGCATTCCGTTGCACGTCAAACTCACACTGGCTTCTTAAGATTTTCCGTGGTTCGAATGTGTATTTCTTCGTCACGAAAACGCTACCCAATTCATTGGATTTAGCTGTGGTTTTCACAGTTCTCATATCAATGGAATCCCAACTTCCATCAAGAAAAGTATGTTCGTGATAATAGAACCCTGAAACATGTTTTAATTCGTTATCATTATCAACAATATTTTCATCATATGTTTAGTACTGAATTACATGAAATATCTTTTTTTTTGCGGGGTGGGGGAGAAAAACCGTAAAACTAAACCGTTTACACACACCATTCCTCATAGTGACTCTGTCCTGTGCTTGAATGATATCCAAGCCAAATGGAACAAAGACGTCTGCATATATAAGCCATTTTATGAACTCATGTCATTCATCCATTTCATCTATAGAGCTTCCTTTTTGTACATTCACTTTTAATTAATGATTAATAATTGTTACTTCTCCCGCTTTTGTTGGGTAATGATGACTTGAGACGCCTGAATTTCCGAAAAAAACAACCAAGAATGCTTCCGGACTCAAACTGAGTGATCAATTCAGTGTATAGCCACATTACTAGTGTCAACCTACACTAAAAACCTATTTGGGTCGGGGCTTGAAAGGACAAAAAAAAAATGTATTTTTCTAGACATGAAAAGCAGTAGATGTTTAAATTTCCAGCCTTCTAGTTCCGTCGGTGCAGTTCGTAGTCTCGAAACATACATAGCCACCCAACCAAACCAGACTTGAAACTGGAGAAACCCATTTAGGCTATTATAATTATAGTTTTGGTTGGCGTTATCTGATCACTATAGATTTATTAGGGGAATTTTTTAAAAACCTTCCAAGACCTCAAAAATGATCTTAATGTTTGTTTGCTGTTGTTGTTGGTTTTATTTTGTTTTGTTTTTGCAGAGGTACAGCAGAATTGGTTGCAGGAGAGAGAGGGAGAAAGACAGAGATAGACAGACTGACAGACAGACAGAGGAAGAGAATGCGCTGTTCCTATAACGGCTAGCTATAGAAAAAATGCTGAACGCTCTTTTGGCTCCTCACCTTCCTTCTTAATAGCATAAAAAGTGGCATAAAGCTAGCCTCTGGAAAGCGGCAGAAACCTGTAAATAAATACAAATATTATAGGTATTTTCTTAAGCATACAACCCAATTGAGTGCAAGTTGGTGGAAAGATTGGGCTGTGCCAATCTCTCAAGATAGCCGACTGACTACCTTGGAAAATTCGATATTGCAGACTGGACAGCGACTGCAGACGCCGTGGGCCAACTTGACAGTGATCGATAGAAAAATTGATTTTTACCAGACGGGGAAAAAATAAAATTCAAAAACGCTACCGTAAGAACTTATGTCCGAATAAACCAAGATAAGAACCAATCATATTCTCAATAAATTCTGCTTCGAATCTTTTATTTATTATTAACTCATTTTTCTATTCAAAAATTCGATATTTAGTGTCTTCCAGATTCCAAACTTCAGTAAAATGGGCGAAAAAAGACGGAAACATGTTTTGTACTATCAATCAATAACATTATAATCGTTATTATCATATGTAATGTATTCGTAGAGCTTTTGCAGAAGTCGTATATGGTCATACTTACTACAGATAGAGACACGTCTCCTTATTACTCTAGCATTCTTTTCAGTATCGAATCACTGTAGCCCCACAACAGACCAACGGACCAGCGAAGTAGGCTACAGATTCTCCTCTCATTGCTCACGTGTGTTTATATGTGCGTGTCTCCGGGCGCTCCTGGTGACATTTTGATATCTGCCACCTGGAAGATTTACATGAGTTCACCATGCTGTTTTTATGGTCGTATTGGACCCATATTTCCCAAATTTTGAGCTGGTATTTTTCAGATCAGTGTATATGGAAGATCTATTTTCTTGGACATTTTGGGGGGGGATGGGTGGTTTAATTTTTAGTAAGGCACGAATATTCTGATTGATTTTAGTAATGATATCTCGTGGATTATTACAATATTTCTGCTCTGATTCATTATTCTTTTAACTTCTCTCGAAGGGTTTTTAGAACTGTTCAAACATTGTAGTGTTGATGGGCATAATTGTCACCTTCATGTCCCATTGTTTTTTAATTGTCTTGTAGACTTTCAGAGTATCTACCAACGGACGTTTCGTCGAAAACAAGTTAGCCGACCGACGTTTCGTCGGGCGTAAGTCTCGACAAAAAAAAAAAAAATTTCGCCAAATTGATATTTCGCCAACCGGACTTTTCTCTAATAAACGACCAAAATGTAATTAAGAAATAACAGAATTTAAGTTGAAAAAGATATCTTTCGACCAAAATATCTTCGGTGAAAAGACCGTCGGCGAAAAGCCCAGATAACAAAACATCAATTAAGCAACATGGTTTCTGACGAGACTTTTGCTTGATGAAATTTTTATCGACTGACTGTTTGTAGGCGAAACCCCATTCGTCAAAACGTCTGGATACGATCTTGCATGATCCAGATATATCTCAAACTTTTCGTCAATTTTCAGTTTTACTCTTGATCTGTTGGAAAAATTCAATATTCACGACACATTTTCTCTTATTTGTTTACAAGGATTTGATCTGCTCCACTGACCTGGTTTTGGTGAGCAGTTTAAATGTCAAGGTTCCGGAGAATTATTTACTTTTTAAAACAGATACTGAGTTGAGAATACACCAATGGTTCTCATGATTAAATCCCAGTCTTTACTATTATTATTATCATTATTATTATCATTATTATCATTATTATTATCATTATTATCATTACTATTATTATTATTATTTGCAATCTCACACCAGTTGCCTGGTGGTAACCGCTGGAGTTTGAGTGACAGCAAGTCTCCTCAAGTCTCTCCTAGTTCTCGTAGGCCACAGTAATACTGCGGTTTACAGTTTCTCACCGGTTGCTCAGTGGTCATTGCAGAAAGCTGAGTGACAATAAGTCTCCTATTATTATTATTATTATTATTATTATTATTATTATTATTATTATTATTATTAGGAATCTCACACCAGTTGCCTGGTGGTAACCGCTGGAGTTTGAGTGACAGCAAGTCTCCTCAAGTCTCCAGCCCTCCTCTCCTACTACTCATAGGTCGCAGTAATTCTACGATTTACAGTTTCACACCGGTTGCCCAGTGGTTATCGCTGAAGGCTGAGTGACAATAAGTCTCCTCAGGTCTTCAGCTAACGTCTCCTCCCTCTTTCGCATATCATGACAGAGCTACTATTCGTTGCAGTCCTTATATCTCTAGCACCTTCCTCAGTATCCGTGCAGTTCCAAGTAGCGCTGTGGTCTGTACGGTCTCTATCCTTCCCCTAATCCCGATCTCCTCCAGTCTCTCCCTCAGCGTTTTGGGGACAGTTCCTAGTGCGCCCACTATGACCGGTACTACCCTGGTTTTCATGTTCCACATTTTCCTTAACTCCCTTGCTAGGTCCTGGTATTTTTCCCTTTTTTCACCCTCCTTCTTTTTTACTCTATGGTCTGCAGGTACAGCAACGTCTACTATTTGGCAGGCCTTCCTTTTTTTGTCTACTATTACTAAGTCCGGCCTTCTTGCCTGGATGAGGTGGTCAGTTTGGATGTCAAAGTCCCACAGTAGTTTGTGGTTGTCATTCTCCAAAACTGCCTCTGGCTTGTGCTGATACCACTTTTCCCCATGGTTGAATCCCATTTGTTTACTTAGTTCCCAGTGTATCATCGTTGCTACTCTATCGTGTCTATGCTTATACTCCTTCTGGGCGAGCTGACTACATTCACTAGTTATGTGGTTTACTGTCTCATCTCTTTCACCGCACATGCGGCATTTGCTGTTTGTCTGTGTTCTGTCGATTTTTGCTTTTATGTAGTTTGTCCTTATGCTTTTGTTTTGGGCTGCCATGATGAGCGATTCTGTTTCTCTCTTAAGGTTTCCCTTTCGTAACCACGTCCATGATTTCTCGTCTACTATATCTTTTATCTGTCTTTTAAACTCGCCGTACAATTTTTTCCCTTCCCACTTTTCTTTTCTAGTTTGCTGTACTGTTCCATTGTTTTCTACTTTATTGTTTGTTGCACTGTCCCTCGCGCTCTTTATGATTTCTTCACTATTTGTTTGCACATATCTATCTAGGACTACTTTAGCTCTCTGGACACAATCTTCTATGCTGATGAGCCCCCTACCACCTTCTTTTCTCTTAACGTATAGTCTATCTGTATCATCCCTAGGGTGCAATGCTTTATGCATCGTCATAAGTTTCCTTGTTCGCCTATCCATTGATTGGAGCTCTTCCTTTGTCCATCCTAGAAATGGTCCTGTATACCTAACTACTGACACAGCCCAGGTGTTCATTCCTTTTATTAGATTTCTGCTATTTAATTTGGTTTCTAATATTTTCCTTATCCTTCTGAGGTATTCTCTCTTAATTTTCTCCTTCATCTCTTCCCGTTTTATCGTGTCACATTCAAGGACACCTAGGTACTTGTATCGGTCTTGTGCAGTCAATGCCCTAATCTTGTTGTTGTCCGGAAGTTCAATTCCCTCAGTCATTGTAAGCCTTCCTTTGTGCATCACCATGTTATTGTTGTTGTTGTTGTTGTCATTTTTTTATCATAACTTTTACTCGTATTGTAATTTCACAGCAATGTTTAAACAGCGTATTCTGAAACGAAGAGTAAGCTCGTGGTGAGAATTGACCTCATGATAAAAAGGAAGTAAAAGTTAGGATTAGGGTGAAAAAATAGTCAAAATTAATAATTTTACAATATTTCATCCAATATTAGGTTTTTTTTTTTAAAACTTGAATCCCAGTCATTTGCGCAATTCCCAGTTGATCATCTTTCCTGTGCAATCATTAATAGTTCTGTCCACCTTCTACGCTAATTGGCTGCATTCACTTATTGTTTGATTGACTCTGCATACTCTACATTCACAATTTTGTGGGCATATCTCTCATAAGCATTGGACAGGATTGGAAATATCTTCCAAATTTGACGTAATCTCAACACCTGCCACTTTTCAACTAGTTTTCTTTAATACAACGCTCCTTGTCCAGTCAAAGCTGCCAACGATTTCAGCAAATCGAAAAATTCCCCGAGAAATCGGACTCGTCCTTCTGAGATGGAATACAGTTATTGCTTGGACTAAGAGAGAATAAGTCTTGATGGCCGGTTAATGGTGTTATGGATTAATTGGATAGATGTTGCCAAAAAAAGCTGGAGACCTTTTCATCAACCTTATCCATCAAGCACAGCCTAATGCATTTATATTATATGATTTGAAAAATTGGAAAAAAACAAATTAGTTTTGTACATTTATTTCCAGTTACGCGTTTTGCTGACTGACAGCGTCACCAGATCGGTTTCAAATTGCATTTTCAAGATCGATCTGTTGCTGATGCTAGTCGGCGAAAAACATAATTGGCAAAGATTTATGAAAATAATAATGTTCTCAATCCGTGAAATCATATAGATTATACAATGTCGGAAATGTCATTCCACTTATAACAATTGATAGAGAGGTAGATAGATATCATTTTACCGCGTGCCGAAGATGGCACCTTGCCGAAACATGCTTGTGTACTGTCAACCCAACACAACAATATGGGAGAGTAAAAAAAATTCTTCCATGCATTGTTTTCAGTACACTGGTACTATATATATATATATATATATATATATATATATATATATATATATATATATATATATATATATATATATATATATATATATGTTTAGAAAAAAGAAGGGCATTCTTATGCAACACGTTTTCTGGTAATTACTTACTGCCACCCTAGATTTATTTGCGTGCCTTGCTTCTTGTCGGCCTTTTTCTGAATCTTTCTTGTTTGCCTAGCAATGCATTTCGCGAAAAGCTTTCTCTAGCATCGTTCCGATTCTTGTGTCTACGACCTACCAGCTACCTACCCCACTGACCACCGTGACTAATCTCTTTTATTGACCGATTCTGGTGGCCATTTCTGTACTGGATCGAGTTCCACAGCTTTAGACCCACTTGCAGACCTTCTTGTTCTGTTTTGTTTGTTTTTTCTTTATTCTTTGTCTGCCTCCTTTGCAATCGCGATTAAAGTATGAATGTTTCGGAAAGCTTGGGATGGGGATGAGGAGGGACACATGTTACTGTTTGTTTTGAAGAAGAAGAAGAAGAACAACAACAACAACAACAACAAGAACAAAAAAGAGCAGAAGAAGAACGACAACAACAAGTAGAACAAGAAGAAAAAGGACAAGAAAAAGAACAAGAAGAAAAAGGACAAGAAAAAGAACAAGAAGAAAAAGAAGGCGAAGAAGAAGAAGATAAAAAAGAAGAAGAAAAAGAAAAAGAAGAAGAAAGAGAAGAAGAACAACAACAATAAGCAGAAGAACAAGAAGAAAAAGAACAAGAAAATCAAAAACAAGAAGAAGAAGGAGAAGAGGAAGGGGAAGAAGGAGGAGGAGGAAGATAAAATTTAATTTAGAAGAAGAAATAGAGAGAGAAATATGAGGGTTGAAAGAGAAGTGAGTCGAACAGAAAAGAAAAAAAGGAATAAAGAAACAGAAAAATAATGAAATGGATGAAAAAAAAACATGGGAAAATAAAAAGGATACCGAGGAAATAGGAAGAAAAACGAAGGCGAATGGCGAAAGAAAAAAGGAGTATGGAAAAAAAAAAGAGAATGAAGAGGGTAGAAGTACGGGATGAAAAGTTAGATAGAAGAAACGAAAGAATATGAATGAAGAAACGGGTGGAGAAAAAAATGCAAAGGAAGGAAGAATACAAGATGAACGAAAAGAAATGGGAATTTAAAAGAAGAAAAGGAGAACGAGAAAACAAAATGAAGAAGAAGAAGAAGAAGAAGAAGAAGAAGAAGAAGAAGAAGAAGAAGAAGAAGAAGAAGAAGAAGAAGAAGAAGAAGAAGAAGATTGCTGTTAACTTTAATCGGTTAGATACCGGACGATGGCCTTTGCCAAAAAGATACATCATTTGCATCTTGACCTTAATGGTAAATCTGAAACTTTCAAAACATAATCTTTGCTATGACTGCAAAAAAAACTATTGCCAAGAAATTTTAGAATTACTTGACCTTCAACGATGCTCAATAACATAAAACTCCTGAAACTAATATTAATCATGGAAGAATTCGGAAACTAATTTCTATAAAGATGGAAAATAAATTTCATTTTACCCTATCTTGTACACACCAGTGGTAACTGATAGGTTTCCCTGAAAATCAAGTAACTGCAAGTCTCCTCAAATCTCTGGCTCCTTTTTCTTATAATTCTCGCAGATCTTTGTGCTACCAAGGTCTAGATCTGGAGTTTGGGGGGGCATTACTGCCCGTTCTCATTTGTAATTTATTTTCCACCATAAACCAAATTTACAAAAGGATGCCAAAACATCTTTAACTCTTACAAAACAATAGAAATAAACAGCTTTCAAGTTGCAAGATTTTTCAATAAAAGTAATGTAAAGTAGTACCATCAAATGTTTGGCACACATGATGTTTTTAGATATCATCGACGCCAACCCCCGTGTCTGTGGTCTGGTAATCTTTCAAGTTGTACTCGTTTACATGTACTTACCTACAGAAGGTGTAGTACATATCAACTCATGCCTACATAAACATTAAAACATTTGATGTACGATATCACTGTACTGCTGGGTAAATTGATAATAGAAAATGTTACTATTGACTCATTTTATATTGTCAATTACAGACTTTAATACTCAAAATTCTATATTATCCATCATGGAGAATATAGGTGTTATAATTAAACCCGTCAAGATAAGGTCCCCAAAAGATCAAAAGAGCTTTTTTTATTTATTTTTTATAGAAAGGGTCTATTGGAGTACTGCTACCATTTTCAAGTCTGTAGATAAAACAGTATAGCCAAGAGTGCTAGAATACACAAACAAATATTTTCATATACAAAAAAAATGATAAAATTCTTCGCCATCTTTGATGGCTACGATTGTTCGATAGTGAAAAGCTATTAATTGCATCAACACCGAGCATTTCGTCTGAAAATTGGAAAACTTTTTTATGAAGTAATCTTTTATCTTCTTTCATGCAGGAATCTATTTTTCCAGTTGCAGACCCGTTTTATAAACACACGCTACATAAAACAGCTTACAACGAGCAGACGACAATGCCTTTAATAATGGAGTATACACAGCAGAAAAAATCGATCAATAAGTTCTGCCCAGGTACTGTAATTAAAGAAAAATAACGGCGAAACAATGTAATATTATTGATTTAGCTTATCCTGTCGACTACCCTGTCTCTATCAAAATAAAAAAAATACAAATACAAATTCTGATAATATGAATATACTCTCACTATCCAGAAGTTGAACACTCTTATGAAAACGTTTCGTAAGCCGGAATAGCGCAAAACGCAGAAGCAGATGGTGCTATTTCATACGAGAAATATTTTAGTATCCTCCATCATCAGCAGCAGCAGCTTGTTAATATTCGTTGTTGGACATAAATCTTTCTCAAGATTTGCCTGACCTCTCTATCATGGGCATTGCAGAGCCAGTATTTTCTTAATTTATCGAACTCGTAACGCCATCTTACTTTCTGTCGGCCACTATTTCGCATATGATCTCTGGGGATCCACGTTGTGAGTCATGAAGTCCAGCGGTTGTCTGACATACTGACAAGCCCATTTCATTCCCATTTGAGTTTTTAAATCGTTTCTATGATATCTCGGACACTTTGTCTTCTCTCTGATATACTGTGCTGTCTTATGATCTCTCCATGTGAGGTTGAGCATGATTCTCTCATGTGCATGTTACATGGTTCTCAGTTTGAGGGTCAATCTTTTGGTTAAGTTCCATGTTTTAGTTTCCTAAGTGACTATCGTTAGGATACATTGGTGTATATCCAACTTTTGGTGACTGGTGAGATTTTCTTAGCCTTGAAAGTCGAGCTGAGCCCTCAAAAAATGTTGATGATCGTATGTTAGATTTCGATGCTTAGCAGTACTCCTTCTATTATTGTCTGCTACCAAACAAACGTAGAATGCTATTTTTGCTCTACGTCTCTCTTCGTTAAAATGATAAGGTGACGTAAATCAAACTTTCGAAATAGAGGAATCCCCGCATATTGTTCAACAGATTCAGTTCTTGGCTGATTATAGTCTAAAAGAGACCAAAAATACGCTTTTTAGTTCTACATAAATTCTCTGTCATAGTGGTTGTAATGAGACCTTCATTCAACGCCTTATCTTTGACCACGGCCCGGTGCACTATGTACGTTTACATACATATTCTATGTAACTGTTTGTTATCAGACCTCTTGGCTAACTTGTTATCTTTGACCAAGGTGCATTGCAATAAATAGATTTACATGAATTGTCAATGTAAATGTATGTTATCAGACCTCTTGGCTTACATGTTATCTTCGGCCAAGCTTTAGTGCAATAAATAGATTTACATACATATTCTATGTAACTACTTGTTATCAGATCTCTTGGCTTACGTCTTAACTTTCACCAAGGTTCAGTGCAATAGATTTACATAAGTATTTAATGTAATTGTTTGTTATCAGACTCCTTGGCTTACATCTTAAGTTCCACCAAGGATCAGTGCAAAACATAGATTAACATACATATTCTATGTAGCTATTTATTATGAAAACTCTTGACCAACATCTTAAATCTGATTCAAGGTTCATTGCGGTCGATAAATTTGCATACATATACTACGGAACAGTATCTGCAATAAGATCTCTGGTACATCTTAACTTTGAGGCAAGGTTCAGTGCAGTTAATAGATTTACAAAAATATTCTATGCAGCTGTTTGTTTCAAAACCTCTGGCGCAAGATATTAACTAAGCTAATGTTCATTCCAGATGATAGATTAACATATATATATTTTTCTACGTAACAGTGCACGCTATGAGACATTTAGTTCAACATCCTAACTCAAGGCAAGGCTCTGTAAGATTAGTTACATAGATGTTCTACGTAATTGTTTATTATATTTTTTTTCTTGGATCTTGACTGAGGTTTAGTGATGATGGTAAATTATATAGAGTATACGCAAGAGGTTTTGTTATGAGACCTCTTGTCTAATATCTCTACTAGAAGCCAACGTTAAATTCAGTTGCAAGAATAACAATTGATAATCAATTAATCTCCTATAAAGGAACAGCTATTCCTACGAGAAGAACCATGCTTTTCTAAGCTGATAACAAACAAGAATTATTTGAATTGAAATACTGTTGATTAGTAATTTCTGGCACTTCGGCACGCCTACTCGGTAGTAAGGACTACCGATTTGTAGACATTTTTTTCCAAAGATCCGTTTACCGTTTATTTACACATAAATTCCGATATTTATTATTTTTCTCTTTTTTTTTTGTGCTCATTGTTTTCATATACGTGGTAGCGGGTGGCTTCGACTGGAGATCAAGTGACAGTAAGTATCATAAATACTCGAGCTCTCTTGTCAGTATCGAATTAGTGTAACCCCGCAGATCACCTGCCTGACCAAACAGCCAAGTGGGCTATAGATTCTTCTCTCTTTGCTCATCTGTGTGTGCGTCTCCGGTGCATTTTCTTCTTCTTCTTCTTCTTCTTCTTCTTCTTCTTCTTCTTCTTCTTCTTCTTCTTCTTCTTCTTCTTCTTCTTCTTCTTCTCATTATTATTATTATTATTATTATTATTATTATTATTTGGAATCTCACACCAGTTGCCCGGTGGTAACCGCTGGAGTTTGAGTGACAGCAAGTCTCCAGCCCTCCTCTCCTAGTACTCATAGGTCGCAGTAATTCTGCGATTTACAGTTTCACACCGGTTGCCCAGTAGTTATCGCTGAAGGCTGAGTGACAATAAGTCTCCTCAGGTCTTCAGCTAACGTCTCTTCTCTCTTTCACCTATTATGTCAGGGCTAAAATTCGTTGCAGTATTTATATTTCTAGCACCTTCCTCAGTATTTGTGCAGTTCCCAGTAGTGCTGTTGTCTCTACGGTCTCAATCTTTCCCCTAATCCTGATCTCCTCCAGTTTCACCCTCAGCGTTTTGGGGACTGTTCCTAGTGCGCCCACTATGACCGGTACTACCCTGGTTTTCATGTTCCACATCTCCTTTAACTCTATTGCTAGGTCCTGGTATTTCTCCCGTTTTTCACTCTCCTTCTTTTTAATTCTATGGTCTGCAGGTACAGCAACGTCTACTATTTGGCAGGCCTTCCTTTTTCTGTCTACTATTACTAAGTCCGGACTTCTTGCCAGGATGAGGTGGTTTGGATGTCAAAGTCCCAGAGTAGTTTGTGGTTGTCATCCTCCAAAACTGCCTCTGGCTTGTGCTGATACCACTTTTCCACATGGCTGAACCCCATTTGTTTGCTTAGTTCTCAGTGTATCATCGTTGCTACTCCATCTGCAATTTCACACCAGTTGCCTGGTGGTTACCACTGGAGGTTGAGTGACAGCAAGTCTCCTCTAGTCTCCAACCCACATTTCCACACTCTCATAGTCAACAGCAACACTGTGGTTCACAGTTTCACACCAGTTGCCCGGTGATCATCGCTGAAAACTGAGTGACGGGAAGTTTCCCCAGGTCTTCAGCCCACATTATTATTATTATTATTATTATTATTATTATTATTATTATTATTATTATTATTGTGTTGTTGTTGCTGTTGTCGATGGTTGTGCTATTATCATCATCGTCGTTGAAATATTTTTTCTCTTTTTTTCGGTTTAATAGTAATTAGTTCTTGGTTGCACTCTCAGATTTGAACTAAGAGTGAAAATCAGTAAATCTTTTTTCCAGGAAGGAGATGAAGTTTTTGAAAATTACCAATAGTATGAAAGGCAAAACACTCAAAAGCAAAAGTAGAATTATTTAACTAAAGAGCAGATTATTATGCCAAAAACGAAAAAAAAATCGAAATAGGAGGAATGCTCCCATCTAATCTACCACCACAACACTCAGTGAACTCGATTAAAATTTCAAATATTTCATTAAAGAAATAAGCGTAAAAGGTCCAAGTCTTCAGACGCCGAACGATGTCACCTTTTGCGTCGTTGGAATGCAGGAATCAAAACTCTCTTCAAAGCACGTATTAACAGACTCGCGCACGAGACGCGTTTATGTACGACCCAGACATATAATACAAAACGGAGTTGTTTGATTTATTTTATTTATTCTAGTTCTCTTTATTTTGTTTTGCTTCTTTGTGAGTGTGTTTTTTTTTTCTATATGTTTCTTTCCTGTTCCCAATCTTTTTTTTTTTCTCTTATTCCATTTTATGTTGATTGATTTTTTTTCCATTTCCTTCTGTTCTTGCTTTCGTTACAATCATTTTCTTTTCTTCATTTCCTACTTATAATCCTTACGGTTTTTTCTCTTCTGTTTATCAATGCAAATCATTCTTTCTTTTTCCGATCTTCTTTTTCCTTTTCTTTTTGTCTTTTTTTCTTTCTTTTCTTTCTGTTCTCTTTCTTTCTCTGTCTTCTGTATTTGCCTTTCTTCTTTCTTTTATCTTTCTCTGATTTTGTTTTTTTCCTTTCATTGTCTTTCAGGGTTTCGTTTCTTTTTTTTTTTTTGATATTTCTTTCTTTCTTGTCTGGTTTCCATTGCTTCGTCTATTTAATCTTCTTTTTGCTTTTCTTTTCTTCTCTATTTTTCATTCTCTCCCTTTATGTGTCTTCTCTCTCTTCCTCTTTCTCTCTCTTTCTTTTCTTTCCTTCGCCTTTCTCTTTCTTCCTCTTTTACTTCCTCTCCTTTCTGTCTTCCTATTTTCCCTTTATTTTCTCTTCTTTTTCTTCTTCTTTTGTCCTCATTTTTTTTTCTTTACTCTTTTCGTTTCTTCCATTTCTTTCTTTCTCTTCTTCCACTACTTTTCCTTTCTTTTTTTCCCTCTTTTCTCTGTCTTTCCTCCTTTTCCTGTAATTGTCTGCCTTATTCCTTTGTCTTTTTCTCTCTCTTGTTTCTTTTTTCTTTTTTCTCTTATATATTTTTTTACTATTTTCCTTCCCGCTTTTTATTTCTATTCCCTGTCGTTCTTTTCTCCCTCTTTTATCTTTCCTTCCTGTTTATCGTTTTTCTTTCCTCTGCTTTCCTTTCTTTTTCTTTTTTTTTTCAACCACCACATTCTCGCATTCACTCAGCCATTTTTCTTTACTCTCTCATTTTTTTTCATTTTTCGTCTCTCGTCTTCATTTTTTCGAGTCAATTTTTTGCTCTGTTTGTTTTAGCTTTTTACTTTTTTTACATCTATCTTTTCAATTTTGCTTATTGTCTTTTTCTTCTTTTCTTTTGGTTTCTCCATCTCTTTCTTACTCCTTCATCTTTTATTCTGTCCCTCCGTCATTATCATTTTCTCTTTTCTTCATTTTCTTTCGTTTTTCACTCTTTCTCTTTCATTTCTTTCATTGTTTGTTTGTGTTTTGTTTTTTTTTACTATTTTTTTTCTCTCTTTCGTTCTTTTTTTCCCCATTGTTCACACACCTTTTTAATTTTCTATCGTGCTACCTGCAGTATTTTCGTTTGCGAAGTGTCGTGTGCACCTCCTCGCCTGCAGGTGAAAACGGCAAGAGAGGAGGAAAAATGGAGTCTGGAATCTATTTGCTGTCTGCGTCTTGGTATATCCACCTGCTAACGTGGCTGCCTTAAATTGAACGAAAAAGCAGAGAGAAGGGTCGTTTCTTTATTTGCATTAATCAAAAGACGTTAGATTAAGCGAAATGCTAAAGAGAAAATGAAACCACGGTTAAAATCGTGTTCAAACAGATGTGTAGACAACACAGAAAAATAATGATACGTAGAGACACTAGCACACGTGTACACATACACACATACACACACTGACACACGTACATACACACATATATACACACACACACAAAGTTGAAACAAAAATCTCGACTATATTCCTAGATATATAGTGTATTGACCATAAATTAGTACATCCTTATCAGTATTTGCTGTTTTTGTGGTTTTTCTTCGAAACCAAACATGGATGGATTGAAGTATTTGTACTGGAACGTTACAGAATGAGGCTATAATACTAATAAGTAACAAAAGCTGTCAAACCAAATATCGACTTCAAATAAACTTCAGAGGGTGGGGGGGTACTCATTTTTTAGATGGTAACATATCCATATTTTAGGAACAGGATTTCTATGCTTTAAGAGTTTGGTCATAAATAATACCTGATAATATCCGTTTTTATCGTGTAATATTATATATATATATACACACATATATATATATATATATATATATATATATATATATATATATATATATGTGTGTGTGTGTGTGTGTGTGTGTGTGTGTGTGTGTGTGTGTGTGTGTGTGTGCACGTGCGCGCGCACAAGATGCTAGTCGAAATTTAAGAATAATTTGAACAGGTGAATCAATCTTTTGATTAGTCAATTCAGTTATCCGACGTTTCACTGACTCGCCGGCCATTAAACACATTTTTTTTTCTCCACAAGAAAATAAAGAAAGTCTTTCCTTTCTTCAAGGAAGCTATTTCGCGTCTCGAGTTCCCCAAACACACATACACAAACACACAAATAAATAAACCTACAGAAACAAATTTTAACTCACGCACGTATATATTTACGTATACATATGTATACAAATACGTGCGTTTGTCTGTATAATTGGGAGAACCAGATAAATAAAGAAATAGCATCAAAGACTCCAAAATTAAAAAAAAGGTAATTCCTTTCTTTAAAAAGAATTGAGGAGTAAATATAAACTGAGGAACCTGAGTAAAAAATGTTTGTAATATATCTGCAACGCGGCTTGAACAAAAAGTGTCATGACTGGTGCGATCAGAATATGTGTTTTTCATATCCAGTACCTTAACATGATGAATGATAACATGAGATGCAACATGTCACGAATCACTTTATCAGCTGAATACCCATCATCGGGTACTGATGCGGATTTGACCAGGAAACACATTTGTAAATGCAAGCAGTAAAGCATTCGCAGAGCATTGCTGAGAGGCACGTTTCAAGTTTTCGAGCTCTCAGCGCTTTAACACGGGGGAAGCTGCAATCTACACTATGTGAATCGGTGAAACAATTTGAAACGAGGTACATTCGTCCCTTTCAATCTCAGTTTCTCTTTCTCTTTCCATTCTACATCGAAATAAAGCTTTGTGTGTTAATATTACATTTGGGGAGTGAAAATTATGCACCTATTAAGATATAAGAGACCGACAGGAACGAATAAAGCGTGTCAGAGGTCGTTCATTAAAAGAATATCGATAAGCAGCTGTAATGCAAGCAAGACGGATGTGCAGAGTTGGCCTAGCAGTTAATACCAAGAAAACGGAATCGTCGCTCCGGGTTCGAATTCAGGCTGAAGTACTTTGTATTCACTAATGTCATCAGGGAGAGCATGGATCCGCTCTTCTATATAAATCAACACAGGGATTTGCCCCCTATTGATGGTTATGTGTAGTCAAAGGAAATACGTCATACATTATTGGAGAGTATTGGCAGTGGTAAAAAAAACCGTCATTGCACCAAGAAATGAAATGAAAGACCCTTCACCCTGCAAGGTGATATACAAGCCATTGTAAGAAATGTACATTCAAAATCTTGGACGTATGAAGTCGAACAGGACACATATATCTGAATATCCAAAATAAATAGTGAACAAAACTTGCCCCGAAAAAATACAGTAGACGAAACGCGAGACGTATAAAACCAAGCATCTTAGAAATCACACTCTGAAACAAACGCTAGAAAACGTTGTTTGTTTTTTTTTCAAGTCAAGAAGGAATTAGAGATATAAATTTATTTTTCTTACAACACAAATGAAAATTCAAAGACGTAAAACTTAGGCTCGAACAGAAAAAAAACGTAGGGAGAGTTATAGATATTGGGGGAAGATTTTTTCTTCAAAAAGTTTTATCCAGACAAAACGACAAAGAATTTCGGGTAGAAAACAATAGGTATGGAAAATGTAAGACAATAATGGCCGCCAAATTTTGAGTCGCCTTTTAACGAAGATTCATTTTGGTACGAACAAGAGGAACGCAATAATTATTCCATCCGGTGTTAGTAGTTTCAACTTTTATCGCCTGCTTTCTAAATTCAGTAATATGAATAGTAGAAAGAACAGTTAGCTGCCGTGAAAGAGAAAATGAAAACGTGGATAGAATACAAAGAAACGAATGAGCAACAACAGAGGAGGAAGATAAAGAGAGAGGATTGTCAATTAGAAAAAGAGAAAACCAAGCAAAAGATATGGATAGATAAAATAGATTTGAGTGCATTACGATGAAAAAAGACAGAGGTAAGAAGGTGATAAGCTTAGCAATAGGAAGTTCGATATGTTTTCAAGGAGCAGGCGACATTGTACATTGCTCGTCCAATGAGTGTAAAACTGTTATGAGATATTTCGAATTCATTACATAAATGCTTACATGATATCAATTGACTGCAAAAGTTCGAAGCGTTCTTTCCTGAAAAGAATCGACTAAACACATGATTGAGAACTTGGTTTACGCTGGTAACATTTGAAAACACTTGATATATACCTATACATATATCCATACGTATATATACACACGTATAAGCATATATATTTTTACGTGCGTTTGACGAAAATTCTATTATATGTTTGCAAGTTCACACATACACGTGCATATACCTGTATATATGTAAAAAGTGTCACACCGTTTCTGTGTGTATCTGTCACGTTAATTAAAACATCTATACCATATAGAATCTTACTTATTGTTCAACATAGATATATATTCATTTTCTTATTCTATAGGTCAAAAACGAAAAAAAGTCCCTCTGTATTGGATGAAAATGGAAAGAGACCATTCCTCCCTTCGAGGGGGAAAAAGTGAAAAAGTGAACGGAGATCTCCTTCGCTCCTCAAGGCCTCAAAGTTGAAAGGACTCCCTTTAAAGAATCATGAGTTAGGGAGACTTCATTCCTCTTTGAGGTGGTTAAAACTGACAGGAAAACTTCCCAACCTTTGAGGAATCAAAAGTGGAGGAATCTTCCTCCACTTTTAAAGGGTTAAATACATAGAGAAAACTTAAAAAGTCAAATGTGAAGGGGGGGGGGGGCTTATCCTCCTTCAAGTGGTCAAGAGTGAAAGGAAACTTTTCCCCCTTCAAGGAGTCAAATAATTTTTTTCCTTTTCAAGGGCCAATAGTAAAGGGTGACTTTTCTTCCTCCTCTAAGGGGTCAAAAATGAAGTTAAATGATTATCAACTTAACGGATTAGCTGTGAACGGAAACGTTTCCGCTTTTAGACCCAGAAAGTAAAGAGAGACTTTTTCTCACTTCTTCTTTCAATCCCAAAATCTTTTATCCGGCGTGTACTTCACTACTACTACTACTACTACTACTACTACTACTACTACTAATAATAATAATAATAATAATAATAATAATAATAATAATAATAATAATAATAATAATAATAATAATAATAATATCATTATTATCATTATTATTATTATTATTAATAATAATAATAATAATAATAATAATAATAATAATAATAATAATAATAATAAGGAATTAGACTGTTTTGAATTTCCTTATAATCATCATCATCATCAGTCTTTTATCGCCCTTCGTTGGACACATACTTTCCCCTGGATCTGCCACATTTCTCTATCATGGACGTCGCAGAGTCAGTATTTTCTGATTCATGTAGATTATCTCTCTATCTTGGATTCTATCTGCATCGGTTCTGTATTTGATCCCTGGGGATAACGAATACAAAAAAAAAAAATAAAAAAATATTTGTGATATGTGTGCTTTGGAACATTGAATACATGAAGACAATCTGACTCTTGATAGTTACAATTCAGATTGATAAGCAGAGAGATTGGAACGGACTGTGGCATATATATATATATATATATATATATATATATATATATATAGAGAGAGAGAGAGAGAGAGAGAGAGAGAGAGAGAGAGAGAGAGAATATATATATATATATATATATATATATATATATATATATATATATATATCTCAGCCTGCTCAGAGATAATTTTCCGATACTTACACGGGGCAAATGAAGTAATTAATATAGACACCGAATATTTGAGTTACCACAGAATCGCTGGCCACAATTCTTTTTTGTTGAGAACCCCCATGATCTTAAATCAATAGTGGACGGACTAAATGGAGAAAGCAAGGAAGCTGGTCTTCACAGGAACTTCACTGAAACAAATGTCCTGTACAACGAACATGTTGAAAGCAAAGACACTATGATCAAAGTCGAAAACGCCGGGCTGAAGAACTCAGACGACTACATCTACTTTAGATAACGAATCTCCATGGAATACCCCAAAGAAGAAATCAGACAAAAAATCACTCTCAATTGTCAAACTCCCGGTAGAGTAAACTAAAGCTCCTAGAACAAGAAAATTCCATTAAACCGAAAAAGAAGTGGGCATAACCAAAGCATCCTCCCGATAGTCACCTACGGAGGTGAAACATAGAACCCGACCAAAAGATTGTCCTTCAAGTGGGAACCATGCAACGAGCACAGGAGAGAATCATCCTTAACATCGAATTGAAAAATCAGAAGACAGCACAGTATATCAGAGAAAGAATCTCTAAGAAAACTTAAATTACGATAGGATGGTAATGTCATGAAAATGTCGGACAACTGCAGGACATTTGAACTCACGAAGTAGATCCCTAGAGATCATATGCAAACCATGGGCCGACAAAAATAAGATTGTTTGACAAACTAGATACATTCAGAAAGTACAGGCTCCGCAACGACCATGATAGCAGGATCTGACGGATCTCTAAGGAAAGTCTATGTCCAAGGTCAAACGCTAAAAAGTTGATGATGATGAATTATGAATTATTAGCTTTAGAATTACATGGATTTCCGAAAATCAAATCATAATTAACATTGGTCGATTTTCAAATACGTGATACGTGCAAAACAATTAGAAAACTGAATGAAACCTTCACAGTTTTTGTCGACGGTTTCTAAAAGTTAAAGCCGAAAGAAAGATAGAAAAAGAAAGATATAAAAGAAACAATGAAATGATTGGATAACTTAACGACTTTCTAAAACCCCATTCGATTTACACAACAGCACATGCTCGAAACTTATTTTTTCTTCATTATGAATCGTTCAAACCCTGATAATGGAACACGTGTAATCATTTATAAACACAAACGTGTGCGCCTCTAAAAACATGTACGGAGGTACATACATAAGTCTATAGCCTAATGAGAAAAAAAACATCAATTTTATACAACATATATTTATTTTTCAATATAATCTATGTCGACGCATTAAAGTGGTGAATATATTAATCGGAAATAATCTGTGAAACTTAGAGTTTGAAATTCTACTAATAACTGTTTGGCTATCTGTTCTCGAATACACTCATCTTGGGAGCCTACTGGAGCATGATGTATTGCAGACGTGTCTTGCAAAACAATTGACAAGTATAGTAAATTCAATTTTCATCACCTGTGGTCCTGTGCATAGCTAAGATTAACTTTGAATAACCAAGCACAGGATATATACTGTATTGAGTTCAAACCACATAGTTGCCGAAAATTCGTAGTCTTGTACTACGCCAAGGTAAGGTTAGTGAATGAATGTTTAGAACATCAATTCTGTCAAGACGAGTGCAAATGCGATACCTGTTGAATTTCTCTGTGTAGTCCGGGCCCAAGGGTCCAGGGTTCGCTTTATGATCGATTCAAGTGCTTTTATGTCCTTGCAACAATGCAAGAATTTTTTTTGTGAAAGTTCCTTTCCACACATTTACATATGAAATTCCCCAGGTTGTACTTATCCTATGCCAAATCCTGTTCTCTGATATAATCTTACTAAATGTCGATAGTTAGCTAACTAGTTTTGTAAACTCATACTACTATACTGACTTTGATCCTCATATGGTGACCAATACCTATGGATTATCGGCTGACTAATGTAAGGTCCATAAATATGGATACGACGGTGGGAACTAATGATCAGCAAATTATCGTTGTGAACCTTTATTATTGTAAGGAGTTCAACCATCAATGAGAACCCGAGACTTGTGGTCTTAAGTTGTAGTAAAGTGATCTTAGTGAACATACTGCTTACATACTTGCGTATTTTCAGTGGTGTGGGTTCAAACCTTGATAAATATCATCGTCGAATCCTGATTTTTAAGGCAATTGGGGTTTCCTATCAAAGAGACCAGTGCGATCAGTGATGGAAATTAGATGTACTTGAGATACAGCCTATATATATTTCTCAACTTTTATGTTTGTGTTTTGGGGGTTTTTTCATACGTACAATGTCTTCTAATGGGGACATCTTTGTATACCTAGTTCCCCAAAACCTACCATACCGTACATCTAATGCCCCAAACCTATTTCCATCACTTGGTGCAACACAATCGTTCTCCTCGCATTAAGCCCTTTCTTATGCTAAACTGAGTAAACATCAAAATCGTCTTGTACATCTACACACACACACATACGCATAATTATTTATTCCCATCGGGCAGCATCTAAACCTCTTCGTAGTTAGACATACATATAGAATCAAACTCATAAAAAAAACAGCATTGATATACATCAGTTCATAGGGATATCCGCTAAGCATAAACACTGGACTAATTGATCTATTTATCCTTAAGAGATCGATAACGTACCGGTCAGATCGATTCTTTTTACAAGTTTCTTTATTATTTTACGGGTTGTCGATCTCCTGAGGATACCAAATAACTCAGCCTTATTTGCAATCATTTGCGCCAACTTTCCGGTCACTAATTTATATTTCGAATTTCCGATTATTTACACACTTGATTTCGCTAAAAAAAATATATTTTTTCTCCTATGCTTCAGTGCTTACGATTTTTTCCTGCTTCTTTCGGACTAGATCGCGGAAATGACATGACTAAGAGCCACGAGGTGAGAAGCAAGTTCATATTGTCAGTGCGTAAGGGGTCGGGAAAAATGTTTCCAAGGCATCTAATTCGTATACATGAATAATCTATCTATGGGAGGAGTTATTTAATACCTATATCTATAGCTAGCTAACTAATATATATATATATATATATATATATATATATATATATATACATATATATATGTGTGTGTGTGTGTGTGTATACAAAAAGATTGAGCACTCCACCTCTATAAATTGCAACAATAATATAAATCATATATATATATATATATAAAGAGGGAAAGTGAAAGGGAGGGAGAGAGGGAGAAAGAGGGAGGGAAATCGAGAGGGAGAGAAGGGGAGAGGAGGAGAGAGAGCGAGAGAGAGCGAGAGTAAAAGAAAGATCAAGAGAGAGGAGGAGAAAGAGGGAGAGTATGAGGGAGAGAGAGAGCGAGAGAGAGAGAGACTAATAGATGCGTAATTATATAATTATGCGTCATTTGTGATCAATAAATGGAAAAATTCATTTACATATTTCAAATACCTCTTTGCAATTCAGTAGGAATGAATACAACCGATTCCAAAGAGTTAAACATCAATTTAGCAGCGTCAGTATTTAGTCATGAACAGATATAAGTCAATATCTTCAGGAAAAATATACAATAAAGGGGGTTAGATGGATAGAGAGACAGACAGACAGATAGATAGATAGATAGATAGATAGATAGATAGATAGATAGATGGGAACTGAACGAGATAGATAGATAGATAGATATAGACAAATTGACGGATATAGATAGATGAAAACTGATTGATAGATAAATATAGATTGTTGAGTTGATTTATGAATAGAGAGATATATAGATAATAAGTAAATATAGACAGATAGATAGATAGATAGATAGATAGATAGATAGATAGATAGATAGATAGAGAACAAATCGAGAAAGGAAGATAAAAAAGGGTGGAAGAAACAAAGAGAGAGAGAGGTTCAGTCGTCTGTTTCATCGATTTAGCGATGAGGATGCAGAACCATTTTGCAATAACCTGATTTGACTCAGAGGATTCGGTCGGTCAACACAGATTCGATTCCCAAATTGAACATTTGCCAATTCTGATGTTATTTCTGCTCGTAAACAGTCAAGAATATTCTTCTCGCTAAGTAAGGAATATAATACCTCTGTCTCCCTGTCTCTGTCTCTCTCTCTTTCTGTCTCTCTGTCTCCCCCCCCCCCCTCTCTCTCTCTCTCTCTCTCTCTCTCTCTCTCTCTCTCTCTCTCTCTCTCTCTCTCTCAACCGAATGAAGATAGCAGTTTATGCATTTGGGAAAATCATGAGAAATAAAACAAATGTAATATATGCATATATATATATATATATATATATATATATATATATATATATATATATATATATATATATATATGCTTGTTTGCGTGTGTGAATGAGTGTGGGTCATTGAGTCCTTACACTGATATGTAGTTATTAACTAAATTTGATCTGAAAATTCCGCTGTATAATACGTGATATATGTGAATATTATTAAACAATGAGTCAACTGCATTGGAGAGGAACTGCGTTACGTTGAGAATTAAGTATTTTATAGTGTAAAATAAATATCTTTTCATCTTTACACAGAGTTATTGATGTATCAACGCATTGTACACCCACTATTGTTCGCGTGTAAGTCTTTGTGTATGCAGGTGCATACATACATACATACATACATACATACATACATATATATATACATATGTATATATGTGTGTGTGTGTGTGTGTATGTATGTATAGAGAGAGAGAGGTAAAAAAGAAATATATATATATATACGTATATATTCCTGTTTTCATTTTTATATGTATATATATATATATATAATACGAAATAAAGATGGTATAACAAAATGATATAAACAAAATACAAGACACAGAGTGGAAACATATCATTTCGAAGATTATAAAGGATATAGTTAGAATCTCTTTTAAAATACCGATGAATAAAAACTGAAAAATTGTTGAGAGTACAACAAACAATGATATCCGGTTGATTCTTGTTGGATAAAATAGCCGGATAGATTGGGTTCTCCAGCCTTGGGTAGGAGTCAACTTTACGAGAAGGACAATTCTGAATCTAGACCAGGGAGCAAAGCCTTCTTAAGGCAGTTCATTGCCCGATTTGACATTCTTCCGGCAGATCTAGCAGCCAAGCTGATGTCAGACGCATTATTCTTTGCTTTCCTCTGAACTACAGCAGCAAGGTCGACGTGGCGATGCCGACAGTTGGGCATCCTATCCACTTCGTTCAGTACGCGTCCAATTGACGTGAGACGTTCTGTTGTTTGTACAGACTGAGGTCATCAGTTGAATTTGGGCAGTAATGTGATACGTGGAACCCAAGCAGGGATGGCTGAATCCGTACCCAGCCCAAAGGCTTTACTTATAGTTTGGCTTCTTACTTATGACTACCCCAATAACAGACGTCATCCTCCTACGGCCTTAACTATTACGCCTCTTTGATGTATGATGATGGTAATTTAAGGTAGTGTACAGATTGGTCACCCCTATAGAGGGATTCACTGGGTCACCACAGGAGTCTGTGTGCAGGTAATTGCAGCACATTAGAAACGCAGTTGGTCACTGAGAGGGTTTGACGTTTTCTGAACTTTGTTTGAGAATCGGTGTGTCCAAAATACTGTGTGACCGTTGCACTCCCAATGACCGGGCAAGTCATTTTTCACGTCTTGTCCTAGACGTTGGATTGCATAACCCAGGTTTGGTAGCCCACTCCCACTTGACAAGGGTCAAGATTAAAGAAAATGCGATGAGACAGCTGATACTGATCTCTGGAAAGTGGAAGGTACATTTAGGTAAGTATGTGAGGTCCCAAGATGTGAAGATGAGTACTTTGAAGAGGACTAAGAAATCAGTAGCTAGTTTTCTATTGATTTCAGATTGCTGGATACCTTCCAGTCAGAACTCGTGTATATATATATATATATATATATATATATATATATATATATATATATAGATATATTCTGGAAAGCTTTACTGCTTTAAACATTTAACATTAAAAAAACTTTTTCTAAAGATCTTTTTGTGTCATTTCAGTCACCTATTTCCCCATATCTGTCAATGCAATTTATGCAATTTTCCTCAGGATTTTTTCTCCCTGTTCCCCCTATATTTTGTTATTATGGTACAATGTATAACTTACCTCTTGTTGAGATCATCAGTTGTTTACCATGTAACTGTTTTAGGGATTTAAAAAAAAAACAGTTATATTAACATGGCACCCCAGCAGTATTGATCAAACACCATCTCCTTTTATTATATAGTTTATATACATGTATGGTTATAGAAAATTCCTGTTCATTTAGAATTTATTTATTCCATAGTTAGTAACATCTTCAAACGATGTAAAACGGTGTACCATTTTAGTAAACGCCTTTTGGCTCATAGGAAAAGAATTAAGAGAGAGAAAGAGAGAGAAAGAGAGAGCACAGTTTCCACCACCTTGTGTGTTCTAAGAACAAGCCCATTTAGATTCTTCTTTGAAGTTTGAATAAGATAGTATATCAGATAGAGCAAGATATGAGGAATTGGAAGGGTGTGCACGCTTTTTTAGTCGATATCTTCAATCTTTCCAGATCTGATCTCGGCTTTATTTGGATTTGCATTATCATGATTGAACAGCACAACTTTTTGTTTGATCAAACTGTGCATCTTTCCCTCCAAAGCTGTGTTTAAACGCCTCTACTGCTGACAATAGATGTCTATCGTATTCGAGCCTTTGACTGGGAGAGACTCAAAGTTGACCACATCAAGGCGATCCTACTAAACTCTTGCCGAAACTCTCCTTCAATGAAGGTGCATTTTGATTTAGCTTAGTCTGCATCACTTTATATACTTGTTACGTATCCATCTATCATCAGCATTCGTGCGTATACAAGATATATATATATATATATATATATATATATATATATATATATATATATATATATGATGGTTTAGCTCAGTGAACAAAGATTTGATTTGAAGGGTTTTCCACAGTAGAAGTACCATACACACGGGGTTGGCTGTGTGCAGAATGAACCCTATAGTACTTGTCATAAGTACTTGAACAAACAGACATTTTTCTTAGGTTTTACTTTCAATTGCTTGGATTAAGAAGAGGAACATCATGCAAAAACAAGCAAACTTTTCGCATGACAAGGCATGCAATAGGCCATATCTTATCATTCTGAATGCTAAGTGTCTTTTAAATGGAATAAAGAACCCTTTCAATGACCAAAGCAAGATTTCTGCTATCTATTCCTCTAAAAACATTGTCCAGGATGGATCAAGGAGATTCAAAAATTGGACTCACATCGCTACATGGACGAATTTTCGGACAAGTTAATTTTTATGTGCCCCAACCCTTCCCAAATTCCAACTCAGGAAACTGATTTTGAGCTCGTTCAAATACTTATGAGCAATTTTTTTCATGGATGATAATTAATGTATGTATATAAAAAAAGGTATTGAAATGATATGATGACTGAAAATGATGGTATTAATTCAGATGACTATAAGTTTCCGTTGAAAATTGATAGAACCTTTTGCATCAACGTATTACCATCCTCTGTTCGGTCAGTCTTCGTTTTAGGAGCGCTTGGATCACTAAATACTATATCTAATTGGCCGAAAGAAGCTAGAATGGGTTGAAAAACCTGTTACCCTCGAACAGAGGGCTGATTGATCGGATCATTGATCCACGATCAATAGCTTGATATGATGGGCGGGGGATATCGATTCACCAAAGGAATAAAGATAGGAACAAAGAAAGAAATGTGTTTTTTTTTTCTTTCTTTACGGGGGTTTGTAAGACTCTGGTCAAACAATACGGGTAGAAGGAAGGACACATAAATGCTGGAGAGTTTAGTAAGGGTATATCGACTTCCTTCAAGCTACAAACATCTCAGCGACGCCGACCAGGATCTTTAATGGTAGGTACGTCCGAATAGTAATTATTTCCTTTACTGTTTTTTTTTTTTTTTACGTTTTTATTCCATCTTATTTCGTCTGTATTTTATACTATTTCTTTGTAGTATTTTCATTGTACTATCCAACCTGTTTCGGCGTTTTTAGCTCAATATGGTCGGACACGATATGGATTTTGGAGGAGTGACCTCCAGCATTAACAACAACAACAGCAACAACAACAGCGATAGCAACAAAAAGTTCAATACTTTTCTTTGCTCATTTTGCTTCCGAAAAAAAAAAAAACTCCATTAATGTCTGGAACGAAAGATAATTGTGGAATCAGATGGGGACGGAGTTATGGAGAAAGAATAGCAAGGGAGCAGAAATCTATGCAATCGTTTTGAATTCATTTTTCATTGGCAGCTTTTTATTCCTGAATACATAAGCTCCAGCATACACACAGACTTACGTACGAATGTTTTCACAAATGTTTATTTTTTCAACATAATCTTTATCCTTTTGAATGCATTTGATTGTATGCATTTGATTGAATAGTGAATATCGATCATATACATACAAGATTGTACAGGGGAGGTTTCGAATCGAAATCCAGTTGATAACTTATCTTTTTATTCTCATCTACAAACGCAAACACAGACACAAAATGTAATATATATATATATATATATATATATATATATATATATATATATATATATATGACCAGTGTATCAATGTAGATAAGAATTCATCCCAAGTATAGCAGTGACAGGACAATTTGGAAGACCAAGCTCAGTACAAAAGCTATTTTGTTATTCAATTGTATCTGTATTTCCATTCTAATACATATATGTATTATCATTTCTTGTCACAGAGTTTGTATGCATTGATATATATATATATATATATATATATATATATATATATATATATATATATATATATATATATATATATATATATATATATATATACATTCGTTTCAACGTAGCATTGGTCTTACCATTGAGCTTAAGAGCCACCGGAAATGCTATGGCCTGAATACCAACTTTATCTCCAGATTCCCGAAATGCAACGTATGCTGAAGTAATCAACTATTGTAATAATAACTGAACTAAACGACTTTGAAATATGCTCTCAGAAAAATAGCTTACAGGAGTTTACCAGGACCTGATGGGATCCATGGAAGTTAGTTTAGGAAATTCACCACACCACACGACAGACTCACCCACCAACTCAAAAAGTGAGGTACTAGAATGGATGATCAGAGGTAGAACCACCCTCATCCAAAAGGTTCCTAAAAAAAGGCACCAGGCAAGCAATAATAGACCAATCACGTGCTTACCACTCATATGAAAAATCTGACTGGACGAATAGTGGATAGGATGCATATATTCATGGAAAGAAGATAAAAATTATTTGAACTGAAAAGATACAGGAGATGAACCAAAGGGGCGAATGGCTTGCTCTACATCGACCAGATGATCTTTAAAATGGTAAGAAAATGAAAAAAGAAGATTGCAATTGGATTGACAGACAATAAAAAGCATACGGCATGATTCCACCCAGCTGGATACTCGAATACCTCAGAATGACGTAGATCAAGGGATCAGTGGTGAGACTCATTACCAACTCTTTGAAAAACTGGAAAGTAGGCTTGACAGCCACAGGAAAAATATAGTAGAGATAAGTGTAAAAAGAAGAATCTTCCAGGTAGACTCGCTGTCTCCATTACTATTGGTTCTGTAATACCACTCAATAAAACCCTATGAAAGCAGCAAATGATACCAATTCTCAAAAACAAAGGGACAAGTCCACCACCATCCAATGTACATGGACGATATGAAAATATTTGCAAAGAACAGGGAATAACTCGAGATGCTCTTCAACAAAGTGAGGGAATACAGTGATGATATTGGGATGGAGTTTGGAGAAGAAAAATGTGCAATAATGGCAATGCACAAAAGAATGCTCGCAGCAGCCGAACAAATCGAACTCTCGGACAGCAGGAAGATTAGACCATTAACCACACAAGATCGATACAAATACCTGGGAGTTCTCGCATGTAATACGATAAAACAGCAAGAAATGATGGAAAAAATAAAGAGAGAATACCTTAGGATGATAAAGAAAATATTAGAGACCAAACTAGAAAGCAGGAACCTTATAAAAAAGAATGAACAAATGGGTCGTATTGGTAGTAAGATACACACGACCATTCCTTGGGTTGATAAAGGAAGAACGATGCATAAAGCCTTACGCCCCAGAGATGACATGGATAGAGTGTACTTGAATAGAAAAGGAACCATCAGAGGACTCATCAGCGTAGAAGACTGTGTCCAGAAGGCAAATGTAGGTTTTGAAAAGCCTATGCAAGCAAAAAGTAGAGTCATTGTAAAATGTGTCCATTGCAGTGCAACGAACAACAAAATAAGTAGAAAACAATAGAACAGCACAGCAAACAAGGAAAGAAAAATGGGAACAGAAGTAACTATACGGATATTCTAAAAGACATATACCAGAAGTAGCAGACAAGAGATCGTGGGCATGACTACGACAAGGAGACCTAAAGAGAGAAACGGAATCGCTCATCATGACAGCCCGAAACGAATGCATCAGGACAAACTATTTCAAGACAAAAATTGACAGAACACAAACCAACAGCAAGTGTCGCCTATGTGGTGAGAGGGATGAGACCGTAAACCACATAACTAGTGAATGTAGTCAACTAGCCCAGAAGGAGTATAAACGCAGACAAGATAGAGTGATGCATTGGGGGGCTGACATGGTAATCGTGGACAAGAAGAGGAGAACATACCAAATGATAGACATGACCGGGCCTGCAGACCACGCAGTAAATAGGAAAAAATGAAAAGCAGGGAAAATACAAGGACTTGGTATGGGAGCTGAAAAAAGTAGGGAACATGAAAATAAGAGTTATACCAGTGATAGTATGTGCAGTCGGAACCGCAGCAAAGACACTGGGAGTGATGAGTGAATAACTTTGGATAAGAGGAAAGGTTGAGACTATATAGACCACAGCACTGCCGGGGACTGCACAAATACTGTGGAGAGTGCTAGAAATATGAGATCTACGACCCCCAGAAATGGCCTAACAGGGAGATGGAGAGAAAGAGAAAAATGGTGGCAGCAATCCAAACCACATTGCTGCTGAGATTGGTAAGGAAAATTCGGGGGTATGGTTGGATATTTAAAGAGACTTACTGTCTCAGCCTTCAGCGATAGCCACCGGACAAATGGTGTGAAACTGTAAACCACTGCACAGCTGTTGACTGTAAGAGTGTGAAGAAAAGGACTGGAGACTTGAGGAGACTTGCTATCACAGTCTCCAGCGGTGACTACACCAGGCAACTGGTGTGAAAATCTATAATATATATGCATATATATATATATATATATACATGTGTGTGTGTGTGTGTGTGTGTGTGTTTTTTTCGCTATCAGAATTTCGACGGTTCGTATAAAAACCTGTTGTAAGCTGAAATGGCATAAAATGAATGTGCAATCAAAATTTATGTAGAAAAAAAAATCCCCCGCGGTAATTCGACTGTGGACGAGATTATGAAGGGCGCGATAAGGCAGCAGATAATGATCTAACAAGATATATTTGCAGAATATTCCAAAGGGGCTCTTGGATAAGGTTGTGAGGACTTAAAAGGAGTACTCTGAAGAGGAATAATGTGCAAATGTTCTAGATAAGCTATTGTTACATAAATAATACAAGATACATCTCAGACAGACCTTGTGAAATCACTATACAATTTCTGGTCAGTGTCTCCAGCCAGAGCTACTGTGATAATATATCAGCGAACTTCAAGACCTAAACCCCGTCTGAGGAAGCATTGCCTATTTCAGTTGAGATGTTAAAAACATGTCAAAATGAATTAAACATCCAAAAACTGATGCAAAAGAAAATATAAAGAAGAGTTTCAGGATTAATGTGACACTCGATTAACCAATCATCTATTCCAGAATGGATGCTCATTTTCTTCTCTTTAACTATCCCTTCATTTCCACTCGTAATTATTCTCTTCTCTCCACTTGTAGTTAAGCGAATTGTAATTAGATTGACGAACAATTTTTGAAATTGTCGTGCAACGTGATTTAAAACGGACACTTTTGAAAATTTCACTCTGGTTTTCTTCTTGTTTTTGTTTTTTTTTTGTTTTTTTGTTTTTTTTCTTGTATTTAAAGTTGGTTTCTGCTGTAGGAGTTTTCTTGAAATACCCAAATGTCCTAATGAAAAGAAAATGGAAGCTGACAATATTGGAATAAGACATGGTGGAAAAACCAACATTCCCGGGAAAAAGACAAAACGACACAAATAAATTTTGATAACCAAACTGAAAAAGAAATAAATTTTTCATCCGGAAACTAATTATTACACGGCTTTCACGAATGACACTTATGTTGATTCCTTTGTTTATTTCTCATGAGACCCTGAGAAAAATCGCCAATTCATTCCATCCTGTCAAAATTTCAAAAATCTCCAGATGAAAAAAATAATCAAATCAGTAAAGTATAGTGAGTCAATACGTATGAATCTCCCACACCGTTCTAAGGACCTGATAATGGAGAGAAATTGACGTGGAAGAAAACATATATTTCTAGAAAATATATTCATTATTTCCCAAAGTTCTGAGACGAGCTATTTCCATAATTCTCTGTTCTGTTTGGGCTGTGGTTCTTTTGTCTTCATCAAATGTGTGTTCTATCTGGTAATTCTCGGAATTTTATGCTTTTCACTTTCTACCACTGGACAAAACCGTTGAATATGTCGACTGAAAGTGAGAAGAATGCAGCGTGAGATTAAGAGAATCATACTCAACCTTACATGGAGAGATCACAAGACAGCACAGTATATCAGGAAGAAAACGGGGGTCTGAGACATCATAGAAACTATTAAAAAACTCAAATGGCAATAGGTAGGCCATGTTGCAAGAATGAAAGACAACTGATGGACATCACGTCTCACAACATGGATCCCCTGAGATCACATGAGAAACTGAGGCCGACAGAATACAAGATGGAGAGATGAACTAGACAGATTCAGGAAATACTGGCTCCATGACGCCCATGATGGGGCGATTCCTGGGGAAGGTCTATGTCCAATGATGGATGTTAAAAGACTGATGATGATGCTGATATATATATATATATATATATGTATATATATATATATATATATATATATATATATATATATATATATATATATATATATATATATATATATATCAATGGGATTTAATTGTTAGCGATACTTGGCCTGAAGATTGAACTCAAAATTACCAGGATATCGGACGAGGCTTTTTTTTATGAGGTCATATCCTATAAAACATGACCGAGTGAAAACGTTGTAAATGAGGACAGCAATGTAGAAAAAACCAAACACAGAAGGGTGGTACTGGAAACGTTACTATAGAAGGACAAATAGGAAGAAACGGGTCGCAATTAATCAATATGCAATAAGGAATTATTGTTAATGTATCCATTTTTATTATGAGAATGCTTTGGATAGCAATTCAATTCAATCAAAATTACGCTTTAAATCCATAATGTGTTATAGTTTTTTCCTTTTAATTTCATCTTTATCGTTATTGTTTTTTACCCGCTTTGTTCATATCAGATTTGTGAAACGAGGAAAGACAGTTTTAGGAACTAAATTTCGCTCAGACCAAATCAGCTACGATAGTGACCGAAATGATTGGATGATTGGAGAGAGATCTGGGACTGACGAAACGCATAAAAACGAGACCAACCAGCAATCAAAGGAGATAAGCAATTAGTTAAGGATTTTATTCAGACCAATGCCACTCCTCCGTGTCCCGGTAGCTCAATCGGTCGAAAAAGACCTTGGCTACATAGGTGCTCCCATGGAAAAGAAACGGGTTCGAATCCCTGTGGACATCATTTCTTTCTTTTTTTTCCAATCATCGCTGTTCTTTCGCTCACTGCCGTAAATAATTCAGTCCGAACAGAATTTAGTTCTCAAAACTGCCTTTCCCTATTCACGTTGTCAGATAATAATATCCATTACATACATTAAATTCGACATCGTCCCGAGTGAAAGAGGGTGCCATTGAACGAAGAAAAAAACACCTCATTGTTACTATTCAAAGAGTTTCCTAACCAACTCATCTTTTTTTCAACGTGCCGATCGATCCATTCTACGGCCCTCTTCAGGTTTATCACCCACACGTGAAGAGAGGGGCTCTTTTTTCCGGTAGTATCAAGTGAGAATATAGTAGCAATGAAGGATCTCTTCTGCTTTAGTGGCAAATGTTTAATATGTTCACTGCAGATGGTTTGAATCATTTTCTCAAAAAATTCCATATCGTATTCCTGTTGAGCAGCGAAAGGCTCACCGGGTTGAATTCCACTCTGGTCTGACATACAATTAACGGGAAAGTTGATATATGCCGATTATTTCAGTTTTTTCACTCTCGATTCTCTTTCTGTAATTCGGACTTCCCCCAGAATAGCTGATGCACACCTTCTTCTCTCCCTTGACAATAGAAAGAAAGAGATAAATATTTGATAAGTTCATTCGCTTAATTACCCGGCAGATGTTGACCTATTTTTTGAAATAGCACGAAAAAAAAGAGAGAGAGAGAGAGAGAAGGAAAACAACTAGCTATTTATTGACAGTTAATGACTTAATAATTCACACTTGGCTGTTGTACAGCTGATGAAGATATCCAGTGGTCACCACCTGCGTGCGATGAATCCAGGCGGTTGCTTTGAAAAGAATAATGAAATATAGAAAGAAATGGATTTTAAAAAAAGAAAAGAAAACTTAGCTTCAGTGTAAAGCAAACTACATAAACGGGAAATTTTTTTTTTTTTGTAACTCATCATCATCATCATCATCATCATCATCATCATCATCATCATCATCATCATCATCATCATCGTCATCATCATCATCATCATCAGTCTTTTAACGTCCGTCGTTGGACATAGACCTTCCCCAGGAGTCACCACACTTCTCTATCGTGGGCGTTGCGGCGCCAGTATTTCCTAAGTTTGTCCAGTTCATCCCTCCATGGTTACTCTGCCTTGGTAACAAACAGTACGATATGTCCAGGCTACCTTCCATGTCTATAATTCCCATCCATTCACGACGATACGAACGTGTACCGTCAGGCCTTTGAAGTCAAGTACGAGCATGCGTTTCAAGAAGGGACTCCACATTTTAGCCCCAAGTACACCCGACGGAGACTGAAGGGCGCACGGCTGAAACGTCGTAGATAAATGAAGATACAGACGAGGAAAAATTAATCTGACCATATCATACCCAATAATTGATACACCCTATATAACAAAAATTGTGGTTCTACGTATTTCCAAAAGATGGCGATCATTATATATATTGCTGATAAATATAATTTAGACAGCTTATATACAATATTCTGGTATTTAGAAATAGCAGGTGCAATAACAAAACATCGTGTATCTATTTCTGAGTAACTTTACATTTTCTTTTAACATGTTGCAGAAATGAGATTGAAGACGGATCCTCATTAAAAATGAAAATAACAATTCTTCCTGGAATTTAGAAGACTGCCACATCTAATACTACTAGTGTATGAAAACAAACACGATGTATACGGGTTAGCGATCAGATGAGTAAAGAATATAGCTATATGGCTCATTTTATCGACGTCTGCCAGTGAAATCTGAACAGCCAAATTGGTAAAGGTGATGCCACGTAAAGAAAGATACCCAAAAAGAGGGAACGCAAATTTAAGTTTTGCCAGAGGCTTATTTTCATTTACGACCAACTATGCGTACTTAACAATCGTTGAATAACGATCTAAAAGCTACGATAGAGAAGAAAAAAAAACAATAGAAATAAAGCGAAAGAAATATTCGTAATAAAAATAATAAGATTATTCAAATTTTCACCATTTTGAAATAAGGAAGAAAGCTAATGTTTTCAAGTGGGTGTGAGCTTGGAGTGAACCTCATTAGTGATGTGGAATACATTTTTTTTCCTTCCATCTTTTCTTCCCTTTCCGCCTTTTAACGTAAGAAGAGCAAGAAAAAAATAGGCTAGAAGCAGAACAAAATATACGTACAAATCAGAAAGCACGAAAAGCAGATAAAGACATTAAAAAAAAATAAACGCTCAAATGGCTGCTTAAGAAGCTGATAGATAAATAGGCAACTGGGAAACAAATTGAACAAAAAAAACCCAGGATTTTTCATTACCCCCTAATTTGATACCAGATCTTGAATACACAGTTGAGCTTCATTAGATCTGATAACCATCTATTACTGTTCAATATAGGGAATTTGTTGAACCATTAAGAATACCCTATTTCCTTTTTCTGAAGATTTACAGACCTCAACATGTCGCCAACATTATTGCTATCTTCGTTTTAACAATTGCTATCTGTTGACAATTCAGTCCTTCTTTAATTTTCCCTGAGAGTTTTTATCTCTTTTCCTTACTTTATTCACTCCTTACGTTTTTTTTTAATCTTTCTTTTTTTAACGGTAGGTATTTTTGTATAAGTCAGAGAGGAGCGAAGTGAGTGGGTTTTGAAGTAGTTTTTTTTTTATGTATTTGTAAATAAAAGTTTTGATTCTTTTTGCAGAAATCATTTGAGAGCTATATCAATTAAATAAAAGCTGGTCGATGAATGAAGTTAAAAATACATCTAATTAAATTATATTCCTACTGCAATGAAGATAAAAAGAAAGCAAGAGAAAAGACACAATATAAAAGAAAAAAAGATTTAAATGCTTCGAAACAAATTGATTGTATCATCATTAGTAATCGTTTTTAGTGATTTTTTTATAAACCTTTTTTAGTCAACATTTTTTTTCTCGGTGATCCATTAGAAAAACATCAACACAAGCTGTTAACATAGGTTTCTTCAGTATTTAGATTAGTCTTGCTGGATACCGAGCACCAATGGGACTAGAAGGCTGAAAATTTAAATATTTGCTCCTCATCACGTCAAGGAAGAAATGCTTTTGTTTTTTGTTTTCGTTTTTTTAACCCCCCCCCCCTGCAAAATACTTTTTTAGTGAGGGTTTGAATTTACTATTTGGGCTTATTTCCATAAAAATCCGTCATATGGTAATTTGCAGGCCATGTAACATTACTGACAGACAAAAATAGAACGGCGTGACGATTTAGGAAGGTTCAAGAGATATTGGCGTAGCGACACTTGCGATAGAGACGTCTGTCGAATCTTGGGGAGGGCCTATGTCCAACTACGGACATCAAAAGACTGATGATGATGATTATTATGATAATCACTTTCCAATAATGTTTGATCAAGTTTTTTTTTCTCTCTCTCTCTCTCCCTCCCCCTCTCTCTCTCTCTCTCTCCCTCTCTCTCTTCGATAGAGATCTTAACAAAAATGTCTTGTCGTCGGCATGTCACGATGGTTAATTGAAATTAAAGTGAGAAAGTGAAAAATGGACAAACCTCTTCCCCATACTGAGCTTACCTACTCAGTCAGTAGCAACACAGAGATGATATTCTCATCATCAACTGTTGAAGGGGCATAATACGCACATTTGTGTGTTGGTATCTTCGTAGTTCCATTGTTCATTTTTCCTCTTTACATCTGTTTCCATTCCCTTCAATTTGAGGCAACTATTGGCTCTCAAACTTAAAACCATGCAATGCGCACAAGAAAAAGATCACGATTACCAACATGGAGAGTTCACAAGACACCACAGTATATTAGAGAAAAACAGTGTCAGATATATCACTGAATCAATTTGAAAACTCGAATGGCAACGGGCTTGCCATGCTACAAGAAATGTCAAACTATCGCTGGATATCAAGACTCACAACATGGACCCCCCAGAGCGATCATATGTGAGAATAAGATGACAGGCAGAAAATAAGATAACATTATGATCTACTCAAGTCAAGGAGATATCGGCACCGTGACGTCCGTGAGAAGTAAGGTGGATCTTGAAGAAGGTCTATATCCAACAATGGACGTTAAAAGACTGATGATGATTATTCTCTTTAAGTGAATTTCCTCTTATTTGTTCGTTTTTACCTTATTGTCAACGCCTCTCTATCTTCATAGCAATACCAGTGTGTGTGTGCGTGCGAGTGTGTGTGTATGAAGTACTAATAAATGCTTGGATTTCAAATGTTCAATCACACGATCCATACCCTTTTGAAAAAAATGTTATATTTTTGTACTTGTAAAATACGTGTTGAGTATTTTTTCTTCTCAATTCATATGTATATCTTTCCATATTTCTTTTCTTTGATTTTTCTGTTTATTTGATATCTTTTGCTTCCGTTTTACTTTTTTTTAAATCTTTTCTTTCTTTTTATTTTTTGTTCCTTTTTCTCCTCTCCTCTTTTCTTTAACTTCTTTTTTTTTATCTCATTCGTCTTTTCTTTGTTTTCCTTCTCTTTCCTTCTCTTTTTATTTTTCTTTTCGATATTTTCGTTCGATTTAGCCTGGTGAACGAAAATGGAAAGAGCTATGTCTTTGGCCGTGTCCTTTCGTCCGTCTGTTCGTTCATCTGTCCATACGATATCTCTTAAATTACTGGATTCCAATGAAACGTTTTGGAAGGGTTGTCAATTAGCTAAGGAACAGACGATGGACATTTGAGGGCGGATACAGGAATATTCATCAGATTAAAAGATTTTTTCCAGTTTTCTTTCAATTAAATTCACCCTCATGACTGTTCATATGAAACACAAACATGTTTTGAAATTCTATGAAGAGATGGGCTATAGGCTATTGGAGAACTGATTAAAATTTGGAGCAGATTCATGTATACTTATTTTTTTTCAATATCGTAGTAATATGTCCAAACCACATGATATCACTATAATTCCATTTGTCATATGATTTCTCAGGAACTTCGAAATGGATTTCAATCACATTTTATGAAACAGTGAACAGCAGATTGAGGAAGAATTGATGGAATTTTCGAGAGGATCCATACACATACGTCAAAGTTATATATCCAAACAACGTAATATTGCCACAATTTCCTGTCTATCCACACGATATCTAAAAAAGTTTCCAATACATTTCAACGACAGTTTCTGGAAGGATGGACGATAGGCTTTCGAAGAAGGAATTTAGGGTCGGATCCATTCCAACTACACCCAACCCCAACAATGTTATTGTTGGCTGAGGTATGCGCTCTCTGGGTGCTTTTATTTTTCAATTGCAATTTGAGAAAAAAACAACTTTTTTTTCCTGTGACAATCGTCGTCAAGAAATCGGTTTTATCTGTACTTATTATTTTTCTTAATCTCAATTCTATTTGGTTACTTCGTCCTTTTAAATCGGTTACATCAAAACGCACTACGAGTAGCGACAGAGGAGTTGAATCAAGCCGGAGAAAGACTCGTTCTTCCTGTTAAGAAGGGCATAAAACGCCTTGCACACTGTTATTTTAATTTGACGTTCATTCAATTTATTTTAAGCCGTTAATTCAATTTTTTTTCACTGCCTTGTTTTCTTAGTTTGATTGTTTGTTTGCCATTATAATTCAAAGCTTAATTATTTTTATTCATTTGTTCACCTGATTAATAAAAATCATTCAAGGTCATTTTGAGGTTTCTCCTCTTTCAAGAATTGTATCTTTTTTTTACACAGGATTTCAGAGGAAGGAGAGAAAGGAACTAAAATAATTGGACCTTAAAGAATATCTTAAAAATCTTTCAAAACGGGAAAAGAATCATTGAAAGAACAAATAAATACAAGTAACACTCTGGCTGTTATGAAAATTAGGTCATGTTTTCTTGATGAATATCGACCATTAAAATAAATTGTATAAACGCGTATTTTGGGATTATCGCTTCTGCATTTATGGATATTTTTTTCTCACAAACAATCAATACAGAGCGTAACTATCAACACTAATGAAACTATTCACGGGATGAAAAGAATAAACACATTAGATAAATTCCATTCATTTATTTATCAAAAAAAACCTGTGGGGATTTTTCCAGTGGCTGGGATATTTGCATTCTGAAGATATCTGCAGCGTGGAACGAACACTGGAAGGAGTCGTTCGATGTCGTTCCAAAATGTACTGGTAACCATTCTGGTAACACCTCTCAAGTGACTATTTAGATAAGTTCAAGGAAAGTTAACATAGGGGTGCCTGCAATGTTGGAGAGGTTTACCAAATCCCGAGGAAGGCTTATTTCTAACGACGGACGTTAAAAGACTGATGATGATGAGTTTAGTAATAATCACTTCGCATTATTGTCTTTATCAAAAACCCGAATCAACCTCTTCCACTCTCCCACTCTCCAACTCTCTCTCTCTCTCTCTCTCTCTCTCTCTCTCTCTCTCTCTCTCTCTCTCTCTCTCTCTCTCTCTCTCTCTCTCCTTCACCCCCACCTCTGCATATGAAAATTATTTACAAACACCAAAAAATCAAGATACCCAGCGTAAAAGCCGCGTTGGTTCACTGCATATCATCATTCATCATCACTCTTTTAACGTCCGTCGTTAGACCTTCTGCAGGATTCGCCACACCTCTCTAGCATGGGCGTCATGGAGTCAGTACTTTCTGAATTTATATAGCTCGTTCCTCCATCTAATATTCTGCTAGCCCCGGTTGCGCATGTGATTTCAGAGGATCCATGTCGTGAGTAGCGATGTCCATCGGTTGCCTGCCATTCTTGCAAAATGGCCAGCCCACTGCCATTTGAGTTTTCTAATGGATTCTATGATGTCCCTGACTCTTGTCTTTTCCTAGATGTACTGTGCTGTCTTGTGGTCTCTCCATGTGAGACCCAGCATAATTCTTTCATGTGCACATTGCATGGTTCTCAATTTGTGGACCTGTCTCTAAGCTAATCTGAATTGATTTTGATGCACGGTTGTGTGTGACGAGCGAAGACGAGAAACTAATGGCCCCTTAGAATAAGAGATACCATAAGCAAAGATGGTCAAATTCCCTCTCCACTTTCGGACTCAAAGCCGACCGAGAAGGGCACCTACCATTGAAAAATGTTTAACAAGATCGTTTAATAAGTTAGAGGTCAGTCATCACTCCATATACAACTGCTCTGGTCTTGCGGTCTTCTTATTAAATACTCTCAGCCTGACGCCAGTGAAGGTTAAAAACTTCCACTCGCAGGAAAGCGAAGGGAAGATATATTTAATCCCAGTAAAAGGGTCATTAGATCTTAGAATCCCAGAAAGAGGAACAGAAATGTGATATCTATACCCCTGATATTTCATGAATGCAAAAGAGTGGACCTCATTCAATAACACATCTAAAATTCGGAATACCACAAGCCAGTGATACCCTGAACATGTTAAAACTAGTTATTCAGGCAAATATAACTCACTTTTTTGTTATCAGGGGCGCTGTGGATAACTCAAAGCGGATTGGGCAGCCTCTAAGGAAGGGTATTCAACAACATATTACATAGTAAGGTTGCGAGGTAATGCCAAAAGAGTGGGGAATGATTTCGAACCTTGGCCCACTGACTCCTGATGTCCAAGAAAGATATCATAGCAAAGGGACAGATACTACATTTTGATCTTGATCTGAAGGCTACGAAAGGCTGAACCACAAAACTAAGATAATGCCCCAATATCAGACTTTCAAATAAGATATCTAATTATTGCAATCCGTATTTTCAAAGAGTGCTAAACTAATGTTTGGTGGATACAAAGATAGACTTCTCTTTTTTCATAGAGGATTCACAATTCCGCCAATTGACTCCATACCGAGAGGGCAGGGGCCAGCGGGACAGCTGCCTACGTGGCCCCTTCATCCCTTTTCTTAATAGCTAAAAACACCCTAAAAATGTTAGAAATTTTCAAGGTATTTTTTTTTTTCCTTCATTACACCTGACCCAGCCCCACAGTAACCCTACGATTACTACAAAGACTGTTTTGGTCTCAATGGAGAAATAGAGAAAAAAATCATAGCCTTTAGTGTCATACAACACAGGAACAACTGAGAATAGCATTTGGTCTTCAATAATTTGATTGTAATTACCGGGTATACGTTCTTGTAAATGTCGATCTCATTGAAAGAAGCGTCTCCTAATTTTGGCAAATCACCTGTAATTTCTCTTTATCGATCTTGCCTTTGAAGAATAGTGCAGGTCTGTTTTTGAAAGCACAAAGGCTTTCCTTGGACAAAGATATTTTGTCAAGAATAAATAATTAAAAAAAAAACCCAGCTTGAAGTAGCTTATCGACCTTTTTTCAAATGTCAGACAAATTGGGTTAATAAACTTATGCTTTCTACGAAAGGAATGCAAGCAGCCCACGAGTCGATGGGGATTTGTTAAATATTCACGAAACCCCAGACATTAACAAAAGATGCAGCTCTAACAAAGACAATCATATAGACGGTGTTCAGTACAAGACAGACGTCTATTATAAACAGAAAGTCTATTGAAGATATCTCACAACATCAGACAATGATATAACTCCAACGAAGACGAAAACCTAATTGTAGTGCAAGATTATCGTCTATTTAATGTGTAAAGAATATCATAGTATCCGAAAGTAATGCACGAGACCTGTTAGAAACTGTCAAGCAATACAGCCACCTAAACAGTCAACATATTTTTGTTTTCTTTTGTTTTTTTGTTCTCTGTTTTTTTTTTCAGTTTTCGGGTTGGTCTGGCTGGCTAGCAGGCAAGTTATGTAAGCAGAGAGTGGTAAGAGGACTAAGGAGCAGCGTACTGTGTTGGGTGTGATCAACTAAAAAAAGTCGAGGGGAAGATGACCAATGAATAAGTTGTTCCTGTGTTGCATTTACACCTCATTAAGTCTTGATAAAAAATGTGGCATTTTTTTTTAAATCTATGCCACCAAAGAGATTTTAGTGAGGGATTCAATTGACAATGTGAGTAAAATGCTAGATATGTCTTTCGTTTGTTGACGTTCACGATTGCTTTTGGAAAATTCTAACTTTTTTATGATCCCACAAAAGGTTAAAAGAAACTTATTCATTGGTCATCTTCCTCTCGACTTTTTTTTAGTTAATCACACCCAACATAGTATGCTGCCAAAAGACGTTGGTCATTTCCATTGAGTGACTAACCGGTCTTTATGCTTGTAAGTTGGTGAGTTTAGTGTAACATTTAAGAGTATAAAAAAGCAAGACCAATGCTCATCAGAGCAAAACAAATGGATAATTTTCAATTGAGTGTGCGTCTCCTGATCAATTTTTTTCTCTCTGTGAACTTCAAACTATCGAGCGTAGTATTTACGCAATCGTCTTTTTGTTCTCCCAAATTTAACTCGTGAGTCTAAGAGAGTTCTAGGGGGAAGGATATCATAGCAAAAATGAGATTGATCGAAACAAGAACAAATAAAACTATACAGAGTAAAAAATGTTATCAATTGTTGCCCATTGGACAGTAAATGCGGTAGATGATGATCCGACACAAGGCGGAAGGTTCAGATAGAAAGGCTTGCCGGGGAAACATTGTCCAACAGATAGTGACAGGCAATATGCCAATCGGCTCTGTTCATTCCCAGCAACGCGAGCCAAACAGAAGATGTCATTCCTAACAACCAGTTTAAAATACGTCGTTGCAAATTTCCAAATGTTTCCACGAACAACTTTTTGTAATTAAATAACGGTACATTAGTTCCAATCACAAAATACAAAACATTACGTCTACCCGTTAACATAATCGAAGCTGTTCCATCAGCCCTGCGCGCCGATACTTTATCTACTAGGCCGTTCAAAGAATTCACTGATGCTGATATTTATGAAAGGAACGGATATCACTGTACTGAAATATTTATCTTCGAGGAAACCGCTCTTTAATCCTTCTGTAATTGTGCAACCGTTTGTACGCTCAATATGACGTCCTCAACGATCTGATACCAATGCTTGTAAATGAAGCCAAGTGAACCACTCTATAAATTCCATTAGCAATCATATAGAACATGAGGTATGTTTATTGTATCGAGAATTGCAATTCAGTTCAAGTATCTCCTTTCCTCGTCCGCTCTTCGTTGTGTCTATTGTCCTTCTCGACCAATTATAACAACTTCTATTCGTAATGGACATTTATTTCCGCCTGTACTTCGCACATCTTCGGCCATTTCCGCTCATGTTGTCTCGCCGCTAGTTGTGAAAATTCTATTACCGCAAATGAGTTATCTGTGAGGGTGGGGAACACAGCGAGGGAGGAGAAAAAGAGAAAGTGAGACGAGGGAGAGACGTTAATAAGTAAGAAAGAGAGAGGATAAGGAAGAGAGAGAGAGAGAGAGAAGAAATGGGATGAGAAAATATTAGACGGAAGGAGAATCAAAGGAAGACAGGAAGAGAGGTGAAACAAAAAGAAGATGATGGGGCAGGAAGGAATGAGAAAATGAGAGAGTGGGAGAGAAGGAGTCAAAGAAAAAAGAAAAAGAAAAGAAAGGAAGTGAAAAGAAAGAGAGAGAGAGCACGAAAGAATGAGGATAGATATATGAAGATTCAAAGAAAGACAGAAAGAAAGAAAGAAAGAAAGAAAGGGAGAAGGAAAGGGAAAGGGAAAGGAAGGGAAGAAAATGAAGATGTATGAAAATTAAATAATCCTCAAAAACGGGAAGAGAGAGGTGAGTGATCACTACGAAGAAAAATAAAAGGGGAGAACTTTTAAATGTGAAGGGGGAACTAAGATACACAGATACATAGCCAACCAGCTAAACCAACTTAAAAGCTGAAGAGAGCAATATTGGGCGTTGTGTTGACAGTTTCTAAGATATATACATCAACGTATTATCAAGGGTGCACGCAGCATGCAGGGATTAACAGGTGGAATTTTCGGGAAAAAAAAGAAAGAAAATCAATAACAAAAAAAACCCCCAAAGGACAAGCAATAAAAATGATTCAAACAGTTTTTCTTTTGGGCGACTGAATTCCTTCCTGTTGTTTGTCTTATTGACACGATATTCTGGTTGACCCATTCTACGGTCTTTAGGAGTACAAGCTTAATATGATGGTGGTAAACAGATCAAATCCTTTCCTTGTAAGGTAGGATACGATCGCTCCCATTCTTTTGGCGTCATACTAACTTTATAGCGTTTACAAGCAACGTTGACCTGAAGCATTGGTCAGCACTGAGTTCGCTCCTCATAGAGTGCCCTAGAAACGTAGCCTTTTCTCATATTAAGTGAATGTTTGCAATAAATTTACATCTAGCATGCGTGTCCAAAGTTCATTCAATTTTCACTGATGAGAGCTTCACTATCATGGCCCTCTACCAGACTGAGCTAAGCCTAGTAAATATATTCAGTTTGAATACTCTTTTCTGTACGCTACGACATTGGACACCAGATCGTTTTTTCTATATTTATTTCTGCCGAGTCGTTTGCCAATAGCTGGCCATTACAAATGAACGAGGTTTGTTAGGAAAATAATGTGCTTTTTCTATATAAACAGGAATTTGACCACCTAGGGTAATTGCTTCTTAGTCATCTTAAAGCAATCCCCCTTGGTCCTCACACACTTTTCCAATGCCTCTTCTACTTTCAAAAAACAGCAGACCCTATCTTGTGATCACCATCAGCTTCTTCGCTGACTTTTCCCTGATATTGTTCACGGTTAGAAATTTATTTGGGAAAGGACGTTGAAAAGAACCAAATCCAGACTAAAAGGGCTAAGAAACCTGCACTGGTCATAAAAATGATCCTCACGTTTAAAGTGAATGCAATGGCCGCTCAGTACACGAGCTCACTCAAATGCTTCTCACTGCCTACTGATTTATAAACAGAAGTGTTTCTATTCATTTAAGCAAGTTGGAATATTTTCTGATTGATTGCCAAGCCACATCAAGGCCACGCAACCAGTTGTCGAGATATTCTAGAAGGCTTGATATTTCCAGGATAAACTTCATAATATATTTGATCCCCTCTGGATGCCCGACACTTAGTAAATACCTCTAGAGATTTTGAGAGTTCTGCTGTGAAGTAGTGGTTAGTTTTGAAGACCATTATTATGGAACTGACTTAATATTTATAGAGTGCCTCAAATATATGTAGTCTTGTGTCAAATTATGTTACACTCGAAAAAATACATTTACGCTTACTAGGGATCTTGGCATGGAGTATCGGTAAGTACTGAGTTCGCTCCTTACAGAATGTCCGACACATGAAGCCTCGTCCCAGACTAAGTTAAACACAGTAAATACATTTAGATGTATTGTGAGGCTTGAAATAGAGAATTCTTCTATAAAGTACTTTCAAAGACCGTTAGTGGGTTCGATCCTCATACAATACTCTTCAATTCTGGCTGTATCTGAGGAAGCCACTCTATACAACGTTGTTTTAAATCAAGCGGAGCAGACAATTTCTTCTGTGTGGGTTCGATCTCAATGAATGCTTAGCATTTGTAGCATTTAGCCAAACCTAGATAATTATAATCCATATTAAAGTGGGAAAGTGAAAGAAAAAAAAATCTGATATTTCCCAAACATTAGAAGTTTATTCCAAGCTGTATCAAAAAATACTGAGTCCATTCCGTCCATTCAGGGTATAAATTAAAGGCGAGTTTTATTGCCCGAGAGGCGAGCCCTATCTTTGGAAATGCACTTCTGAAACGATGTTAACAGAAAGCTGGAAGCATAAAATATAAGGAAATGGTGACCATTAAGGTTAAATCGGCGGATGGGTAAACAAAACCGCCCTGTTCTTTTGATTTTTTTTTAGCAGTTTCAATCTCGGGAACACTTCGGTATTTTTTTTGGTTTATACATGTGTAGAAAAAAAAGAGAGAAGCTGAAAGAGTATTCGAATGAGGATGAGAGGAGAAAGAGGGAGATATTTATGGTTCGGATGGAAAGTTATTTGTGTAGGCTTCAGTATTAAAAAGATAGAGAGAAAAAGGCTGTATCTATGGGAGTTCGTATGTATACGTGGTACTCTTCTGTGTGTTGAGTTATTATAGACAAAGAGATACGGTGAAGAAAAGTCGTTTTATGACGTGTGCTTCTGAATTATGATTTTTTTTTCTCTATAATACTTCCCACTGAGTAAAGCTTTCAAAATGCTAAGTCTTTTAAATGTTCTAGATGGGGTGCCAATAGGAAGTTTTTTCTGTCACATATCATGTGGCTTGATGATCAGTATCAATCGTTGCATTCTGTTTTGTGCACGCTTTGGTACTATAATATAAAAACATATATTCAGTTTCAAGTGGGTTTGGAGAAGGTAATTAACTGGATTTTAAACAGAATTTAGCTCTGATAACGATGTCATTATATCAACATATGTCTAAGTATGTATGTGCTGTTCATAACGTGATCTTTCTATCCCCTGTATAAGACGGTCCGAAGCAAGGTAATATTTAAATGCGCCAAACGTGTTAGGGGTGATCAACTGAAAATGGAGAAGGGCGATGAACAATGAATAAGTTATTTCTTTCACATTTTGTAGGTTCATGATCGCTAAAACCTCTGACCCCACCCCCCAAAAAAAACAAATAAATGCATATGCTGTCAGGCAAAGAGAAGAACAATTCAGCACGAATTTACATTGTGAATTATCCCGTCAACTCGGAGAGGATTTGAAAGGTTTATTGAAAGAAAACGAACATAAACGTTTTCAGCTCTCTAGCTGTTGATAGTGACATAGCCAACCAGTCAGTCAGCTAATAAGCCAGCCAGACCAACTTAAAAGTCGAAGAGACCTATGTTGACAGTTTTGATGACAGTTTTGTTTGACGGATTCTAATATGTCTGCTCAAACCAACACGTGTGCAAGAAGCCGATAATCAATCGCCTTCCTGTTAGCTGATGTCTTTCTCTGATTTTCAAGAGCAACTTTAATGCTTATGAATCGATAGTATATTTTTGTGCCTCTCTTTAAACCGGGTGTGAATCGTGTGGGAAAAATTGTGGGTTCTAATGCAATTTATTGGGAAAATGGACATTAGTTTGTTTGCACAAGGAACAATTTCTGATTTGAATTGTTTGTCGCCTTTATTGTTGGATAGGAAAGCGTGCAAGGTTAGAGGAAAGAAAGAAAAAAAAAGGAAGAAAGAAAAGAGAGGAAAGAAAGAAATAGAAAAGAAAGAAACAAAGAAAACAAACGAACAAAAAAAGGAAGTTTGTCTGTTGATCTCATTCAATTTTTATTCAATATGGTGTGGTGACAATTGCAGATCTGGAGAGCGCTTTTAAGAAAAACACATTTCGCAACACCCCGCATCGTTACTACGTTTTATTATAATACATAAAAGAAAACTGAAGACAGATGCGAATGAATAGATAAATAAATAAGTAAATAAATAAAGCACGAGTTTACAATTAAATGAAACAGACACGAATTTGAGAATCGAAATCTCTCGAAATAAAGGCAAAAACAAAATGACAAAGAGAAAAAAGTTAATGAAAAAGAATTCGATAAAAGGAACAAATGAAACTGTTTATTTTTTAATAAAAAGATATGAAAGCAACATAAAATAAATACGAGTAAGCCCACTTATAATGATGATAAGTGCTCTACCCAAATCACTAATATATCCAAATCAATTGCAACAATAATATTCTAGATCGATAACCCTCATCCAAACAAAAAGACCGGATCTGATATGTCATAATTTGCCGCTGCGTATACGTGGTTGAACCAGCAGACTATATGTTAGAGACGAAATAAACAGAAAATTACCAGAAGATACCAGGACTTCAGCCTGTGAATGAGGAGGCTGTGGAACATGAATGTTGGGGTAGTGCACTCTACAATTGACGTAGCTAGAACCGAGTTAAAAACACGAGAATTGACGTTTGATGAAGTGGAACTTTGATGAAGAATTGATACTCTCCATGCCACAGCATTGCAGAGGTCTGTAAGGGTACTGAAAAAGATCATGGTGCTTCAAAAAGACTTGCAACTGACTCTCCAACTACAACTACCATGATCTAACCATATAATGAGCTTATATGCATCTTTTCTATTTGTTCGTTTGCGCTCAAATGGGATGATCTCATTGGTTGATTCACCTTCCTATTATGACATAACAATAAAAATTACATCATAGAAACTGAAACTTAATTTCTGATCATCACACATTAAGACAGATCGAATTGAGTCGAGACTTTTGAAAAAAATAAAATTTGTATACTTGAATTACCAGAAATTGATAACTTAAGGTTCTTTTACGCTGATCCCTGGATAAATAACCCGTCATTTCCAAAGGGTATATACTAGTAATAATGATACCACTAACATAACAGAAGGAAATGCCCAGGAAGAAGATAAAATCAAGTAGTAATCGGAAATAGGGAGATAATAATGAATGTATCCAGAGATAAAGATGAGACTGTCAATAATTTAAAAAGCGAACGCAGCAGGCTAGCTTCGGAAGAGTACACAAATAGCTATGATTGAGAAGGATAGGTTATTTGCTGAGAACTTTGCTAATAATTTGACCGTTCATAATCAAACCAGAATCTGTATCGAAGATTAAAAAATCATAAAGCCGTCTGGATCTTAGGAATTCAAATGGATCATGCAATCCAGGCCAAGGGACCTGATTTAGTCTTCGTTTACAAGAAGAAAACTTGTTGTTTAGTAGGTGTCGCTAAACCATCAGTGTAAAATTTGAAGGAAGTTAAAAGCTCGAAAAATATCTCGGTTGATATCAGTGCCTATCATCAATGGATCAGTTCAGGACGGCCTTGCGAACGAAATGGAAGAATTGAAAATACGAAATAATCCCGACAACAACATGACTGAAATCCTGAGAATATTACAGGATTGTTGAAGCGATTTGCTTTCACCTGAATTACAGTGAAATCCACTGGTATAAAATATCAGAAATGGGGATATTGTCTAGATACTGTCCATAGTTTTGAGAAAGGTCATTAATAATCTAAGATTTTTTTTTAGTTTTTTTTTTTACAATTGAACTTGTTTTTGTTGCTTGCGTTGTAAACACGGAAAGAAAGATAAAGAAACATTGCTACCATTGGAGAGAAAAAAATGGGTTCACCCCCATCACCTTCGAATAGTGAACCTGACGAAGGCCGTAAAATGGTTCGGTAGAAACGTTGTGTTAAAAATACAAACGGCAAGAAGAGTCCAATCGTCTGAAAACCCGTGGTATCGTATATTGAAAATGGGAATGCAGTGGAACATTAGTGCAACAGTTCGGAATCTTTGCTTTCAAATCAAAGTTTTCAACTCAATTTTACAATAGAGAAATGGGCAAAGATAATTACAATCAATTATACTTTTTTTTAGAAGAGAATGGATTTCATCAATATGATAAAAACTGCAATCAAGTATCTAGTTGATACAAACGATACAAACAAATGGCTGAACCCTGCGCCGGACAAAAAAATAGAGAAATGCGTGTTGAAATATTCTGCTGCAACAACTACCAAGTGAGGAGTGCCTGTCCAAACACCAGATTTGTTACCAAGGCTTAAACAACCCCAGTAAGAAATACACAACTATCTCAGCCACCAAAGACTCTGAACGTTTTGTTTTTTTTCGGAATAATTATTATTTACTTCCGTATGATTTAAATCTGATATCAACCACGCAGTCGTCGATCATGATTCATTTGTTCTGACAATTTCTAAGTCAAATATCCGTGTCTCACACAAATTATTCAGCGTAGTCTGCGGGTGTAACAGAACTAATTATCTGAAAAATTATCAAATATTATCTTGGGAATAGAATTTTTATCCAAAATTATATACAAAAAAGATGTTTTATCTAAAATGATTTCAAAAAGAAATACCAACAAAAGGTATGGGTATTAATGGTCAAAAAAGATCATAGAGTCATAAAACACTTTAAAAAAAAGAAAGGTCCTTAGATGGTACCTAGTGGTGTCCTTGTGTTGATTTCCATGATGGTAGCCCCAAATATATGACCAGGAGCACTCAGGGACCAACCTACAGGCGAGCAAAAAGAGATAAATATTTAGTCCACTTGGCTTGTTGGTCGGGCAAACCATTTGTTCCATTAAAAATCTCAAATGGCGGTGGGCTGGCCATGTTGCAAGAATGGCAAACAATCGATGGACATCGTGACTCTCAACATGGATACTCCAAGACCACATGCGCAACCGAGGCCGGCAAAATGTTAGATGGAGAGACGAGCTAGACAAGTTCAGGAAGTACCAGCTCCGTGACGACCATGATAGGGAAGTGTGGTAAATCCTGGGAAAGTCTATGTCCACGACGGACGTTAAAAGACTGATAATGATGATGATGATATGGCAGAAAGTGCTCGAAATTTAAAACATTCGTTACTTGTAAAACCCCAAATTACCATCAAATCGTTTCAAGCCTTCGTGACTGACAGCATATAATGATTATCACTTCCGAAAGTCTTAATGCACGGTTTCTAACCACTGAGCCAGTACCTGTTGATTGATCAATTTGAATGCTGTCGTTCCGTGTGGTAGTTTTATTGCAAGGTTAATTCGCCGTGTCATTTTATCAATAATGCGGTTGTTGTGTTCCTGGGTGATGAGTCGTTAGCAACCAGCGTTGGTCTAATATCTCTCGCCATAATTATTGATAACAACATTAAGAAAATGCTGTGCAATTAAAGATATGTTCGAACCTAGATTAATAGATGAGGATAACAGCAATTTGTCTAATTACAATTTATATTAGTTATGATCATTTCAAACCTTCTTTTTTCTTACATAATCGTTATTATGCCTCATATATCGTTGGTATCGATGTTCTTAGAGTAATAATGAATTAGAGCATGATTATTATCATCATCGTTGTGGTCATCATCATCATTTTTATTGTTGTTGTTATTATTATTATTATCATCATTATTATTGTTATCACCAACATCGTCATTATCATCATCTGAATTCCCATACCAGTTGCCTCGTGGTTGTCACCGGAGGCTTAGCGACGGCAAGCCTCCTCAAGTTTCCAGCTCTCCTCTTAACACTTTCTCATTCTGTAGCAGTGCCGTGGTTTGCACTGTCTTTGTTGACGGCTGAGCGGTAGAAAATATCTTCAGATCTTCAGCAGTGCTGTGGTGTGTGCCGTCCCAACCTCTCCAAGTTTCAATTATTATTATTATTATTATTATTATTATTATTATTATTATTATTATTATTATTATTATTATTATTATTATTATGCTGGAGTTTGAGTGACAGCAAGTCTCCTCAAGTTCCCAGTCCTTCTCTCCTAGTACTCATAAGTCACAGTAATACTGCTGTTCACAGTTTCACACTGGTTGCCCAGTGGTCATTGCTGAAGGCTGAGTGATGATAAGTCTCCTCAGGTCTTCAGCCAACATCTCTTCTCTCTTTTGCCTATCATGCCTGTGCTGCGGTGTACCCTTTCTGCTTTCCTTTCCCTTCCTCTTTTGGGTCACTGTTAACAATTAACGTTGCAGTCCTTATATTTCTAGCACTTTCCTCAGTATCTGCGCAGTTCCTAGCAGTGCTGTGGTCTGTACATTATTACTATTATTGTTATTATTATTATTATTATTATTATTATTATTATTATTATTATTATTGCGATGTTTGTTGTTGAGTGTTCAAACCAGATGTCCGGTAACTTTCGATGAGGGTCGAGTGATAAACCTCAGTTCATAACTCTAGCACTATCCTCGGTAGCCAAGTAGACCCAAACAGCAAAGAGCCCCAGTAAATATCATTCACCAATAATCCTTATATTCCACGTCTACTTCGATTCCTGGGAGAGGTGCTGGTACTTTTTGATCTTTCGTTTTTCTTTCATCCTCAACCATTGATTGTAATAAAAGTTTTCCTCCGTACAATGAAAAAATATTTCACGATTAAATAACATAAGTCTGCTTGCATTTCGTCTAGACAAACTCCAACTATTATACTTCGATTTTTTTCGTTCGAAAAAGTGATGAGGTTTGATCATGACCTGATCAAAATCCAGTTACGTCATGTACAAATAACTGTGACACACTGACGTGCACAAAAACTGATGATGGAATCATCCAAACGTCTAAAGCCTTACTCAAGTCGACTTGTTTTGCTAAAGTTTGCAAATCCCATTTACAAGAGCTACCAATGGAGGAGTTGGAACGGGATACATAGTTTTGAAATAATATTGTATGGAGAAGTCAATTCTGTTTTGTTTACCTTTCAGATTTTAATGAATCGAGTGAATTTGGCCTCGGCGCAGCCAGTCCAGTTTACTTTTGTATTTGCCTTCCTGATTTTGAATCTTCTGACCCTCAACCCCTGTCTCCATTCTGCTAACAATTTCACCACCCCATCCTCGCTCCTACGATGCCTCAAGCCCATTCCCCGAGTACCAGTCATTTGGCACCGACTTTTCAAGTTGGCTTTGGCATTAAATTTAATTTGTTTCCTTTCATATTTTTATCCGACGATTTCCTCTCCAAATCCCATTGGCTTGAAAAAGCTTTTAAGGATTAGTGAAAGAGGGCTGAGTGGGGAAAATGATGAGAGAGAGGAAGGAATGGAAAATGATAGTAAAAGAAGAAGAGGAAGCTCAAAGAAAGAAAGAAAGAAGCAAACAAAACAAACCATACAGAGACAAACAAAACGAAAACAGTACTGTGTGCGTGAATAAACAAAGCACTATTGTTAAATAAGATTGCAGAAGACGGAAATAGATAGAGAGAGAAATCAAGAGGAAAGGCAGTATAGGAAGTCAGAAAGGAAAAAAAAAGAAAGCTGCATTGTATTAGATTGGTGCGAAACCGAATGCAGTTTTTCAGCATCAAAATTAAAGCAGTATATCTCTGTTGAACAACCGTAACCATCAAAGACGGCAAATGATTCTATCTTTTTTTACTTGTACATTTGTTTCTTTTGTGTTCCACTGCTCCTGGCCATACTATGGTGTCTTCAAACTTGAAAATTGACATCAGTACATCACATATAGATTCTATAAAATCTTGATATTTCGAAAAGTTTTTTTTTACTCTTTTTTAGATTCTTTCCAAGGTAAACACCAGTGATGTCATGAATAGAATTTATTCCGACCATATTTGTACTTTAATGATTTTTTTTCACATGACCTCGAATTTTGACACCACTGTTGTTATGTTATTGAATGTGATCATGTGTTTAGAGATATCAATAAAAATAAGAGATCTCAGACTGTACATTTTTGCCTGCTTGAAACAAGTCCATTTATCCTGGAATAGAATTTTGGGGTTCTACAACAAATTGATTCTTCGAAGAAAAATGCTCTGGTCAGTCAGAAAGAGGTCTAATTAGTAAGATAGTTGAGGAAGAGTTTTATAGCCTAGTTCGATCAATTTCTGCAGGGTCATTAGCATGACTTGCTTTCGTGTGTTATCATTGAGAAGTACTGTTCCATTTCCATTGAATAATGTTGGGTGTAAACGTGACAGTTTTTGGTGTATTTTCTCGATTTCCTGGGTTCACTTCTTTGCTGTGATGGCTTTACTAGAGTTCAAGAGGTTGCAGTGGATGATTCCATATGTCGACCACCAAACAGTGACAACATTCCTATTTAAATGCAGGTTTTGGTTGGGGGGAAATTTTTCCACGTGTCTCTTTTGTCCAGCCACTGCGCAGGACGCGGTCGACTGTTCTACGGAATCCATATTTCGTTACATGTCAAAATACAATGAAGGGATTGGTCGATTTTGCAGTGCTAAAGAAGTGCAGAGCCAACTTTTTGATCTTTTGATTTTTGCTCTGCTCTTGCTGCCCCCATTCGTTAAGCTTTTTAATTTTCACCAATAAATGTGGAACGACTGTTGAATGGTCAATGTTTAGTTTCTCTGCAAACTCTACCGTTGTTTTGCGTGGATTCGCCTCAATAATAGTCCTGAATTGGGCCGATAACAAAAGGACGTTTACGACCCTCCTCATCTTCTGTTTCCAAAATTTTGGAACCAATGCTGACCTGGCCGCTCGTTTGCAGTCGCCGGGCCAAATACTTGGTTGATATCGTAAACGGTTTCCTCTTCTTGAAATCGTACAACAAAATTGCTTGAATTTGCTTTTTTCCAACTTTGAAACGACAGCCTAGAACATTGGAATAAATAGTGAAAAGAAAAAGCCCAGATGAATAGAGTGAAATTCACGCTTAAAAATTCCATGGACGTATTTAAATGATAGTTTATTCTTAAATAACTATTAAAGTTTGAAAAACAGAAACTGCAATTATTTTGGTATCGACCAAACAAAAAAGAAAATAAAAAGATAGGTGGATAAACAATAGTATAAATGAAAAGAAGGAACTAACTAACTTAGCAACAAAAGAAAGAAAGGGAAAGATGGAAAGGAAAGAGGTTAGAAAGAAAGGGGGAAGGGAAAGAAAGAAAGAAAGAAAGAAAGAAAGAAAGGATGAAAGAAAGAAGGAAAGAAAGAAGGAACGAAAGAAAGAAAGAAAGAAAGGAAGAAAGAAAGAAAGAAAGGAAGAAAGGAAGAAAGAAAGAAAGAAAGAAAGGACGTGTGCTAATATCTCTTACCTACTATATGAAACTATAGACTCTTTTTTTTGGTCTCAAAACATCTCATTGAAATTCAAATATATCTGGTAATTTTTTCACGGTAATTGCCTATGTATAGAAAGAGAAACTTTGAGAAACAAACAATCTTTGTTGTTAAAGACAGGAAAAGCAGCACTCTAAATAAGAGAGAGAAAAAATCAAGCTCAGCAAAGGAAGAAAGAAAACGCTATATTGCAGAAGGAAGAATCAAGCAAACTAACAAAGAAACAAAGCTGTAGAAAATGGGTTAAAGAAAGAAAGGAAGAAAGAAAAAGAACAGGATAGTGAAAGAAATGTTGGTTGAAAAAGTAGACGGTATGAAAGAAAGACATACATCTCGGGGGAAGAGAAGAAGAGATAAAAAAAATACAGCAAATAAACAAATGATAAAAATTGTGGCGACAAGACCGGTTGTTTTAGGATCAAACTCCACTCTGACAGAAGCTCATAAGCTTTTAAAGTTATTCGACAAATTGTGCCATAGAAGAGGTCTTTATAAAATGAAATCTAGATATTTTTTTAAGTAAATAGCATGAAAACCTAGATAATTCTAGATATGATTTGAGGTAAACTAAACATGTACTAGAAACCAGCATCTTTTCTCTCCCTTTAATGCCTTATCTCTCCATTTCTCTCTTCGTTTTTCTTTCTCTCTTTCCTTCTTTAATTCTTTAATTCGTTTATTGATGACGTAAGAATACAATCTGCCTCTCTCGTTTCCCCTTTCTCAGTCAATCATTTGAAAAATTTCACTTTTTAGTCTTAACCAGCAGTCTGAAAATGTCATTGGTGTTATACGAGTAGAATAAAGTCAAAACTCAGGAAATGTTTGTTAATAAGTGGCCAGAAAAGGTATGAAAATTGAAAGAAGCAAAAATATCACACAATGAAGAGAGAGTAAGGAACAAGGAAAGGGGGCAAAAATTTAGCATTAGTTTAGAATAGAGAAAAGGGATAGACGATTCCAGTTAAATCACCGGGAAAAGAAACCTAGAAATACAGAGAAGAGCAGGTGAGATATACATACATACACAATCACACACAAAGCTACATATGTAATGAAGAGTTTAGTTTGTTTGGTTTTTCTGTCCAACAGCAGACTTTCTCGATTAGAATGTATAATGATTGCAATGAAACTACCTCCTATCCATCATTTGAAATCATGAACTCTCCCAATGGAACGAATTCAGTATTTTTTCTAAAGGCATTTATTTTACATACAAATACTTTTATTTCAACATAATCTTCCTTGTCAAATCCCATAATTCAGTGGTAAAAATTAATCACATACATCAGATATTATACAATGAATTCTCTTCTGGAAAGGCCAGAGGTTACAGGTAATCAAATGTGGACTCTGAAACGGCTGGCATACCTGGATAATGCAACACTTTACAAAAAAAAAGACATAAAGAATGTGAAGGCTCGGCCATTGGGAATACAATGGCCACAGTGTACTCTAGTCCACTCAATGGCAGCTCACTGCCCATTTAAATAGCTCCATTGTCTGTCCCCTCAGGTACAATTAGGTCCTCTCTTATTGGTTGTCAAGTTTCATCAGGACCTTGCCACCGTTTCCCAAGATATTCAAAATAGCTGGATACGTTCTGCACGACATATATGGCCTCTAGTATATTAGCCCTGTCTAGTTTGACTTCTGGGGTAAAGGCTTTTTGCTGCTATTACCTAAACAGCTAAAATAGTTATGGGAGAGTCGTTTGCCAGAACTCTTTCTCATCCACACTTTTCTCCGATGATCGTGGCATACCAGGGACAAGATAAATTTTCAATATATCTAGTTCAGATACAGAGCGCAAGAGGGAATGAATTCAGATCTTTCCTAAGATAATTGGCGTTAAGTGATGCAAGCAATCTCGGCCAATACTTGGATGCTATTCGCCAATTTCATTTTTCGTGATGATGATTGCTATACCTTTCTGCACCTCCATATATAGCCGTCTAGAGAGATAAAGTTGTACCATTAACGATGCTAATAAACGAATTAGGGTAATGGAGATACCATTTAACAGCGCCTATATTTTGGCACCTGAATGAAATCGACCAAATATCCACCTGCAGAAATATTGTAAAAACAATGCCTGGCAGAGAGAATTTCCCTAATTTATTAAACATCAAGAAACAGATTTAGAATCACTTATACCGAATGATCCGAATGAATGTTCGCCTCCTGAAACGTTACTGTTGAGTCAAGATATTTGGTTGGATCAGCTCAAATTCTTTTAACGTTTTTCACGTTCACGTTGTTCTCTTCTTAAGAGGTCAAGAGAAATAGTAAGAGGAAGGAATTTGTTTTTGTTGTAACCTTTTTTCTGGTAATTAAGAAAGAGAACATAAAAAAAAACAAACATTTCCGTCTACGATTCATGGTTCTGTCCCGCACGAATCCTTCATTATTTTTCCACCGGAGTTAGGAAAGTCGGTATGGGTTTGTGCTTACTTTACCGATTGGAATAGAAGGGAGAAATACAGACGATAAAAAATGATTCAAAATGAATATCCAGTTTCTTCTTCGCCTTTCTTTATTCCTTCTGTTCTTACATATGTGCGTCATGCATTTATAATTCTAATATCTGACAGGATAGTGTAATATTCAATGACTAATGAACTAATTGGTAAACAGGATCCTAACAAAATCTGGCATTTCACCATGGTCTACCGGCAAGTGATTGCTTGTCACTTTTAGATTCAGGTTCGAATCTCACTGAACCTAATTCCTATTAAAATCAGAATATTGCATTTTCTAATTCATCTTTTTTTTTTTCGAATTGGATCGTTAACATTTTAAAATGATGATACCTATTTAAGAGAATTTCAATTTAGAATTAATTTTATGTAACAATATACTGCCAGAGGATAAAGTTGAGGAAAAAAATGAACTAAGCTTGCCATCACAGTCAATAAGAAAGATTTCCATCAAAAAGTAAATATGGTCAGAATAAATTTTATTCATGACATCACTGGAGTTTTCCACTGGAGAACATCTAAAACAAAGTAAAAAAAAAAAATAACTATTTTTATAATTTCTAAAGAATTTAAGTGTTATCTATAGGCCTGTCCAATCAAGGCGCAAAAGGTAAAAAGCTTTTTTTTTCGCAAATTTTCCAGAAAAGTTTTAGTGGACTACTGATGACCATTTTCAACTCTGTAAACAAAACGGCATGGCCAGGAGCGCTTGAATACACAAACACACGCATATATGAAAAGTTATAGAACCCTTCTCCACCTCTAGTGACTGCAATTGTTCAATTCAACCATAGTAATCATCTCAGAAATAAAGGATATCAGAAAAGATACACACCTTTCCGGTACACATTGTTTACTAATAGCCGTAGATTAGATTCAATAAAAACGGAATAAGTTTAAGATGAAAGGAATATTAGTCAAAAATTTATAATAGCACTTCTTTATTCTTATTTCGGTTGATATTTATCGTAACTCTCAGAGTACCTGATTCATTCTTTATTTACTGTCCACACTATTTTCTAACAAGTCAAAGCTTGGTGATATCATGAGGTATTGCTAGTGTGGGCTGGGTTTGAGGTAATGATGTTCAAGACCTTAAACCATTCCTGATCCCAGAGTTATTATTTGAAAAAGCCTTCGTGGGTTTTCACTGCTTCTTTTTTAGGCAATAGTTGTATTACGTTCTTAAATTTGACCTGCCTTGTGGCTGGAGTAGTTGTGCTTATTTTTTTTTTAATCCAGGATTTTCAGGCTTCTGTTTCAGACTAACTAACTTTCGTAACTTGAGGTTATTGTGGGAAAAAAATAATTCAGACTTATACACCTAAACTCGCAATCTTGAATGTGTTGTGTGAACAGAAGCTGCATATTTTGTTGGTAGCTGGTATCACTAGAACGTATTCTGAGTCATTTGAAGGTGGTGTGGTTTTAGATTAACTGAATTATTTCCTCTTACTTTTTTGTGTGTGTTTGCATACAGATTTGGCAACTTTGGACGATAGATTATAGCAGGGAGAGCGGCCGCTCTTTAAGCACACAGTCTCAATGTGGCGCCTGTTCAAGAATTCTTTTAATTCTTTAGTTCCTTTGTGTGATAAAAGTGGAATCTCTTTATTTCTTATTGTTTATTTTTTTTCTCTCCAATTTATCGCATGGCCTTTGAACGCCATGTGCTTATAAACTTATTCCACCAACTTCCCAGTTGTTGGGACAGATTTCACTGACTAATTAATTTTCGGATAAAAAATTACACCATTGCCTGACCTTTGGAATCAGAATTCGTTGTAAATCTCAAGATCTAATCAGTCCAGGTCGCCAAATAGTGGCCAATGAAAATGTAACTGGCGTGCGTAAGTGACGCTTTTTTGTCTGCACAGAAAAGTTAGTTATTTGCCAGAATTTCTAATGATCACATTGTCTCGTACACTGACAAAAAAGACCAATAGGGTATTTGCTACAAGGAAGCTTTGCCTGACAAACAGGAAAGCAAGAAAAATCAGGGGGTTTTTTTTGCATTGCTCCAGCTGCAGTTCGAAAATGTTATTGGTACTTAAACCCACTTTGAATAAAAATGCAACACGTGTATTTAATAATATTCAATGAGTCATTGATAAAAAGAGAGATTGTTGAAAATTATACAATCCTTTGTTCAAGGTGCCTAGGTCACTCTCAGTATTTCAAACCATTGGTGCTTTTCGCTACGGAGGATCATACACGTAAATAACTTCTGCTTTTGAGAAGACAGCTTTTTCGGGATTCTTTAGGCGTATGAATTATTCATGTATAGTCATTCACACACACACACATATATATATATATATATATATATTCAAAGTAATCAAGAACAAAAGGATAATGAAAGGAAAGTATTTAAATGTATTTATTGATATAATATTATCTCTGACAATGGTGATACCAACTTCTGTTGCTAACATGATACAATGAATATATGCAATGAATAATGGAGAGATAAAAAGAAAAAAACACAAATACAACAAGAATTAGTGCATAAATCATAAATATTTGAACAGTCCGAATATCATAAGATATCCCAAGTACTAAGAACTATTTATTAGAATCAATTTTTATGCACATCTGGAAGATACGACCATCAAATAATTTCATAGGTCACTCTTTATATTAAAAAATAAGGAGAATATAAAAATATACAATTGAAAAAATCATTCTTCTTTTAGAAGAAGAATATTTTTTTCCAATAAAAGAAAAATCATAATGAACTCCCCCCTTTTCTAAAGCGTATCGTCTTCCATGGCGAAAATTGCAGATGGTTAAATACTGAGAATGACCGACGTACATTCAACGGGAAAATTGTCGGAAATCCTGACATGAAAATTGTTGAGATTTGGATAGCTCCCAAAACGGCATATATCATACTAAATATTTTTCTTAACTAATTTCATATCGCTAGAATTAAGGTTTCTGTCCCTCAAGTAAAAAATGGAGGCACTTTTTTGGAACTTTTCAAGATGCTTGCAAAAAAAAAAATAATACATTGCTGGAGAAACATTCATCTATGGGTGATCAGAAGGCAACATATTTGAGCCTGACATACAAAATAATATCATAGAGTCATTAACAGCCAAGGTTCAATCAAAGATAATTACTGAAATCTAGCAGCATGATACTTAACCATAATTGTTTACTCTACAATTGATAAAAGCAGAAATGATCAATTTTCTCCATCCTCGCAATACACAGCAGTAAACAGTGATCCAGTGAAACGATTTATGTAATTCAGTGAATGACCTGAAGCTGAAGATTTTTTTCGACATTCTTCTTCCAGCAATCAAAAACTTAGGGCTGTCAATAACTATTTGTTACGGCCAGTCTTACAATGGAACATGCAACATGTCGGATGAAATATCTAGTCTCGAGAAAAAGAATGGGGATGTTTACCCAAGTGCACTCTTCATGCATTGCTAAGCCCATAATCTAATTTTAGTTGTAATTGATGAAGCAAGCTCCAATATTCAGACTCTATAGCTTTTTGGAGCTCTAGAAAGTGTCTAAACTTTTTTGGCAGTATACCCATATTTTAGTACATAAGAACAACACGATCATATTAAATCTTTTGCACTGACTGAAGAAACATTATGATACTAGATGCACATCCAGAAAGTCAGCAGTAGAGTCAGTCTTGAAGGATATACCAGTACTAGTAGTTGCTCTACCAAGAATTCTGGGTGAGGCAATAAAAAAAAAGTACCTATAAACAGTTCGCAGAGGCAAAAGTTAAATCGGGAATACTAAATACATACGAATTCTCAATAAAGTGTAAAATAAAGTGCTGGAAAAGGATTTCATTTTATTTGTATATTTACTGAAAATTAGTCACGATCATCATCTCACACTGGAAAGAACACATGGCTATGAAGACCGGAATTCAGTGGGCACCAATCGGTTAGTCTTTTGCTACATCCAATGTCACCTCTTCTTGTCAATTACCCAGTTAATCCTCACTTCCGTCACCTGATTGTTTGCATGAGGTTTTTAAAGCAGAATTCAATCGGAGGTGGAGGTAGGTGTATAAACTTAAGGTTTTTACGTCAAAGAGCAGTTTGGGAGGGGTGTTTGGTTTTTGCATTCCTGAAGGTAAATGTTTGAAAATCATTTGGCAATGAATTGACACATACACAGAGAACAGAGCTCGAAAAAACTCAAGTTGACCAGAAACAGCAATTTCTACATTTGAAAAATAAACAAACAAACGTATTAGCATATGTATTTCATCAAGGTTCATATATTTTACTTATCTGGTTTTCTTTTGTTTAGCTCCAATAACTTTGTCCTCCAATAACGGTCTTCTCTGCTTGCCTTTTAGAGTTGAAGAAAAAGTTCATAGCGGCTTTTCATTTGATTCAGCTTTTTAAAAAATATTTGAGAGACATGGGAAATGAGTCTGAATCTCAATTCAGAAAGACAAAGAATGAATCAACAGAGAACGTAAAAGAAAAAGACCCTAGTATGAGATAGCAGAGGATGAAAGAATATTTGATGCTTGCAAGAAATTCATACTTGAATCGTACGTAATTATATTCCGGTTATAAACAGAGCGAGCAGCTAAAAGATTTGAGCATTAAAAAAAATGTGGCTTCCAAATTTGATACGTAAGATCTAAAGCATTTTGACAACGCTGATAATGGGGAAAAAATGAGAGATTTTAGCTAATACGAACTCAGAACTCATTCGAAGTTCATCTGAAGTCATATAAACGTTTATTTCATTCAGAAACATTTACAAAGAGATAAGGAGCTTTACCAGTACGACAAATTCAAAAGCAGAGGAAGAAGTCATCGACAATGTACTTAAATTCAGAATTACCAATGACATGTGTGCCAAATTCCGAGCCTCTCGACATTGTACCACATTTTCCGATCCTACTAATAGCTAACCTTTGATGTGGAAAGATCCCTAGGCCGTACCCTTGTCCTATAATAGGCGAGAATAGTTTGGTTTACTCTCCATCGAAGTGAATTATGATAAATTAATATATAACTTTCTCGCTCTCTTCATTTAGTTCATCTATCATAACAACCAAATCGGAGATAAAAACATTAAGATCAAAATCGAGGACACACAACTGGAGGAAGTACATCACTATATCTACCTAGGACAACGAATCTCCATGAAAAAATCAAGCAAAGAATCACACTAGGATGGCAATTCTTTGGTAGAGCAAGCTCAACCTTCAAAAATAAGATCCCATTAATCTTAAAAAGAAGGGTATATAATCAATGCATCTTCCCAAAAGTCACTTATGGAGCTGAAACGTGGAACCTAACCAAGAGACAGATCTACAAACTGAGAACCATGCAACGTGCACATGAAAGAATTATGCTTGGCCTCACATGGAGAGACCACAAGACAGCTCAGTACATCCGAGAAAAGACAAGAGTCAGGGACATCACAGAATCCATTAAAAATCTCATATGGTGGTGGGCTGGCCATGTTGCAAGAATGGTGGACAACCGATGGACATCGTGACACACAATATGGATCCTTCGAGATCACATGCGCAACCGAGGCCGACGGAATATTTGATGGAGAGACGAGGTAGACAAGTTTAGGAAGTATTGGCTCCGCGATGCCCATGATAGAGAAGTGTGGCAAATCCTTGGGAAGGTCTATGTCCAACAACGGACGCTAAAAGACTGATGATGATGATGATGATGATGAATGGATAACTTTACAAAAAGAAGCCCGAACAAAATGCTGCAGGCATTTTTCATTTTATCTTCATTTCACATCTAAATAATAAAATAATTAGATAACTTATATTTTATCATGCTTTGATTATGAATGTAATATAGATATATAAAATTACCGTGGGGAAATTATTATTGTGTTTTAAATACAAAAAAAAATGTAAAAGCTCAAAATCGATATTATCACTTGTCATGGCGTCTTTTTATAAACTCGCTCCCCGACGTTAAAACCTGGTTACGCCACTGAGCGTTCGTAGGGTTTTGTTTTCTTAGAGTGAAAACTGCTACCAAGAGAGGAGACAGTCATAGAAAGACAACCACGACCTAACCGACCCGCAACAAGCCTAGATTTACCAAGCAATTAATGAAGATCTTGGTAGGATTATTTATGAGAATGTTTTGTCTAAGAATAAATGCCAGCAAATGTTGAAAGAAAATATCAAAATGAAACTTTAGCGCCTTGTTTGCTCATAAAGGAAAAATAACGATCATTTGAATATGAGCCAAGGCTTGAGGGCGGGAACGATTTCAAAATGACTCACAGTTTCTTTCCAAGGTTGAGATTTTTGTTAAAACAATAATCCGATTATTTGCGGGTATCTATCCCCCCGTATATGGGTGTAAGTGTATATAGATATAAATGTTTTTTCATAATAGAGGAAAGTATAAGGTCTCATGAAAGATAGTAATGGCTATTCATTCTTTATCAAATTAGTAGAAAATAAAACTATAAAAATAGCCCGTCCTTGCTGATAAACTGATATAACCATAAAGTCGGTCAGATAATGCGTCTCTTTGAACACCTACTACTCTTGAAATCTTCCGAGAAATAGAAAATAAATTGAACAAAAGAGCCAAACAGCTCCGTTTTCTGCAGTGAATAATACCGGAATGAAATGTCGTTAGAATGAGTCAAGACTCGCCCCTAACACAGGGCAGCAATTGTGTAGTTTATTTGTGAATATTTATTTAAACTTTGCCGTATTCTACCGTTTTGTCCAAAGGCCAGTTATGATAGCAGCTTTCAAGATAAGGAGAAGACAATTGAGTGAATGTTCTCCAGCTGTCATAACTCAAAGGAAAAAAAAATTGCAGAAGTCGATACCGTGAATTCCATTACTGTCAGTCCTAATTCGCCCTGCGCCCCGATCGTGTCAGTTCGATTGCCAGTGACAAAGGGGAATTAGCCAGGATATCCATAACAAAGGAAATATAAACATATATATATATATTCCAACTCTGGAATAGAGCACTGTGGTGGATGGGGAATTGTGCGTAAGTAAATATACCGCTTAAATTCAACCTCGCAGACTATCCAGTTCTGCGTAAGGTAGAGATAAAAAGCCAGCCTCTGGGTCTGAAGTGAAGGTTACGATCGTAACTCTTGGTGCAGGATAGGATAATGGATAATCTATAGCCACAATGAAAAGTTGTAATGCAAAGAAACATCTGTCTGAGGAGGACTCAATTATTTGAATATATATATATATATATATATATATATATATATATATATATAGGAAGCTTTACCGCTTTAAATATGAAAGATATAAATAAAATTTTCAAAATTACTGCTTCAAACACCGAAGATATGAAATAATTTTCCGAAATTTACGGCTTTTTGGTCGGATATTCCTGGTAATGAAATTAAGGTAAGATTTCCAAAGGGTTTTATGTTTTACATAGAATTACATAATATGGTAATTAAAGAGAATTTTCCTTGTTTGAATCATCAATGATTTGCCATGTAACCATTTCGGGGATTTAAAAACAAAACAGTAATATCAACACGCCCCACCAGCAGTGTTGATCCAATACCACCTTCAGAAGCTCTGAATTTTAATATTCAGCTTTGTTTTATCGTTTCCATGGCCATGTCATAATGTGTGGTTTGTTATTTTATATAAGGCATCATCATACTCTATTGCATATGAATATTATTTTAATTTACACATCATTTAATTTTTTTCAAACAAACAGCTTACTTGCGTAGTAGGTTACCCCCAAAAACGTATATGCCAATGAAAGATCGTTTACTATAACAATGGATATGACTTGTTCGATTCACTTCTGTTGAGTGTTTATACATTAAATCCGTCATGTCGGATTTAATCTGGAACTGCATGCAAACCAACATGATATCATCTTTAATAATACTAGTTAATCAGAAAAAGGCATAATCTATCACAGAATCACAATTATCCAGTGAGGATCAATCGAATTACACAGAAACGATTGCCTGACAGACTAGCTTACAACTCAGTTTTATAATAGACAATTTTCGTTCAGTCACACTTACAGCCCCACCCCCACATGCACGTACGTATATTCATACATATGTGTGTTCTGCAATATCCCTCTCGTTTCCCATTTCTCTCAATCATATTCACAATATACAAATATATATATATATATATATATATATATATATATGTGTGTGTGTGTGTGTGTGTGTGTGTGTATGCGTGTGTATGTGAGTGTATGTATGTGTTTGTAATTGAATAAATTCCTAAAACAAATTTGTTTCGTACTTACAGTGTAAATACATATATATATATATATATATGTGTGTGTGTGTGTGTGTGTGTGTGTAATTGAATAAATTCATAAAACAAATTTGTTCCGTACTCACAATGTATATATATATGAATATATATGTATATATATATGTATATATATATATATATATATATATATATATATATATATATATATATACATATATATATATACATATATATATGTGTGTGTGTGTATATATATATATATATATCACAGTCAGGTTCCAACACTTCCTCTTTTTTCGTGTTGTACAGATGTTTTGTTGCCCACTCCTCTGTCTCCTCTCTCTATCTCACTCCCCTCTCTCTTCATCTCTCTCTCTCTCTCTCGCTCCTTCTGTCTCTCTCTGTCTCTATCTCTCTCTGTTATTGCCTCTGTCTATTTTTCTCTGCCTCACACACGCAATACACACAAATACTTCATTTCCCCACAAATGTCTCACGATTTATTTCTCACTTGCTTTTTAATATTTTTCTCTCTCTCTCTCTCTCTCTCTTTTATGTACCATAATCCTTCTACCCGGCTCTTTGTCTCTGTCTCTCTCTCAGTCTGCCTCTGTCTGTCTTTTTCTGTCTCACACACGCAATACACACAAATACTTCATTTCCCCACAAATGTCTCACGATTTTTTCTCACTTGCATTTTAATATTTCTCTCTCTATCTCACCTTTCTCTCTCTCTCTCTCTCTCTTTCTCTCTCTCTCTCTCTCTTATGTACCACAGCCCTTCTACCCGGCTCTCTGTCTCTGTCTCTTATATCTCTGACTCTATTGCATGATATCTAATCGTGTATACACCGAGCCGCATTTATCATGTGTAAAACAAAGGAGACGATTGTCATCTCTGCTGTGATTAACGCCGAATTTACGTTGGTTTTAGTTTCACTGAATTCGTACGCGCGCGACTTTTTTTTTTTCTTCTTCTTCTTCTTTCCTTCTTTCTTTGGCTTATTTTATTCGTAATAATTAATACTCGCTTCTCAAGCCGACCAATCCAATTAAAACAGGGGTGTGTCGAAGTAATTATTAGGAAGATGAAAAGGAGAGTTAGATTGGAAGACGGTGAAAGAGTTTGGTGGGGACGGGAAGGGTGTAGAGTGAAGGAGGTAAGTGCAGGTGGGAAAGGAAAAAAGGAAGGAAGGAGGTTTACGCGGAAGAAAAAAAGGACGAAGAAGGGTACGGAAAGATTGAAGTTATTTTCAAAGCTTAGTCTGACACAAGGCTGCTGTGATGGAGTGCAATGCTAATTTGTTAAAAATCGAACTATGTTAGGTACCCAAGGTAGAAAAAAAGTTGAAGATTGAGTGAAGGAAAATATCTAGGGCTGAAGAAGAGACAGACGTGAAGGACAGTAAGAGAAACCTTAAGAGAGGAGGAAGGAAAGAATAAAGAAAGAAAATGTTGAATGAAAAGAAGTTCGGGAAAGAAGAAAACTTGTATTATATTCAAAATGAGAGGGAAAATAATATAGAATAAAAACAAGCCATTGAAATCACAATGAACGAAAAGGTGGGTAGAGAATGAAAGGGACGAAGATGAGAGAAAGAGAAAGAAAGGGAGGAAAAAGAAGATGAATGATGTGTGGAATGGGAATGAAAAATTAATTTGCGAAAGAAAACTGGGCATGAGAAAAAACATGATATAATTGAAGAAAAAAATGAAAGAAATAAGGAAATAGAGAAAACAACTGAAAGGAGGAATACATTAAGAATGAAAGGATGAAAGAAGGAAGGAAGGAAGGAAGGAAGACGAAACTAATGAGAAAAGTTAAAAGGATAGAAGAACGGGATAAAAGAAAAAGTGGAAGGAAAGGTATAGAGAAAGGAAAATATGGATTGTGAGAAAAAGAAAAAAATGAATGAAAAAAAGAGAGAGAGATAGGATAAAGGCAGAAAAAAGATAGAAGGAAAGAAAAAAGAAGAAAAAGAAAGAAAGAAAGAAAGAAAGAAAGGAAGAAAGAAAGAAAGGAAGCGGTTTAGAAATTATGCAGAAGAAATGAAAGAATGGACAACAGAAGCAGATGAAGAAAAATTAGAGAATGAAGACATTGTTTAGAAAAGAAAAGGAAGTAGCTAACAGATACTCTAACTACTTGGAATACCAAATAGCATCTCCAAATAAGTTATGTTGTCTATAATGAGACGAAGGTCCATAAAGAAGTGTAATATTTGATATTCAGGCCCGGAAACACATGATGAATTTCCAAGGTGTATTTTGAATAAAAAGGTATCGACTTCACTGCTGGGAAATAAGGCGGTACTAGGCTCCCTCATAACAAGGGGTTACAAATGCGTGTTATCAGGTTGATGTAAATGTGTCCAGTAATATGATTTGCACGATCGTCACGGAAGTATAACTGAAGGTAATTTAGCTGTTGTGCGTGAATGCTCTTTGAGAACTGTTTGCGGAAATATGATATTTTTCTCTTTTATTTAGTTAAAATCATGATAGAAGAGAAATGCATATTAAATGCTGTTTACACTTCGTGATGAAAGAAATGCAGCTAAAACGAATAAAATGCAACCTCGTGTCAAAAATGCTTTTTTAATTTTTTAATTGAAAAAGAGAGGTTCCGCTCCAGAACAAGGTTTCTCAAACTGGGTTCCACGGAACATTTGTGTTCCAGATCATATATTTTCGATCCCATTTCCAATTGAATAAAATGAACAGTTGACAGTTTTGAATGGAATTCTTTTTCGTGTTGATGCATAAAATCAAAATATGTCCATTGTACTAGTCTCCAGTTATTTGTTTTAATTAAGAAAGCCATGCTAAAATTAAGACTAATTGTATAAGTAAACGAGTCATGTATTTTTTTAAATTTCATACTTGAAAATAAAACTATATCATCAGATAAGCTTGCAGATTGATTTGAATTGAATTAGTCAATTTGTTGCATTGGAAGCGAGAACCTTTTTCTGTGCAAGAAAGTCTTATGATTTTGAAACATGACTATGCCCGCCCTCTGGTCGCGAATGGAAAATTTCAAAGCTCTCCATATATGGCTTATTCTAAAGATCAATTACATTCGTAATATTGCTTGTTCAGCTCTAAACAACTCTTCTTTCTTTTCCAGTGGTTCCAGTAAGATAGAGGTATTAAAAAATATTCGAAGAACTCATGAAATACGACCAAAAGCATTTGAAGTGATGTCATCGACATCAGTGGGACATAATTTCATGACAGAATAATAATGCTTTGAATTCATATGAATAACATTGTCGCTAGTAATCATCATTTGTACTATTTGACTTTCTTGAATGAAACATTGTGAATTATCATTGATTTTTTATGGGTATTTATTTAATCTTTTTCTGCGGCTCTTTATTGAAACTGCCTTATCGTCATTCCTAGGTAGATAATAAGCAATACGCTTACAATCATTTAAATCAGCCGAAGTGACTATATCCCATATTTTCATCGAAATCCTGATACACCGCTACCATCTTTGTTTATGAATGATAGTATAATCAGTCGTAATCATTTTCGGATCTCTCACATAAAACCTTAAAAAAACGGTATTAGGAGATACGATGAAATCTTTGATAAAGGATACATAGTTGTAATTTAATTACTATAACCGGTTAGTCTTTGTAACTGTATCGAGATGAGCGTGACAACAGAAAGGCAGGCCCCCGAAGGTAGGTGATGCGATTTTGAATCTTTCTAGAGACGTACTTTTTCAATTCCGATCTGCTCTCCTTCATACCGATCGGGTAACGACGATCTGGGAGTGCAATAAAAGGCGTCAGGAATCAGATGAAGTACTTGTCAAAAAATGAATGATGATAAATAAACAGCTCCCAACTAACTTTGAGACCCTCCGACGTCAGACATCAGAGTTGCTGTAAACAACTCTCCGAGTATCAAAGATATGCCGTCCCTTTTACAGGTGCATCTTTGTTTTTACTGATGCATCAACCCTTTATTAATAGATGTAATATCACTTCTTACACATGAACCACTAATTTGTGCAGATATATAATCTTTTTTTTTTTACAGCTGCACCATACCATTTTGCCGATGTAACATCTCTAATTCCGCATGTAACAACCCTTTTTACAGATGCAACAACCATTCCATAGATACATCATCACTTTTTAGGGACGTACAACTCCTTTTTCACAGAGTATCTATCCCATTTTACAGTTGCACAATCCCTTTTCAAAGATGCAAATTCCCTTTTTACAGATGCACAATCCTTTTCGAAAGATACAGAATCCATATTTACAGATGACCCATCCCTTTGTAAAGATGCAAAAATCATTCTTACAGATGACCCACCCCATTCCAAAGTCGCACCATCTCATTTCACGGAGGCAAATCCTTTTCTTACAGTTTTACGATCTCTATTTAAAGATAGAACATCTTATTTGACATATATATACCATCTCTTTTTACTAATGTTCCATCCCTTTTTAGTACTAAGCCATCCCCTTTTGTAATCTGACTGGTAAAAATAGACACAAATGTAGGTCTTCATCCCCATGTTAAAAGACACATCTTCATCGGGGGGGGGGGGCTCAATCGAATTCTTATTCAACACATCTGGTTCAACGACAGCTTAAACGATGATAGATTGCTACTGGCAGATCTGGTATCCAACGAAGCAGCATCTCTACGATGCCCTATCCCTCCCCCCCCCGTCTTTCACCCGTCACAGCCTCCTTCATGCTTCTCTCCTATTTCGAAATGCTATTGTGAAAAGCCTGCAGGGGTCTTGACCGAGATGTTGGTCGATAGGATCTGAGTTTCGTAGAAAGAAAAGGGCAAGCCCTCTGGAAGGAGGAATCTGTTGTTCGTTCGTTGGGTGAACGAATTCTTCAGAGTCCAAACACAGCCGTCGTTTTGTCATCGCCCACGAGGCCGATATATTGGGGTCGGTCGGTAAGTGGGACTAAAAAAAACAGAACGACTCAAATATCACCAGAATAATATGTCTATGTCAGTCATTCAGTCTCTCTCTCTCTCTCTCAGTCACTCTCTCTATCTTTCTCTCTCTGTCACTCTCTCTCTCTCGCTCACTCTCTCTCTCTGTCTCAGTCACTCTCTCACTCTCTCTCTATATATATGTATACATATATACATATATTTATACATATATACATATATATACATATATATATGTATTTATATATATATATATATATATAGATAGATAGATAGATAGATAGATAGATAGATAAATAGATATCAGCCTGTTCTTCATATCTAACTATCTACTCGATGCAGCCCCCACCCCGAATTGCTTGCCACACCAACCAATCACATGGGCTCCAGATTCTCCTCCCTTTGTTCGCAATCTATCTATCTATCTATCTATTTATCTATCAAATATCAATCTAATTCCCCTTTGATTCATTTACACTCACACGTATATCTATTACTCAGTTCCACGTATTTTGTTTATAATACAAGTGAATATACATTGAAATTTCTATATTGTTTTTCTCTTTCTATTCCAGGTATCCCCCTCTCCCCACTGTCTCCCCCACTACAAATGTATGTGTAAACAGATGTTGAGTTTGATATTGTAGATAGATAGATAGATAGATAGATAGATAGATAGATAGAGAGAGAGAGAGAGAGAGAGAGAGAGAGAGAGAGAGAGAGAAATTTATGTATATACAATCTCTGTATATACGTATAGTTCCTGTGTGTACGTATGGGTGAATAAATGAGGGTTCGTATGTGTGTGAAAGGGAGAGAGAGAGACAGATAGATAGACAGACAGACAGAAAGAGAAAGAGAGAGAGATAGATAAAGAAGTAGGTTGACGGCGAAAAAGAGAACAAAGTTGTTCGTGTGTGCCAATTTAAATATTTTATGGACATATCTTCCATTGCATGCATTGAGCAACGCTAGAAGTCCTTATATAGGCCTGCAATATATTTGCTCTCTTACTTTTTATGATGGTTACGTTTGATTGTAAGAAAGTAATAACATACTTTCACAAGAGGCAGTTGCCATTGCTAAAAATTCTTGACGATTTCAAAGTTTCTTACATTCGATCACATTTTTTTTTAATTCTCTGTCCCAAACTGCGTGATGACATCCTTAACGACACTTGCAAACCCATGTATATATCACATACGTATATTCAATAGCATACATACTTTACTTTCGTCTTCTCTCCTGTGTGCGTTGCGTGGTTCTCGGCTTGAGGGTCAATCTTTTGTTTAGGTTTCAAGTTCCAGCACTGCGTGTGGCTATCGGGAGGATGCATTACCTAAAAAAAAAAAAGAATCAAATGACAATGGACTGGCCATGTGGCGAGGATGTCAGACAACCATTTGACATTACGACTCACAACGTGAATTTCTAAAGATCATGTGCGAAAATGTGGCTGGCAAAATATGAGATGGTGTGAGACGAATTCAGAGAGTGTTGGGTCCGCAACGCCCATGATAAAGGGATCTGGCGAATCTTGGGGAAGGTATATGTCAAACAACGGACACTAAAAGGTTGCAGATGATGATGATGCAAAATGCAAAAATCATGGAATCAGAATGAAATCAAGGAGTCCAATCATCTCCTTATTCCATCAAAAAATAGTCAAGACGTTTTATCTACATGTATCATTAGTGACTGCAACCAAAACTGCCTGCATAGGTTTCTTCAGTATTTTAGTGGGTCTGGCTGGTTGGCTTCCTGACTATACACACGTCAAGCGTAAAAGTCGCACCAATGAAACTAGAGGGCTTAAAATTTGAAAATTCACCTTTGTCTTGATAAAAAGAGTTAATATTTTTGTTTTTGGGGGTTTTTTTTTAATCCTCCCCGAATAGGTTACAAGATGGGGTTGATTTTTTATATAAGTCTGCCTTAAAATGATCCTTTGGTTTGTGCCTGGCTTTGTCTACGCTTGTTTTTTGTTTTGTTTTGTTTTTTATTCGTACTATTTTAGTGATCACGGCCCAACGAAAGGCAGGAGGAGTGATTTATCCATACCGTTTTATGATTGTTTAATTGATCACCCCAACACACCATGCAGGCAAAATTTATTAGTCATGTGATGGTTCCTATTAACTAACTAACCAAACTTGTTTGTTTTTGGTCAACACGACACATATGAGTCTCGTATCACGGCTTTCATTCAATCTTATCAAAGATCAATTCAAAGTTTTTATTCGCATTTCGTAATTATTCAAGTTCGTATTTTATGATTGTACTGTCTCACGTCACGCACATCAACATTCAGTCAGCCGAACCCAAAAGTTTTATTCACATTTACTCTACAACTCTATACTGATATTTCAACCAATAAATACGTCCATATGAATATATATTTGTATTTGATACCTAATATTCCTTGATATTGGTGAAAGGAGATACCGCAGATCTTTTTATTGAGATTTAGTTAATCAATATCAGTTTTAGAACTCTTGCATGCAACAGAGGATATACTTGTCTCGCTCATCTCTAGACATCTTCACAAAGAATTGTTAAATAAAGCGAGGATATTCACCAATTTAATGAATAAATTTGAGATCCGATTAATCAAATCTCTAATCTACCGAAGCATGCATAAATGCTGACTTACAGAATTGCGTCCATATCAATCAACTACACAAAGATAAAAAATATACCACCCCACCCCCACTGCTCGATTCGTCCTTCAGCGCAAACTGGATAGGATTTCTGAATCTTAAATATGGCTGCATCTACTCCTTTGTATGCTTCTTTTCTTTTTTTATCGGAGGTGGGCTATTTTGTAACACGTGAAAAATATGGTATATTTTTGACCAAGCGGTCAGAAAGTATAAATTTCGCTGACAAGTGCTTACTATTTCATTTCGAAGTCAAAAGGAAAACTAACTCTGTACATACAAAGACAGCAGTATTTTTTTTATCCAAATCCCTCAACACACGCTTGAAATCAAAACACACACACGTATATATATATATATATATATATATATATATATATATATATATATATATAATGTTTTTCTTGCTCATTTGTACCTTTGAACAATTCTAATCAATGAATTAGGCCCAATAGGAGATCAACGGGAATAATTATTGAATCATAAAATATGACAAATATAAGTTGATGCTATATTGAAAGATAATAGGGCAATGTTCATTCAAAAAGTGCATGCTTGGAATAGGCTGTGGTTTATACTGTGAGGAGCTGCCTGCCGTAAGAGACATAAAAAATGAATTTCCGCCAATCGTACGAAATTGATACATCAAATTATCTCAGTCACTTCTTTCCCCTGTTACCAATTTAGATGTTTTCCATCTAAATTTAGATCTATTCCCTATATAAATTTAGATGCATAATCTTGGATAGAATATTGGTAATCTGTAATTTTGTATTTGCTTTTATGAGATTTCTCGAGGACCGGCTGGTCCAAGCAACTCCAAACCACGCATTGCAATGCTTGGTGTGATGACAAATAGATATGGCGAATATCTAAATGGCCAGTTGTTGAGTTATCTTAGTGCAAAAGCACACGCAGAGACCTCTTCAATAATAGTTAGATTAGATGTGTGTGATGGTAGATACATCATTCCTGTAGATCTTAGCAACTCGAATGTGCGATTTTTTTCTTTTCTTTGTCAAGTTGATAACCTTCATTTTTTTCACTTGAAGGAAGCACTTCACGGATACTCTTTGATGTATCAGAATTGCCAATATCTCTAATCCTGTGCTTTGGGACCATTATCAAATTAAAATTTATGAATTGTTTATTTCTGGTGTTGACCGCAGGGAACTGAAACTGAGAAAATATATCTGTACACATTTTAATCTATAATAATACACACCGTTGCCCATAATTGAAGACACCCTTACCACATTTTCATAAAAAGTTGAAATTTCTTCAAAACAAATAGCAGGATTTGATTATTTCTATCGAACATGATGCAATCGAAACAGATTTTATCATATTTTATTCATGACTAGTAATGGAAAATGGTGTACTTCTTGATTCCAAAGTTTTTTGTATGCCCAATGTCTATTAATGAAGGTATTACTTCATTCCTGGGTCCCTTAACCGATTTTCACCGTATACGTAGTACCCAAAACCTATTCTCATCTGTGTATATGACTATATGGCATTGAAAACTCCGTCCAAAAATGAGTACACCCGATACGGAAAAACGTTTCGAGTTCCGTTTCAGTAGATTTTGGTCATGAAAAATATTCAGTTTAAGTTGTGTTATGTTCCACTTGACCAATAAAAAGATCCCGTTAAGTTTGGTTTAGAAGAAAATTAATTTTCTATAAAAAAAAGTGGTAATACTGTGTGTCACTTATCCTCTCAATCGACTAATCTATCTCTATCTCTCTGGGTCTGTCTCTCCCTATTTATCTATCTCTATATATCTACCAATAAGTCTTTGTATACATATTAGAAACCCTCAACCAAAACTGTCAACAGGATCCTCTCAATACACAAGTTAGTCTGGCTGGCTGGCTTGCTGGCTCGCTATATGTGTATCATGCGTTCAGGCATTATTGGAGCTAGAAGGCTGAAAATTTCAATAATCACCCCTTATTGAGAACAGAAATCTTTCTTTTTGACCCCTCTGAATAAGTTATTGATGGGGTCAATGTGATTTTATGCTAAATTAACCCCTATTTCCAACCCGCTTGTTTTTTTTTTGTTTTTCTTTCTTTTTTTTTGGCTTTCGTTTTTCGATAAGTCATACTCTATAGTGATTATTGCCAAGCAGAAGGTGAGAGCAGTAATTCATTCAGTGATCACCCCTTTTGCCCAACTTTTTTGTCCTCTATCACGACATGCTGCCAAAAGACATTTCTTTTGAGTGACTAACCAAACCTCTCTATTTATCTCTCCGTCTCTATTTCTGCTTACTTCATTTTCTTTGTATGTGTGTGTGCGTCTGTACGCGCTTATTTCCTTACAAAACACAACACCTGATCGATTGAGCAATATATACACAATTTCACTTCTGATGATAAATGAATGAGAACTTCTGGAGCATAAGAGTTAAGCAAACAAATTTACTTGTCTTAAAATTCGATAGTTCATCATCATCATCATCATCAGCAACAGACTTTTGGAGTTCGTCGGTTGACGGACACCTTCTCAAAGATCCGACATTACTGGCGTCATGGAGCCAATACTTTCTGTGTTTGTGTAGCTCATCATACCATCTTACTTTCTGTCGACCATAATTTCAAATATGATCTCCTTGGGGATCTAAAGATTTAAAAAAGTAAATATGCTCAACGTATTGATCAGATAATGTTCACAAATAACATTATTCTCGATCTATACATCTGAATGTTAAATAACTTTATTCTCGACTTTATATTTATATAGGCATATTTAAGTTATATACATACATATATATATATATATATATATACATATATATAGAAATATATACACACACACACATCTATCTATCTATCTATCTATCGATCTATCTATCTATCTATCTATCTATATATATATATATATATATATATATATATATATATATATATCATTTACAAAATAATGAAAAACACCTTCAAGATTCAGTTTTTCAAATCATGCTGTTTTTAATCCAGTACAGTGTATTGATTAACTCTCTTTCAAACCACTTTTAGCCATTAAAAATGGTTTTTGGAGATTTCCACATAATGTGTTATACCAAAAGTTACCCTTATTCGGTAATCAAACACATCATAATGGTTGCAAAGCTTCGATTTTGATAATAAGGCAACTTCAATCTCAATATCGTGTCCTACTAGTGTGGCCTTGTGCCAGATCAATCTTATTAAATATTGGTTGGTTACCGCGTCAGAAGTGTTATCAGAATGTCCCTTATGCTAATTTGCAAGTTCGATCTTCACAGGATGCCATATAATGGTGGCCTTGTGCCAGAATATAGATAGGTTTAGTGAATAACATGTGTTCTTCTTTGTGCTATCTTTAAGTAAGTCTATTTTAAAACTTGGCTCCCTTAAAATATTTTCCTCTCTTAAGATACGATGAACATAATTCTAATTGAAGTGTCTTTTCTTTTTTTTTATTTCTGCTATTTGATGATTATACCATTGTCTGTTGTTATGATAGGCTGTCAGTGATTCTTGACAAAACCTGCCGTCGTTCGAAAGTTATTCAAAGCCTCTCCTTTGTACATTCACTCAACTCTTGTCGGCACTTACACGTGGGCAGAAAAGACAAGCATTCTTCACCGTCCAAGAATTTCCTAACAATTGCAAAACATGCATCCTTGTCGCTTTGTTTAAAATTCTTGAACAGAGTTTTATTTGCACGACGAAAGAATGCATGATTCACGAAGGATTTGCAGAATTCCTTCTAGCTTATTTGTTTTTTTGTTTTGTTTTTTTCCTCTGTGCACAATGGACGATGGCTGCACATTCATTATCAGTGAAGAGATCTTCTTACTTACTGATATCTTTATACAATGATTCTTTCTGAGATTCTATATATGTATATACAAATGTTAAATTACGTATATATCTGTTCATATATATACATATATACATATATATATATATATATATAGAGAGAGAGAGAGAGAGAGAAAGAGAGAGAGAGAGAGAGATACACGGATAGATCATCATCATTCTTTGAAAGTTCTTCGTTGGATATAAACCATCCCAATGATTCGCCAGATCTCACTATCATGGGCGTTGTGCGGCCTATACTTTCTGAACTTTTATAGTTCGTCACTTTATCTTCTGCCGGCTCAAGTTTCGCATGCAATCTCTGGGAATCCATGTTGTCAGTCGTGATGTCTATCGGTTGTAGGCCATTCTTGCAACAAGACCAGCCCATTGCCATTTGAACTGTCTCATGGATTCTTTGATGTTTCGGACACCAGCTTTTTCTCTCCAATATATTGCGTTGTCTTTTGATTTCTCCATGTGAGATTTAGGTGGTTACTGATCGAGCCAGATACCGATTTGATTAAAAACTAAAATACATTTTTAGGATACGATTTAATATCGATAAACAATTTCACACCAAATAAAGTTTTTATTAGATTGATTTCTTTGTGTTTAAAAAAAAATTTTCATACCAGTACATTTTAATTCATCTATTGGAACACCAGACAGGTACTGATTCTCTCTCTCTCTCTCTCTCTCTCTCTATATATATATATATATATATATATATATATATATAGATAGATAGATAGATAGATAGATAGATAGATAGATAGATGGAGAAGGAAAAATATGAAGAGAAAGAAGGGAAGAAAAAAACAAGTACACCAATATATAAATAACTAAACCAAAATAATAGTTACAAGAGAAGGGTGAAGGAAAAGGGAAGGAAATATACAAAAGAGAGAAACGTTCAGAAAAATGAGGAAAGTATACAAAGAAAGAAACAACTCAAAATAAAGATGGAAAATGGAAGAAGCAACTTCGTGAACGGGATAAGTGAAAAGGAGGAGAAACCAAACGGAAATTTGATAAAAGTTAGTGAAATTGAATGCGGCAGATTAAGCAATGGCAGTTTGGATTTGGAGGTCATTTTTAGCAATTTGCCCTTTTCTGCATCCCCTTTAATTTCTCTAATGCACAGTCAACCTACGATAAATTGCAGACGTTCATTAGGGTGGACAACCCACATCCCTAACCTATACACCATACGTCCTTTCCCCTCCATTTTCCAACCTCCTTATCCCATACCTTAACCTAACCAGCATCTTTACCTTCAAGCTTTGCTTCAAGTCACTTTATTCAAAACTGCATTGGTTTTTCGTTGGTTTTTCTGTTGTTGGAGTTTTCTGCGCGTGCGTACGCTCGCACATTAACCTACATACGCATGCGCGACCACTATTCTTACGCCATCTTTAAAATAATCAAGAATCTTGCATTTTAATGTGGAAGAACACAAAAAGAATTTATTTTTAAAAATGATTATTTATAACTTATTAGAACTCGGAGAACCTTTTCTTCAAAGATGCCTTGGAGCAGTCCGTCATGCTTTCCTATCTTCTTTAGTAATAATTTTCTTTGTATGTTTTTATATCTTGATTTTAATGGTGCAAGTCAAAACAGCGGAGCGAATTCTCTTAGAGGCAATCACCCCTGAGGGCAAATCCCAGAGAAGGCTTATACAACCCTAAGTGGGGATTTCATAAAACTAAATTACTGTGCGTGCATTTTCTCGAATAATTTTAAATATCAAAATGAAAATAAAAAGCAAAAAGATTATGCATCGGGTATGCGAGCACTCTTTGATGATGTTCACAGAACAATACTGCTCCACGATTCCATCAGCGACTACAGAAAACTTGAATGAATACATGAAAGAATTAAACCCAAAACCTTGGAAATACATCTGAATATTAAGTCTAAGATCATACAAAGAATCTTTGTTTCTCATTCTGTATTACTTCTCCATTACTTCACTCAATCTCTCTGTTTAGTTCTTTTCTCTCGTGATTGGCTATCAAATTTTATTTCATCGAAATTTATATATATATATATATATATATATATATATATATATATATATATATATATATATATATATATATATATGTGTGTGTGTGTGTGTGTGTGTGTGTGTGTATATATATGTAACACTCAGCAGGAGTGACATGAATAACAAGTCAAGTCTGTTGTTATTGATCCCTCATCGTCAAACGTTGATTATTCTACGTGAGTAAGCCCTGTATTGTATAAAATAATATCAATATATACAACATTATGATAAACATAATCAGTACCGGTAGCCTTTTATCGCCCGTTGCTATACATAGATGCTCTCTAAGATTCGCCACGTCTCTCTATCATGGGCGTTGCGGAGCTGGTACTTTTTGAGATTATCTAGCTCGTCACACCATGTTTATTTCTACTGGCTGTAATTTCGCACATGATCTCTTGGGATCCACGTTGTGAGTCGTGATGTCAAGTGGTTTTCTGATATTCTTGCAACATGTCAAGCCCATTGCCATCTAAGTTTTCTCATTGTTTTTTGGGTCTCTTTTCTTTAATATACTATGTTGTCTTATGATCTCTCAATGTGAGACTGAGTATGATTCTCTCATGTGTACGTTACATTGTTTTCAGTTTGAAGGTCAAACCTATGGTAAGGTTCCGTTTTTCCTGCTCCATAGATGATTATTGGGGAGATGCATGGGTTTTATACATGTATGTATATATAGATATATATTAACAAACTAAATCTAGAGTGACATAAGCTATGTATTAAACTCATACCTGAAAGGGAGATGATATTTGACTAACACAGCCGTGGAGTCATGTGAATACAACTGTCTTATTTTTAAATCCCTGAAACAGTTACATGATAAATAACTGATAATTCCAACAAAAAAAGAAAATCCCCCCGACCATATTATCAAATTCTGTGTAAAAACACTGGACGAAATTACATAAAATACATTAACAGATATTGAGAAATGATTGGATCGTATGACATAATTTTCAATGAAAATGTTTTTCATATATTTGATGTTTGAAGCGGTAAAGGTTTTTAGACTCTATATATATAGGACAGTGGTACTGTTCCTGATTTTGCGATCCTGTGCCATGGTAAGCAGCGAAGTATCATCTATGGAAGCGTTCTCTTATAATTTTATTGCAAATGCACAATCAGGTTAGAGAATTTTGGTTAACTTAGCAAGATCGTTACTTCTTACAACAGTATATATATATATATATATATATATAGAGAGAGAGAGAGAGAGAGAGAGAGACAGACAGACAGACAGACAGACAGACAGACAGATAGACAGACAGATAGATAGATCGACAGACAGACGGACCGAATGTGAATTCGCTACACAAACTAGCGCATGTTTCTGCCCTCTTCGGGTCTCATCAGGCGAATGAATATCTATGCTTTTTATTCTAGTTTTGGGGAATCTGGTGAGAATGTTGTGAGTGTGGTAGTGAGGAGTTGGGGTCGTTCATTTTGTCAAGGGGCGTAAACTGGATCTAGGGGTCATCTCTGAAAGGATGCTTCGTAATTATCCTGGGGGTTGTTCTTATCTTGACCTTGGTATTTTGGCATTGGGTTTTATTGCCCCTGTTGATATCCTCTGTAGCTCTACCGGATAGTATTAATCTTAATTTTTAATTTATGATTTGTTTGGGTATATTTGGAGGTAGAAAATAGTGATAGAAAGTTTTAGGGATAATAACATGGGAACAAATTGTATTCTTTATTTTTTTTTATCTTTTAGTATGTGTGTTACTGTTATTTTACATTCATTTATAGGAATTTAGAAACGATGCCTGCATTTTAAAATTGTTTTATCTTTTTCTATTTAGTAAATGTTCCTTGGGGTTTTTTTGTAATCCTAGTAAAGTTTAAAATCTCAAATTTCTCGTTTAGGCAGAGATTGCAAAAATTTTCTATATTTTAGCATGTATTAAATTGTCTAAGAATTTCCCATTTAAGAGTTCTACTCTAAAACAACTTAACTTCCATACTAAAAAGTTGTATGTATAGAGCACTCTATGTATTAAATCCATTACATATCAGAAGTTGCTTTACATTATTATACATTATTATATCGAATTTAAATTGAGAACCATGCAGCGTGTACATGAAAGAATTAGGCTGGGCCTCACATGGAGGGACCACAAGACAGTACAGTACATCCAAGAAAAGACGAGAGTCAGACACACCATAGAATCCGTTAAAAATCTAAAATGGCAGTGGGCTAGCCACGTTGCAAGAATGGCAGACAACCGATGGACATCACGACTCACGACATGGATCCCCAAGATCACATGCCGACCGAGGCCGGCAGAATATTAGATGGAGAGACGAGTTGGACAAATTCAGAAAGTACTGGCTCCGCAACGCCCATGATAGACGAGTGTGGCAAATCTTGGGGAAGGTCTATGTCTAACGACGGACGTTAAAAAACTGATGATGATGAGGATGATGATGATGATATGATACTGCTAGCCTGATCTGTACCATATGTTATATATATATATATATATATATATAAATATATATATATATATATATATGTTGCACTCTTCCAATGAGATTATGAAGTCGGTGTGCTTGGACTATTTTGGCGCTGTGGAAACAACAAAGAAAAGAGAAACAACCACATCAAATAGCCAACAAAAGGACAAAGTCAAGTTACTCATCTGAATTTGAACATAATTTCGTATTCCCACCAGAAATCGCTTTCGAGGTCCCATTTGAGTTGTCTTGTCGGTTATTCCCAAAATAGCGTGATTGTGGATCTCGCGTCTCTCTTGGATACAATAATTCAACATCATTCAATTGGGCATTGAGCAAGAGACGGAAAAGTACGAAGAACTGAAATGTAAGAGCAAAGGGAAAGGATGATAATGTATATATATTCAAACGGAAACGGGTGATGATATATATATATATATATATTCAAACGGAAATAGATTATGATGTATATATATTACGTAATTCTGTTATATTCAGTGGCGTATTAATTGTGAGAGACTACAGATGCTTTGAGGTTGAATTGGCTGTAGAATCAAGGAATCCAGCTGCGACAGGAAATATAATCAGTGACGTATGGTGCTTTGTATCATGGGCACGCTCTGAGCTACAGATGTATAACGCGAAAAAATATGTGAAAAGTAATGAACATCGAGAGCCTATCTGATACATTGTAGGGGAGTTGGGTAATTGTAATGTTTCACGTCTTCGCTCGTTGGATTTTACAAACGGCGAACAAATAAGAAAAAATAGGAGAATCAATGATAATTTTTATTAGTGGTACAATATTTTAAAAATTACAAACCAAGTTGATGCAAAATAAAACAAAAGCAGAAAAGTTTCAAATTTATAATTTTTTTTAATCGAAAGTTTTTTCGAATGTCACCCTTCTCAGAGGATGGCGTGTCATTGCCGTTTGTAATATGGAGTGAACGAGAGTGTGGAACTTTACAGTTTCTAATTGGGACCACTTCTCTTATATTGTACCAATTTTATCACTCTCAATCGCTTTTTACCGACATTATGATATTTTGATGTTTTGCGCATCCGTAGCTCAGACCGTACAAAGCACCATACTCATATATTCAGTGATTATATTTCCTGCTGCGGTTTAATTCTGTAGTTTCACTTCCATTTCAAACTCGAAGCATCTGAAGTCTCCAGTAATTGATAAGACAGAAAGATATATGGTAACAAAGCTTCAGAACCATACTGTTCCGCTATGATATGGCCAGCATTCTTCATACCGTAAAATTGAGCATTCTAACCAACAAAATCTGGTTGCATTGTGAAATACTACTGTGTCACCATGGGTCAGAGGTAATGAGGTTCGAAACCTCGGAACCTTGACTGACACCGATGTCATTATTTGACGGAAATTCGATGAAACGGAGCATCATCCGGGTCTGTCATTCCCCCAACAGTCCATATTAAGATCTCTGTGATTTCTGGCTTTTCCTATTTTCAAACCTTGGACGAGATCAAGGAGAACGTGACGAAGCAACTGATGGCGACAGAAGAATTACAGACTTTTTTGGAAAGTGAAATAGGCGTTAGAACAAGTGTGCAAGATTCCAAAAGGGGCACCTTGAAGAGGACTAAGGCGCTATTGTCCTAAATATACTTTTCGTCATTATCAAATAATTTCTGGGCAGATCTCATGTAAACCTTATCTAAACAACAGAATCTTGACGACATTCTAATGTTTCCTTTTAGAAAAAATTCCTTGTCAATTCAAATTTTCTATTTGGAATTTCGATCACCCAGTATCTAAGATTTATTTATTCACCTACAACATGAAATGGGGAATCAGTTTATTTGATACATTAGATAAATAAATGAGTGTTCCAATTGAGTTATTTCCCCGAGTCGCATCCATAGGAAAAGAAGATAGAAGAATGCGATACGGTCAACGAAATATTCGTTGGTAGCATTAGCAATGTCACTATAGTAACTAAAACAATGTGACAGCGGGGAATATATATATATATATATATATATATATATATATATATATATATATATATATATATATATATATATATATATATATATATGTATATATGTATATAATTAGGAAATGGATGTATAATCCGACAGACATATTTATAAATGCTATGTGTTACTTTGGAGCTCTTTTCTACCCTTGTTACACAGTGGATGAACCAATAAGTCTGGCCTTGTAAATAGAATAAACAATTAAGAGAAAAGGGAGCTCCAGCAGGAAACAAATATTTAGGTCTTTGCGTTAACGGCGGCTGTTTAGTTTAGTGGTAAAAGTAACGGTACGTTAAAGCAGCTGCCTATCAGTCGCAGGTTTGATTCCTGCAAGAACCCTATTTACTCTAAATGTTTATTCAATTTATGCTGTCTTAGTCAAATGATACATTCCCCATATAATAACGGGAGATCATTCCGCATGGCTTTACAAAGTAATAAAACATATTTATAATCATTTCTGTCGGACTATATATCCATTTTCTGAAGATATAATCGTCAAAATTGAAAAAACAAATTGAGCAGATATAGACAATAAACAAAATGAGAATTTGGAGAATGAGCAGTTAGTTGTGCCTTCACATTACCGGCTGCTGTTTAGTTCGATCTTAAGAGTAATGCTACGCAAAAACAGCTACCTATTGATCGCAGGTTAGAATATCTGCAAGGGTCCCATTTTCACTAATCAGTTATTATTATATGTACATAGTGTTGATTACACTCGACCTTTATCTTTTTATGTTTAGGGTCGTGTCATAATACACACACACACACACACACACATACACACATACACACACACATACATATATATATATATATATATATATATATATATATATATATATATATATATATAAATGGAATGAGGATACGCTCTGCACAAAAACCAACTTAATATTTAAAATTGAATGTATCGAGCACTTGATGAAATAAACCCATCATATATCAGATATTGTATTATATTACATCATATTAAATTGCTAGTACTATGTGTTTGTATGTGTGTGTGGAGGAGTGTTTAAAGCCATAAATTTACTCCACCCATGTATGAAATTATTTTCATTGCTTTTATCATTTATCAAAATGTTTTGTTTTTTTTCCTTTTGTTTATTGCTATCTTTTATTTGTTTTGTTTTGCTTTCGTTCGGAAAAAAAGGAAAATCATTGATAATCACGATTTGATTACTGGCCTAGAAATCTGGAATATCTGTCAAATATTTCGATGTTCATTTCCATCATCTTCCGAGGATTTTTATTCCGAGAATGGTAGAGAGAGAGGGAGAGAGAGTGTGTGGGAAAATAACAACAAAAAGTACCACTTGTTTTCAAATTGTATATTGATTACTTAGATACATTATTTTATGTTACTTTCTAAAAGTAAAACTGTGAGTACCTGATAACCTTCACCCTAGTTACCTAGTTGTCCCACAATACATGTTTCTTTTAGCTAATTCTCCCTTCCGGCGTTCTGAGAGTGCATAGTCACATATATTTAAAGACAAGGAAAAAAATGCAATCGGAAAGGCAGTGAGACTATAATGTAATATTAGCCTCTATTTCCAATTTTGTCGAGGCTGGAAAGAAATCTGCAATAAGTTATGGCACAATCTAGTGTTGGGTTCACAGGCCCAGCAATGCCTGGCTTGGTAGAATCATGGGTAAGAGTATACAAACCTTGCGTGTAAAATTATTGATTTAGTATTTCTAGTCGAGTTCGTTCTGTGTTTGTCTCTCTTCAACTTCAAGACGTGAAAGTATTTTTTTTTCTACCTTTTTCTGACAGGAAATCAATGATTTTCTTTCTTTCACTTTTACCAGGAAAAAAAATATTAGGAACAAAATCGTAAACAAATAAAGAAAAAGGTGAATTAAACGTGTTTCTGTAATTTTCAGACAGCACGTAAAAAAGCATGAAAGATTTTTTTTCGGATCAGAGAAAGCCTCATAAATCTTTGAAAGAATTAAAAATAGAATCACGAGGATGTCAAATTCGTCACAAATCTAAATCCGATAAAAAAAAAGAAAGATTTTTTTAATAAAAATATAAGTTAAATTTCACAAAGAAACAAAAGAAACTTCAGAATGATGACCTTGAATTGAGAAGTGTTTTTTTTTATTTTATTTATTTTTTTTTCTTCAAAATTTGAGGTCCTATTCCGTGAGTAGTCTATACCAAAGGCGTACGAGTCAGGGAGAACAGCAAGGCAGACTTCCACCAAAAAAAAATCGAGCAAAACAGGGAAAATCTTTGGTCAAATCAAACCCTTTGCTTCCCTTTACCAAAGAGTTCGGATACGCTCATAGTCTATTCCAGAGGTGGGGAACCCATGAACTGCAGGCTGCATGCGGCCTTCTAGACCATCACGTAGCAATCTTTTAAAAAGTCATTGGAAGATTGGTAATTTTTTCATTTTTCTCAAGTAGTAGTATTTCCTAATTTAAAAAGGATGTGTTATTACCAAATGTATAGAACTTTGGATTTTGTTGAATACGTACTAGTTATTTCTTGAGTGCAGCCTTTTTAGAAAACAATACATTCCAATGTGGCTTTTAAATACGAAAAATGGTTCCCCACTTCTGGTATTCACCGATAGGAAATACTATTCCCTTTACTTCGCCCTCCTCTTGCAGATACCGTATATACTAATGTAAAATTCGAACGAGGCATTTATCCTTCAATCTCGTAGAAACATCAATCTTACATTTTTTTAAAGTCTAGAGTTTAAAATGGTAACAGCGTCTCATCTTGAGCTAAGCTATCTATCAAGAATTACTGAAATATCAACATCTCAGATAAAGTACTATATTATCTGAATAAACCATGTTCCGAAAAAACAAAATCGGAATTTCTAAATCGAAAAAATGAAATAAAAGAAAGTTATTAGAAAAATACTCCAAAAGATTGAATGCTATCATTAAAATTGCATTAATTTACTATGCAATTATCAAAACGTAGTCAGGATATACAACAGAATAATTAACAGCGATAAGTTCAAACCCAATGAAGAAGAGAATAAAGAAATGTTTGCAATGCAGGAAAAATGTCTGCCAAGTAAGAGTACCACAGTACTATTCAAAATAAGAGAACCTAATAGTATTTGCCACAGGATGTTGAAAACTGAAGAAATGGTCTCTTGGTATTTTTTTCTTTTTCATATAAAGGTTTTTTTTTTTAATGTCTTTTTTTTTTCAATAATCACTTTCGATAAAAGCCTTTTCGTACATGTAGAATATACCAAGAGCTACGATTTCTATACCTCTCAAGATTTTTATTACTATTTATTTTTAAGAAATACATTTGACTGGATAGTTTCATTTTTACCAGTATTGTATATTATGGTTTCTAGCAGTGAAATATTACGAATGGGTCCATTTCACTAAGACGGTGTGTTGAAATGTGTCAGATAAAAAAAAGTGTAATATTCATCATTGTGAGTTAAGCAAATATTGTTCAACAGGTCGGGTTCCTACTAATGCTAATTTCAATTCACACATGGATTTCTCTATCTCAGTAGATCCTATGTAATCGTCTGAGTAAATTTCGCCCTAAAACACAGGTTCAAAAATTGATATTTACACAATTATATCCAGTTGTTCGAATCGTAATTCATCACAGATTTTGAGGGTGACCAAATGCTTCTCGTTTGTCGATTCATCTGCAGGATGAAGACCTATTGTCTATTTTTGAAATGCCTAACTTTTGAAAGCTGGGCTTGTAAGAGTGAAACAGTCGTGTACAATACACAAACCAACACCAGTGCCAGATTGCAGATGTCAAGATCCAGGGATTCCTCAGGATGCCAACGTGTAGGATTATTTGAGAATATGTAGAAGAGATTTATTGAAGGAATCAATAAACCTTGCGACGTCGAATTGGAAAACCTCAGAAAAGTCGATACTTTCTCCGGATTATTGATTTAGATCAACTATTGATAAAATGCCAAACAACACATATTTTCTCTCTCTCTCTCTCTCTCTCTCTCTCTCTCTCTTTCTCTCTCTCTCTCTCTCTCTCTCTCTCTCACACACACACACACACACACACACACACACACACGAGAGATTCAAGGGAGATTGCGTCTACACGGATTTAATAGTCACCATGGCTGTTAAAGGCCCCAAAACCTGCAATAAAAACGAATTATGTCCATTTACATTGACTTCGCAAAAAATGCAATTACACGAATAAATCTTCTAGTTTCAGCATTATTCTCGATGATGTAAAAAGAAATTCCATGCGTAATAATCTAATAGAATAGGGAAATACAATTTTTTAGTTTGCACTACCAAGGAAATATCTTCTTTTTTTCCTTCTATACCGACTGTACAATCGTAGAAGCCCTAGAATGGATCTGTTAAAATATTATGGTATCAACAAAAAGAATTGGCTGGCCTTTTTTCAAACAGTAGGGAGTTAAAAGCTTCTTTTTTTCCATATAATTTAGTATGAAAATTTAATTGAATCATTTTAGAACTTTACTGTGTTTATGAAAATACCGATACCAGCAATCTGCTTCCCTGGGAGTCGTAAATTCAATTGTTCAATCCATTGCCCGTATTTATCAGGTAATATACACATGTTCAGTAGGATAGGCTTTACGTAAGAACTTCTCAAGGAAGTATACCTGATGTCATAGGTGAGGAATGAAAACAGAGTATTCCTGATGTTCTGGGGAAGGTTTCTGTTTGACGTTTCCCAAGGGTTACTGAACCTGACAGATACATGCGAAAGAGTACGATAGAGTACAAACAAGAGTAAACAGAATCAAACGGATCAATGTGTGATAGTAATCTTGAGATATTTCGAAATTCTTTGCATGACCTGGGACTGACCTTTTCCGAATTACATCTGCTAAAAGTAGAACTTACGGGTCAAAGTAAAGCAAAACTGGGTTTTATTTTAGTTTAATATTTATTCTTTTATTCATTTTAAGATGATTTAAATCAGTAACAACAATTGCTGGTCATCTCAGACTAGGAAAGTGAATAGTTCCCAATCTTGGTCGTGCTGTCGTAGATAGAAGACGTTTTTTCGAGCTTATCTGTCGCAAGGTCGACCGTGAACTTTAGCTATCGTTCAGAATCAAGTCAACAATTTTGAAAAATGACATCTTCCTCATTCTTAAAATACAGAATACTAATGCCATTCAAGAAGGTTTTAAAAAAATAAGCTTGGTGAAATCAGCCACGCATAATTTGGACCGTTTAACACAGAAAAAAGATATATTTCAAGAAATGTGGAACCTCCTGTGTCATTTTTCTCGCTCCTGCGTCGCATGCAGGGGTGTGTACGTGAAAGGAGGGAGAAAGCTTCGAGTTATGAAAGGTCTTGGTGCCCAGGGTTGGAATCATTCTTTGTCTTCCGCCTGGACAACTTGCAATGTCCAAATAAATCACAAATGCTGCCGTTGGTCACCTGCGTCATAGTCAGCGATCGCTTGGAAAAACCACGCAGCCGCACAGACCGACTGACTGAGCTTCCGTTTACGCCTGCGCAGATTGATTAAAATCGAATCTGGTCTTCTCCCCGTTTCCCCACCTCTACGGTGAGAAATAGATCCAAAACTAAAGTTCCTACCTTTCCCACCTCTCACTTCCCGTCTCTACCTGAGAACGCCATTTGCTTCTCACTGTCGATGACATTTTCCCAACCCTCTTCATTCTCTTAATCTCTCTTTACTTCTTATCTAATATCCCTTTTTTCTTTCTTTCGTTCTTTTTGTTCACTTTCTTTTATCCTTTCTCTTTTCTCACTTTCTCTGTGAGTTCTTTCTCTCTTTTTTTTACGCTCTTCTATTAGTAATCTCCTCCCTCATCTTCCTTCTAGGACTTTCTCTTTTCAAATTCACCTTCTCTCATACTTTATTTTCCTCCTCCACTTCTTCTCATTCTCTTTTTCCTTCTTTCGTCTTCTTCTTTTCTCTTTTTTCTACCTCCTCGCCTTTTTCTGACGCCTTTACTCCATCCTTTCTCTCTTTTTTTATTTTTTTCTTCGTTAGACTATTTTTCCTCCGTTCTCTTCCACTTCTCTTTTGTCTTTGACATTTCTTTCTTTCTCTTTCCCCCGTTATGTTTCACTTAATTTTCTTTCATATTTTTATTCTCTTCACTTTTCGCCCCCCCCCCTTTTTCTTTCTTTAGTCTTATTTCTTATTATTTCTTTCTTTCTGCTTGTCCTTCTCTATCTTTCTTATTTGTTCTCTTTCATTTTTTTTTTGTTTCTTTCTATTCAATTTCTATCTATCATTTTCCACCATCCACGTTTTTTTCCCACTTTCTACCTCGTGGATGTTTCTATTCTTAATTTTCCCCTCGGATATTCAACTCTCTCTCTCTCTATCTCTCTTTTCCCTCTTCCTCTCACAATTGTTTTCGTATTATGTCTCTTTCTACCTTTAATCTTGTCTTTCCTCTTTCATATTCTCATTTACCCCGTTCTCCTCTCTCTTTTTATGCTTCTTCCGTCTTTACTTTTAGTGATCTAAGTATTCATAACCCCTCTCTCAATCATGTTCTTTTCTCTCCTTCCATTTCCCCGCTGTTTCACGTTTCCCTCCCACTTGCTCTCTTTCTACCTCTCTCCTCCATCATGTTCATTTCTCACTTTCTACCTCTTCATTTACAGTCTCTCTCTATCTCCCTCCCCCTGTCTCTCTCTCTCTCTCTCTCTCTCTCTCTCTCTCTATATATATATATATATATATATATATATATATATATATATATATATATATATGTATATATCTCCCAGTTTTAGTTTTCTTCACCCATCTCTTTCCCGCTCTCTAAATCTATATTTGTATATTATTATATTATTCTCTCTTTTCATATCTCTCTCCTCTTTTACGTTTTCTTTTCACTTTGCAGTCTCTTCTCAAACTCCTACGTTATTTTCTCACTCTCTGCCACACATCTGCCCTCTACTGTTTATCACCCTCTCTCTCTCCGTCTTTATCTCTCTATCTCTAAATCTATACGTACATCTACTCTTTCTTCCATATTTTTTTTTCTCTTCCTGTTCATATCTTTCAGGCAAATCCCATAAAACATTTGCATATCACTGCGTTCACATGATAGCTTGGTTCGCGGACGACTGTCCAAACGACTGACCACTGTCGGGTGGTCCGTGTCCGCTCAAGTGAGCGAAAAGTGAAGGCGCAGTAGAAGAAGAAAAGATGGTAACTTATTCGACAATGATTTTTGCAGGGATTTGAAAATGCTGGAATTTAGCGAAGAAAATCACCACTTACCGAGTGAATAGAAGAATTTCGTCCCGGTGACTGGTTCCAATTAATGGCCTCTCGCACTGCTGGTGACAAATAGGTTCCTAACAACGATCTTTAACAGCAGGACTTACTCAGATTATAACCTTTATTTTCTTCTGAATAATGATAGTGTTGATCATGATTATGGTTAAAAATGCAGAGGGGTTAAGAATGATGCAAGGGGAGAAAGAAAAGATGGAGATATTAACAGAAAGAGAGTTGGTACAACTATTGCAACAATAATAGTATTAATTACACAGAGAATGCATTTCCACAAAAGATTTATCGGTTTATATATATATATATATATATATATATATATATATATATATATATATATATATATATATATATATATATATATATATATGTTTATATATATATATATATATATATATATATATATATATAATTATGAATAGTGTCATATCGAATAGAGGGACTTATTTGAAATGATCACTCGTTATTCCATGATGAATGTACTATTTGGCGTAAAAAAACGTAAATAGAATAAGCAATTGTAGAAAATGAAAGGAAAAAGAAAAATTGTTTATTCTTTCTATGGTCGCCAAAGCCAAATGGTACATTCACCGTGTAGTGGTGGGTGATTTTTTCAAATTAAAGTTTCTATATAATATAATGTAATTTATAATCATCTTGTCGAATCATATATATTCATTTTTTATAACGCACACACGCACACACAAAAGGATATATATATATATATATATATATATATATATATATATATATATATATATATATATATATATATATATATATATATATATATATTCATAATTAATGCTCCTCTTTTCAGGGTTGCGCACTATTTAAGTGAGATAGCTCATCTATTGTAAGCTGACGCAATGCTCTTCCATAGGAATAGAGCACTAGGGTATAGGGAATTTATGCGTAAATTAGATTATGGTCAACCTGGGAACTCTGGCAACAACCTACAAACTTTGGCAGCAACATAATACGTACACAGACACAAAAAGTACGGACAGGCTCACATACTCACACACATATACATATATATTTGTGTGTGGGGGTGTTTTTATCATCAGTGTATCGATGTAGATTATAATCTATCCAAATATTAGAGTGAAATAACAATTCAGAAGACGTTGCTGTGTACAAATGAGATTCCTATTTTGACGTTTAGCCCGATGATCAGAATCTCTACTCATAATATCGATTTGATTTGATTTCTAATCACTGAATCCGCCCTAAAATAAATATGAACTCTATTCAACAGATAATTCATACTTTATTTTAAAGACGCCATGATGAACTGGTGACACGTCAAATATACTCTATGTATGTGCATGTGTATATATATATATATATATATGTGTGTGTGTGTGTGTGTGTGTGTGTGTAAGTATCCCCTTATGGCGGATGAATATATATGTGTTCCACTCTATGTACTGACGTGGTGGATGAATAAATACATGAGTTCTTACGTATCATATTTTGTATTTCTATTCACTTTATTCTCTCTCTCTCTCTCTCTCTCTCTCTCTCTCTCTCTCTCTCTCTCTACATATATATATATGTATATATATGTGTGTGTGTGTGCGTTAAGAATTGGAATATTTGGTCCAAGAGAATAAATTATAAATTGCATATAGAATAAACAATTGAAAAATCCAATTTTCTTCAATTGTTTATTCTATTTACGTTGTTTAGGGCGAGTGATATATAAACAGAGGAATATCGGGAGATCATCTCAAATTAGTTTCTAAATAATGTAACACAATATTTTATATATATATATATATATGTGTGTGTGCGTGTGTGTGTGTATGTGTGTGTGTCATTTCTATCGACCGTTAGATTATCAGTAAAATTCATTTATCCAGGTTTTTCTCCAAATATATTCCTTCAATGCATATTCATGCACATCACTGTTTGCGTATGTATGAGTATTTATATATCATAATAATATTTTCTTACTTGCTAAAAAAAGTTCCCGTGCCAATTGTGAAATGCTTTTCCAATCGATCGTATCAAAAACAACATTCTAGAGAAAAGGCAACGCCAGAGTGATTGCCGCTGCATAATCTTCTTAATACTTTGCACTCTGCGCCTATTCATGTTCTTATTATATATATATATATATATATATATATATATATATATATATATATATATATGTGTGTGTGTGTGGTGGTATTCTTATTGGATGGTTATCTATATATCTATCGATGTATATCGTCAATTTTCAGTCTTCGAATGAACGTATTCCTCATAGACTGTGATATCTCCCTCCTCTAATTATATTGATATTAGCAGACGTGAAACAAATTAAATTTGAAGCGGAGGTTTTATAACCCAACCAGGTTTTTCATCAATATCAAATTGACCATCGATCTTCTTGACTCCGAAGTGTTAATTAGTTTTAATATTTCTTTCTACGCAGATCCTAGTTTACCCATTTGCGACATCAACTCCGTTTTCCTGACACACAACATATATACCAGTGTCGAAGCCGGTCTCGTGTAATAGTCGAGACCAATCGATTTGACGAGAATCTATCATTTTTCCTAAATCTCGTGTAAAAGTCGATATCGTATTTGAAGGAAAAAATAGTACAGAAGAGAGAGGAATAAGGGTTCTGTTTGAGCATCGATATTCTTGAAAGGATTCCGATAGATATTTTAGGTGTTGATTGATATTAATGGGAAGCCATTAATTATCCTGAAAGTTGATGGTAATACACGTACATGTTTGGTTGGGCAAGGTCTCCCTGTCTCCTTTCGTCTGTGTCTCTCCATTTCTCTCTATCTGACCATCTGCCACTCTCTTTTTCTCTAAATACATATATATATAGAGAGAGAGAGAAAAAAGAGAGAGAAAACAAGAGCGAGAAAGAAAGAGTTTCAAAGAGAACAGGTTTGCGTTGCCGTCTGAATTGAAACCCTCTTTAAAAAATCGAAACACATTCACAGACTGACATATATATATATATATATATATATATATATATATATATAATATATATGATACGATGAGCCCAAAGAGTTCCCAGCGAACAAAATGGCCAGATAACAGAGGAAAGAGAGAGAAAAGGGAACAAAGGCAAGGTAGGTATTGGGGCGAATAATGTTTCTTGGTTCATGATATGAATTACTCATTTTCGTTGATGTTATTTGTACAGTTAAGGGTGAAAAAGTATAAAATGGATTGACAACAACAAATATTGCCTTGAGTCCCAAATGGACACAAAAAACCTATTAACTATCCTACGTGCACAGGGTTGACACTGAGAAAATTTCACTACAACATACGATGAAATCATTCTTTTTATATATATATATATATATATATATATATATATGATGTACATATATGATTTTATGGTAAATGATATGCTTTATTCATGTACCGTACTCTCTACGCTTGTATTCCAAAATGTTGTTTTTTTTATTCGGAGCAATCCATTTCAGGCTAATTTTCCGCCATTTTCTATAGTTACTCTTCCGGAGCATCTCTTGGCTTCTGCATTTTTCTATGTCATAGTAGTTGTTGATTGGTTGGAATAGTCTGATACTGCCGTTGCAGCCCAAACAGGTAAATGTGAACTGGAAAAGGACCGTAAGAGATGGCTTAGTGGTTGGAATAGGTGCGTTCTACCAACTATGTGTGCACCAATAGTATAGGTCATACCGATGGAGTCAGAGTGGGGTTTGGCCCTGAAGCAGTCAGTTTCCTTTCTTCACATCTTAAATTGGACTCAAGCTTTTTACATCTTTTTTCATCTTTCTTCGTCATCTCTCTCTCCCTCTCTCTCTCTCTCTCTCTCTCTCTCTCTCTCTCTCTCTCTCTGATTTTCTTTTTCTTTTTTCCCCTTCTTCCTCTCGTTTTGTCTTTGTTCAATTCCGGGAGATAGGTGTGGATTACATACAAGTGATTTCACTTCAAATACAAAAATGGATTTTGTGAGACGGAAGATGTGTGTGTTTTTGTTTGTAAAAATGATAATTGCATATATATACTGATATAACCAGAGGGGGACATAGATTCATCACCCTCTAGTCACACAAACGCACACACTTTTTTTTCATTTGTCCTCTCGATATCCCTTTCTCACTCTTGTCTCTCTTCCTCCCCTTGCTTTCTCTCTCCCCTTCTCTCTCACTCTCTCTCTCTCTCTCTCTCTCTCTCTATATATATATATATATATATATATATATATATATATATATGTGTGTATGTACATATTTATGTTAGTACTGTTTTGACACCATCGCACCGAGATATTTTAAAAGCAAATCTGTTGTCGCTAAACATATTTTTTCTCGGAGTTGACATATTCACAGGCACGTTTGCTATTTAAAGTAATTGGACTATTCTGCTTGGGAATGATGAGATGACAAAATAGTCGGCTTTGAGAGTGACTGATTTGATTTTGTCGAGGGTTTATTTTACTTCTATTCGCTTCTACAAATGTCTTCCAATTAATCTTCGCATTCACTGATAACCAGCGCTATCTATACACACACACACACACACACACACACACACACATATATATATATATATATTGATATTGATATTGATATGCGCACCCGTGTGTTTGTGTGAAAGAGCATGTGCGTGCACGTACGTGTGTATGTATGTTTGTTAGATGTCATAACTGATGTAAATATTCCGATGTATTGACACTATTTCTCACCGTAGTTCAATGTGCCACTGAGCAAAGTGAGTTATAAAGACGATTGTGACGCCCAGCCTCTCTCTGTCGAAACCGTCATCAAAAAAAATTTTCTTCATGTATCTTCTACCTAACTCGAATATCAACTTCTGGTGCGAGAGAATACCTATTTCAGACGCTTATGCTTATGTAGGTACGCATTTATATTCCCCTACGTCAATTTACATATATATATATATATATATATATATATATATATATATATATATATATATATATACACACACATGTGAATTGTGTTTGGATGTAAGAGAGAGGGAGAGAGAGATAAAGACCAAAGCGAAAGAAAGAGAGAGTTTATTTGAAGGTGTCTTTTCTGTATTTTCCATAAAGACTGAGAATTAGATCCGTGCACCCGTAAATCATATTTAATACGAATCAGCATCTAACAAAAAATGTGTATATGTCATTAAATTGACCCTACACATATATAGTGGATCGGAATGCTTTTTTTCTACCAAATTTTACCCAATCTTCGCTTATTTTTGTAACTCTGTCAATAACAAACAGTTTGGCCAAAAGCGATAGATCACAAACGTTTGGAGAATGTTTACATTCATTTGATCCTGACATGCATCGCCTTGCATGCAAAGAGGGAAAATTACTAATGATTTTTTCTTTCAAAACCCTTCTCTATCGTTTTTAATCACAGCTTGTATGACACGTATTAGGTTGATAAAAAAGATTTCCGAAATTTTCCTCGAAATCTTCTATTCATATAAACTCATAGTGTCATCGTTCAGTAATTTAAGAATATTGCTAAGATTCACATGACCATAAATCATCTTTCATGTAAATTATGTCTTCCATAAAAGTTATTCTCTCCTTGAGTCAATAGATTTCTAGCAGAATATTTCAATATCTTCAAATGGGTGAAACCAAAAGAAACATGTTGCAGAGGGTGGAACAAAGGATTGTCTGAGGACGTTCTTTTGAATAGACACCGACCGGAAAACTTTCAGTTTCAGATTTGAATCGTTTGCTGCGTCGAACTTACAGCATGAAGATGGCGTCATCATGCATTGAAAATTGCTGTCGACTTTTTTGCCAATAAAAAGCTATTTCCTGTGCCATTGCATCGTTCAGTGGAGTAAAGTAAAGAGGAAAAAAAAAAGAACAAAGAGTCAGAGATATTATGAAGAATATACGAAAACCTGAATGGCAATGGGCTGGTCATATTGCAACAATGTCAGACATCCGTTCGACATTACAACTCAAAACATGGATCCCCAGATAATATGTGCATGGTTGTTGCTGACAAAAATAATTTCACGAAGTAACGGCTACGCAACACCCACGATCGCAAGGGATGGCGAATCTTGGGGGAGGTCTACGTCCAACGAGAGATGTTAAAACGATCATCATTATCATCATCGTCATCATGATCAGAGAAAGAGTTGTGCAGTGATCATTTGTCACGCTCCAGCGATTCAGAAAATATTCGCCTGTAGATTCCGTTTTGGTTGAAGGCTTACTAGTGAATTCTGCCGAGGAATACATTTTCCATCGCCAGTGATTGTCTTGTCTCAAGAAATCGAGAAAAAGACAAGAGATTCGACGCTAATCGATTATTGGTTTTGCAAGATCATGTTGAGTCTAATCTCTAAGCTTCGTGATATTTCCTAAGGCAGGTAAACGACACTAACATTGTGAAAATCATGGTGGTGGAAAATTTTACACCAATGTAATGGCTAGATTGATAGAAAGAAAGATAGATGGATGGACAGATTCTGCTCGATGTATTATTACTTTCGCATGACATGAATCGCATCTGCACGGGTGGCACATGTCCTCGTCGCGTTTCTGCTGAATTTTGCAAAGAGAACGTAAATGATTTTCCTAAATACTGAAAACATCCGGTAAATTTTGTTATAATCGCTGACAATAGCATAATAAACCGAAATATCGCCGCTTTCTTTTAAATATATGCTAAGGTTTATCTATGATATTTATTTCCTAAATCGAATTGAATATCGTGAAGTTTAGGTCTTGCAGTTCATCTATCTAATTCAATTAGATTATTTATATGTATATATATATATATATATGCCTATATATATTTATGGGTTGCAGGTTCGTTTCCAGTATCGGCACCTTTTTCTTTGATTGTTTATTTCATTAACTTTGCGAAGGGCGAATTGTACATTTAACGAGTAATGACGGAAGATCAGATCAAGTAAGAGTGTCTATATGATATAACACAATTTATAATCATTCTGTCGGATCATATACATCCATTTCTTTATGACAAGACAGTGGTGCTGAATGAAACAAATAGAGCAGATATAGACTGTGAATATGCATAACAGGAATTTAGAGTGGAGACATATATGTATGTATATATTCCCTTCTTTCTGCCGAGCAATGCATCTGAACCACATGTTTTCTTCTCTCTTTACTTGTCTCCTTTCTTTCCCGTTTCCTCTCGCTCTACGTGCCTCTCTCTCGCTCTCTCTCTCTCTCTCTCCCGACCACTCCGCCTAATCTTTTTTCTATTTGTTTTCACAGTCTCTCTTTCCCTCCCCTCTCTTTTTTCATATCCTCCCGATCTCTATCCCTGAGGCATAAATTAATCTCTATCAACAGATGGTTTTTAAGACTTTTCACTTCAATTTATCCTCGATCTGAACTATGAATTTATTGATCCGTTCGAAAAATACGGATATTGATTTCAATGCCAAAACATGGAAATGCAAGTATATCAATCGATCTGCTTCCAGTGATTATCGATGTTTTAAAGTGTTCATTATTTGTGATTTTACAAGCCTGAAGTTTTTTCTTTTACACATGGTGTCAACTTGCTTGTCATGCCAGCCATCGATAATTCAATCCTTGACGAGAATTCTATCACCCGTAACCGAACATTCTATCACTTGTCAACGAAAACTGTCACAAACACTGTCAACATAAATTTCTTCGATTTTTAATTCGGAGTGTTTGACAGCCTGTCTTGCTGGATGTGTGTATGTATCACGCGTGCACGTCACACCGATGGGGCTACAAGGCTGAAATTTTTCAACATTCACTTTTTCATTTTTTTGAAAATACCCGCTAGATAAGTTTTTAATGATGTATGTTTTTGCTAAATTTGACCCTTGGTTTGTGTCCAGCAGCATCCATGCTTGTTTTGTTTTTTTTAATTCGAAGTTTTTTCTTTATCGTGATCACTGTCTAACAGAAGTGGGGAAAAGTAATTTATTGATGACACCTTCTTCCAATTTTTTAATTGATCAACCTCAACACGGCATGCTATCAAGAGATAGGTCATATGATGGTCTCTATTGAGTGATTAACGAGATGTTTGTTTTTTTTTTTTTAAATTTTAGATGAGACGATATAATTAGGCCAATTTTATTAGGATAATGTTGATACTTAACCTATTTCTCCGAATCTAAAACAAAGCCACTAATTAGGGCCACCTAAAGAGAATTGAACTCCATACAGTAACAAAACCCTAACAGCTTGTTAAACATTGACCCCTGCTGCGTAACGATATCTACTCTCATCATCATCATCATCATCAGTCTTTTAGCGTCCGTCGTTGGACATAGACCTTCCCCAGGATTTGCCAAACTTCTCTATCATGGGCGTCACGGAGCCAGTACTTCCTGAACTTGTCTAGCTCGTCTCTCCATCTAACATTTTGCCGGCCTCGGTTGCGCATATGGTCTCGGGGAATCCATGTTGTGAGTCGTGGTGTCCATGAACAATGTGATTTTCTTGCTCCACTGTCCATGACACTGGACTGTTCTTCCTACTTACCATCTGAAACTGTTAACTGAATCGATTCACTAATTTTTATTCTCAAATATTCGCCCATCTAAGTTGAAATATATTCACGATTTTTTCACAGATATTAGCAATATATATATATATATATATATATATATATATATATATATATATATCATACTAATTTTTTTTTTTTGAAATATCAAGCACTGTTCGATAAAAACATTTACTCCCAGTATATATATATATATATATATATATATATATATATATATATATATATATATATATTATGCTACACTTTATCTTGCATAATGCAATCACCCAAATGATAATATAATGATATAATAATTGAGATACTCAAATGATAATCGAAATGAATGCGGCGATCAAAGTTTCCTAGTGTAATTTTCTAACCATTGCTCCAGGATTTGTGATAACAAACACGAATATGTATGTATATACGTGTCCATGTGTGTGTGTGTTTACTGAGATTTTTTTACTTTGACATAAGGCTATTAACATAGGACATCGAGTGAGGATAAAATTCACAATAGTAATAATGGTTTGTCCGCAAGTCTAGCTTGCTTATACATTAGGCATAGATAAAGAAATTGGCCAGCCACATTTTAGAAATCACATCACGTTAAATTTCAAGATACTCCACTCTTCATAGACTTTCGTCAGATTTAGGAGTTTATTTTACCTCATCTATGAAAGTAAGCACTGAATGCGATGCATAATTATGCACAGTGCAATATTGGAATTCCTTCAAATATTATTCTAAGTTCTACCTGATCTTTCGATATCAAAGTAAATGGTGCACCCCTGGCGTCTAAATAAATAGCTTTAGCGAAAAAACTGGAAGAAAATTAATGATAAGAGTTTTGTTGTTATTGGCATGGCTGCACTTTTTTTTGAAGATGAACAATACCGACAGCGAAACAAGGGCTGTCGTTTCATCTCTCTCCCTTTGAAGTTATTGTCCCCTGCTAAATAGTGATATTCCATCAAACTCAAAAGACGATCCCCTAAAAACCCTTCACTGCCTAATGTCGTTCCTGTTTAGTTTGTTATTGTGTCTTCCTCTAACTAAAAACTAACTTTTCCTGTATAAAAATAGATTCATCATCATCATCAAGAAAGACCGTAAAGGGAACTAATTTTGGTCTACTACTAGAACAGACCACCGGAAGTTTTGGAAGATTGAGGATTTGAAAAATTTGAATGTGAATAATTTATATAAGACACTAATAGAGGGATCTTATTCTTTCGGGAGTGATCAGATCTCTATATTCACAACGATTTAGATCGCACGCTTACATTCATTAAACAAACATCGTCAGACAGTAGCATTCCTCTCTTTGAATGCAAGGTTTTCTTCATTATAAAGAGTGACTCCAGAAAATTGAATTTATTGTCTCAAACTACTAACGGTATACTATATTTGTATTCTTATTTTTTCTAGGGAGCTTTTATCAAAAATCATAAAACCACTTTTTGAAAAACATAAAAGAGAGACGAGACATTTTTTTAATGTCAAATCCCAATACAAAGACTGGATTTAACTTTGTTTTCCTACCTTGACAACAAATATATATCTCATTGTATATAGAATATAAAAGGTGTAGTTATTATTTACAGTCAGGATAGGAGTTGGCGTGAAGTTTGACCCGGCAGCAGCCAGACTTGTTCTAACTTGATTTGGTCACGAGAAAATGAAATCTTTCCAATCATATTATCTTAATCATCGAAAGCAAACACGCTAATAGCCTTTAGAACATCAACTATCATTATATGTACTCAGAAGGTGAGTCGTTACATAAAACTAAGAGAATGAGTTGGACAAAAGTTAGTATAATTGACTAGCCACGAGCTGTGTGGCCAATTTAGCACTTTTGCTCTAAATTCAGCGTGTTTCTTGTTTTGGCTGTGTGAAATGTGCTAAATTAACAGAGGCGTGTTTGAACACTATGGCTATTTTTCAGCATGTCTTTTTTTACTATCTTAAGCATCTTTTCGATGCGTATTGGCCGTTTTGGGATATTTCTCCGATTCAGTGCATTTCGGCAATAAACCTAGCACAAAAATATATTCTGAGTTGGCAAAACTGACCCTGAGAAATATCTTTACGTGGAATCTCTGTATTGTTTTTCATTTCTTCTTTTGGAACTATTTTAATCATCAACCACCTTCCGAAGTTGCTAAATTTTATATAACTAGGTATTATATCTCGCTTATCGATTCCACAGTCATATAACCGATTTTTGCAAAAGTTCCCGGCAGGGAATCATTTCCCAACTGTATACTCAGGCTCAAGTTGAATAAAAAAAATTTTTTTTTCAAAGACGCCGGGAACTTTTGCACACATCCAATGATATCGATCGGTTGGCAAGAAAGAGCAGGTTCTAGTGTATATTCTCTGATGGATGTCTGTTCATCAGGATTAGCTGTAAGCAAAGTAGGAAAGTAACCTGAAGATCCTTACGAATGTTTAGCCCTGGGGCGTCCTCTGCCACTAGCGCTTTCACCCCCAGGGAATTGTAGATGCTTAGATTAGCGTTGACTGGTTCTCGGGGTTTGTCACGCTACAAGGGGTAAACAGGTATCAGTCACAATCGAATTAGAACGATGCTTCTCAAAATCAAATCCTCCTGGATTGAATAGGACTAATTTAGCAGTTTGGGACGCGTAGTTGTCGGTGGAGACGTGAGATGTGGTTGAATGCTGCTCGTTGCAGTCCCAACAAATCTGAAAATAGTTTCTCGACCTTTCAGATGCAAAAATCGAGGTTTGGTAATCATCCCTAACACGGGAATTGGATTACAATAATATTGTTTTATTCATTTTATTTTGAAGAATGTTGGTATATTTATATATTCTAAAGATAATATGATAGCTGGTAGGTTTTCATGAAGATCAATTTGCTAGCGTAGAGGGTTCGATATTTAATGTACGCTATACTAATATGGCCTTTTTCAGACTTAGTTCAGTTTAGTAAATACTAATACCCATCCCGTAGATAATTTCCAAGTACAGTGAGTTCAATTCTCACTAAGTACCTACCACTGTGTCTTGGTGATAAACTAAACTAAGCTTAGTAAATGATTATTGAACATCTGCTGTTGAGCGATTGCAAGAGAAATAACATAGCACACCATTTTTCAAGCGATCTTTTTATAGCCTTTTCAATCTCTGGGGTAGTTATCGACAAAGGATTAACATTCACAAGTTAATCCTTGCTTTGAGAGCACTAAGATATCCTCCATCAGGCTATACATTGGATTGTAAAGATCAAGTGGTTGAAGAAGGACAGTTATCTAATATATTCTATTACTGAGTGCTTCTCTTGCTTATTCAGACTCAAAAACTTTAGGCGATAAAATTTTATATAATATTAAGTAATAAATTATGAATAACAGTGTTTATGTTTTGAGATAAGATACATCTAAAACTGAATAGAATCATTGTTCTGAATAGGGTTCTTCCGTTTCAAACATGAATGTTTTTGTTTTGAATAGTAATACCTATAAGTCTGAATTTCTCTGGCTTTGGATTTCATCTCACGCTATGACAAAAAGTCGCTTCAAAATCCTCGCACATTCTACCATATTCTTACCGATTTCAATAAGGCAGCTGTCTGAGAATTTTCAGTTCTTCCTAGAGAGTCCGATTCTCTATGGTTTTTTTCCAAGGAAATTTGGGACCGTTCCAAGCACTCTGGTGATGATGGCATATGAGGTAGCTTGCAGTGCAACTATAATTATTATCACACGTACTCGAGTTTTCTCACCAGTATCAAATGGAGGCTTTCACAGGAAAATGACAATAACTTTCCTCAATATTCCTCGGTGTTGATTTCAATAATGCTGTCGTCTGGATAGTTCCAATTCTTCCTAAGATTTCCCATTCGTAATCTCCTTGCAATGCTTTTAGAGATACCTCTGAGTGGACCAATAATGATGGGTACAATCGTCACTTTATGCTTCGTAAACTTTTCAGTTTTCTTGTAAGTTAGTGACCAGATTTCCACTTTATTTGAATTATACTCTGTGACCTTTTGGTTATTTTCCATCAGTACCAGATGCATTGTTTGGGCCCAGGTAAAAGCCAGGATTTTGAATACAGATTTTTAAAGCAGGAATTTGGAAGATTAGCATGAGTAAACCTTCTTATCACCATTACTATTGAGAATTGTGACTGGGATTTTACAACAAAGACCACTGGGATACATTGTCGAAGAAAATTGAAAAGGTAAAATTGTATAGGATTTTGAAATTCAAACATTCACCAAATCCAGGCCAAATGATTAGATTTAGTCACCATAAAGAAAGATATCTGATAGTGGATGCCACAGTGCCGAAAGATCTTAGAATGGATATAGATGAGTAACAAGACCCGAGAGAATATCTTCCAAAGGCCTGAGAGCTGGAAAACGTAAAGAGGGCCGTTTCACCCAGCACCAGTAGTGCGCTTGGAACACTTTCAGACTCTCAAAAAAGAGACAGAGGATATATCAAGACCAGACACATAGCTGTGTTATCAAAACCAACTACAATACTAGATATAGGGCTGAAATATTTCAGGACACTTGCTGTCATTTGACTCCTGGTGAAAGCTTCCACAAACTACTGTTGCGAAAAAGTAATGTGTACAACATTCGCATGTTCTCACCAAATGTCAGGTGGTTATCACAGGGAATTGAGAGGTAGCAGATCCCTTCCCAATTCCAGCAATTTCTTTGATATTCCAACCGTTCTTAGCAATGCTGTCACATGGATGTTTTTGATTTCTTTTTTCGGATATCCAGTTCTTCCAATGTCTTTGCAAGATATTCCCAGGAATTTTCCAAACGCACCAGCAACGATAAGCGGAACAATTTAATAATTTTTCAGATGAGTTATAGGATTTGTCCAGTTTTTCATATCGTCCTATCTTTAATCCACGGTCTTGCTGGAATACTGAGATTTACGATATGACAGCTTATTTCCCCTTGTTTTCTGGTAAATGTTGTCTCCTGGTCCAAGTCGATGGATGAGTTTAAAGATTTTAATTGCTGTATTGCTCGGGTTATTCAAATCGTAATTGTTTGTACAGTTCTCAGTGGATTGTCCTCTCAACAGAATCAATTTTTAAATCATTTGCTCTATGTTATCAGCTGGCTGTTGCTATCTGAACGACCATATTTCAAAGTGACCACCATAAGCAGCTCCCTCTGCATGTTTATAAATTAATACAACCTGACATAGATTTCCTTTAATAAAATGTTCAAATAAGATGAGAATAAAGGTACTAATGTTTTTTTCTGCATTCTAGGCTAATTTGCTACATTCTTTATAAATGATTGACTGTCTCTCCTCTATCTCAACAAAGTCTGCATTTGATATTTTCTCGTGTCCTGTCTATCTTTATATAATTGGTTTTTCTGGCATTGTTCTGAGTCGCCATTATTGGTAATTCGGTTTATCTATCTAAATGCTTTTGTTGCAACCATGTCTGAACCATTTCATCTCTCATTCCTTCAATTTGTCTTCTGAAATACGCATAGAATTGCCATACTTCCAATTTTTCAACTTCTCTTTTGGGAGTTTCCTGCTCAGCTATTCGTCCTTTCGTCTGTGCCGTTGCATTATTAGAACCAGTCAACCAAAACTGTCAGCATAAACATATTCATCATCAGCACAGGTTTCTTCAGTTTTTAAGTGGGTTTAGCTTGCAGTGTATGTGTGTGTCATGCAAGGAATGTGAGATTAAGGATGTACTCCTTACTATATCAACAACAAAAAAAAAACGTTTTTCTCTGTTTTTTTTTTATTCCTCCCAAAATAGGTTTTTAATAGGGGTTTGATTTACAATGTAAATTTATACAAAATCAGTCCTTTGGTTTGTGTCCTAAATCGTTATTGCTTTTTGTTTGTTTGTTTTTCCCTAATATTCGGACAATTCCAACAAAATGATCAAGGAATAACATTCATTGATCACCCAATTTTCAATTTTTAATTGCTCATCCCCAACACGGCAAGCTGCTACAAGGCGTTGGTCAAGAGACAGTTTTCTATTCGGTGAATAACCAGATCTGTTATTGTTCTTGTTTTCGATGTTGCTTTTTTTTTCTATTAATCTTTTGTCCCATCCATCAATTGTGTTGGCCTGTTTCTTGAATTTCACTGCAGGAAAAGAAACGAAAGGAACGCCATGTTGGTTCCATCGGGTTCATTCCCTTCTACACGTCTTTAACGAACCGCCAGCACTTTTCAGACATTGTATTCTAAAATATGAAATCTATAAGATGACCGGTACTTTTCCAATTTTCTTCTTGTCTCCTTTTTTGCTCCATTTATTCATCTATTTACTCGTCCATGTTTCTCATTCGTTCGCCTCCTTGTTCGTCTGCTTTGTTGAATTTTTTTCATCCACTCTCCATTCAAACGTTGAGAGTGGCTCCACGGTCGTCTGCACGCCAAGTAACATCATCCCCAGCAAGGAAGGCCGATTCAAAATGGGTTTAGCTTATAGATAACGGCTGCATTCTGGATGCGAACGTATCAAAGAACACACGTTCCAGTTTTGCTGACCGTGTTGACCGTTTTTTAGATTCTGTTTGAATATTTATGTCATTTTTTATTTTCATCATCATCATCATCATCATCATCATCATCATCATCATCATCCTTTTAACGTCCTCTCGTTAGACGTAGACCTTCCCGAGGATCCGCACGTTTCTCTATCAGGGGTAGCGCCGAGCCAGTATTTTCTGAATTTGTCATCTTCATCTCTCCATCTTGTTTTTTGTCGGCCTCGGTTTCGCATGTGATCTCTGGCGATCCATGTTGTGAGTCGTGATGTCCATCGGTTGTCTTTCATTCTTGCAACGTGACCAGCCCATTGACATTCAAGTTTTCTAACGAATTTTATGATGTTTTCTTTCTGATATATTGTGCTGTCTTCTGATCTCCCCATGTGAGCTTGACCATGACTCTCTCATGCACACGTTGCATGCTTCTCAATTTGTGGGTTTGTCTCTTGGTTAGGTTCCATGTTTCAGCTCCATAAGTGACTATCGGGAGGATGCATTGGTTGTATACTCTTCTTTTTAGGATTATTGGGATCGTCATGTTTTTGAAAATTGAGCTTGCTTTGCCGGAAGCTTGCCATCCAAGGGTGATTCTCCACTTGATTTCTTCTTTTTTTCTTTATCTCACATCATTTTCAGTCTTTTATCTTCCGTCGTTGGGCATAGACCTTTCTCATAATTCGACAGATCTCTCTGTTATGGGCGTCGCAGAGCCAATACTTTCTGGACCTGTCTAGTTCGTTTTTCCATATTCTTATTCTCCCAGGCCTCGGTTACACATAGGATCCACGTTGTGAGTCGTGAGATCCAGTGGTGGTCCAAATTTCAATTTTCAACATGACCAGCTCTTAGCCATTTGAGTTTTCTAATAGATTCTAAGATGTTGCAGATCCTTGTTTTTCTCTTAATGTACTCTGCTCTCTTGTGATCTCTCTGTGAGGTTGAGTATGATTATTCCATGTGCACGTTGCATGCTTCTCAGTTTGAGGGTCAGTCTCTTCGTTTGGTTCTGTGCTTATAATTACTCTCATATAAAAAAAGAGAGATAAAAATGTTGATTTCGTTGGAAAATCTAAGCTTATTTAGGTATTCGTTGTCTATTCTGATTCCTCTCTTTTTCCCAGTTTAGGTTTAGGAAGATCATTCCAAGGAATGCTGTGAAGAATTTGGGTTGATCGGTATCCCCTTATACTATACTGAGTTTGTTGATATGTTGCATTACTTTGACAAATACAAGGTCTATGCTTTGTTGTACGATAGCATCGATGATCTTGGAGATTTCCAATGAGTCGAAGGCCTCAAAAGTCATCAAATGTTTAAGTGAGTGACATTCTATATCCTGCTGCTTTCCTCTTTAGTTAGTTTAATACATGGAGACGGTCGATGGTTAAATAGCTTTTCTATTTTTTTATTTGTTTTTTGTTGTTGTTTTTTTTTTAGCCAACTTGTTCCCCCATTGGTTACCATCTAGCATTCTGTTTTTCGGTTAGTAATCACTTAGGTGAAGAGTTTTTAAATACAGTTGAGTAGGTTTATCGGCCTGTAGTTGAAACGGTTTTTTCAGATTTCTTTTTTCATATAACAACATTGTGGCTGCAGTGTTCCAAACTTCGGAGATTTTACTGTGTTTGTGGGATAAGTTGAAAACAATTGCTAGTTTCCTCGTGCTGACTTTTCCAGTTCCTCAGTAGGTAGATGGTGACGTTAGAGGGTCCAAAGGCCTTTCCTTTCCTGTTTGTTTGATGGCTTGCTCCACTCTCCGCGGATTAACTTCAGGGATATCCTCCAACTGATTACTCTCAAGTTGCGTGTCCTCTTTGTCTTTCTGTCCTTTGTTTGGTGGAATTGAGGTTTTTGTAGAATTTTTTGAGATTTGATTCTATTCCGAGCACAATCAATGATATATATATATATATATATTATTGTGTCAGCTGTTTCGATGGCTATTATCCCATCCAGTACCGCGAGGCAGAATTGAAACCTCCACTTCAGACCCGTTAGCCGATATCCTACCCCTGGACTATGGAACTGAACAGTAAGGCTGAATTTAAGCGATATATTTCAAATTACAAAGAAATCCTTCATCCACCAGAGTGCTCAATTCCTATAGAAGAGCATTGCATGAGCTTTCAGTGGATGAATTTCCTCACTTAAAGAGTGCTCAACCCTGAATAGAGGAGCATTAATTATTGTCATCGACAGACAGCTGTTTCGATGTATTACATCTCTTCAGTGTGGCTATAGACTTTCCATTATCCCATCCAGTACTGCAAGGCAGAATTGAAACCTCCACTTCAGACCTGTAGGCCGATATCCTACCCCTGGTCTACGGAACTGGACAGTAAGGCTGAATTTGAGCGATATATTTCGAACTACACAGAAATACTTCATCCACCAGTGCTCAATTCCTAGAGAAGATCATTGCATAAACATGATATATATATATATATATATATATATATATATATATATATATATATATATATATATATATATATATATATATATATATATATATATATATATATATATATATATATATATATCATTTGAATTGACAAACTGGAAAACTTATGATTACTTCATCATATTTCTATGTATTCCACACATTGCTTATTCACATTAAAGTAATAATGTTTTTCAGTTTGTCAATTCAAATATTTCACATCTTGTCGGAAAATATCAATCCACTAATAAAGAGACATGCAGCATACATATGGATAAGCATAAAGGTGCAATAAAAGCGTACTGGTCCATAACCTAGAAGCACCTAGAGCGGAACTCTCCGGAGCAAGTACAGAAGAAGTTTGATGTGTTTGCTTCGGTGTGATATTTAATTAACAAGCTCATCACGCAGATCTGTTCGATATTTTATCGAGTCTGTTCCTCATCACGTGACCTACAGCTTTAATCTTTTGTGTCAGACCAGGACAAGTTTAGGAAAATTACGATATAATAGGCTACCCTAGCGTATCAATTAGCAGGTTAGTCTTACACGATGATTCCATAGTGTTTCAAGTCCGACTCTGAGTAGGTGCCTTGCTACTGTAAACTTATGCAAGACAAAGCTTATCTTGGTAAAGGATATTGGGTGCCAACTGAAGCAAAATATTTAGGAAGCTAGTTTTGCAGATTGGTTCTCTTGTTTTTGTTGGTTTGCACTCACTGGGTTTCCCACTTCATTGATTTTTTGTGCCATTTAGTAAATAATTATCGATTTGTCATCATGGTGCGATGGTTAGCAACCTTATCTTGCAGGCTACTTCTATAGACAACCACGATAGGTCAATAACTACCAATGTAGTTTGATATGCTTAAATAGATAACCTTAGTTATTTTATTAAAGTATGTTTTAATACAAACACACACACGGAAACACACACACACACACGGACACGGACACACACACACATATACGTATGAAGACACACACACACACACACACATATATATATATATATATATATATATATATATATATATATATAACACTATCTGGGTTGAAATGAACAAACTACGTTTATTAATTTTCTTGTTGATTTTTTTAGTTTGCGTACAAACCTTTCATTGATGTTATCGTTTTTCTTAAAGCTTTACAAAGTTAGTGGTTTAATTGAAAGATTGCCGTCTTGTTACACTCATTCTAAATAAAGACACACAGACACTCATAAATGCATATAACAATGTCTTCAAATCTCTCTCTCTCTCTTTCTCTCTCTCTATATATATATATGAATATATATATATATTTATCTGTTTGTCTCTTTCTCTCTCTCTCTCTATATATATATATATATTTGTAAATATATATATATATATATTTATTTGTCTCTTTCTCCCTCTCTCTCTTGCTCTCTCTCTCTCTCTCTCTCTCTCTATATATATATATATATATATATATATATATATATATATATATATATATCGCTGTTGCTTTACTCCTATTTGATGAAAGGTTATTATTGATCACGCAAGAAACTACGGTATTCCATTTCGTGTCGCCATCAGATTAAAAAAAAAACTGCTTAAAATGCTGTAAAATTATATTTCATTGCGTTTGTGAACTCGAGAATTATTCAGCATGAACATAAATTTAAAGATCACAAAAGATAGCGTCAATATGTCAACCCATCTCTTTCTCTCTTTTTTTTCCCGTCATCGTTATTGCGACCTGTGATGTCGTGCAATAAGTGTTGTTAGAAAGATGCAAATCTAGCAATAATTTTGAATTCTATTATCCAGCGTTTATTATCTCTGAAAGGCCGTAATTGGAACCAATCCATGTGAATCGGATGTAAAATTTTGACAGCTCGATAATATCCTTTTAATCATGTGGTCTAAATTGGACGACAATATGTGCTGTCCTGAAAAGCAAAATCTTAAAAGCCATATTGGATTTTCAATTAGAATATATATATATATATATATATATATATATATATATATATATATATATATATATATAGTACAAATCAGGTTTACAATATTGCATAATATGATATAAAGCAATGTCTGATATATGATGGATTTATTCCACAGAGTGCTCGATACATTCAACTTTATACTACGCAAGCTAAGTTGTTTTAGAGTAGGACTTGAAATATAATAGGAAGTGAATTTGCTACACAAACAAGTTTATGCTTCTGCCCTCTCTGGACCTCATCAGGCGAATGATCGTATGTGTTTTTAAACTGTTCTGAGGGACATCTTGGCCTTGATATTTGGCATTAAATTTATTGCCCATGTTTGTATACTTTATGACTACAGTGGATTGTGTTATTCATAATTTACTTGGACTAGTGAGGTAGTAGATAATATTGATTAGAAGTTTTTGGTATAATGGGTATGTGAGTAAACTGTCTACATCACCTTTGATTTACTAACGTATGGATTGCTAAACTATGTTTCTTAATAAGAATTTTTAACAAAGCCTGAATTTTGGCATTATTCAATTTTTTTCTGTTTAATAAATCTACTTAGATTTTATTTTGTTATATTGGCAAAATTTGATATTTCAAATTTCTCATTTCTCATAGGTCAAGATAAAAACACCCTTCAGAATACAATTCAGCATCCACTTATAGAAAACTCCTACACCTACCTCACACTCTTTGACACGTAACTTACAACTACCAGCAAAAACATACACACTACTAAAAACAATAAAGCAAAATTTTTAAAAAATCTTCTCCTACTCAAAGCGACACCCTCAAGACTTTCACCAAAATCCTCAAATAAGAATTTAAAAACACGTACTATCATTTGCCTGATGAGGCCCTGAAAGGGCAGAAGCATAAACTTGTTTGAGTTACAAATCCACTTTCTATTGGTATATATATCTATATATATATATATATATGTGTGTGTGTGTGTGTGTGTGTGTGTGTGTGTGTGTGTGTGTGTGTGTGTGTGTATATATTTATATATATATATATATATATATATATATATATATATATATGTGTGTGTGTGTGTGTTAAATATATCAACCTACTAACATTGCCACAATGTCTAGAATGTTTCCTTCTCTGTTGCAACAAGTTACGCTGATACCAACCAACCAGTTGATAATTTTAGTTCAACTGAAAGATTGTAACAACGCTATTTTACGATAATGAATAATGTCTAAAGGTGAAGTTTTCACAAACCTAAAATATCCTTTCTGCGAACTGTATTTAGCCACTAATACGACCGAAAAAAATCGATAAGACAAGGAGGAGCTATATTCTGTTAAGGAACATTTCTCTGTGTGAAGAGGTTAAAATGAAGGAGAATGTTCTAGTCGTGATCATAGATAATTAAAGCAAAATTGAACTTTTAGATAATACAAACCTTTTACTAAAACTGCCACAAAGCTCTAATCAATACGGTACAAGGCTTTGATTGCAGAGTATTTAGTAAAGATAAAGCTCCTAGCAATAGCAATATTGTGCAGAGCTTAGCAGTAGTATTTGGGGAACATCAACAGAAACCGTCATCAAAACAGGCGATATTGGTTTCTTCAGTTCCCAGATCTCTCTGGCTTACTGTCCATGTACGTATCACGTGTGATACATCAGAAAAGAATTGGAAATGTATTATGTTTCAAACACGAGTAAAGACGGCATATGCATGGATCTTGAATTCATAATTTGCAATCCTACACAAAGAAAGTTCCGTGATATCGGGAGGTGCTATGGGTCAGTGGTAATAATGTTTCAGTCTTCAAACTAACCATGGCTTGATGGTCATCATTTAATTAAGGCCATGCTGGAAGCAATACCGATCTTTCTTCCAGCAATAAGCACTTATAAATATTCATATTTTTCTCTGCCGAGCCAATTTTGAAAACTATTTGACCAAGTGATTGAATTCGAGACTATGTATAAGTGTATCATCGAGACAGAATATGAAACTAACATCTTTATACACGGGGTTATGCCCGGTACGAAGCTTGGAAGTAGCCTGCAGATAGTTATGTTGGACATGACAAATGAAGGATCATATTTTGATTATGATTATAAAGTAATAATCCAATATTTGGACGAGTAAATAATAGTATTTCTATTCTAAAACAGTGGATAACCTTTCATGTTATAATAAATCGTGCACTTTACGAAGGAAGCATCAAATATCTAACATAGTACATACCATAAAATTCATTTTAAGTTGGGCAGTGGGGTCAGGATTAACCTCTGGGGAATGTGAGAGGTCAATTCGAAGATGACCGCCAGTCCAACTAATCTTGTATAATTAAAAAAACACAATGAAAAATACATTTGAGATGGCACTTTCAACTAAGATCTCCCTGTTCTCTGACTTCCATTCACATCTGAAAATAAATCATGTGGTATTGTCCATAATTTTGAGAAGAGTCATTAGGATACCAACTTTCTGGAAGAAGCGACAGATAGGACAGACTCTTCTTCCTTAGGAATATAACGATTCACACCTGAAGAGAACCATATAACTGAATAAGCCGAAACATTGTACTTACATCGAAAATGGAAAGAAGAGACCGAAATTTCCGAGACAAAGTTCGTAAACCATGTGGTTTATTATCACTATCGCCCGTTGTTGGACATAGACCTTCCCCGGATTTCGCCAGGCCACTCTATAGCAGGCGTTGCGAATTCATTACTTCTCGAACCTGTCCAGTTCGTCTCGCCATCTCATATTCTGCCGGTCTCGGTCTTACATTTGATGTTTTGGAATCCACATTGTGAGCTGTGATATCCAGCCTGACATTCTTGCAACATGATCAGCCCTTTGCCATTTGGTTTTTCTAATGGACTCTCTGATGTCTCAAACTCCTATTTTTCTCCGATATATTGTGTTATCATGTGGTCTCTCTATGTGATGTTGAGCATGATTATTTCATGTGCACTTGTGATGGTTCTCAGTTTGGAGGTGACTAAAAAACTCAAATGGCAATGGGTAGGCTATGTTGCAAGAATGAAAGAAAACCAGTGGATATCAGGAATCACAACGTGGATACCCAGAGATCACTTCAGAGACCGAGGCCGACAGAACACAAGATGGGGAGATTTACTAGACAAATTCAGGAAATACTGGCTCCGCAATGCCCATAATAGAAAAATGTGGCGGATCTTGGGGAAGGTCCATGTCCAACGACGAACGTTAAAAGACTGATGATGATCGGGAAGATGCATTGGACTAATTGGATTTTCTTGTTCTTGGATGTTGGGCTTGTTACAAATTACTTGTTTCCCTCCATAGAATGCATAAACGTTGTGGTTATCTGCTGTACAATTTCTAGAATACCTTAATACTTCCGTGTTTCAAGGTGCACGGATGGATTTTCATGGAGCCTATCACTACTTCAAAGTTTAATGGTTAAAAAAATACCTTGGGTGATTATTGTTATAACTGTAAAAGATGCAATGGGTAGAGGTTCTCCTTACATCCCTAGAAACCTTTTGCAAGCCGAAATGGGGTTAAGCAAATAAGCAATTTCCATTAATTTCTATGAGAAGTCTCTTAGAGTTACAAGACCTCAAAATGGTGAATATTGTATGTTAGGCTAGGTCGTTCAAGCTTGAAATGATCGGAGTTGCAGTTCGGATTGAGGTTAGGAGCGTGCTGTTTCTATTAAGGGTCAATGCAAAACAAATGATGAAAGCTATTTTTGCTTTTCACTTTTTTCGTAAAAGCGAAAAAGCTTATGCAATGCTCTTCCAACAGGGAATTGAGCAATCTGGTGGATGAGGAATATATACGATAAATAAATATATCGCTTAAATTCAACCTCACTGACCGTCCAGTTCCGTGAAGAAGAAGAAGGATACTAGCCTCTGGGTCTGAAGCTAAAGTTTTGATCCTGCCTCGTGGTACTGGACGGCATAATGGATAGTCTATAGCCACGCTGAAGAGTTGTGATACAACAAAACAGCTGTCCGTGTATGACACAATATATATATATATATATATATATATATATATATATATATATATATATATATATATATATATATATACACAGAGAAACTAGCTGAAGACCTCTCGAACAGAAAATTCAAACTTTCATTTCTCTTTATCTCTCAGTGTTTGATAAGCTTATACAACCCATAATTAACTACGCACCAGCAGATCATTTAAAAGTTTCAGAGGGAAGTAATGCTATCTTGCAGAGGATTAAGAGGGAAAGAGAAATTTATATTTCAAAAGAAATAACACTTTAGGTGGGATTGTTAAATGCTCGAGAAAAAGCTGCATTTAATCCAGCGTATATAAATGAGGAGGCCAATGAAACACTGTTTGTAAGTGCATATCATGAGCAAATTTGATCTTTTTTTCTCTCTGTTATTAAAATATATAAGTTGTTGGCTGTTCTTTCCCGAAATTTCAAGTTGCGTCGTAAAATTTGCGTGATTCGCGTGAATTTTAATTAGTAAAAAAGGTATTTTGCCTTAGAAATGTGTTAATATTGGTAAATGAGATTTTTAATCATAAAACATTATATCAAATAGTCTGAAATCTCTAACAAAGATGTCGAACGTGTCAAATGAAGGAAAAATGGAAAAAAATGTATAATCGTATGTGAAAGGAAAGAAAAGAAAGAAAAATGACCAAAGGATTATATCGGCAAAGAAGTAAAGCACCAAAATGAATGAGAAAAGAATGGGTTGCATCAAAATTGTTAAAAAAATAATAATAATAATATCAGAAAAAATTGAATTAAAATCAGGATTATATTAAAAAAAAGTACTTTGGAAAAAAAGGAAGATAGGGTTACATCAGAGAAAAAAGGAAGGCGAATGATTATACAAGAAAATAAAGAAAAAAGAATTGTTTAAGAAAATAAGACGGAAGAAACAAATAAATGGTTATATCCGAGTAGAGAAGAAAGGGTTATATCAGAGTTGGAAGAAGCCATGAACAGAATTCATTACAAAAGATATCAAATAACAAATCTATTAAAGATGAAAAAAGAGGGATAAAATATAAGATGAAGAGATAACAAAGATAAATACAAAAATAAAAGATAAAATACCTTGATGTTAAGGAGAACAAAGAAATCAGCGGCGTATATCCATCAAAACGTTTTGAACCTCGGCCATTTTGAAAACCATAGATATACAGATTCTTTTTTTAGAGGCTTTATTAATACATGGATCTGAATCGCTGGGACTGCCGTCATAAGAAGTTTTTTCGGGATAAAGGAAGTTAATGATCATGTCTCTAATGGAATGGTCGTCGGCTAACCTGGAAGAAACTGCGAGTTGATTCTTGTAAATATTTTTGCTATTTTGATTCAAATTTGACAGTATTTTCGCGCCTGTTTTTCTCGAAACAGAACTGCCATCTTGTTAAGATCCGATGAGAGCCCACCATTTTGAGCTTTAATACAGCTTTCAAGAGCTTAGTAAATACTCCTGTTAAATTTAGTATTCAGATAGACCAACCCAAAAGTGTTATCACAAGGGAACATTATTCTCATAACCGACGATCAAGACGCAGCCAATTCAATGAGTGCTATTATCAACAGAGAAAAGTTTGAAATTGATCTGGCTACAATGTAAAATAAACAAAAGAAAGATGATATGAGAAAAAAAAAGTATTATATTCAAGATAATCACTTCGTAATATCAAACAAAATTTCCCATCTTTCCTTACCTGAGTTGATTTTCTGCTTTTTTTGTTTTGCTTGTGGATATTCAACCCCTTACATAACAATTCTGTATTGTATAACATTTCTATGAAATCTGTCGTTGAAAACCAACACCTTGGTTAAAGTTCCAGTTTTCTTTCAATTTAGCATCAACAATGACAACAGAGTGACAACATGGTGGACCTGGAAGAGCGCTTACTACCTCAATTGACAGTTTTGAATGCAGTGGATCTGTTTTCCGACAGGGAATTTTAAGAAAGGTACCAAGTTTTTCAACGTTGCTAAGAGTCTGATGGTACATTACTTTTCGAAAAGAAATATTTGAGTATCTGACTTTTGAAAAAACTGATAATTAATGTCGGGTGATTTATTCTTCAGTCGTTGTTAGAATCTATGTGTTGTCCAGATACAGGGAAGTGAATTTGGTAGGTGCCAAACAACACTCTGAATTAGGTTCAAATTCAGTATATACGCTTTTTCAATGCTTGAATTTTATACAGAAATTCACAGATCGACATATGCAAAGTAGTTTCTGCGGGTTAAAATCTGGGTACAATGAGAGGAGTTACTTACAGTAGTCACTACCACTTAAGGTCATCATCATCATCATCATCATCATCATCATCATCATCTTCATTCTTTTAACGTCCGTCGTTGGACATAGACCTTCCCGAAGATTCGCTACACTTCTCTATCATGGGCGTCGTGGATCCAGTACTTTCTGAATTTTCTAGCTCGTCTCTCCATCTAATATTCTGCCGGCCTCGGCGATCTCTGGAGATCCATATCGTGAGTCGCGACGTCCGCCATTCTTGCAACATGGCCATCCCACTGCCATTTGAGATTTTTAATGGATTCTCTGATGTCCCTGACTATTATAATACTATATCACTGTGTTCTGCCTTCAGCTAATGAAGCTCACAAACGTACAGTGGGCTAACTTGCCATACAAAGCTTCTTCTGTAGTCAAGAGGAAGTTTTTATCACAGGCTGGTTTATCATACGGTATTTGGCGTCACAAAATAATTAAAACCATTTTGTTATTCTATCACTTAATGTCAGAGTCCTTATCAAACGGATATTATTGTCAATACGAATAGAAGATACACCAGTATTCTTTGTGTTTTAGTACTGTTTACGTGGCAGTTCTTTAGCATCATCAAACGAAGACCAAAAATTCCAAATTAGTGATAAGGCAGAGTTTCGTTCCGTGAAGATTTTGTCCATTGATCTAAGGTTATCAAATTTCTTGAATTATTCCTTGTTGGTTTTCCTTGATACTTATTTTGAATATTTTTATCTCAGTATCAGAACTTCTGAAAGTAGTTTTATCGTCTGGTCATTGTAGCTTCTTTCCCCAACTACTAGAATGATATTCTTCCCACTCAAGTTGTATTGTTATTCACTTTAAATTCATGCAAAAATTATAGACCCTATCTCTTAATAGCCAATTGCGGTAAAACGACGTAGATTTGCAATACCAAATAATATGATATAATCCATCTTCATAAGACGAAATCATGATAAATCGTTAAACTGACGCTTTACGCGCGCAACGTCGTACAATAATCAGATTCACAAAGCAAAATAATACAATATTGAAAACACAAACTTAAATTTTCAGAGCACCAAATTATTAAACGCTGTGAATGCGACACTTCATGTGATGCAATTTGATTTTTAAAAAAAAGGTTAAAGTCGGAGATGTTTACTGGTATCAATATATTGGTGAGAGCTGGTACGTGAAACGCTATATTAGTATTTTCTTTTGTTTGATATCAGCTTATTAAATTTTTTTTCAGTATCTTTGCTCGGTGTTGAGAAGCCCAAACTTCATAAATTCTTCTGGAAACAGGTTTTTTTAGTTTTTGTAAAATGCTTCAAGCAATTTTAATTTTCTCAATTTTCCAATTGCTTCAAATCAGAAGTGATTGCCTTAAAAAAATTCACGGACCCCAAAAAACAAATAAAAGAGAGAAGTAATGAATAAAGGATGACGAAGAAGAAAGAACAGCTCTGGTTAGTCCTTCAATTGAAACCGTCACGATGGAAAAAAGACAGGAATAGAAACGGTTGTGGATGTGAATGTTGCCGGGCACAAACTAAGGGCTCTGTTTGGCATATGCTTACATTTTGAATTGGACCCTAACTAAAAAAATCTATTAGAGGGGTTTTATGGATTAAAAAAAAATCTAAGACATACGTGAGTAAATGTTGAATAAGTCAGCTTTCTAGCTTAATTGTTTCGACTTTAGTTACATGCATATATATATATATATATATATATATATATATATATATATATATATATATATATAGCAAGCCAGCCGAACTGACTTAACAACTGACGAAACCTATTTTGCCAGTTTTGTTCGACAGTTTCTGATATAACAAATTACAAGGAAGAACCAGCCAAGAAATATATGAATAAAGAATTTTTGAGGAAAGAGGAAAAAAACGGTTGAGAAATGAAAGAAATAGAAGTATTAGAACAAATTTTGAAAAAAAGAATAAAAATGTAACTATCATGAATAAAACTTGATTTGAGAGTAGCAAACATCTGTGACAGAGAAAACGAAGGAGTGCAAATTCAAACAAATGTCGGACATATTGACTTGAAGTTTTTCAAAAGTCGAGTAAAATTTTAAAAAATATTACCAACTTTCTCTTATCTATCCTGTTCTGCCCGTATCTTGAAGCAGTTGTGAATGAATTAGTTTCGCAGAGACGAAGCTTCAGAAAGAATCGTAAAAATATAAAGAATTTTAATTTTGAACAGGTCCTTAGGACAACTTTGACGACGTAAGTAAATACAAAGGATAATAACATCTGTATAAGGGCTGTGTGTATCAGTGAGACGAAGGAAGATATTGCTAACACAGAACATGGCGCCTACTTCTTGGAATCCGTTCGACTGGAATAGTTATAAAAGATAAAAAAGGGGGGAGCAAAAGTACTAAGCCACCGAAACAATGTTCAACCAAGGAAGGACCAAAGCTTGTATCGACCGAAAGGTTGATATATATATATGATTATATATATAAATACTCTAAAGCATCTTAACTTCCATAGTAAAAAGTTGTATGTATCGAGCACTCTATGAAATAAATCCATCACATATCAGAAGTTGCTTTATACTATTAATATATTATTATATTATGCTATACTGCAAGCCTGATCTGTACCATATATATATATATATATATATATATATATATATATATATATATATATATATGTGTGTGTGTGTGTGTGTGTGTGTTGTTGAAAAGTACACGCTTTGATAATAAATGGATAGGATTTGGATATTCAAATTTCACTGGCTCAATGATAGTTTGACTATTAGGTGTCTATTGAAATAAGAACAACGAAAGAAATATTTTCTTTATTCACTGAATCCCTGCTACGGAAGCAGTTTTATCATAATTAAATTTTAACGCAAATCTCTTCCAATAAGACTGTGTAGTGTCAAATAATCCTTACATATCTAAAATACAGACATCTGAGCCAGTTCTTCATTAACATTCACATATACACGTAAAGAAGCTGCGTGGGGTATACATATATGTATTAAAAGGGAAGTTAGGGTTCAGTATGGCATTGCAATTTAATTTTAGATAGAATTGTTATTTTGCAAGTATTAAAAAATAGGGAGTTACATATCTCCTTACCACTGGTGGGTAAGGTCTTCAGTAATGTTGCTGCTTTGTTCTTAAGGTAAATTCTAACAACGTGTGAATCGAATGTCGTGGGCGATGATCCACAGAAATCAATGAAGAAATATCAGTAAAATTCAATTTATTTAAATTGTGTTTTTCAAAAATCCCTGATTAAAAAGGAAATGCCCACTGCGACACTGCATTGCTTTGCGGTGAGTGTGATCATCGTACAATGGCCAGTTGTCAAGTAATTGCGGTATATGCTTCCAGAGGTTTCTTCGATTGTAGTTAGATGATAGTACATGTCTATTACATAAGACAAATCATTACATTTAGTATTGTCGAAAGGGTTACAAAAGGGGAAATAGATGATAGGAAATCTTTGTATAAAAAAATAATCATTGTAAACAAAAACGAAATTTATTTTTTCATTGATTTCACATGACTCTCCGTATTTTCTGTTCTTTTTTGTTGCTTGTTTTTTCATAAAACAATGAAACAACAGAATGGGCTAAAAATAAGACTGAGATATCAGCAATAGTCGCAATGAGAGGAGTGTTAATACAGGCAGCAATTGTCTGCCCACTTCAAACGTGAATACAAACGCGGAAGAAAAGACAAGTGATTGAACGGAAAAGAAGGGTTCATTATAGTTACATTGTTAATGGAAGCCTCTCAAAAAAAACCATTGAAATTCTGAATTTAAAAAGAACGCTGCAAGTTCTTCCGCCAAATCTACAAAGCGTGTATAGCAAAATGCCTGTGATAGAGAGATTTGGTGAATCTTTGGGAAGGTCTATACCCAACGACGGGCGTTAAATGATGATGATGATGATGATGATGATGATGACGACGACGACGACGATGATGATGATGATGATGATGATGATGATGATGCAAAAAGCTTCTTCGATGCAAAGAAATCGAAAGTTCAGTTTTGCAATATATTGACAGCGAAAAAAACACCCCTAAAACTATTTTTAATTTTCGCTGACTGATTAATCCATGTTCTTCCCCTGGGTCCTCCAAATATGCATCCTGAATATGAGTCAAATTTGGTTTGCCTGCGTCAATGTTTAATCAACGTTTAATGAAGCAACAGAACCAGCTATCTTATATGAATAGATAATAGAATGATAGAATGTATATATATTGAACGGAAAGTAAGCGTTCAGTTTAGCCTGATAGGTACAATGTAAAACACTGAAGAAGCCTTTTCTTTTCGAGGATTTTTTTTTCACTTCAAAACTTTACACTGTGGGAATTAATATAAATTCGAATAGATAAAAGTATCATATTAACCTGGAGAGCTATGAAAATCAGAGGAAAACGAGAAGTTTATCTTTATTTTTTCCAATAATATGCCACCAAAAATTAATGTGCGTCATTGGCCATACATATCATATGCCTTAAAATACTGTAATTCTCTTCCTTACTTTATGCGATTATATATATATATATATATATATATATATATATATATATATATATATATATATAATTTATTGATGCATACAATGCAAATGCAATTGCCAATAACACTCGGAACTAGCACAAAATAAAGAATTATAAATCAGCTAACAAAGTTATCAATTTTAAAGATAAACAGGGGCATGATTAAATTGACACCATTTTATTCACATCTGACACTTAATCGTTATCTTATGAATAATTTTTATTAAGTTTCCTATAAAGGAGCAAGGGAGTTGTCATATTTTAAGAAGGATCGTATTATTGTTCAATCTGATAGAGGTATGAACTAGCACCAGATATCATCCAGGCTGGGAATTCCACCATCAATTGTGAACTGCGTTATCGTACAATTCGCAAATAAAGGAAAAGGAATTTCAGCGTACCGCCCAGGTCGACTTGCATAATCAAGTGTAGAGATAGCGGGAATTGAGGAAAAGTCTCCAATTTTCTTGAAGTCGATTTGTTAAAGTGTCTTGGTGTATTGCTGACTAAGACTGAACATATTCGTTGTTTGTTAACTAACTTGATAATGACTAAAATAAAGATATTTGCGAACAAATACCGGGTTCAAACCATTCAGAGAAGGTGGAATTAACAGAAAAACGACCATCTTTTCAAAATTCTATCAGACTTTTAGTAGTATTTTGTCACTCGGTTGGTTTGTACAGAAGACCACGGATTCATCACAAACTTGACAGACATTGACAAAAATATACAATCGCAATATGATCGATTTTCGTTAAAATTGTATTTTATAGAAAAAGAATTGTTTGTTTGGAAGTTTCGTGTTTCAAATTTGTTGATATGGTAATGAATGCCAAAAGGAGAAAAAAAATAGATGAAAGTACGATGGCGATCGAGATGACAGTTCACCGAAATAAAAAAAATGTCTGAAGATATGTGCGTCAATCTGAATGAAGAGATAATACGGTGTACTGGAGCAAATTCGGTGAACGGTATATAAATGTAATGTAAAGAATACAAGAGGTTTCAGTGAAGATAAAGATACACGCATATGAAACCACAGAATCTGTCGGACATGTTTGCCTAGATTAACCAAAAAATTTATTTAAACGGTAAAATAGATTTCTACCGTTTTCAGGTTAGTACTACTAGCTGGCTAGTTATGTATCAAACTTACAGGCCGCTTTAGAGGAGCTACAAGGCGTAAATTTAAACATTTACTCCTAATCAGGCCTACTTTTTTTTGTTTTTGAGCCACGTCTCATAGGTATTTAGTCGGTGCTTCAATTTGCCGTGTAAGTTTATGCTGAATTGATCACTTTGCGTCCAGCAGCATCCACACTTATCCCCTTTTAAATTCAGACTATTCAAGTGATAGCAGCTCAACAGAATGCAAGAGCAGTAACTTATTCATTTTCCCTATTTCTAGTTGATCATTCTCAACACACCATTTGAAGAGAATTAGATCAACTAGACTCTTCTTTTGGAAAGTATTCGTCTCTGTTTGAAAAAACTTTCTGGTTGATTTTTCATTGTTTATCATAAATTTAAGTGTGTGTTATGCCTTTGGCCAGAAAACCGGAAAATCTACAAGTCGCGTTCTTGTGAGATAAATGACCCGGTCCATGTTCTAGTGTTCCTGCTTATCTGTTAATGGGCAACAAAAACACTCTTACTCCTATTTCGCTTCAATAAATAGCATGTTGAACTGAACGTGGGAAAGTAATCCAAATTTTCGCTTAGAATCCAAAACCTTTCCTTTCATAAGCAAGAACCATTCTTGAATGCTTCATTGTGTAAAATAATGTTCGCTTTTTTTTAATAATTAAGTGACGAATCTGTTGATGAAAGTAAAATGAATTGTATACATTGAGATAAATCAATTAGAATTAATATAAGGGGAATTAGGTTATCAATAGAGATGAGTCAAATCTTTTTATTGGCTGAAACCAGGGAAAGGGGAAAACATTTGACTCGGATCCATTTGTCTGATAGCTAGTCCAGCAGGCTGGGAGATCGAACATGGGATGCAATGTAGCAAATCGTCTAAATATACGAATAGAATTACCTATTGAAGTTTTTCTATCCACTAGAAAGGGGTTTCGTTCGAGCCATTATATAAAGATAATTTATTTGAGAATTGAAAGTAGACAAATAAATTGATGAAAGATTTTATGGTGTACCACGTGGAAAAATTAATTTTGAGATCAGTAGAAAAAAAATTGTAAAATTCTTCGGTTGAATATGTTGGTAGAGGATCAACTTGAAGAGATTTTTCTTTGTAATTAGCATTCTTAAAGATGATATCATTGTTTGGTTTTCATGCAGTCAGGTGATCCAAACCTGACTCAGCAGATTTAATATTTACATAGGTGAACATTCCGTAGAAATGACTTGAACAGTGAGTTACGTCTGTTGGTATAGTTGAATACGTTTTTGCAGTAACCTGCGTGAATGAGGCCTGTTTTAAAAAAAGGATATGTAGCATAAGATAACATTGATGTACGATGCACATAATACACTGTATAAAATGACAAACTGAATATATGACAAAAGCTATATGGAAAAAAGGGTGTCGTGTTTGATCAACACTGCTGGGGTGCCGTGAAATAACATTGACATATATATATATATACAATACACATAATACGCTGTATAAAATGACAATGTACATGGATGATAAAAGCTATGTAGAAAGAAAGGGAGGTGGTGCCATATTGATGTACGTGTTTTATCATTATAATTCCGGAAACAGTTACATGGTAAATAACAGATGATTCCGACCAGTGACAATTCATACATTGTACCATAATAACGACGTATATGTGAAACAGGAAAAAACACTAGGGAAAAATACAGAAATTGCATTGGAAAACATTAAAAAATAAGTGACTGGAGTACCACAAAAACACTTAAAAATTTTTTCTAATGTTAAGTGTTCAAAGCTATAAAGCTTTCTAGAATATATATATATATATATATATATATATATATATATATATATATATATATATATATATATATATACATATGTGTGTGTGTGTGTGTGTGTGTGTGCGTGTATGTGCATGTGTGTGTGTGTGTGTTTAAGGTTAATAGGACAATATGAGAGTAAATTAAGAATGAAATGTCTCAAAAAGTCTTCCAGTATTGTCATCTCACTTTAATATATATTTATACATGAGTTAGTACTCATGTGCATATACAGATATATCTGAGCGCATATATATATATATATATATATATATATATATATATATATATGTGTGTGTGTGTGTGTGTGTGTGTGTGTGTGTGTGTGTGTGTGTGTGTCCGTGTGTGTTTGTAGGAGTAAAGTTTTTTTTGTAAGTATTTAGCGCCCCTCACTGAGAGCCCCACTATTGTACTTCCTAGATTGATTGATATCTTGATCGATAGATAGATAGATAGATAGATAATCTGCATCTATAGAAAAAGTTTCAGAAACTTCTTTAAACTACTTTTTTTTTTTAGATTACAAGCAATGAACCCCGACTGATAATTTACTCCCTTGTGATAGATAGGAGAAGAGCTTTTTTGAATTTCCCAACTTCGTCTGAAAATTATGCCACCGCATCGTTTTCTAAACTGATTAATTTTTTTTTTTTTTTTTTCTTCTTTCATTTTTTTCTTAAGGTCTTAATGCGGAAAAGACATTTCTAAGTAAACAAGCGAGCGAGCAATAAATAATAATAAAAGAGCAACAACAAGGACTACAAAAGGAACAAGAATAAGAAAGAACTTTTCTTCGCATTTTTTAGATTGTTTTTCTTATGTAAGAGACTTGATCGAGAACTACGACCTGAAGAATTCTGATCGTTGCCATGGTTATATATTGGGTGTCATAACTTTGTGTATTTATGAAATAGGTTTTTAGCAAAGAGAGAGAGAGAGAGTGTGAGAGAGAGAGAGTGTGTGTGTGTATGTGTGTGTGTGAGCACGAATAATGAGCAAACAGAAAGGAATATCGACATCAAAGATCGCTAGATAAAGTCTTGAGTTGAGAAATCTTCAATTCTCCGATGTATTAACGCTTTTTGATGATCGATACTTTCAACATCTCACATAATTGTGGAAATTTTCAAAGGGAATTAATCTTCAATTTTTGTTTGAAATTGAATTTAAATTAAATCACATTAAATTGTAGGTTATGATTACGGTTTAGGATTAAGTGTCCAGGAATAAGGATTTAGGTGTTGTGGTCAAGGTCGATGATTAAGGTCTAGTGTCAGGCCTAAGGCTACGATCTAGGATTAGGGTCCAGAGATAGGGTTATTCGATCCTATGAATTATTCAAAATATATTTGTTCCAATAAACGATTTTAAGTTTTATTTCTTGCAATAAATCATTTCAATTATGTTTATAAACAAATTAGGTTTTTGGAAGCAACTTCAAACTGCTATATTAATGTTTTATTTCCTCTTTCATTCTATTCTTTCTGTAAAAGAGATGTTGGCGTTGACTCTTGAACAGAGTTTTAGACGGGAGTTTTAGGCGCCAAATTGCATCTACCCCATTCTGGAAGTGACTACGTATACTGAAGTCTCAAAATTGGGTATTTTTCTGCCTTCTTTCCGAAATGATATTCCGATTACTTTGTATTATACGATATTGTCTATAGTCTCGAGAAGGGTCATTACATTCAAAGAATTTTTCTGACGATTGAATTAGTTGTTTGTGCTGTTAATACAACATTTCAGTCGATCCATTTTACGGCATTAGTACCTTTGAAAAAGACCGTAGAATCAATCTGCTGAAACCTCGTATCAACAACACAGACAACAACAAGGAGTTCAGTTGTCCAAGAAAGCAGTTCTGATAATCAGATAATTTTTCCTGCTTCATTTTTTTTTCGTTTTTTTTTTAATAAATGCAAAAAGATGAACATAACTATGAATAAGTGATAAACCTATATATGATTAACACTGTTTTTACCAGCAGTTACTCAAATGAAGAATGTGTAGCTCCAACACTCCTGACGGGAAGGCTTCTCGGGTGTTTAGAGGAGCAAAGAACAAAATTGGCCAAATAAAAGGAAAATAAATAAAAAGCATAAGCATTGGAAAGAAGAAGAAAGAAATAAAATCAAAGGAGTAAATGTGAAATTAGAGAAAAAATCAATTAATCAATGAATTCCTGGTAAAAACAAGATTCAAATAAATGTTTAGAGCGGTAAAGTCTTGTATATCGATACGTTTCAAATACTATATTCCTCTACGGATAATCTGTTCAAAGAAGATTCAGTTCCCAATGAGAAATATATCATCCACGTATGCAGCTATGTTTAAAAACATCTTTCATGATAATTGTGTTAGATAATACGCATCTGGATTTTTTAGCTCAAAATTGTCAGGGAAAGTGCATCTTATATGTTGAAAAATGGTAGCTCCAGGAATATATGCACGACCTCCTCGCTACAAAACCGATACTTAGCAAGATAATCTCGCAGACCTTTACCATTGTGAAGACTACAATCATCTTTAGATGCCCCACACTTGTGATCTTGTGCCAAACTACACTAAGCTGATTTTAGTGCTTGGGGAAAATGAGGGAACGTAAGGCTGACGGCTCGAGGAAGCATAGCTACCCGCTCATCTAAGCCAGCCTGGATTATGTAACTGTTAAATCTATGAGGTGTGCCTCCAGGGATAAACAAGTTACATAGTTTGTTGGTAGTGATAATTTTGTGGAAATCATCAATAATAGTGTTTGATGACTGTTTATAGTAGAAGCTGAGATCTTTTTTTAAGATTTTGTCTCGGCGAATATAGGAAAAACGTAGGAAATGGTTCTCAATACGTCATTTCGAAGCTTATGACATCTATAAGGAGAAGGAAGCAAAAAAGTCTCCTAAGTTGCTTGCAATATATATATATATATATATATATATATATATATATATATATATATATATATATAATTATTGTGTCATCCACAGACAGCTGTATTGTTGTATTACAACTCATCAGTGTGGCTATGGACGATCTATTATCCCATCTAGTACCACAAGGCAACATTGAAACCTTCGCTTCAGACCTGGAGGCCGATATCCTACCTCTGAGGCACGGGACTGGGCGGCCAGTAGGGCTGAATTTAAGCGATATATTTATTTTACCTTAAATTCCCCATCCACCAGAATTCTCTCTCTCTCTCTCTCTCTCTCTCTCTATATATATATATATATATATATATATATATATATATATATATACTGAAGAAAGAATAAAATCACTACCGTGGCTCAATGTTTGTGTATAGAGCACTTTATTATATAAACCCATCAAACATCGTGCACTGAATTACTGATTTGAACTTTGGTTTATATTTGAAATATTTTTTCTTTAAATTCCCAAAGCAGTTACATAGTAAACAACTGCTGACTCCAACGGGGGTAACTTTACTCATAGTATCATAATAACAAAGTATACGCAAAACCTCAGAATATATACAGAAGAAAATTACATAAATTGCATTAACAATTAATACGAAATAAGTGATAGAAGAGACACAAATGTTATTCTAATGTTTAAAGCTGTAAAAATATGTATATGTATATATATATATATATATATATATATATATATATATATATATATATATATATATATATATATATATATACACACACAGTATATGTGGTACATATCAGGCTAGCAATATAATATAATATAATAATATATCAATAATATAAAGCCACTTCTGAAATGCATAGAGTGCTCGATACATACAGCATTTTAATCATGGAGTTTAGTTGTTTCAGAGATTAGATTCGCCTGATGAGGCTCGAAGAGGGCAGAAACATGAGCTAGTTCGTGTAGCGAATCCACATTCTACTATGTATATATATATATATATATATATATATATATATATATATATATATATATATATACACACACACACACACACACACATACATATATACGTATATATGTGTGTGTGTGTGTGTGTATGTGTTGCGCTGTGTGCATTTTTCTATTGGATTGAAAAGGTTCAGGGTGTTAGATATTTCCACATGATATTACGTGACCCAAGCATCCGGAATAGGGGAGGGCAGGCTAAAAAGAGACAGAAACGGGAGTAAGCTAATCAAATAACGGAGCCAATCTTAAATTAGTTATTCACAATCAATTAGTCACAATTTAATGATTCTGATCAAATACTTTGGAATGTTTTAATATGAAAGAATTTAACACTTTAAATAGACCCTCGGGGCCTCGTTTGATCTGCGATTCTTTTCTTATTTTTTTTCTTCATTTGATGTTTTTTTATCTATCTTTCCTGTTTTTTTCTTTATTTATTCTTTTATTTTTTATTGTACAACTCCTTCGTTTTCACTTTCTTTTCTCTCTTTTTTGTGCCTTCGCTTCTCCTTTTTTTTCTTCTTCTTCTTCTTCTTCTTCTTCTTTATTTATTTTCACTTTCTTTCCTTTTTTTTTCGTGCCTTTGCTTCTTCTTCTTCTTCTTCTTCTTCTTCTTCTTCTTCTCAAATCTCTACTTCTTTTTTTACTTTTTTCAATCATTTCCTTTGGTCTATTTTGTTTTCTTTATTCCTCTTTTGTCACTATTGATACTACTGCAGCCTTGAAATATTTTTTTAAAAACTTGCCTTCACAATAACTGAACAATCAGATCGTCAAATTTTGAAGTCACATAAAAAAAAAACAAAAAAACCATTCATTCGAAGAATAAATATGGCCCGAATGAATTCTTTTCATGACATCACTGGCGTTTTCCACTGTGAAACACTTGAAATATCGTTAAAATGAAACGAAAAACAAAAAAAAAGCTAACATCTAGATTCTGGAAAAATAAAGCCCCCCAAATTATTTTTTCCGAAAATCTGAAAGATATTCTGAAGAGGGATCTGCTGGAATACAGATGCCAATTTTCAAATCTGTAGACAAAACGGTACGTCCAATAGCACTGGAAAACGCACAAAAGCACAGAAATAAAAACACGTGCATTTAAAGGGATAGAACTCTTTGCCATCTTTGGAGGCTCCGGTTGTTCAGCTCTTGCAGTTGACATTGCTTTGAGTTTTACTTTTGCAGCTTGTTTTTCTTTTGTTTCTTCCCCCTTTCTACTTTCTTGACGACTCCCTTCCCACTAGGTTCTCTGTTCCTCTATCTCTTACGTAATTGTTCTGTATTATTAGATGGAGAGACCAGCTAGACAAGTTCAGGAAGTACTGGCTCCGCGACGCCCATGATGGAGAATGGTGGCGAATCCTGGGGAAGGTTTATGTCCAACGACGGACGATAAAAGACTGATGATGATATTCTTTAGATTTTGTAGATTTAAACATTTTTATTTTCGTTCCGATTCTCGTATTTCTTTTTCGAATTTTATACAAATTCAAAGTTACTAATTTTCTTCTTCTCCTTCTTAATTAATGCTCCCCAAAACAGACCCGTTTAATTGCTGTTGCAGGGTTTACTTCATTCATGTTTTCTGACATTTATAAGCATATATATATATATATATATATATATATATATATATATATATATATATATAAATCCACCCAGCCCCAACCATTCTTAGTTGAAACTTGAGATTTACTCACACACACACATGCACTCAGGCCCAGACATTTCAAAAGGCAAGCAAAGAGAATTGTAAATTAAATTTTATGGATATGGTTGCAAACAGGACATTTGAAAAGAGAAACTGAATCTCATGACGATCCAGTACAATCCAACGGAAACCGACTATATTAAAGCTGAGTTGCAAAATAGTAGATGTTGACAAAATATAAATAGAGGAAAAACGCTCAATTATATTGCATGCAAATGCAGTTAATTAGCTTAGAACATACGTTGACATGGACAGTTAACAAATGTGTTTCACAGGGAATTGTGCAAACGCCCGAGTTTCAACTATGCAAACAAATAGTATATGCATTTTTTTCGAATTCTCATGGAGTTTGATTTACAAAGGAATCGCCCACTCTAGGCCAGAAGCTTAGATCCACCTTTTGTGAAGGAAAAGAAAATCTGTCTGATAGTGGATGCCGTTCCAGCAGACTATAGAGTTTAAAAAGGAAAAGAATGGTAAAAAATGTTTAGGAAAACAGTACAATAAGATGATTTGTGTTATTTATGCTGTTTCCATAACATTTCAGCGACCTTTTTCAGATGTTCTATCCTTATGGAAATAGGGTGTCTCTTTTACCCGTAGTGCAAAGCAAAAAACGGTTGAAATCAAGAGATGGAGACTCTATTATTCCATTTACATAATACATATGAAGAAGACCGAGAAGGCAAGAACAATACAAATAACACTGTTCAATTGAAAAAAAAAAAATCTTGGAATGATAATGACATTTTCTCAAAATCAGTTTTTTTCTTCATCGTAAGGATAAAGTGATTTTCAACCAACCAAATCCGTAAATAGATGCCACCGTTGAAAACTATGAATAATGTAGGATTTTTTTTCTTAATTCGCAATCACATGTTCACTCCCAAGTTTTAAAGATGCGTTTTTGGAATTTCCACGGATCTTACTAAAATTAATAAAAGCCCCAACAAAAAGCGGTTATTGTAACACTAATAATACAAGTCAAAGTCTTTCTCCTCCCCTGACATTCTGTGGGTGATATGTATTCATATTTCTTCCCGTTCGGAGGCAGTATCGGTTGTGGGGAGATCGGGTTTAAAAGGTGCCATTAAGCACGCTGACTGAATTCACACCGCCGCCCACTCACATCAAAAATGAAATAATGGTTGCATTCCGAAACCTGGTTGGTGGGAAAGCTGAACACAGAAAAAAAGAAATATGGTAAGGAGTGACAAAACTCACTATGGCAACAGCCTGGTATTGACTCACCGACAGACAGAAATTGGTTTTACCATAGATTAAATGACTTTTACAAGGTATCAACATCCGTGGAAGAAGAGTAAAACTCTTCCTTTTTGGAGAAAAAGAGAGAAAAAAAAGGAAAGTGAAAACATTTATTTTTAATTTCAAACTAAACTTAACCAAATAATTGAAAAATTTTAGATGAAATTCCCTAACATTAAAAAAAATCATAACTACAACAGTAATAGAAAAGGTGCTTGGCTCAGAGTGAAAGTCGGCTAGTCGGTCAGACTGAATGCACCTATGATACCAAGTTCAGACTTCATGGTTCTCTCACAGTTATGGCCTTATGTTACACTGAGCAAAGGTCAGTAATTAGCAGTAGTTGACAAGCGTCAGATAGATCATCAGCTAGTACAGGGATATTTTGAATAGTGTAGTTTCGATAAGTACAGGTTTTGATGTAGTACGGTTATGGTATTGATGTACAAACAAATGTGAATAATCATGCGTTGGAGAAAAAATGAATTATGATAAAACCTTGAACAATGTGGTTTATGGAAGTACCTAGATTTTTCGGACAAATTAACTGCATTATTCAACGAATATCTGTATGGTCAGTTTGATCCTGTCCAACTGGTATGGTCTTGTGTCGTATTAAACAAGGATCAATAGGTATCTACAACACCGATTTTCTGGAACCAATGCATCCTCCCAATAGTCACTTATGGAGCTGAAACATTGAACCTAACCAAGAGACAAATCTGCAAATTGAGAACTATGCAACGTTCACATGAAAAAATACGGTAGGCCTCACATGGAAGGTCAGCACAGTACATCCGAGAAAAGACAAGAGTCAGGGACATCATAGAATCCATTAAAAATCTCAAATGGCAGTCGGCTGGCCATGTTGCACGAATGGCGGGCAACCGATGGACATCACGACTCACGACATGGATCCCCCGAGCTCACATGCGCAACCGAGGCCGGCAGAATATTAGATGGAGAGACGAGCCAGACAAATTCAGAAAGTGCTGACTCCACAACGTCCATAATAGAGAAGTGTGGCGAATCCTTGGGAAGGTCTATATCCAACGACGGACATTGAAATGATGATGATGATGATGATGATGATGATGATGATGATGATGATGCCCACATTGTTGTTTTGATTCTTCTGCAGATATCCAGTTCTTGGAGTGATTCATTTTCTTTGCAAAGGTCTTCAGAAGAGTCCCAACTCATCCAGTGACTACATCTCTGAATTTCAGTTTTTGGTATTGATTCGATTTTCCGGTTTGTTTGAAAGGGATGCTGCGATTGCCAAACAGGAAAATAGAAAAGGTTGGAGGATTAAAAGAAAAAAAATATTTGTGACCCTTGCAAGATCTGATTTGTTTAGTCAAAAGATTACTCCCTCTTCAGAAAACTAACGTAACATTACATTCGGATTCATGCAGTAGTTAAACTTACGCGAGACCAAATGCAACTGGTACGGAAGGCTAGAAATAATAACTTTCATCTATAAAATTCAAGCCTCCTTCATTGTAGACCGACAATCTAATAACTGAAGTGACATCTGTCACTTTCATTGTTACTGCTTATATAGTTACTCTATAGATAGATGTAATGGTCTACTGTATCCAGTTTGGCATCTTTGATTTTGATTGTTATGTCTTTGTCTTCAACATGTCCGTTAAAAGAATCTCCATGAAATCCTCAGGAGAAGAAGAAATCAAGCCAAGAATCAGTCTAGGTTTGCAAGTTTTCGGCAGGGCAAGCCCAACCTTCAAGAACTAGAAAGTTGCACTATTAGTTCTATAAAGAAAGGTATATAACCAGCATTCCAATATAAAACCTTACCAAAAAACCGACGTTTAGACTGAGAACCACGCAATTTCCACAGGAGAGAATCATGCTCAACATAACATGAAGAGAACACAAGACAGCACAATATATTAGACGGAATAAAATAGGAGTCCAAGATATCATAGTATACGGTATGATAACTCGAATGGCAATTGGCTGGTCATGCTAGAAGGATGTCAGACAACTGATGGGCACTACGATTCACTACGTGAATCCCCAATGATCACGTGCGAAAACTAGGTCTATCAGTATATAAGATAATGTGACAACAGAGCTGAGTTCAGAAAGTATGCACTCCGTTCAAAAAGTGGGAACGCTAAAAGGCTGATGAGGATATTGTTGGATCTTATTTTGGGTAAGTATCATTCTGGTGGCATCATTACTATTATCATCATCATCATCATCATCATCATCATCATCATCGTCGTTGTTGTTATTATTGTTATTATTATTATTGTTATTATTATTATTATTATAGTTATTATTAATTTTTTTTTTTTTTTGCTGACAAAAAAAATGTTTTTTATCCTGGCAACATAAGCCATAAGATGTGACATGCTCTTGAAAAGAAAGATAACATCGACCAACCAAAATAATGTGTCAAAAACAAAAACTTGAGGAAATACAGTTAACATCTAATCGTGGATAAGGCATTGTTTCATAAACTTGGATAATATTTAAAAAGGAAAGTAGTAAAAAAAAAAAAAAAATTTCGAAATACTGGACTTCTAAATACTATTGCTCCAACCCCTTTCTTTTCACTAAAAGTTACGAAAGACAATTTGCCTTCAAGTTGATGGTAATAATTTCAGATTTTCTTTTTCTTCTCATTTCTTTTCTTTAAATTTCATATATCCGGTAAGTATGAAAGAGAGTTAGTTCCTACTTGTAATAAGTTGGATCTGAATGATGAAATCACGAAGTGTTTTTTAAAGTATGCTTTTATCTGAATCAAATATGTTTCTTTCTTATTATTATTCATCTTCTTCTTACTCTTCATACTTATTGAAGAGCCCCGTCATTGCCGTAATAGTATCGTATTTCCCACCAATGCTAAAGGTTAGGGTTCAAGCCCAAGAATAACAAATAAGATTTTTAATGCTGATTCTGAAAGCAGAAAGGCTCTTCTCACTTGGAAGATTAGCGTAACACAATAATCCTTCCTTTTTAGCCTTGTGCAGTACCAAGCTGAACTGAGTGAATAACTAAAGTCTCCAGATTTGAACCTCGTAAATTCTGAAGCCTTACTCTAACAACTAAGCTTAACCAGTTAGGAACCAATAACCAAAACTGTCAACTTAGCATTCTCTCAGTTTTCAAGTTGGTCTGGCTGGCTATTATGTATGTATCACGCGTACAAACAAAACCAATTGAGCAAGGGGGGATGAAATTTTGAACATTCACTCTATGTTATGTCTAGAGTATACACTTAATTTTTGCAAAATTCTCCTCCTAAATACTTTCAGGGGGTTCAGTTTTAAATGTAAGTTTAACCTAAATTGATCCCTCAGTTTGTGCCCGCTTGCTTTTTGAAAATCCAGTGATCAACGCATAACAAAAGGTGAGAGAAATAATGTACAGATTGATCAACGCCTTTTTGCAATCTTTTGTAATCGATTAGATGAGAGAAGCGATTAATTCATTGATTACACTTTTTCTCATTATTTTTAATTTATCACCCTCAGAATTGCTGTCAAAAGATGATGGTTGTGTGATGGTTTCTATTGAGTGACTAACCAGACGTCATTTTTATTGTTACTGCTGATACCGTTCGTTCATTGTTCCTGTTGCTTTTATTGACAAAAAACATCTAAATTGTACTCATCAAAATTTCATTTGTTGTTAAAGTGTTTCATTTCCTAAGTGAAACCTTATATAATTCAGAGACAGTGAATGCTGGGGGAAAAGAAAAGAAATGGTTCACTAAGAGAAGAAAAGAATGCAAAAAGGTACACATTGCAAATTAAAGCAAAGAATGCGATTAAGAGGAAATAGGGACTCCATGTAAAAACAAAAAAAAAGAATATGAAGGAAAAGAAAAAAGAAGTTTAAAAATAACTGCAGCAGTCGTCATCGAGAGAGAAATAACTGTTCACTCAACTCACAATAAATTCAAAGGAGAGCCTTCTTTGTAAGATTTCTTTCTCTTTTTTTTTTTTGGAGGGGGGTCTTTATATCACGGTTAATATTCATTAAGCAAATAGATCGACACTTTCATTCACTCTAAGAATCATACATAGCGACACAGAAAGCCCTGGCGGTAATAAAGAAAAAAAAAACAATACTGCAAGTTGTATTTTAACCCGTCTGCATTTGAACCTACTTTACGTTGACATCATTTCGAAATCATGAAGGTTTCTGCCGATCCTTAGCTATAGAGCAGAAACTTGGAACCTGACTGAAAGATTGACCTTCAATCTGAAAAACCAAGTGACGTGCATGAGAGAGGACCATCCACAATATTTCATGGACGGATCTCAAAATTGAAAATCATATTAAAGAAAAAAAGGAGTTGCATACATCATAGAATCCATCGGAAAACTCAAATGGCAATGGGCTGGTAATGTTGTAAGAATGGCAGCCAACTGATGGACTTGATGATTCGGATCGCCAGGGATCATTTGCGAGATTGTGGCCATCTCAAAATGTCGTGACGAATTTGACAAGTTCAGAAAGTTTTAGCTCCTCGACGCCTATGACTGAGAGGTCTGGTGTATCTTAGGAGGGTCCATAACAAAGGACTGAAAAGTCTGACGAGTAATAAATGGTTCTTACAATGTTTTACTTAATGTTTATCAAATTTCGGCACTCATCATCAGGAAAGGAGGGAACGTCAGCAGTGGATTTTGAGACAAATGTTACTGCTCAGTTTACATCCGGAGAATCGACAGAAAACTGTATAGTTTGAAAGAGAATGGCGATTTTTCGAGTACTCGAATTAGCTATGACATAAAAAAAGGCTACTATAATGGACATTCAAGTTTCCTTGATATACACTCACGTGCTAATATGATTATATATATATATATATATATATATATATATATATATATATATATATATATATATATATAGAGAGAGAGAGAGAGAGAGAGAGAGAGATGTATATATATATGCATAAGTATTACAAGGACATGTACCCGGTGAATGTAAACATTTCGTCCCTTTTGCACTTGTTAGCAGCCGACTGTCGGTTGTTTCCTGTGGATTATGAAAATAATCAGCCCATTTATTTTTGAATAACGTATTCTACAATTATCCTATAAGGTCGAACGTTTCCTAAAGCCTGATGGTTCTAACTATTACTACAATGTATGTATAAGAACGATACATCAGATTTACGTCCCCTTTTCCTGAATTACCAAAAGAAATCTGTACGATCACCAGTGTGAGGGGCACGAAATGCTTACATTCACCGGGTACATATCCTTGTAATTCTTATTGTTTATATATTGGTAGCTCTATTCGCTGCGTTAAATCTTGAGCACTATAATTAAACACCTACGACGGATAGAATCTATTTTCATTCGTTTTCTGTTTGTTCACAGATTGAGAGTATATATATATATATATATATATATATATATATGTGTGTGTGTGTGTGTGTGTGTGTGTGTGTGTGTGTTATTGTTGTTGCTGGGTACATGCTTTGATAATAAATGGACAAGATTTGAAAATTCAAATTTCACTGACTCAATTAGAGTTTCACTATTAGGTGTCTATTGAAATAAAACAACAAGAGAAGTATTTTCCTTAGACACCGAATCCCAACTATGGTAGCAGTTTTAACGCAAATCTCTTTTAAGAAGACAGTGTAGTGTCAATTAATCCCTACATAGCGTTTGTTCTCTAAAATACAGACATCTGAGCTAGTTTTTGCTTAACATTCACATCCACACATAAAGTAGCAGCGTCATTATGCCCTAGTGCCAGACTAAGCTAAGCTTTATTAATAATGATAGCAGCAGTGAGAACGTTTCTACCGGTATACCCAGCAAGTGGACCTATTAGGAGAGAAGGTGTACGCCGTACGATTAGTGATGAAAGTTGTTCAAACATTGACTAATTAGGCTGGTCTCTGTGGTGACTAACAGTAGAAATAGCGGTCGCTCAGCTGCTCATGCCTGATACCTATGAAAAGAATTCATTGCTCACGCATCCACTTTCACTTTGGTCTTAGTTTTTCACAATCTTATGTATTTATACATATGAGAGAAATACTGAAAATAACTGGCAACAGGGCGTTGGAGGTAAAGAAATGAGCTGGGTTTTTTTTTCAAAGAACCTTGAAAATGCAAAATACTTAGACAAGGATACTACGACAGAACGTTACTGAATTTGCTTCTCTGTAAGTGCCAATCTAAAGATGATTCTTTTGGCCCAAATATTCTTTCTGTTCAGTCGTTAGATAGCGTTAGATTTTAGTTGGAACTAACATCCTTCAGAAACAATCTGACGGATATCATAACAACATACAATTTTTTAATTTGTTAAAATCGACGCCTTTTGTGTAGAGATTCTAAAATTGAAGAGATGAGAAAATAAACAGCATTATTTTTTATTTTTTTTATTCTAAGGAAGGTTGACTCAAGTGCAAAGCTGATTCGTGCATTTTGTGGAGGAGATACTTTAAATGATCCAATTTGTCAAAAGTGGTTTGCTAAATTTGTGTCGGGAATTTTCGACTGAACAATGTTCTACGATCAGATGCAATCGTAGTAGTGATCAACTCGAAATAGTACTAAGGAATAACGAATCCTATACGACGTAGAAGATAGCCAACTCACTGAAAAAATCCTAATCAAACGTTGAAAATAATTTGCACCACTTTGGTTATGTTAGTTACTTTAATGTATGGCTTCCTCTATTAAGAACTCCTTCTGTAGAATCAGATAATTGATAAAAACATGTACTGCAAGAAATTAGACCGAATCAAAATAGCAATTGACGAAATGTGAAATGTTTTTTTGCTGATCAGACACAAAATGTACAGAGGTTACTTGGAAGCTTTGCACTTTTCTGTCATTATCACCAGATAATGTACCGTCGAATAAGCAATCATTCCAGTCTTTACAGAATTCTCCTAATGAAAAAATTCCAATTTCTTTGAAGACAGCAAAAGCATCTGGAAGGGCTTTTTGTCCAAAACTTTCAATGAAGATAGCAGGAGATAATGGCATGAAACGATAAATATGGTATTCATTAGTTATTGTCAATTTTTTTCTAAGTCTTTTCTTTTTACTTAAAAGAAAAAACCAACCAAGTTTTTACATTACCCAACGAATTCTTTTTTTTTTTTTTAAACTCGATTGATGTAAATTACGAAGATGAAAATTCTTCCATATTTCTTTCAAAATATTCAAGCGTTTGAAATCCACACACTAAAATTATTTACTCTCACGTTAAAAGAACTAGTGAATCATAATTAATTAAACTGATATCACCGTTTCCTACAAAACTTGCGTGCCATGATCCTTCCCAGGAAATGGTGTCAAACGAGCAAGGAAGGGCATACCAACACTGAACATTGTCCCGCTCGTTCGCCCAACCGACCCAGCGATACACAAAGCCCCGACCCACACTAAAATTTCGTTCTCCTCGTCATCACCGTAATGATAATTCCGGCGAGATGCAAGACAAATTTTAATCACCTATTCCAACCCGACATTAATCACCGTTCTAACCCTCCATATCTGAAAAAAAAAACAAATAAAAAACATTTAAATTCATGACAGGAAGGAGGAAATCTTCAGTAAAAGGAGGTTAAAAAAGCCTTTTTCCACTCAGAGTGAAACATTTTTAAAATGCATAATATTTTTCTTTTTTTGTTACCATCGATGATGTTTCTTTAAAAGCGAAAATAATTTTGGAAAAAAAACGGAATATTTGAAAAGGAAAGAACATTTGAAAGCAAGTTATATTTTCTTTTTTTACAACCGTTTTTTGTGCATTTTTTTCGAATTGTTGAACGTGCATTGCACGTCTTCTTTCTATCTTTTTGTTTCTTTCATTTCAAAATCGAGTCGAAGCATTTTAAGTATGCTAAATGCTTAGCAATTTCGGTTTGCACTTTCAAACAAATATCACGACCGTCGTCGCCATCGCAGCTGTTGTTATTAACTTCAATCTGACATGTTTTGGTCTCTCAGCACAAATTCAGGTTAGCGAATGATAAGTACCCAACGAACTAATTTTGGGAAAGTTGACGTTTTCGTTATTTATACAGCTTCAATGCTCAGCGTTATCTTTATTTTGAACGTTAATGGCGAGAATTCAAGCTTCAAGATAAACATGAATCAAACACTGTCGCTGCAAATATCGAAAATATCGGCTTTTGAAAAATGGTTCATTAGGCACTTATCATGTGCAGCCACTCAGATCCATCCCCAATGTAGTAATTGTTATTCTTTTTTTGCTAGAATCATTTTTATGCCAACTACAATTGTTTTGCTATTATTAGTCTTTGAATTCTCACAACAGTAGCAGGTCGTTATTTTACGAGATCAAATGACGGCAACTTTCTTCCTTTCATCTCCAGATCTTTTTTCGGCATCATTGATGATTTGAACAATGTCATAATTGTGTCTTGGTTTCTCGTTTGTTTCTCACACGAATGGCATCTAGTTGGTATTTCTGTAAATCAAGTAACCTCAAGTTTCCTTGAGACTTTAGCACTCATTGCAGATTTTTAGTATAACTTTGCGGTTTCAGTAAAGCTATTGTTTGGATTTTCTGCTATTCTCCCACGGACGTCCAGTAATTCTAACTTCTACACAATACACTTGGGAAGTGTTCCAAACACTTCAATAATGATGGTCACGACTGCTACCTTCATATATCGTATTTTTTTTATTCTTCAGTTCCCTTGCAAGCTCTTTGAGATCAGCCACAACAATAATATCCAATAATTAGACGATCCTTGTATCACTGACTGGGACCGAGTTATCTGTTTGAATTTCAGAAGTTGAGATTATGTTACTTTCTGCTTTTCCCAGACCAGCTTCTCGTTTGAGCAAATATCATTATGTGGTCAAATTCTCGTCGTCTGCTCAATTGTCAGTGGACTTCTCTACGTAGTCCCTCTCTTTTTTGTATTTCTTCAAAGCTAATTTGTCTTTTTTGCTTACTATGAGATAAGCCGTCTCGTATGTTGTCAGAGCGTTCGCAATATTTACTATTCTGTCTTCTGTCAAATCTTGATTCAGATACGGCGTGTTATAATACACTTCTTCTGGGTTGTTATTGAGAGAGAAACTCAGTTTCTCTCCTCGAATGTCTTCGATGCAATTACATTCATTCCGTCTACCATTTCCTACACTTATTGTCTTGGAATGAGCGTCAGGTTTTCTTTCCATTTTGTTTTCTCATCATCATTATTATCATTATTATTATTATTATTAAATAATGACGATAATGATAATAATACAACCATTAAATAATTAGAAGAAAAAATGAAAAAAGAACACGCATACTCATTGAATTTAATCTAATATTTATTACTATTATTAATCTATATCCATGAAAGAATTTAAGAATATATTTGAATTTACATGAGATTATTCTTTTGAAAAAGAAATTACGCATATCATTGTTTCGAACGATGAGAGATATTTTCATCAGTAAAATATAGTTGTTCTTTTACTTTAAACACATATTACGGACAGGAAAACAATGAAGGACACAGGAAAAGTTACACTTCCCCAAAGGGTTCAACCAACCAAGTGAGGATGGTTCAATTTGAAGTATAAATTCATGATATATCGTTCTCAGGTTTGTTTCCAGCAGCATTCACACTTGCTTTATCAAAAATCTAATATTTTTTCAGCGATCACAACCCAACAAGAGGTGGTGTAAGTTATTAATTGATAACTCTCCTTTTTTTTTCAATTTTTTATTGATCACCCCATCGTAGTATGCTGCCAAAATGCAATTGGCAAGACGTAGTTTCTATTCAGTCATTAGCCAGACCAATTATTAGATTTTTTTTATTGGTGATTCCTTTGTTCCAGTCTTCAAATCAAACAACTTGAGTTCAAATTGGTTCTCAAAACAGCATTAACTGTTGAGTAATGGGAATTATATTTAATAATCTACAGAAAAAAATATCTGCCCCTAAGAATAGCGTCCATATGCAGTCGTGGACGACCCTGCAGAAAACGGATCGTCTTTTACACCCGATTTAAGGGTTATCACACGAGTTCTCTGCCTAAATTAGAAGATTCGACTTTTACAAGCAATCATAGTATGCACAAATACATACGTATCACAAATTGAATTTCTCTTGGGTAAATTTGTTCCTGACTGAGTGTCCCATGAAAGTGGCTTTTACAAAGGCTTAATAGGTATGTACTAAGTCTAGCTTAGTCTGGAACAAGTCAATATTGGTGTAATTGTCAACTAGACTAGCATACTAACCATTACCCCGTGGCAAGGCAATCTGAAGCTAGTTCTCTCTTCTCCCTCTTTCCCATCCCCTTCTCTCTCTCTCTCTCTCTCTCTCTCTCTCTCTCTCTCTCTCTCTCTCTCTCTCTCTCTCTCTCTCTGTAGATGTGTGCATAAATATTCAGGCAATTTAGATACGGTGAGACTGTGCTTACTTTATTTGAAATGTAGATGATTGAGTCCTTGTGTCGTTTAGTTTGTCTCAGTACACAAGTTTGTGTATGTGCGTCTACATACGTCTATCTTTGTGAACGTGTGCACTTATTTTTGTGTGTGCGCATGAATATATGCATTGGTTTGTTCGTTGACGTCTTTGGTTGTATAGCTGCATCTAATCTCTATATGTGTGTGTGTGTGTGTGTGTGTGTGTGTGTGTGCAAATGTGCGTTCGGGGTATAGGCGTTAAAGGGTACATCTATGTGCTCGTAAGCGTAAGTCAGCGGGTGTCTGTATGCGTACACGTTTGTAAATGTACTGGCATATGCGTCTGTGTGTACTTGTGTGTACTTCTAGGTTTTGAACGCGTATATACCTCGGCCCAAACGGATTCCGTACGTCTAAGCCTGTCTGTTCACGTATGTGTGTGTGTGTGTGGTTTTGTGTGTCGTTTCTGGCTTGAATGGATTCGTCTGTCAACCTTGTCAACGGAGGCTGTGTAACCAGTTGAGGATATGACAAATCACTAATGTATAATTCATTCCATCACACGACGCGAAAGGCAAAGGAAGATGACGCGATGGGGAACATGGGGGGGGAGAAGACGCATAACAAAGGAAAATGATCAGGATGATGATGATGGTGATGATGGTGACGATCATCATAATGATTATCTGGAGAGAGGAGAGAGGGAGAGAGAGAGAGAGAGATTCAGAATGAAGAAAAGTGAGCATACGGTGATGATGGTGATGATGATGATCAAAAGTGGATACAAGTGGTTGACAAAACCAATCATCGACATCAACTTCATCGGCCTTTTAATGTCCATCGTTGGACGTTGGCCTTCCCCAAGATTTGCCAGATATCTCTATTGCGGACATCGCAGCACTGATATATTCTGAACGTATCTAGATCGTCATGCCATCTTATTCCCAGTCGGACTTGATTTCGTATACGATCTCACAGAATCTACGTTATGAGTTGTGATGTCTTGTGATTGTCTGACTCCCTTGCAACATAGCCTGCCCATTGCTGTTTTGGTTATCTAATTGATTCAATGATATCCCCAACTGTTTTTTTTTTATTCTACATAGTGCTTTCTTATGATCTCTCCATGTGACGTTGAGCACGTTGCATATTTTTCAGTTTGGTCAATCCTCAACTATATCGATAAAAGGTACGGTCGAGTTGTATTCGGCAAACCAGTTTTCGTAACTTCACCAAAGTTAACTAACATCGATCCTGGACATTACCCAGATGGGTAACTGTCTGAGAATACTATGTGCCACAAGCCTGTCTTCCTAGAGTCTTTGAAACCAAGAGAATGGTATTTAATGTATCTGCTAAAGAGTAGGATTAAAGATAACAGGTTGTAAAACCAGGAATAAGAGTCGCCCACCCATAATTCGAAAGGATAAGGAGGGCCTTTAGGTCAACTCCGATATGGTCAACCGGCCATTATCACCATTGAAATTATCGTAAAAAGTATCATAATTAATTTTGTTCCATTTTTTAAAATTTGTATTTTCATCAAATTGTTGGACTTTGTAGTAGAATTTGCCTTATCAAACTGCCGAACTCAAGTCCCTTTCCGACACTCTCATTGAATTACCAAACTTTTTCTCTTTTGCCGCCCCCGTAAACTCTTTCTAAGTTACGTAACTTTCTTTTTATCTTCCCCGCCTCCCTTGCAGTGTCTGTCACACTTATAGTATCGGTAGCAGCCGTCAGCCGAGTCTGTTGTCGTACAGTCATGATAACCGCTGGCAAAGCGACTGGTCTTGAACTAGTGACGATAACGAGGCAGATAACCACGCCAAAAACAACGACGGCAACAACGAGCCAAGTTGGAACACAACGAAAGAGGGAGAAACGAGGGATGAAGGGGAGATAACCGCTTCTGTCGCGAAGACGAATGCAGAGGGCGACAACTGAGATCCGGATATCGATAACAAAAGAGAGACTCGGAGAGGAACGAGTGGGTGGGGGTGGGCAGGGCTTGAGGGGTGAAGGAAGATGCAGAACTAAAAGTTTTTTTGTTGTTGTTGTTGTCAGAGTTGAGGGACAAGAACGACAGTGAAACTGGAAAGGGATAAGAGTCTGGGATCTGCATCTTGGTGATTCATCGCCAGACAACGAACTACCTGCCGAGGTGATAACAGCCGAGACGAGATTGTATCAAATGGCATGATGCATTCTTTCACATCTGCCAAACCGTTGTAGTCCTTCTTCCTTCTTCTTATTGTTTCTTTGTTATATTTCTCTTCTTTTCTGCTTTCGCCCCACCGTTCCTGTTTTTGCAAGAAACAGAGGAAAGAGGTAGTGAAAAATCGGGAACGGGTGGAAAGCAGCCCTCAGCGCTTTGGGAATCACGATGCTTGGAATTAATCAATGTTTGACCGCTTTTGATGCCAATTTCTTGTCTTCAAGAGCCTTGCCAGTTTCAGGATTTGTTGGCATCAAAATGTATCGTCTGCTTACTTCCAAAATCCTTCTTAAGTCTCTTTGTGTTGTTCTGTCTGTTTACAGCCTTTATCATTCTCCGAAATTTGATTTAGGTACTCAGTCAGTATGTTGTGTATTCAAAATCAAGAAAATAAAATGATCAGATCAGGAATTATTGCAAGCATCGCAGAAACATGAATTATGTAAATGATTTTATTATAGGGATGCTCTGAAAAACTGGATATAAGGAATAGTCCATAGTCAGGACGTAAGGTGAGCATTACTGACAGGAAAGGGCCAGTTTATGTAAAATGCAAATACATTGCTAATGATTTTACGGTAGAAGTGCAATGTAAATTATTTTACTGGAGAACTGCATCGAAAATAAGAAAGTTAAGGATAGCAGCCAGGAATTAAGGCAGTGATTTACAAACGTTCCGAATCACGGCACACTTAGTGAGTAAGAATTTTGTCACGGCGCCCTGGAGTCAAAAATTTTGAACGACTGCATTTGCGTTCATTTTGTTCGGTTTGTTAGGTGAAACAAAATAATTGACCGTGTAATTTTAATTCGAAAAAGTCATATATATATATATATATATATATATATATATATATGTTTCTTCTTTTAATAATTGTAATTACTTGTAGAATCGGTGATCGTGTCGTTCACTACAGTTTTTCAAATCATACTGTCAATTTCCATCATTGTTATCGTGAATCAGTGCATTGAATTACGATCTGATCAAATCAGTAAGGTTTTCTTACTTTGTCACTTCAAACTACAACGTCGAAATCTCTGTCTGTCTGTGTATGCACCTCAATTACTCGACAATTTACCTATATACGAAATTGGCATACATCAGATATTTTATTCAGCATACGAGTTAGTGCAGTGTCGTGTCTGAAGTTTATTTGGGATTATTGGTTCTCAAGAAATCGAATGATAAATGAATTTTGAAAAATTACATGTATATTTTTACCTAAGATTATAGGCCTGAATTTAGATATAGAATATCTAAACTGGTCACACTGAAATGAAGTAGCCAAAATACTTTTAAGTCGTAGTGTCTTGAGATGGGTGGAAAATAATTTTAATTGTCTATTATGATATGATTCTCCACATACTGTAAAATCTGACCTCTTACAAACTTGAGCCTCTGGAACTGGTACTGCCTTAGTAGTAATTATATATCAATTAGCTGTTAGTACTTGGTGATGACACAATCGCCCGTACGAATACGACTTACTTGTAAGGCTTTATAATGAGTCAATTCAAGAGCGCAGATAAGCGATTTGGCGTAATTGTTCATTTTATTACCGTAAAGTGGTTCCTGACAAACTTCCTTTTAAATGATTCATTTTTGACGGGTGTTCTTCATTTTACTGTTGATTTTTTTTCCTCTCAGTATGAACAAAAGAAGTCAAAAATTAATAATGAAAATTCTTCATCTCAGAGAATTCAAACAAGACTTCTTAATTTCGCGGGCGTTAATTTGATTGGACAGGAAGCGATCAATAAATTTCAAAGTAGCACTAATTGAACTCGATAACGTTTTCATTAGATTCAAACTTAGCCTGTTGCTTATAGATAGTCAAGGGAGATAACTAGTCCCTGAATCTTCATTTTCCTAATGAAAGACAAACCAATAAATAATGCAAATAAACCGACTGTGTGTAACACTTATATAATTCTTTTTGGAGAACTCAATTCGAAGATGATATTTACACACTGACTGCGGTAATTGGCGAAGAGTAATACTTATCTATTACGAGATAAAATCCTTAACTCATGGAACTGAGTTTCCATCGATCACAATATGACAAAAATTATATCGAATGAGTTATAATATGGCAATGAATGAAATAATTGTTATTCGAAATTGATTGGTAAATGTATACAGGTCTCATTACACCGTCTTATTATATTCTTTTTAGAACTTCATTCTAATTTGGATGAGAACATATGCAATTGTTTGACAAGAAATACGATGCAGAGACAAATTTTTGTCTGAACTTGAATGTCTGTTGTGTGCAGTTCGGAGTTGAAATATTGTTAATTGATGAGACCTTTAGATTACCATTTGCAACTGTTTACTTTGATCATTGCGTTTCGGGTCTTCTCAGCTTTCTTGGGTGTATATTGTGTACCAAAAATATTCGTCTTGATTTGAGGGTTTTTTTTGCTTTTTTTCGCACATTCAATTCGTAAGCTCTTGGACCATTCTCGAATGTAGGTTGTATCGTGTAATTGACAAATCTTCAATCTATTTTTTTATATTTAATTATATTTCAAAATGTAACTTTCCCTTCTGCTTTGGTGCCAAAGACAGATATTTTCAGGCATTGTGAATTTTATTTCTGAGCTTTGGAATATGAAGTCTTCGATATTCCCGAAGCTTTTCTCAGTATAAGTTCAAGTTCTCTAATCTTATATTGGTGCCCATAAAGTCGTTGTCTATTCTATTTCACCGTTTAGACAAAATGCAGATAGGGATGTCAAAAAATTCGGTATATTTCAAGTATTTTATAATTTCAAATTTGATCCAATGACAAAATAGTCGCGTGAAACTGTGAAAAACAAATTCACTGGACCAGACGACTTTTTGTCGCTTGGATCCGTTAGGAGTCGAATTTTATAAAATATGTTAATGGAATGATCAGCGATGTCTTCTTGCAAGCCATCAGGACAACGCTGTGAGTTAGATTCTTACTGGGCTCCTCACAAGTGTCGTCTTGTGCAAGATCAAGCTAAGTTTAGTAAATTACCGTATATATTTATATATTTACAGTCATAGATGGATCAAGGTGGATAGATAGATAGATAGATAGATAGATAGATAGATAGATAGATAGATAGATAGATAGATAGATAGATAGATAAACTCATGGTTGGCTAGTTAGATGGGTGAATAGGTAGATAAATTATCTCTCTTGACAGACCATATCATATTGTCTGGAATTTCCAAACAAATAATTTCGACAAGACTGATCATTTGCTTCTCAGTGCATTCAGACCCTTGTAAAATAACCCTATGTCCAGTAGCTATAAATATCCACTCACTACAAGTCTGGCCGAAAACTGATTAGGTAGCCTGCAGACTACATTCTTTCGAAGGAACCTTGGCTCCATTTGCAATCCAACGAGCGGTCATAATTTCCCGAGGGCCCCATGAATAACAAAAGATAGAAGAGGAAGCACAGATATGTAAAAATGACGTTTCTCTGGCGACGTGTATGGGACTTATATAAAGGTAGACAAGATGTGTACACGAAATGACCATGTTATTGAATATGACAGTAGGAACGAGGAGAAAGGCTCCTGAGCGACCAGCTTGAGAAACTAGATCCTGATGAGCGCTCATGGCATAGTTGCAGACGGTGATCAAGGTATGTGTAACAAGCCTGAGTATGTAGCAAGCCCGAATGCATTAGGAATCTATACATAGTTGAGGCGGACCCAAGTTGCAACGCATTTGGATACCGAGATATATGCATAATATACCAATATAACTGATATTTGAAACTAAGTTTAAATGAAACAACAAGCATTTGGGTTGGATAGAAAAGTGGATCAATCAATAAGTACGTAGCTCGAGACAGAGTGTTGATCTGGATATTTATCTGAATTTTTCCTGTATAATCTTCGACCGGCATCATTAATATTCACCTTGGAATTATCTTCATAGGGAAAAGTGGAAAGTGTACACATATTTGTTGTGTAAATAATTACCTTTTGTCATCAATGCGTTACTTACTAATAAACCTACGTGTGCGTATATATATATATATATATATATATATATATATATATATATATATATATATGATTATACGGTTATATTATGTAGAACTCTTACTTGAAATGATTTCTCGTCTTTACACTGTTAATGTATCACTTGGCCTAGACAAAGTAAACAGAATGAGCAATTAAAGAAGATAGGTCTGCTGTTTTGGCCAAATGATATATTAACCGCGTAACGACAGGGGATCACTTCAAATGAAGGTTTGTATATAATGCAGCACAATTTATAATGATTCCGTTAGATTGTACGTATCTATTTCTTATATTTATATATATATATATATATATATATATATATATATATATATATATATATATATATATATATATATGTGTGTGTGTGTGTGTGTGTTTGTGTGTGTGTGTGTATGTGTAAAAGAAAGCGGGGGGAAGAAAGAGGCTCTAACCAAATTTCAGGGTATTTCACCCCAAGAAAGTTCTTTTCTTTGTTTTGATTATAGTAATCACACTTAGTTTCCGCTGTCTCCTTCGTAGTAATCTCCTCCAATATGTACACAGTAGTTGCAGCGGTTCATCTGAAATAACATGCACAAATCTGTACTCTACTCGTTTCACATTCATGTTGTTCGATATATCTCGAACGTTTTGGGAACATCTTGCACATATCTATGTATAAATATACCAATATATCTACCGCCTCTCTCTCTCTCTCTCTCTCTCTATATATATATATATATATATATATATATATTTGTGTGTGTGTGTGTGTTTGTGTGTATATATGTGTGAGTGTTGTAATTCAAATCATATATGGATATATGTAAATGAATGAAGGTATAGATATAAACACAAAAGCCAACAGTATTTATGTTCTCATAAGGCAGCAATTCACCATGGAATTTCCTTGGATTCTGCTTGTGTGTTTAATTGTGCTTGGGGTTAAGGAGAGGGCAACTGGTATACACTGATTGCGAATAGATTATCCTTTTCACTTAACTTCACATAAATCGAAGCAGTTTTCCTTTGTTGCCATTCTCCCCTTTCTCTGACTCACAAACCACAGCTTAAAAGGAAAGACAGAACGAAAGAAGAATAAAGGAACAGGGGAAGAGGGAGTGAAAGAGTGAGAGGAAGTGAGAAAAAGAGAAAGAAGAAAGTGAGAAAGGACTTGAAGAAATAAGGAAAAGGGTAAAGAAAGGAAGAAAAAAAGAGGAAGACAGAGAGAGAGAGAGAGAAGAGAAGTATGGAAGAAAGAAAAAATGAAGAAAGCGAGGAAGTAAGAGAAAGAGGAAGAAAGACAGAATATGATTAAGGGAGAGAGGGAAAAGAGAAAAAAGACAGACGGAAAGAGAAAGACAAAAAATGAGAGAAACAGAAAGAAAATAAGTACGAAAGAAAGAAAGAAACAAAGAAACAAACAAAGGGAGAGGAAAAAAGAGAGAAAGACAGAGGAAAATGAAAAATAAAAAAGGAAGTGAAAGAAAGGCAGAAAAAAGACAAAGTGAGGCAGTGAGAGAGAGGCAAAAGAAAGAAAAAAAAAGAGAGAAAACAGAAAGAAAGAGGACCAAGAACCAGGATAAAGAAAGGATGAAAGGAAAGAAAGGGGAGGAGAGAAAGAAAGAAGGAGAGATTAGAAATGAGAAAGTATGAGAGAAAAAGTAACAGAAATGTGAGAGGGAAGAAGGATAGATTTATATTAAGGCAGAAAGTAGATAAGTTATAAGAATAAAGCAGTAAGACAAAAAGAAAGAGAGAAATAAGGATCTTGAGCATGGCAGAGAACAAAATAAAGGAGAAGTAGATTAAGAAAGGAGACATTACAGAAGAGAAAGACAGAGAAAAAAAGAAAAGGGGATAGTAAAAAAAGGGGGTAAAAGGAAGAGATGGATTGAGTGAAAAGGTAAAGAGAGGAAGAAATAAAAATTCGAGACAGAGGGAAAAGCATAAGGAAAAGGAAAATTGAGTGACTAGAATCTAACCATACAATTAACGTATATTCTAAATTTTTCTGTCTGTTCGTTTGTTTATTTATTGGTTAATTTCATTGGTTGATCTACCTTCCTATCATGACAACAATAGAAATTGCATCATGGGAACTCCCAAGACTTCACGTCTGCTCATTACACATCAAAACAGCATGAAATAAGTTGAGACTTAAAATTAGGATATTTGAATTATTAAAAACAAATTACCTAATGAAATAGCGTTAGGTTCCTTTCCGTCGATCCATACGTAAAAATAACCCAGTCATTTTTGACGGGTATATTTCTGTGAAGTGATAAGAAACAAAGCTAGCCTTCCAAAGGAAAATTAAGAATCATCACCACCATATATGCAGATTCATACTTTGTAAATCAAGCAGCTAAGGTGATAAAATAGAATTACTTTAGTGGAAATACTACCAGGATAGTGAGTCATTGATTTATGATTTAAAAAAAACATGAACACAATCTAAGAGACCTATTTAGCACAAACTTTCATTGAAAAATGAACCCTCAATGAAAAATTAATAAGGGAGAAGGGTTCAGAATATTAAAAAAGAGTTTATTCCCCATTTATTGATATTGATATCAGAACACATGAATAATCTCAACCAAACAACAGTGAATAACCGGTCTTTTGTGGGTAGAGAGGATTAAAAAAAAGGAAAGGTTAAGAGAATGAAGAACAATGAGACGAAGAAAAAAGGGTTCGAACAAAAAGAACGAACGAATTCGATAAGGAAAAGGAGGAAGAAAAATTCGATAAAAGTAAAAGAAAAAAGAAAGGGGGAGAGAATAATAGAAATCTAGAAGGAAAGGAATAAAGAATCAAAGAAATAAAAAAAAAAGGAAAGGATGGGTAAAAAGCCCAGAAGAAGAAGAACAAAAGAAAAATCAAAGGGATGGAGAAAGAAAGAATGAACGAAAGAAAAAAAAAAGAAAAAGGGTGAAATGCCCAGAAAAAGAGAAACGAAGAAAGAAAGAAAGAGAGGAAGGGAGAAATGAGGAAAATTGAAAGAAGAGAAAGAAAGAAAAGAAAGAAGGGGAAGAAATGGGAAGGATTGGTAGAAAGGTGTAAAGCTTCGAAGAAGAAAAAAGGAAGAAGAAGAAGAACGAAGGAAAAGAAAGAGGGAAATGGGAAAGATTGATGGAAAGCATACAAGAAAAAGAAAGAAAAAAAAGAAGATAGGCAAACAAATGAAGGATAGGTCGAAAGAAAGTCTTGAAGAAGAGAAATGGTTGACAGAAAGAAAAAAAGAAAGAAAGGTGGCAAGAAAGAAAGAATTAGCGGCGGAGGGGGGGGAGATGAAAAGAAAGTAAACGGAAAAGCAAAATTCCTTTTTCATCTCTCGAATTCCCAAGATGGCCTTCCCGCTCTTTTTCCCACAATATCACTGCATTCCTCATTGATCTTGTCTTTCTTAGCCTCGGCAACAACTTCCGTTGGATAACTTCGCCGCTTTCCCAGGCACTGACGATCTCCACCTTTGTTTGCCGGGGTCGGGACATTACTCCTCCTCTGCCATTCTCCTTTTTCTTAATCCTCCACATCCCCACCCAAAAGGAAACCACCTACCAACGTACTGAGTACTCATTGTCTCCGTGTATCTCAGGCTTTTGATTCGATTGCTAACTTTTTGTTTGCTTCCAAATGTTTACTTTCTTTCCAAGGTTTGAGGTAACCCCTGACCCTCAGATTCTCCGTCCGAAATAAAAACAGGAAAAAAAAACGAAAAAAAACAACACAGACTGAGACGATATTATTTGTTAAGTCAATAGGACTTGAGTTTTCAAGAAACAATGAAAGGTTAAATCAGAACTTGGCTTTTGAAATTAAAGTTACTGATTTGTAGTCCAATATTTTTTTAAGATTACGACACGAAAATAAAGTAAGTGTGAAGTATACATGGTTAAAAATTGAATTACAGTAATCTTTGAAGCATGTTGGGCTAACATGACTAGAAAATCAGTATTCGAAAACTTTGCCCGTATTTGATCACTGACTTCATGATCACTGCTACTCAATACGAGTATACCCCCTCCTCTGACCAAAGTACACAGAGACATCTGCTTGGAGTGCATACAGGGCATTTGCAACCCTCTTAAACCATGGTACTCATTAATGGTAAGGGCATTTAATAGTTGGAACTTCATAGAGGCTTGAGATCAATAGGACATTATGAACAAGGACTAGATGAGACAAGTCACTGCTTAGGTATTCACTAGTCCTTCGCCTGACAACCAATATCTAGATATATTTTGCCTCCATCCCTTGGAAAAAATGGCAGAGGTTCTGGTTTACAGTTCGGTCAAGCTTTGCCAGATACTCCGTCATTCGGCAACAGCCATCTCGTTGGTGTATACAACATCTGATATTCCCAGACGGTCTCCCATCTGGGTAATAAGCAGGCTCTTGCGAAAACATTTTGTGATAAAGTCTTCCGAGGACCAGTGTATCCAATGCAATCTTACCGACGCGAGCACCAGTAACAAAAACATAACTTGGTCTCCACTTAACGTTGTTGATTGGTTATTGAAAAGAGCAATTTTGAATGAAATCAATTTTAACAAAGGCTTAATGATACAAAGAAGAATTAGGTTCATACGGTTTATTGCTAGTCACAAAGACTTAGTAAGGTGCACTTCTTATAATCATCCTGTTCAAAACCTAACAATAAGAAACACTGTGATACCTCAGCAGTAGCGCTTACTTGAGTACAAATAAATTCATCTATACAGGGTCACTATTGTTGAGATTTGTTCATATTAGAGTTCAAATATCCACCACGATTTGAGGCCTTGTTGAATTTTATTTCTGTAAAATACTGTTCACTATGGACATCAATGGAGTCTTTGCCTTCTGTAGGCTAAATAGTCTAAATGTTAAAACGAACGCCCAGTACACAACTTTCAAATAACATTAATAATTTTCATGTCTGGAGCGAGATCGATGCCCAACTCTTATTTCGAAATATGGTTTTGAAATCTCGAATTATATGTGAGTACATGCAGTGGCTGAAAAATTGGTATTTTTGTGTATATGTATGTGATAATGACAATGTACAGAAAACAACAGAAAACTAAATTTTGTCTGAAAGTATTAGTAGCGAACAAATAGAAGATCGGTCAGATTAGTAAGTCAATGAAAAACATCCCATGGTCAACCTCTTTTGGCAGCATGCCGTATTTTGGTGATCAACAAAAAAGTTGGAAAAAGGGATGATCAATGTAGAAGTTTCTTCTCCTCATTTTGTTGGACAATGATCACTAAAAAAGGTCTTCTTTCATCCCCTCCCTAAAAAAACAATCAAATAAAAAAGGGATCAATTTAGCACAAACTAACATTGCAAAATGCCCCCCCCCTATTAAAAAATAACTTTTCTAGTGGTGAATTTAAATAGAAAATTTCTAGACATACAAGGAGTAAATGTCGAAATTTTCCACCCTCAAGCTTCATTGGTGTAGACTACTCACGTGATATATATATATATATATATATATATATATATATATATATATATATATATATATATATATATATATATATATATATAAAATACGTACGTACATATCCAGCCAGCCAGCCAGCCAGCCAGCCAGTCGGACCAAATTGAAGATTTAAGAAACCTATTTCGACGGTTTTTCGTTGACTGTTTTAAACATTCTGTCAAATCGAGTAGCCGAACACTGGGATAAAGCGTGGAAGAGTGATGAAGAAAATGAGAAAAGTAGCAAGACGTCGCCTGAAAACTAAAGGCGTGTCTATCGTGTCTATTTTCGTATTTCTTTTGGGCCTGTTTGTCGCTTTCACTTGCTTTTATCAGCTAATCAATCATCTCTTTCTACATTTAGGTAACGTGTCTTTCTTCTTGGCCTTTTCTTTTTATCGTATCGATCTTAGCCTTTAAGTAAATGATTGTAAACCAATACGTCATGGCCGTAGAATTAGCCATCTATTTTTCTGATGCCTCAAGTCATTTTCAATAATAATTTTCCCGTTATTAACGCATACACTCGTCTATAAGTTGATCGCTTGTATGGGTTAACTCTTGATTTGTGACCAAGAAATAATAAATCAATGCGACGTCCTATGTCCTATGTATACGTTGTTTTCATTTGTCCTATACTAACAACTTATGATGTTTACAAAACACTTTTTCGTGGCATTTGAAAAGTTGAAAGATTACAAAAATCTGCACTAATTCCAGAAATATGTTTCTCTTTTCAGGTGACCACTGCGTAGACATACCAAGTTGTTCAGTGTACAATTTATTTGAAACTATCCACAAAACTATCACCAGAACTGTCATTATAGGTTTCTTCGATTTTTAAGTCGGTCAAGCTAGTCGACTGAGTATGTATGTATCACGCGCACAGGTCGCAGCAATAGAGCTAGAGGGTTGAAAATTTTAACATCTACCAAATATTTTACCCGGAAAAAAAATCTACTTTTCGCAGAATTACCCCGTCCCCCATATGTTTTTTTTCTGTCGGGGTTCAAATTGCAATGTAGCTTTATGCCTGTCTTCAGTAATATTCACGTTCGTTTTTTGTTTTTTGTTTTTTTTAATTTGTACTCTTTAGTGAGCACTCCAAATCGAAAGGTGGGAGAAGTAACTTATCCATCGATCACAAAATTTTTCCAATTATTTTATTGATCGCCCTCAACACAGCCTGCGATCAGAAAACGATGGTCACGTGACTGTATATATTTAGTGACAAATCAGATCTGTTTTATTTATCAATTGTGTACTCCGTGGAATTGTTTTATCTTAATGGTAGCCTATCACGTGCCTCACATTGTGAGATACAATAACGGTAAGGTTTCTGGGGTGGGGTTGTTGACTCCCAACGACTAAAATTCTCCAGCCAATACCCTGTAAATTATCGCCACACCCTCCCCGGTAATTGCTTGGTACGAAAGTATTTTTTTTAGCTTTTTTGCGGGGGTTCAACTTTTCTAGCTTTTCCATTTGTCAGAGACCATAAACCAAAACTGTCGACAAAGGTTTTTTTCAGTTTTAAAGTTGACTCACTATGTCTGTCTCAAGCGTACAGGCTGCACTGAGGGATATGGGGGGGGTGAAACTTTCATCATTTAAATGGGGGTTCAATTTGCAATGTAAGTCAATGGCAAATTGGTCACATAGTTTGTGCCATACTTGTTTTTTGAAAATTCGGACTTTTTCGGTAATCACTTGCCAACTAAAGGCAAGAACAGTAACCTCCATTGATCACAACTTTTTTTCCAATTTCCTCATTGATCATCCTCAACACCGCACGTTGCTAAAAGACGTTGGTCACGAGACAGTTCCTACTGGGTGACTAACCAGACCTGTTCTTAATTTTGTTTTATTGATTTTTTTTCTGGTTTATTTACTTATTCCTTTATTTATTTTGAAGAAAAAAAAAGTAATTTGGGCTTCATTTCCAATCTAAGTTTTCTATTAAGCCCGTTAGCGATTTGTATGGATTCCTTAAGTCAATATCGCAACCTCGATAATGTTTGAACTTCTGACCCCTCTCTTCACAAATTACTCCTCTCTGACTCACACCGCCCACGCCCATGAGTTCATTTGAACAGATATAAAATACATCTTCGCCGCTTTTAACCCTAAAGGAAGTATAGAGAAAAAAGCTAACCCTTTTGTTTCCGTCATCATCATCATCATCATTGTTCTCTTCATCATCGTCTTTGGCTTTATTCTCATCGTCAACATAAAATTGTAACTATCAGTATTATTGACTGCGGCAGGATATTCTCTGACCAGAATTCAATAATGAAAACTCTTTAAGACCAGCAATAAACTCAACTTGTTCATATCACTCTTGTATTTGGTAGAAAATGTGAAAAGGATATTGTTTCTATAGTCTCGTCATTTTGTTAAGCATCTTCACACCTGAGGTTCCGGATGGATTCCGTTGGAGATCAAATGACAGGGAGTATTTTCAAATCTACTATTTCTCCTCAGTATTTACACCAAAATTTTCTCTTTTCGTGCTGTAGACTATAAGCGTTCTGTTGCACATTTGTTCGTTCATACCAGGGGTCTGTTGGTTGTCTCTGGGGAGCTCCAGTACCATCTTCAGTATTCTTGCCAATCACAACATTGCTACGGTTTCCACAATGTACACTCTTCCTCAAAGCTCAAGTTCTGCCTGTTTAGTTTCTTGCATATTTGGTACGGTTCCAAACGCGACGGTTATTGCTGGCATGGCCCGAACCTTGTGTTCACCATCTTCTTCATTTCATGGGCGAACTCCTGGTTATTTTCTATATTTTCAGAATCTTTTATCTTCCTCCTGTGGTCTTAATGGAACAGTCACGTCTATGATTTGAAAGACTTTTATTGATCACAATGATTATGCACCGGCAGCTTCACACCGTCTGGTAGCTCTTGTTCAAGATCAAGAGATAGCAAGTCCCCTATATGTAGAACACTTTCCTCAATACTCTGCCAGTGTTATTATGGTATAGGTAGATTTTCTATCGAATTTCCAGTTCTTCAAATACTTGTATTCATTGAGTTTTTAAAACAGCCAGATCTGGTGGCTTTCACTTGCAATCAAGTGACAACAAGATTTTTCAAATTACCAGCACTCTTCACTATATCATATCGATTTTGATGATGCTGTAATCTGGATAGTTTTATTCTTTTCACAGATTTTTAATTATTCCAACCATTTCGCCAAGCTTTTTGGATTGTACAGAGTATCCCATCGATGATGAGTACAATCATGAACCTCATATTCCACCATTATTCTGATTGTCTGAGAAGGTCGTGACGTTTCCTTAATTCTCCGATATCTTTTGGTTTCTCTCGGTTCCCCGCTCGAGGATACCAGTCATTACCCGACGGATCTTTCTATGGTTTAAAATGGCTAGATTAGATCCCCTGACTCTCACAGAAGTTTATGTTTCCTTTCATTTATAATAATTTTACGACGTCTTTCCAGAATTGGGATTCTAGGGATCACATATTTCCAACCTTGCTCTCCACTGTTATTTTCCTCTTTACAGCCCGGTCCAAATTGAACATAGCTGGAAAGTGAATGCTTCTGCATAACTGTTTTGCTACATCTCCGATGGCATTTCTTATTCATCATCATCATCATCATCATCATCATCATCATCATCATCATCATCCTTTTAGCGTCCGTCGTTGAGTATAGACACCATCCTCAATACTCGCCAGACCTCTCTATCATGCGAGTCGCGAGGCTAGTATTTTCTAAACCTATTCAGTTCGTCTCGTCATCTTTTCTTCCTGTTTTTTTTTTTTGTTTTTTTTTAACTTTCATTTACTTCAGTCTGGAAGAAGGAATTATCCAAAGCAGACATTCATTGTAGGATCATTATCATTATACCACTCTCTTTGTCTTTCCTTCTTTAATCTTCTTCTTATTCTTATTCTTATTCTTATTCTTATTATTATTATCATTATTATTATTATCTCCCCTTTTTTTCTTCTCCTTCTTCTACAAACACATTCACCAACATAATGTCTCCCATACTTGTAATCTGGGTGCGGCTTGTTTGGACGTAGAAGTCTCCAGTTTGTCAGTGACAGGGTTTTTAGAAATTCGTTCCTTCGTAAAAGATATTTACAGAAAATAATTCAACGGAGTCGAAGCTCTTACCGCAATTTCTGAGATATTTTGATAAGGATAAAAGAAAGACGTCTTCCCATCTAGCATTCTATGGGGGCGTTCTTGTCAAAATTAATCTTTTGCCTGACCATCCCGAACCTACACAGCAAACTGCAAACTCAATTCGAAGTAGACGAAGTATTAGAAACCGTCAACCAAAACTGTCAACAAAACTGACAACATAAGTTTCTTGAGTTTTCAAATCCATTTGCCTGGCTATTTGTCTCTCCCTATCTATCTATCCATCTATCTCTCTATCTCTCTCTCTCTCTCTCTCTATATATATATATATATATATATATATATATATATATATATATATATATATATATATATATATATATATATATATATATATATATATTCCATAGGAATATAACACTTTAGAGGATGGGGAATATATGCTAAATGAATATATGGCTTATATTCAACTTTACTGACCGTCCAGTTTTGTGGCGCAGAGGTAGGATACCGACTTCCAGGTCTGAAGCGAAGGTTTCAATCCTACCTCGTGGTACTGGATGGGATAATGGATAGTCTATAGCCTCACTGAAGAGTTGTAATACAACGAAACACCTGTCTGTGGATGACAAAAAAAAAAAAATATATATATATATATATATATATATATCACGTGCAGAGGCCAACTAGGATGAAACATTAATCATTTACTCCTTTTTATACCTAAAAACATAACGTTGCCTTTTTTTTTAATTCGGCCTCCAAGTATATTTTGTGAGAGTTATAGTTCGTAATGTAAGTCCAAAGTAAGCTTAGTTAATGGTTTTACAAGCCTTTTAACTCTTAATAAATCAAATTATTTCAGTCGGAAAAGTAAGACTAATAAAGTTACATTCTTGTACAAAGAACTCTTATAGTTTTGTAAGCTAAATAATGTTTTGTTCGTTAGTTTCCCAATATTTCACGTTCATTTTTTATTCTTATTCTATGTACTATTATGTATATCCTGACATACCAGCACAATTTATTTTTCAGATACATGATGATGAGATAGATAGAAGATAAGAGAATTTTCATTTGACTAACATAAACTATAATGAAAGACAAATTTAAAACTGAAAACAGCAAATCAAAAACCCATAACAGCAATATAAATGTCGTTGCTCAGAAAATGGTGCCGCTAAAGACCACAAGAAGCAAAAAGTAGCGATTAGCGATGGTTGTGTCTTCTCATGTTAAATTTTCTCGTCTAAATTATGGTGCATATTATGTGTCATGGCACACGTTGGGTCAGGAAAAATAGTATCATTTTTTTTCTTTTTCATTTCTTGCTTTCATACAAGCTAATACAATACATGAGTGAGCCTTCAGTAATCAGGTACCATTGGGACCTGAGGGGTGCCAGATTAGTGAATCACTTCTAAACAATACATCTTGGATTTCATGCCTCATTGTGAAGTAAAGTTAACGTACAAGTCTAACAAAGAATAGGTCAATAGTGAGTTAAATTCTGACAGAGAGCTAAAAATGTGTAATTTCGTACTAGACTAGTTGAGTCAATACCCATTCGTTGAATCCCACAAGCATTGGATAAACAAATCAAGAGTCGTTAAACATTACGATTATCATTATTTAAAATATTGCTGTAATGATTTATGTATTCATTTTCTGATTCATTAACATCTTATCATATATTGAGTTGTCAACACCTTTTGAGGTAGATAAGTTGGTATGAGTAATTGTTGTCTATCTTAAAACATTGTTGAAACACAAGGACCCAAGGAGAACATACAATAAAAAGAAAGCAAACATTAAACAAATCGAAGCAAAATTTAAACAGTTGTATCGTTATGGCAGGGTAGATGGCGCTGGGGTGACGATAATCACCGAAAATGGGGAATTAGTGGTGAATGTCTGACATTTTTCAGTTAGATTTCAGTTTTTGATAGTGTTTTTTCTTTACACTTTCTCTTCAAAATTTGACTGTTATACAAAAAAACACACTATGTATATACTGTTATTTATACTTCACATTACAAAGTTTAAGAATATTTTCTCTTTAGATATGATCAGTGTCTTAATCTTTGTAAAACGAAAACAAAAAAAAAAAAGATTAAAATAAGAATTTTCCGTTCTCCGGGTGCGTCACAGATGGATAATTTCAGATATACGATGCCAGATAT
>OY735228.1:32918542-32946042 GCA_963457665.1 Thysanoteuthis rhombus | reverse complement strand
CTTTGCTTGATTGAGGATTCCGTGAAGATTTATTTGCCTCGGCAGATGTAGTGGTTTACCTTCTCCAGCTGTGCGTTTTCGATTTCAATTGTTGGTCGTTTATTTCCAACATATTTGTTATACATGACCTTTTCTTTGTAGAATAGTCTTGTAAATATAACACCAGATGACCAGGCCATATAAACGGAGTAGGAAATATCTTTCGAGAACCAGTTGAATGAATGCAGCGTAGACTTGAACAATAAAGAATAGTTTTATTTTCTTAATCATCGATGTTGAAACTCCTTCCATCCGACTAAAAGCCGATGCTCCACTCCAGTTGAGTGCGAGATTTTGAAAGTGTCTTTATTTTAATCTGTCATGAACACAATATTTATTGAATTCAAGATGAACAGAAGTAAGTTTGGAACTTAATCAACATTGCTTCTAGTAGAACTTATAACTCACCATCTCTAAACACCAGGCCGTAGAAGCGAACATAACATAACGCAAAGTCTTGTACAACCCCTTCATATCTATGCTCAAATCTGCACGAAGGTTTTGCGCAGGCTAAAATACATCTTAATGTATTTAGAGTCTAAATCCATTACTATCTTTCCAGCTATAATGCTAACGCGAAAATATCACCAGTATAGTCTATCGATAACAACTGCGTCGCGATGCCATTGCAATCCATCAGAATAAGAAGTGAAATCCAGGCATGAATTTCATTTATATTTAATTCAGAGGATATTAATGTGTGTGGCCCGGCGGGCAGACTTCATGCAATATTTTTAATAATTTCGCGCAGGAAATAACGTCGAGTTGTGCGTTGAGCCACCAGGAAGTTCCGCTATGGCTAACACAACCATCCAAAATGGCGGAGGCGGGGTGAATATACCCCGGAGCAGAATCTCATATCTAAAAGGCTGTACAAGGGCGAGATGCGCGCTGTCCGATGTGAAAACTGATTACGAAATTTTAATTAATAACCACGAAGATTAATTAGAGGAATTTACGCTTTGGATTTGGGAATATTTCCCTTATCTCATTCTATCACAGAAGCGGATTTTAATATTTAATTTTAAACCTGATTCCTGGTTCCATATTCTTGTTTTTCTTCTTCTTCTTCTTCTTCTTCTTCTTCTTCTTCTTCTCCTTCTTCTTCTTCTTCTTCTTCTTCTTCTTCTTCTTCTTCTTCTTCTTCTTCTTCTTCTTCTTCTTCTTCTTCTCTGCTCGATTTCCGCCCACTTTTGCTTCATTTTTTTCCTCTCTTATCTTTTCCTTCTTCTCTTTCAGTTTTTCTCCCTTCACCTTTCTGTCTCTTTCTTTCTTTACTTTTCCTTATACTCCAGCTTCTCTTCTTTCCTCTTTGAACATTTCTTTTTTTCCTTACATTTTTTCTCTTTTCCTCTCCTGATTTTGTTTTTCTTCCTTTTCCACATTCTTCTTCTTCTTCTTCTTCTTCTTCTTCTTCTTCTTCTTCTTCTTCTTCTTCTTCTTCTTCTTCTTCTTCTTCTTCTATGATCATTAATTTTTGCAATTGTTGGATTTTTGTGCCAGCGACATCTTGTTGGTTGCGCTGGAAATCAAGTGATTGCAAGTCTCTTCTTCACTTCAGCCCTTTATTCGGTACTCTATTTTCATTTATAACATTATTTCCACACCATTACTATCTGGTAACTCTCCTTGAAGATCAAGCAATCCTTGTCAATACTCTAGCAGTATGTTTCCATTCGTTTGCAAGAACCTTTACAACTGTTCCAAGTGTTCTAATAATGATTGGTGCAACTGTCATTTTTTTCTCTGACGAGACGCAGATAATAATCGATCTTTTCAGCCTCTTCAGGATCTATTGTTTATCTCTAGTCGGATTGACAGAGAAATATTGTACCACTGATCCAGTCTTTCCAGTCTCCATCTTTGGGTTCATGGTGATGGATAGTTTTTTTTTCTTTTTCGTATCCGCCTTAGTCCCTCGTATCCAATAAATACATAACTTTACTCAAACAAGGCTTTGTTCTGTTTTATTTATTTGATTGGCTGTTTTGATGTCCTAGACAAAGACATCATAGGTATATTTCAACGTTGATGTAGTCCAATGAAAGCAATTCGTGATCAGGTCATGAGAATTCAGTTATACGTGTAATTAGGTGTTTTGGTGATATACAGAAAACAGGTGAAAGAGAGATCATAAAATATTTTGCAAAAAAAAACAAACAAACAATTGGCAATGGGCTGGTTATGTAGCAAGACTGTCAGACAACTGCTGAACATCACAGCTCACAACGTGGATCCCCATAGATCATATGTGGAATTGTGAACAGCAGGAAATGAGATGATATAATGATATGTATGAGTTCAGGGGATATCGGCTCCACGATGCCCACAAGAGAAAGGTCTGGCGGATCTTGGTGATGATTTATGTTCAATGACAGCCGTTCTGCTTCTGTTGCTGCTGCTGCTGATGATGATGATGATGATGATAATGATCATGTTGATATTCGAATCTGTTTTGGCAATCTGACGCAGTTATCGGTCGTTGGGTTTCGACGATGGGTCATTCAGATCAAGGATAAGGGAAAACAGTCGTCAGTCACCCAAGGGTGGGCAGTGCTAGCTTGGCACCATCAAATATATGTTGTCTGGATGATTGAAGTTCAGAAGAATTGGCTGAAGGCCAAATCATATTCTATCATTTCGTTTCTAATAAAAATTCGAAATGGAGCAAAAAAACAAAACGTAAACCATACAATTATTATTTTCTAACCATTGATCCTTCATAGCTGTTAGCTCATGCAGAGAATCAAGTGACAGGAAGTCTCCCCAATACTCTAGTACTGATTGATTAATAATAAATGTATACAGTCTCGATTCTTTGATTTTCAATTCTTTGTGATATTTTTGTAGGGTTCTGAAGAATAATTCGAGGTGCTCCAGTTATAAAAGTAGAACTGCCACCTTCATAATCCAAGATTTTAGAAAAATCCTCGAAAGGCCTGCGTATATTGCCAACGACTGATTTGTTTTTGGTGTGAGTTTGTGGTTTGCCAGGGCAGCAACTTCTGCTCTCAATACCGGCCCGTATTGCATGATCCGTAGTTGTAATCGGCGTGATATCTGAGGTTTACCGTCACTTGGTTACCAGTAAAATCCATCGCATGCTATAGAGGTAAAAATTCATGTACAAGTGTATACAACCAAAGCATCCTCCAAATTGTCACCTATAGAGTTGAAACATGGAACTTGACCAAAAGATTGACCCTCAAACTGAAAACCATGCAATGTGCACAGAAGAGAATCCGGGGAAACGTCACATGGAGAGCTCACAAGACAGCAGAGTATATCTAAAAAAAACGGAAGTCAGAAATTATCAGAAGACTCAAATGGCAATGGGTTGGCCATGTTGCAAGAACGTCCAAAAACCGCTGAATATTACGACTCACAACGTGAATCCCAAGATATCCTACGCAGAATTGCGGCTGGCGAAAATGAGATGGCGAGACAAACTAAAGAAGTTCAGAAAATATCGGATCCGCAACGCCGATGATAGAGTGGTTTGGCGACTCGTAAGGACAACGGCAGTCGCTAAAAGGCTACTGATGATGATATTGTTGATGAAAGAAGAACATTTTGGAGTACTTGGGGTACTGCTGTCACGTGATCCCCTGACGATAACTATCAGATATCCCTTACGTAAACAAAAATTATGAAACATCTGTTCTAAAATATCTGCAATGATTATGATAGAGGACATGTCCATCAACACCAACAGAACACGAATAGACAACCAAGCAGACTTGAAAGGCTATGGCAAGATTATTGAGTGGATGAAGATAATTGTCCGATGAAAATAACATCTTGGTGTCTCAGAATGTTTGATTGAAAACATAGTCTGTACTTTAGAATGATGAGGTATATAAGAATGTAAGCAATTCTGTTTTTCAATTATTTCCTTTATCTTGGCCGCTTTGATCAGCACACTGGTTGAATCAAAATGTGTATTTTTCAGTGCGTTCTATAAAAACAAACCGTTCGAATAACTCGGTTTAATAACGGAAATATTAACACTGGAAAATCAATAAAACCAGTTACTACAGCGATTATTTGAGAGCTAAAACCAATCTAACTGTGATAATAATAATAATAATAATAATAATAATAATAATAATAATAATAATAATAAATAAACAAATAAATGAATGGGATTCAATCATGCTGACAAGTGGTACCAACACAAACCAGAGACAGTATAGAGAATAAAAGTCGCAAATTACACTGGGACTTTGATGTCCAAACTGACCACACCAAGGAGAGGAGAACCAGACAAATAATAGACAGGACGTTGCTTGCGTATCATAGAGTAAATAGGTGGGAGAGTGAAAAGCTTGGAAAATAACAGGACCTGGCAAGGGAGATGAATAAGGTGTGGAATATGGAAATCAGGGTAGTACCAGTAATGGTAGGTGCATTCAGAACTGTACCAAAGACACTGAAAACAAGATTTGAAGAACTGGGGATAAGAGAAAGGATTGAAACTATGCAGACCACAGCACTGCTAGGGACTGCATGAATACTGGGGAGAGTGCTGGAAGTATGAGATCTACGACACTCAATTGTTAGCGATGGCTCAAAAGGAAGAAGAGAGAGAGAAAAAACAAAACGAAAAACACAAAGATCACAAATGGTGCTGGAGATACGAACCACAACGTTGCTGTAATAAGTGAGGGGAGATATTCGAGGGGGATGGACACCTGAAATGACTTAATGTCACTACCTTCAGCAATAACCACCTGGCAACCGGTGTGAAACTGTAAACCACTGCACTGCTATGGACTGTCAAAAAGTAGGGAGGAGGACCAGAGATTTACTGTCACTCAGTCTCTAGCTGTGATCACCAGACAACTGGTGTGAAAATGCATAATAATTATAGCATAAAGAAAAACAATACTGTTTTAATTTTCGGTATTAAGTGGATCTTCATATCTTAAATGATTTAAATCCGAATGTAAAAAAAAAAAAACTTTCATAGCGTCGATGATGCTTTCTGCAATGAAAACCTAATTTGAATTTAAATCTAACTGATGCAGATATACATACTATCAAAAAAAAATTCAATAGTGTTATATTATATGATAGTTTTTAAATTCAAAAGTGTTATTTTTCTCCTTTCTTTCAAAATATCAACAAGCAAGTATCATCGATCATATTTCGTTAATTGCAATGTCTCACCAATTGCCCTGTGATTACCACTGGAGGTTGAGTGGCAGCAAGTCTCCTCAAGTCTCCAGCCCTCCTCTCCTCGTTTCCATAGGCAACAGTAATACTGTAGTTTACAGTTTCACACCAGTTGCCCAGTGGTCATTATTATCATTATTATTATTATTATTATTATTATTATTATTATTATTATTATTGTTGTTGTTGTTGTTGTTGTTGTTAATAATAATAATAATAATAATAAAGACAAACAGCAAATGCCGCATGTGCGGTGAAAGAGATGAGACAGTAAACCACATAACTAGTGAATGTAGTCAACTCACCCAGAAGGAGGATAAGCATAGACACGATAGAGTAGCTACGATGATACACTGGGAACTAAGCAAACAAATGGGATTCAACCATGTGGAAAAGTGGTATCAGCACAAGCCAGAGGCAGTTTTGGAGAATGACAACCACAAACTACTGTGGGACTTTGACATCCAAACTGACCACCTCATCCAGGCAAGAAGGCCGGACTTAGTAATAGTAGACAAAAAAAGGAAGGCCTGCCAAATAGTAGACGTTGCTGTACCTGCAGACCATAGAGTAAAAAAGAAGGAGGGTGAAAAAAGGGGAAAATACCAGGACCTAGCAAGGGAGTTAAAGAAAATGTGGAACATGAAAACCAGGGTAGTACCGGTCATAGTGGGAGCACTAGGAACTGTCCCCAAAACGCTGAGGGAGAGACTGGAGGAGATCGGGATTAGGGGGAGGATAGAGACCGTACAGACCACAGCACTACTTGGAAGTTTATTATTATTTGGAATCTCACATCAGTTGCCTGGTGGTAACCGCTGGAGTTTGAGTGACAGCAAATCTCCTCAAGTCTCCAGCCCTCCTCTCCTAGTACTCATAGGTCGCAGTAATTCTGCGATTTACAGTTTCACACCGGTTGCCCAGTGGTTATCGCTGAAGGCTGAGTGACAATAAGTCTCCTCAGGTCTTCAGCTAACGTCTCCTCTCTCTTTCGCATATCATGACAGAGCTACGATTCGTTGCAGTCCTTATATCTCTAGCACCTTCCTCAGTATCCGTGCAGTTCCCAGCAGTGCTGTGGTCTGTACGGTCTCTATCCTCCCCCTAATCCCGATCTCCTCCAGTCTCTCCCTCAGCGTTTTGGGGACAGTTCCTAGTGCTCCCACTATGACCGGTACTACCCTGGTATTATTATTATTATTATTATTATTATTATTATTATTATTATTATTATTATTATTATTATTTGCTATCTCACACCAGATGCCTGGTGGTAACTGCTGGATTTCGAGTGACAGCAAGTCTCCTCAAGTCTCCAGCCCTTCTGTCCTAGTACTCATAGGTCGCAGTAATACTGCAGTTTACAGTTTCACACCGGTTGTCCAGGGGTCATTGCAGAAGGCTGAGTGACAATAAGTCTCCTCAGGTCTTCAGCCAACGTCACTTCTCTCTTTCGCCTATCATGTCAGTGCTGCAGTCTGCATTTCTGCTTTCATTTCCCTTCCTCGTTGGGTCATTGTTGACAATTAACGTTGCAGTCTTTATATTTCTAGCACTTTCCTCAGTATCCGTGCAGTTCCTACTAGTGCTGTGGTCTGTACAGTCTCAATCCTTCCCTTTATCCCGATCTCCTTCAGTCTCGCCCTCAGTGTCTTTGGGACAGTTCCCAGTGCGCCCACTATGACTGGCATGACCCCGGCTTTCATTATTATTATTATTATTATTATTATCGTCAGCAGCAGCATATACGCGTGAAAAATGACAGGATTATTATTTATGTACTGATAGGCATAAAGCTAATTTAATAAGTAATTTGTTTTTTTTATAATTCAAGTGTGCTTTTCCATTTCACAGCTCGATATCAATGTTATCAATAGTAACCAGCAGTCTGTCAATTTTCCCAAACCGTTGATTAAACAACTCAACTTTCTTTTCTCTCCTACTCTTTGATTAAACTACCTAACCGTTTTTCTTCTCTTGTCCTTCCTACACTCTCATAAAACGACCTAACTTTCTTTCTCTCATCTCTCCTCCACCCTCATTTTTTAAACCACCTAAGCTTCTTTCACTACCTATACTCCGTCTCTCTGAATGTTTTCTTCCTCACTATCTTCTTATTAAAGTGATCAACTTTCACTTCTCACTTCCTTCCTACCCTTTTATGAAACTACCTAATCTTCTTTCCTCCTTCTCCTCATATCATGTCGGACATACTCATTGTATCAGTAGCAGATATCCGATGAACCTGTCTTCATACACGTTATGGAACCCAACCGAAAGATTGACCCTCAAACTGAGAACCGTGCAACGTGCATAGGAGAGAGTCATGCTAAACATAACATGGGGGCATCACAAGACAGCACAATATATAAGAGGAAAAACAGGAGTCCAAGGTATCATCACATCCATTCAAAAGCAAATATAGCAATGGGCTGGTCAAGCTGCGAGAATGGCAAACAACCACCGGAGCTACGATGTGGATCCCCAAAGATCACATGCTAAACCGGAGCCGACAAAAAATTTATAAGATGATGTGACGAACTTGATGAGTTCAGAAAGTACTGGCACAGTGTGGCCCATAATAGAGGTCTGACAAATCTTGGGGAAGGTCTTTGACCAATGACAGGAGCTAAAAGGTGCATGCTGATGATGATAATACTCTGGAAAGTGAAGGTCATGGAGCAGTAATAACACAAGAAAAAAGATTATTCTCCACTTTGGCTTTGGATCAGTTTCACATATAAATTTGAATTTTCTGATTTTCAGACTTTATTCAATTCTATATTATAGGAAATCGAATGAACGGAGACAGAAAAATTCTTTTGAAATAATCCAAATGAATTAATTAACAAGAATCGATCGAAAAGAAAAAGAAATAATTTTTCAGGAAAAAAAATCTTGCAATTAGAAATATAATTCGTCCTATTTTGAGAACAGATTCAACTGATGCCACTGCACCTTCCTTCGTCTCGGCTGTAATTCTGGGGTTCAAAGAAACTGGAAATCTTAATTAAAATATTTCCAATCCTGTTGAGAAAATGAAACGATTAGAGGGGCCAAGAGCGTAGAGTAAGGGATGTTGGGTGATGGTAGGTTGGTGGGAAATTAGAAATATTTGAAGATTGGAAAAGGGTTTGAAGCAAAAAAAAAAAAAAGAATTATGTATATACATTCATAAAATAGGGGTAAAAATTGTGTGAAGGGCTCAGTTGTTATTGGTTGACTGCGTAAATTGGTCCCCAGAGTGAGAAGTGATGAAACAGAGAAATTACAAACGGATATAGGAACTTGCTCAGTTAATTGGCATTAATTAGGGAATTAACGGGATTATTAATTGTAAATCGTTAACGGGGAAGAAAGGAAGGAACGAGGAATAATAGAAAAAGGGAAATGGGAAAGAAATTGGAAGACAGTTACAAGGAAAAGGAGATCGGAAATGCCAGGGGGAGGGAAAAGATGATAAAAAAAAAGGCCCTCAAAATAAGAGATGAACAATAGGGAGAAAAGGAATAAAGAAAATGGCGGCTTGATGAAGCGGAAAGAAGCAGAGGCGTTAAAGAAAAAAACACAAGATGGACAAAAGGAAGAGACTTCGGGGTGATCAATTAAAAAAATGGAAAAAAGGGTTGATCAATAGATAATTTAAATCTCTCGAATTTTGTTGGATCACTAAGAAGTTAGAATTTGAAAAAAAAACAAAAAAACAAACAATTGTGAACGCGAACGGGCACTGATTAGGGACCAAATTAGCATAAAATTACTTCGTAAATTGAACCTTTCATTGAACCTATTCGGGGAGAAATTGATTGAGTGTTTACACTTGATACATATATCGCGAAAGTGCTTCTTAAAGATGTCGATGAAAACCGAAGAAAATTATTATGACATAATAGCAGCTGGTGAATAAAAAGACACCCTGTCCACTTTCTTTTCTTTAGCATAACTGGGACCGACTGAGGGACATACCAATCGACTAAAAAGCGTCTCATCATGTGGACACATTCAAAAAAATATGTAAATAGACGATAATCCAATATACAGTCGGTCAGATCGTAAATTAAGTAATTTTCCTGACTAGACATAAGTTGGTTACGAAATTCCTATTCTACAATAAATCAGATAACCCCTAATCATATAATTGAGACCATGGTAAAATTGGTTTTACTTAACGTCGTTTCAGTTGAAGACGTCGTTTTCAGGAAACTAAACATGTCGTTAATCGGAGAGTATCTGAGTTGGACTTGGTGATGATTGAAGTCACCAGCTGTAGCCTGCAAGATTAGTATTCTAACCATTGCACCGCGGCAGGCACTAAAAGATTTTTTTAAAGTATACAGTTTTCCAAGCTTACATGTGTCTGATTCAGTGTCACAATTGTGAGATACCCTTACCAGCTATGACCTGTGACAGTCGTTTGTTGACCATCACCCTGCTCGAGGCGCATCAAGAATTGAGAATAGTTGTTAATATGTGATGAAGTTAATTCTAATACAAAGATTTAAAATTTTTTTCAATTTTGTTCTTGGTAGAAGTCTTGCAACTGTATCAATATTATTATTCTTGACGAGTTTTTTTTTAGCTTCATCCTAACTTTCAGCTGCTTTTCTATCACTGCTTAGAATTAGACCGTTATTCTACGGCAACGATTAAATAGCACTGAGAATTCACGGTGAGAATCGGACTCACATCTTCTAGGCAGAAATGATCCAGTAAACGTCTGTGCACTTTTTAAAAAATTCACCAACAGGGTCACAATATTGATGTGTTCAGTCAAGATCGAACTCAAAAAATGAATGTGGTCTTCTTGGTGAACTTACTAACCAGAGCTCCCATGATAGTGAGATCGTGCAAATTCTTGGGAAGGTGTAAGTCCTACGACGGATGATGATGATGATGATGATGATGATGATGATGATGATGAAAAGTAAATTGTGTCTAGATTATAGTTACAGGGATTTGCTACAACCCCATAATTTTTCTCCGCTATTTGCAAGTTATTAACATACGCATGTGTGTGCACAATTGTGTGTCTTTGAACTTCTTGCTTTTATATGTGTGTGCATGTGTGTGTATGTGTGTGTGTGCGTGTGTGTGTGTTTGTGTGTGAGCATGTGCGTCACGGTACGGCATTCAGCCGGTGGAATTTCTTTGAAGGGAGTTAACTATCGTTTTAAGTACAAAGGAGAATTCTCGGGAAAATATTTTCTATATCTATTTCTGATGTTGTCAAATCTATCATAATATTAATCTCGACGTCCTTCGACGGGAGAATGAAAAAAGAGAAATAAAGAGGCGGAACGAAAGCGTTTAAAAAGGAAGAAGCAATAATGGGGAGGGGATGACTGAGAAATGACAGAGAGTGACAGAGAGAAAATAGAGAATGAGAGATGACTTTCAACGCGGAAGGAAAAATACAAAAGTAAACGAAGGAAAAACAAACAAAAAATAAAGCAAAGATGACAGAAATAGATTGATGCAAAAGTTTTCAGCCTTTCTTGACAAAATCTTCTATACATATGAATTCATAACATTCAGTTTTCACGTATTTTCCGTAGCTTTTTGTGACCAAATGTGACCTTTTAGTTATTAAGTTAATAGAAAAGCTTTCAGCGTTTTTTTTTAAACAGTCTTTTAAACTTATGAATTCATAGCATCATTATACAGTCATCAAAATAGTTTCCCAGCTTTCTATGACCTTGCACAAGCTTTCAGATACGTTGTGCATTATATGATAGAAAATTAATTCCAGTTTTGGCTATATTTTTGAGAATGGCCATTTACATTCGGAGAGTTTTTTGAACTATTGAACTCAATGTTGTTCGAAAAAAGGAGAAGGTCGTAGAATGAATTGGACAGAATTTTGTGTTCACAGTACAAACAGCGAGGGGTTCGATCATCCGAAAAACTCTCTGGGTGTTTCAGTTTTGTTTCAATTCATTTTTCCGAGAAACTCACCCAAAACACTAACCAGACAAGGAGTATTTTTAAGGAGCAAAATCAATCATAATATGGAGGTGGCAGACATAGAGGGTACACTATCCAGGATTGTTTCCAGTTACATATGCAAAGGGGCTCACGATATCATGCATCGAAAGCACTAATTGAACTGCTAAACTAAAAAAAATGCATTGCTATTCTAATGTTTCATTGAAACGAGCCAACTGCTCACCGTTGTGTTGTGCTGTAACCGTTTGAATTCAACCAAACGTATTATTTTTTCCCCCTGATAGATTTAGATCAGTTCAGGATGCTTGATCTTAGTACGATATTCTTCATGTTTGATCACCGTAATAAATGTTTACTTTGTTGAAAAAAGGTATTTTCTCTGTAACGAACGAGAAAGCTGACAGATCTCTGTTTCCGTAAGTTTACGTGAATCCTTTTTTCTAGCTTGGGATTTTTTTTTTTTAAAAGCAACGGAACAATGAATAAATTTCAAAGACGCTTTTAAGATTTCCTATACATTGTAAAAAACCTTATAGTGGTAATTTTTGCATGATCTTAATAATCAAACCAGTACACGTACTAGTAATAACTATGCTATTTATCAGCTGCGACAACAAATACCTTTTACTGTCCATTGTTGGACATAGACAGTCCCCAAAAATTGCCAGACACCTCAATTGTGGGCGTTGCAGAGCCAGGACCGTCTGAACAGGTTTAATTCGTCACGTCATCTTATTCTCTCCTGGCAGCAGTTTTCGCATATGATATGTGGGAATCTATATAGTGAGTCCTGATATCCAGTAGAGCCACACGATCAAATGAATATGCTGGTAAGTGTTTGAAACATATCTACTATCTATAACAACAAAACAAGACTTATATAAAAAAAATAATAATATTATATATGGTGACAATGGTGGAATATATATATATATATATATATATATATATATATATATATATATATATATATATATATATATATATATGTAACAATAATAATGATGAGGAGGATAACGGGAGAATATACCAAGCTGCGGTTGTTCAAAAAACAACAAAAAGTTAAATAGAAGGTGAACAGGGAAAAGTAGCTTTTCCAAGTCACTGTTACCCGGGTAAGTTGTGTTAAGTTGCAAATCAATGAATAAGTTACTCTTCTCGCCTGTTGTTGGGCTGTGATCACGAGTGGGCACAAACTAGAGACTAATTTAGCATAAACTGACATTGCACATTGAATCTCTACTGGAAAAAACTAGAAGGGAATTTTCAAGAAAAAAATCCCCTCTCGTTTTGAGCAGAATTTCAAGTCTCATCTGGGAACTGTAGTGTCTAGGCAAAGACCGTATAGATAAAATCATGAAAATGTCAAAAAACATGAATAACTTAAACCCAGCATCAGCAATTAAACCGGTCTGTTGCAGGTAGTGATGATTAATATTTGGTCCTTTGCAGCGAAAGGAAGAAAAATCTAGAACATGAAGGTGAAATTTGTGTCCATCATTATTGGTACGCTTGGAACAGTCCTCAAGAGCCTTGAAAAAAGATTGGAATAATTGGTACTCCAAGAAGAAATTGGAACCGTGATTCTAATAGTAGCGGCACTAAAATCAATTAGAATACAGAGGATACAAAAGTAGTGGTAGGACTTTGTGTAATTCGATCTCCAGTGAAGAACAATTGATACTTCTGGTATGAAATCTCAACAAGAGTGCCATAGTATTGAGAGGGCTTGCTGCCGTTTGATCTCCAACAGAAACGACCAGACACTACTTATGCGAAAACTCGATAAGTACGATATATAAAGTAACCAGTATCCGTAATAATAGCATCACAGAACAAGCGTATTAGAACAAACTATATCCAAGCTGAAACAGACAGATCTCCACGAAATATCAAATGTCGTCTGTATGGATACATAGATTTGACTGTATATAACAGTGACTGTACGTTCCAAATTCTCTCAGAATTAGTATCGAGACAGTGATCCATTGGGATTTGTGCACGGCAAAAAGATTTCAACATGCAGACCAATGTTCAAAACCCAAACCAAGAAGAATCCTAGGTATCGAGAAAAAAAATTGGGATTTTCAAAGTAGAACGGATTACATTATCTGGGCCGGATGATTTGATTTAATCATTGTAAACGAACGAAGCTCTGATCTATAATGATTTTTGCTGATCTGTCTGACCACACTCTGAAATTGAAAAGGAAAAGAAAAGAAGAAGATAGGTTTGCTTAATGATTCAATGGAAACCGTCACCATGACCAACGTCTTTTGGCAGTAGGGGTGGTCAATCAAAAATATTTAAAAAGATCAATGAATAAGTCACTCATCTCGCCTTTCGTTGGGTACTGATTACAAAAAAGTCTGAATAATAAAAAGGCAAGTGCGACGAAGAATGGGGGTCAATTTAGCATAATCTTGAATAGCAAATTTAACTCTCCAGTAAAACCCTATTAGGGAAGATTTGGAAAAAAAACAAAAAAAAAACAAAGTACCATTTTTTTAAGTCATAATAAGGAGTAAATGTTTAAAATGTTATTCTTCTTGCTCCATTGGTGTGGCCTGTACGCATGATACATACTTATATAAATACATAGTGGGCCAGCCAGCCAGCTAGACCAACTTGAAAACTGAAGCAGCTTACGTTGACAGTTCTGGTCGGCGCTTTCTGGTACTTCAACCTTGCTCGGTTCAATTACTTCTATGTTGCACAACGCATGGGGCAATAAGTCGTCTCCATTTCTCGAACCGTTTATGGTAGCCAATTCATTGTTTGTAGCCAATAATTTTTTTTCCAACGAGACTGGACCCTGCCAAAGAATGATAGCAAAGAGGTGAAGCTGTTTGAGCAACACAATTATTGAAACCAGCAAGATATTCTAAAGTTATTGAATTTTGTTTAAATTCAAAACAGACGTATTTATTCTTCTCTCTTAAGTATAAACAAACTAGTATCAAAAATAATTGTTATCAAAAGTTGGGATTTTGAGGTTTACGTTGTATGGCCCAACTTTGATAACACCTTTCTAGTTTCTCAAATGTTGCCTGGATACTAGATATTTAAAAAAAAAAGCAAAAACAAACAGACACAACTGCATAAAAAAAACGAACAGAGACAACTGCATAAGAGAATAAATGAGCCTTGAACTAGATGGAGAAAAAAAACAATGGTAGAAAAATACGAGGTTGAAAATGTGCAAGCCTTTGTGAATAAAGGTATTATGATCACTGGTAAAACGGTTAGACTGAGTGGTTTTTATATTTATGATCCCAAGAGAGAGCCATCAGGTACGACTTGTGAGAAAAGTCATTCGAGCAAACAAACCGGATCTGATAATCATGAACAAGGAGAAAGACACCTGCAGGATCGTTGTCATGTCTGAGCCAGCGAACATCAGAGTAAATACCAGGCACTCGCCTGAAAACTGTGAAAACTGCATAGCATGAAGGTCTAAGCTGCTTCCACACTAAGCGGCACACTTGGGGCCGTACCGGTAACAGTAGAATTGGAATAGGATGAATTTGAAATACTCGAAAGACTTAAGACTCCCCAGACTGACATTGCTGAGGTCTGCAGCGATAACGACCAGACATTTGTGCAGAATACGCATATGCATGAAGAAGAGGAAATATGAAATCTGCAATTTCCAGTTATAAACAATGGCTGAACAGCCAGGGAATGGGTGTGGTGGAGATTGTACAGACCACAGCGTTGCTGTGTTATGTGAGGACGATATGAGAAGAAAACTGGAGACCTAGAAAAAAACCCACTGTCACGTCCTTCAACGATAACAACCGGGCAACAGGAGCGAAGCTGCAAACCACAGCACTGCTGCAGTCTGTGAGAGTGTTGAGAGGAGGGCTGGAGATTTGGGGAGACTTGCTGTCATTGCAACAAAAACCACCAGGCATCTGTTTTGAAAATGCAAATGATAATAATCGTATTTAGTGGATAAACAAAACTGTCCAAAATTAAAATTAAAAAAAGTATGATATAAAATCACTGAAGATATTTGATAAGATGACTATGATTTATATGAATTTACATTACTGACTGATGAAAATATCAATCATATAAAAAAATCTTCAATGTTAGGATATTATATTTTTTCTAAATTTGAAATTCTTCATTCTAGAATATTAACAAACTAGGTGTGCTCGATCAGTCCTTATGAAGAGATAATAATAATAATAATAATAATAATAATAATAATAATAATAATAATAATAATAATAATGATAAAAATACCAGGACCTAGCAAGGGAGTTAAGGAAAATGTGGAACATGAAAACCAGGGTAGTACCGGTCATAGTGGGAGCACTAGGAACTATCCCCAAAACGCTGAGGGAGGGACTGGAGGAGATCGGGATTAGGGGGAGGATAGAGACCATACAGACCACAGCGCTACTTGGAACTGCACGGATACTGAGGAAGGTGCTAGAGATATAAGTACTGCAACGAATAGTAGCTCTTTCATGATATGCGAAAGAGGGAGGAGACGTTAGCTGAGGACCTGAGGAGACTTATTGTCACTCAGCCTTCAGCGATAACCACTGGGCAACCGGTGTGAAACTGTAAATCGTAGAATTACTGCGACCTATGAGTACTAGGAGAGGAGGGTTGGAGACTTGAGGAGACTTGCTGTCACTCAAACTCCAGCGGTCACCACCAGGCAACTGGTGTGAGATTCCAAACATACTCTTAGGAAAGTAGCCAACTGGAAAGCACCGGGGCCCGACGGGATCCATGGGTATTGGTTCAAAAAATTCACCACGTTACACGGCAGACTCACTCACCTACTCCAAAATTGTCTAAATGAAGGCAAAGCACCAGAATGGATGACTAAAGGCAGAACCACCCTCATCCTAAAAGACCCGGGAAAGGGGAACATAGCAAGCAACTATAGACCAATCACGTGCCTACCACTTATGTGGAAAATCCTGACCAGGCAAATAGCAGAGAGAATATACATGTCAATGGATAGAAGGGGACTACTACCAGAAGAACAGAAAGGGTGTAGGATAGGAACCAAAGGGGCAAACGATTTACTCTACATAGACCAGAAGATCTTAAAAGAAGTAAGGAAAAGGAGAAAGAATATCGCAATGGGATGGATAGATTACAAAAAGGCATACGATATGATTCCACATAGCTGGATACTCGAATGCCTTAGAATGTTAAAAATTAGCGAACCGGTGGTTAAATTCATTGGTAATTCGATGGAAGACTGGAAAGTAGATTTGACAGCCGGAGGGGACAAACTAGCCGAGGTAGGGATAAAAAGGGGAATCTTCCAAGGAGACTCGTTGTCCCCACTATTATTTGTTCTAACAATGATACCGCTTAACAGAATCCTGAAAAACAGCAAAGGATACCACTTCTCTAAAACAAAAAGAAAGGTCAACCACTTAATGTACATGGACGATATTAAATTGTTTGCAAAAAACAGGGGAGAGCTTGAGACTCTGTTCAACGAAGTAAGGGAATATAGTGAGGACATAGGAATGGAGTTTGGGATAGAAAAATGTGCAATCATGGTGATGCACAAAGGAAGGCTTTCAATGACTGAGGGAATTGAACTTCCGGACAACAACAAGATTAGGGCATTGACTGCACAAGACCGATACAAGTACCTAGGTGTCCTTGAATGTGACACGATAAAACGGGAAGAGATGAAGGAGAAAATTAAGAGAGAATACCTCAGAAGGATAAGGAAAATATTAGAAACCAAATTAAATAGCAGAAATCTAATAAAAGGAATGAACACCTGGGCTGTGTCAGTAGTTAGGTATACGGGACCATTTCTAGGATGGACAAAGGAAGAGCTCCAATCAATGGATAGGCGAACAAGGAAACTTATGACGATGCATAAAGCATTACACCCTAGGGATGATACAGATAGACTATACGTTAAGAGGAAAGAAGGTGGTAGGGGGCTCATCAGCATAGAAGATTGTGTCCAGAGAGCTAAAGTAGTCCTAGATAGATATGTGCAAACAAATAGTGAAGAAATCATAAAGAGCGCGAGGGATAGTGCAACAAACAATAAAGTAGAAAACAATGGAACAGTACAGCAAACTAGAAAAGAAAAGTGGGAAGGGAAAAAATTGTACGGCGAGTTTAAAAGACAGATAAAAGATATAGTAGACGAGAAATCATGGACGTGGTTACGAAAGGGAAACCTTAAGAGAGAAACAGAATCGCTCATCATGGCAGCCCAAAACAAAAGCATAAGGACAAACTACATAAAAGCAAAAATCGACAGAACACAGACAAACAGCAAATGCCGCATGTGCGGTGAAAGAGATGAGACAGTAAACCACATAACTAGTGAATGTAGTCAGCTCGCCCAGAAGGAGTATAAGCATAGACACGATAGAGTAGCAACGATGATACACTGGGAACTAAGTAAACAAATGGGATTCAACCATGGGGAAAAGTGGTATCAGCACAAGCCAGAGGCAGTTTTGGAGAATGACAACCACAAACTACTGTGGGACTTTGACATCCAAACTGACCACCTCATCCAGGCAAGAAGGCCGGACTTAGTAATAGTAGACAAAAAAAGGAAGGCCTGCCAAATAGTAGACGTTGCTGTACCTGCAGACCATAGAGTAAAAAAGAAGGAGGGTGAAAAAAGGGAAAAATACCAGGACTTAGCAAGGGAGTTAAGGAAAATGTGGAACATGAAAACCAGGGTAGTACCGGTCATAGTGGGAGCACTAGGAACTGTCCCCAAAACGCTGAGGGAGAGACTGGAGGAGATCGGGATTAGGGGGAGGATAGAGACCGTACAGACCACAGCGCTACTTGGAACTGCACGGATACTGAGGAAGGTGCTAGAGATATAAGTACTGCAACAATTGTAGCTCTGTAATGATATGCGAAAGAGGGAGGAGACGTTAGCTGAGGACCTGAGGAGACTTATTGTCACTCAGCCTTCAGCGATAACCCCTGGGCAACCGGTGTGAAACTGTAAATCGTAGAATTACTGCGACCTATGAGTACTAGGAGAGGAGGGCTGGAGACTTGAGGAGACTTGCTGTCACTCAAACTCCAGCGGTCACCACCAGGCAACTGGTGTGAGATTTAATAATAATAATAATAATAATAATAATAATAATAATAATAATAATAATAATAATAATAATAATAATAATAATAACAAGGACAACAATAACAATAACAATGATACTGAGGATAGTACTTGGATATATGAGATATACGACTTCAGCTGTTAGCAGTGGCCTAATAGAGAAGAGAGGAAAACAAAAACAAAAAACAACGAAACAGCAAAACACAACATGCACTACGAATGTTGGTGCAAGTACGAGCCACAGCGCTGCGATTGGTGAGGGAAATGTAGGAGGATGTCTGAAGACCAGAGGAGACTTACTGTTGCTCAGCCCTCGATAGCGATAACCATCGGGCAACTAGTGTGATTCTGTCAACCACAGCACTGCTGTGGACTGTGAGAGTGTGGAGACCCGAGAACACTTGCTGTCATTCAGTCTCTAGCTGTGACCACCAGGAAATTCATGTGAATTACCACAGCACTGATAGGAACTGCACGAATACTGAGGAAACTGCTACAAATATAAGATCTACGACCTGAGCTGTTAGCAGTGACCTTTCAGGGGATGAAGGAGAAAAACACACAAATGGTAGTGGAGGTAAAAACCACAGCACTACTGTGATAGGTATGGGAAAATGAGATGAGGCGTTAGCTGAAGACCTGAGGAGACTTATTGTCACTCAGCCTTCAGGAATGACCACCGGGCAACTGGTGTTAAACTGTAAACCACAGTATTGCTGTGAACTATGAGAGTGTTGAGAGGAGCACTGGAGATTTGAGTAGACTTGCTGTCACTCAACCTCCAGTGGCAACTACCAGGTGACTGGTGTGAAATTGCTAATAATGATTATAATAGTAATAATAAGCACAAGCCAGAGGTAGTCTTGGAGAATGACAACCACAAACTACTGTGGGACTGACCACCTCATCCAGGCAAGAAGACCAGACTTGGTAATTGTAGACAAAAAAAGGAAGGCCTGCCAAATAGTAGACGTGGCTGTACCTGCAGACCATAGAGTAAAAAGGAAGGAGAGTGAAAAACGGGAAAAATACCAGGACCTAGCAAGAGAATTAAGGATGATGTGGAACATGAAAGCCAGGGTAGTACCGGTCATAGTGGGCGCACTAGGAACTGTCCCCAAAACGCTGAAGGTGAGACTGGAGGAGATCAGGATTAGGGAGACTGTAAAGACCACAGATCTACTGGGAACTGCACGGATACTGAGGAAAGTGCTGGATATATAAGGACTGCAACGCTGTCAATAGTGACCGAACAAAGGAAGGGAAATGAAAGCGGAAACTCAAATTGTAGCACTGACATGATAGGCAAAAGAGAGAGGAGACGTTAGCTGAAGACCTGAGGAGACATTGTCACTCAGCCTTCAGCGATAACCACTGGGCAACCGGTGTGAAACTGTAAATCGCAGTATTACTGTGGTCTATGGGAATGAGAACAGGAGGGCTGGAGACTTGAGGAGACTTGCTGTCACTCAAACTCCAGCGGTTACCACCAGGCAACTGGTGTGATATTGCAAATAATAATAATAATAATAATAATAATAATAATAATAATAATAATAATAATAATAATGATAATAGCAGCAGCAGCAACAGCAACAGCACGATTAAAAAAATTCAGTATCCACGAATCATTATGTGTAAGGTTCTCACAATCAATAGCAATTGCCCTGAATTCGCTAACAATGAATAAATCATTGTCTATAATGATTGCAAATAACAAGACAATATCATTTGATGGTATGAAAAGGAAATTAATATCATGAACAATACGACCAGACACAAGAGAAGACGTAAGTGAGTGTTGTTAGACATCTTATCAAATTATTATCTTTGATTTGTCTGACATACCAGTACGCGCACATAGTTACCACAAATACACGTCCTCCCCTGCATGCATATACACACATATACATATATATATGTATGTGTGTGTGCGTGTGTGTATGCATGCATGTATATATATATATATATATATATATATATATATATATATATATATATATATGTTTGTGTGTGTGTGTAAGGGTAGGTCAATAAGTCAGAAACCTGACACAGTTATCAGTTGAATTTTGATAGGAAATTTTCTCCATATGATGTCCTAGATATTTTGGTTTTTTAGGGCATGGTTGATCCTCATGAGGTTCTTCCCCATGGTAACCCCTTACAGATTAAGCGGAACTAGGTACACTGTAGAATAAGAGATATCAATTGGTATATAGAATTTAGAAAACTCATCTCAAAAGCAATGAATACCACTATTCAATGCTCACGGTTTACTTTACCGTTAAAGCCTTGTATCAGACTAGTAATCGAGTGAACATGTACACCGTGTGAAAGAAAAAACCGACTGGTGTGTATATTTTAGCTGGCTCATCTTGAAAGCCATTTACAGTGAATCCAATCAATACTGAATTCTCCATTCGTAGTAGCTTTGTACCGAACTAGTTTAAGTTAAGTAATCTACACTGAATGAAAGAAAATACCTTTTGGTTTGGTGAATTTAACAAGCTCTTTTTAAAAATCCATGGAAGATGAATTCGATCTTAATATTAGTAATCTTCTACCAGACTAGGGTAAAGTCGGTACACACGTACGCAACCCGACACTTAGGCTACACCACAGTGTACGAGTAAGAAAGCTTGTTTCCGAGGATTTGATTATTTTAATTCGATACTCCGGGGCGTTACTCTTGTATTAGCTTTGTCCTACACCTCGTTAAAAACCTATTATGTAACGCACTTGCCTCTTGGAAAATTGTCGAGAATAAGATAAAAAACAGTAAGTTGGAATTTAGACTCCGTGACATTCGATGCAATGACAAAGATTATAAATCAAATGTTTATTTAGAAAAGGCGGAGCAAAGACGAATAGAATCTGACATTTTCGTTAGAGGCATAAAACCGTACACATGGAATGCGCTTTACTGAATTCTTCGGGCAACTTGTCAGAAACCTTGCGAGTCATCTGTTAATATCCAACCCAAAAAGAACTGCCCCAAGAACGTATTAGCCTTTACCTACAATAGGTACACCAACAATCCTTCAAGAATACTTGCAATAAAAAAAAAAATCTTGTAAGATGTATGGAGTCGGACTGTATTAGATATTTTTCAGCTATGAAGACTGATCTTTTTTTACCTTACTTCATATTCCAGATTAAGCATATTCTGACTAATATAGACTTATGTCAATCCGCACCTTGAATACTGAGTACAAGCCTGGTCTTGGAGAGGGATAAAAATATTTTAGAAAAGTCCATAGACGAGTAACTAAGTTGGTACCAGGATTGATAAGTATGAGTTATAATAATAAGATGAAAGAGTTAGGGTTGACGTTGTTTGAGATAAGGACAGAGAGACAGGATGGAAATATTCACGATTATGCATGGTGTATAATTAGTAGATCCTAGTGTATTTTTACCAAAAGGAAGTACACGAGACTGAGAGGCCATGCATATATGATGGAAGTGAATAGAAGAAGATCGAATAATCCTAAGAAGATTGTACAACCAATGCACCCTTCAGATAGTCACTTATGGAGCTGAAACATGGAACCTAACTAAGAGACAAACCTGCAAACTGAGAAGCATGCAACTAGCACATGAGAGAATCATGCTCAACCTCACATGGAGAGATTATAAGACAGCACTGTATATAAGAAAGATAAGGAAGAAAACGGGAGGCAGAGAAATCATAGAATCTATTAGAAAACTTAAATGGTAATGGGCAGGCCATGTTGCAAGAATGAAAGACAACCGATGGACATCTCGACTCACAAACTGGATCCCCAGCGATCGCATACGAAAATGAGGCCGACAGAATACCAGAATGGAGAGATGAACTGGACAAATTTAGAATAATACTGGCTCTGCGACACCCATGATAGAGAATTGTGGCGATTCCTGAGTAAGGTTTATGTCCAACGACGGACGTTAAAAGACTGATGATGATGATGATGATGATGATGACCGGACTCAGTAGAGGTATCAATGAACATGAACGAGTTTAAAAGGAAGTCTGTTTTTATTACAACACTACTAATGCTAACATTTGATGAATTTAACGTTTACTTTCATAAATAATTTGTATATATTTCTCTCACACTAAAATAAATGTTTCGGTTTTTTCCAGATACATTCATAAAAAAACACACTGTATTGATTGAAACATTGCGATTCAACGATAGGAGACCTGAATTAAAACCGCATAAGCTTATGTAAAAGAAAATCTCGCTGTTAAGTTGGTTTGTTGTTAAGAAATTCTATCAGAGATAAAGGGTGTCCATAGAGTATCTATTTTAATGAAACAGAAAAGTCAAAAATATATAGGGACTCTACAGACACCCTTTTTGACTCATGTGTCGCCGAAAATTTGTCTCTGGATTCAGGACCGATAATTAGTAAATGTCTTCTGCTTAGGTTGATTCTCATTTTTAGCTTAAAACCCGTTTATTTATTACATGCCTCGTGTATAGGTCGACCCTATGAGAAATCATGAATTTATCACATACCTCCTGTATATATTGTACGTTGATTTGGAGGCTATGAACCCATTCATTCATTATGTGCCTCCGATAGAGGTCAACCCTTGATTTAGGGGCATGAACCCATTAAATCATAACTGTGACTTTTGTATAAGTCGACCCTTGACTCTTGTTAAGAAATCATTAATTTATGACAGACCACCTTGATAGATCGACTCCATATTTCACACAAATTAAACACTGAATTATGTCAACAAAACAGCATATTTTATGGCATATAAAGTTCATTAATAGAAACTCTCACTAGGAAACACCTTCTTTCTTCTTCTCTTTAATCAAAGTTTCTTTCAACCTTTCTTCTTCTTCGTTCTTCTCTTTCTTCTTAATTTTCTTTTTTTGCGTTCTTTTCACATTTCCTTTCTCTTTCTTTCACAGCCCTCTCTCTACGTCTCCGTCCACCTTTTGTCTTCTTTCTCTTTCGCAATCATTCAACTTTTCTTTCCTTCTTTCTTTTTCATTTCTTTTCTACCTCATATTTTTCTTCTTCGTTATTTCTTATTCTTTCTGTTTTCCCTTCTCCTGTACGTGCTTCCAGACTTCCTCTTTCTTCCTTTGTTTTTTTTTTGTTTTTTTTTTTCAACTTTTCTTCTCATCCTTCTTCGCTCTCCAACTCGCATTCCTTCTTCTATTCTTAGATATTCATTTTCTTTTCTTCTTTTTTGACTTCCTTCCTACCTTTCATCTCTCTTTCTCGCTCTCTTTGCCGTTTCTTTTTTCTCCTTCTCTTTTCTTCAACCATTCCCGCTCCTTATTTTTTTAAGAGTTAAATAAAACCCTAAACACAAAAGATGTTTTCATAAATTAGATTAGAGATTATTTTTAGTCGAATATCGGTACTAGCGTCGATTGGTGGCTTTTACCGGAGGTCATATCTCCACAATATTCCAAGACTCTCCTTAGTGTTATAGCCGACTTCAGCAGTGCCGTGGTCTCAGATTCCCAGTTACACTAGGTTCTTTGATACTCTTCCTAGAGCCCCGACTACTATTATCACTACTATTACCGTTATTTTCCTGGCCTTCTTCAGCTCTATGGTAAGATTTAGATATATATTGGACTGATAACTTCCTTTCCGTTCCACCTGTTAGTCTACAGGATCAACAAAATTCACTCTCTGACATTTTCTTCCTTATTTACAACCTTTACATCTAATGTTCTGGCTGGGATTTGAATATCATTTTTGATACTAACATGAACATATACATTTTTTAATGTGTGATCAGGAATAGAGTCTTGGGAGTTTCTATGACACAATCTTCATTGTTATGACAAAACAGACGATGTCATACAATCTTGTTAGCTATGCTATTCTATTTCATTAACCAATTCATTAAAAGTTTTAGTCTATAGCAGGAATTTAGTCTATAATAAGAATACAATTAAACATGCTAATTTGCATGCATGGTATTTATATGGATAGATGATGATGATGGTGATGATGATTATTATTATTATTATCATTATTATTATTATTATTATTATTATTAAAACAACAACAGCAACAATAACCACAATAATAATAATAATAATAATAATAATAATAATAATAATAATAATAATAATAATAATAATTTTCATGTCGTTTGCCAGGTGATCGCTGCTGGACACTGAGTGCCAGCAAGTCTCCTCAAGTCTCCAACCTTCCTCTCCACACTCTCACAGTTCACAGCAATGCTGTAGTTTGCAGTTTCACTCAGGTTTCCCGGTGGTCATTGCTGAAGGGTGAGTGACAGTGAGTCTCCTCAGATATTCTGTCCATATCTCATCTCTCCCAAGCCTATCATGCCAGTGCTGTGGTTCACATCCCTGATTTCATTTTCCTTCCTCTATTAGGCCACTGCTTAGATTAAGTGTCGCAATCCTTTACCTAGTTTTTGCTAGGGGTCGAAATCCAAACTGGAGCGCTTGTCGAGAATATACAACTATCTCAGCCACGAGGGAAACCTCTACCAATGAACGGTAATGCAGCATCTGAAGTGTTCAAACGGACACACTTGAGTGGGAAAGAGTTAATCGTTGCCGAAAAAACAATGACCGTTTATTAGTATCATTAGGCATTTTCACACGAGCTGCCTGGTCGATGAAGAAATGATGAACAGAAACCATCAAGAGATCAACTTCTTTTGGCAGCATGCTGTGTAGGGGTGATCAATTAGAAAAATTTGAGAAAGTGGTGGTCAATGATCAAGTTACATCTTTCGACTTTTGTTGGGTGGTGATCACAAAGGAAGTCTCAATTCTCAAGAAACGAGCGTGAACGCGGCTTAATCTCAAGTGAAACATGAATTTACATTTCAAACTAACCCTCCACTAGAAACTTCTCTTTTGTGTTTGCGTGTGTGAGTGTGTGGATGTGGGGGATGGGGGTCAAATGAGGTGTAAATATTCAAATTATCAGCCCTTCAGTTCTATTGGTCCTGTTTGTACACGATACGTCTATCCATGAAAAAAAAAATATATCTATATACATATATATATATATATATATATATATATATATATATATATATATATATATATATATAAATTTCCATGGATAGACGTATCATGTGTACAAACAGCACCAATAGAACTGAAGGGCTGATAATTTGAATATTTACACCTCATTTGACCCCCATCCACACTCTCACACACGCGAACACAAAAGAGAAGTTTATATGTTTATATATATATATATATATATATATATATATATATATATATATATATATATATATATATATCCATACATACATACATAGTCAGCCAGCCTGCCACCCAGCCAAACCAACTTGATAACTATTTTGGTGGACAGTTTTTAAGAAAACTTGCACCAAGTTGGAAACTTGTATACTTTACTGAGAGGGGAAAAGGGTTAGGTCTCTTCCTGAAGGAGCGTTCAAATTTATTTTATAGCAGTACAGGCAGACAAGTGTTTAAGACGAATTGATAGAAGCGGATGAAAACGGAAAAGCAGGGATTTAGATTATTTTTTCGCAGCTGTTTTTTGGTTGCCGGGAGCCAGTAGATGGATGCCGCACACAGGCTCACCTAACAACGACTCTGTGCATTAGGAATGGACAACGACTAAATCAAACAATATATATATATATATATATATATATATATATATATATATATATATATATAATTGTGTGTGTGCGTGTGTGTTTACTGATAGTGTTCAATATTTTAGAAGAAAGTATAAATATATAAATGGATATTTCATCATCGCCATCATCAATCATAAGTTCAGTGCTGGCCTTTCCTATATACTTCCATGACGACTGCGACTGTGCTTACATTTGCGATGTCTTACCGGCAAATCTTTCTATCGTATCCCTCAATACAAATTTAGATATCTATGTATCTGTTTCTCTACCCCTCTCACACTCTCTCTCTTTCTCTCTCTCTCTCTCTCTCTCTCTCTCTGTATATATGTATATATATATATATGTGTGTGTGTGTGTGTGTGTGTGTGTGTGTGCGTAGTATATGTGGTGCAAATCAGGCTAGTAGTATAACATAGTATGATGATATATCAAAAATATAAAGCTACTTCTGAAATGTAATGGATATATATATATATATATATATATATATATATATATATATATATATATGGGTGTGTTTATAGCATGTTTGCATGCATGTGTCTGTATATATTGATACTTGAGCTAGGATAGATATATCGATACATAGAAACGTGGAAAAAGTAAAGGTATATATTGATTTCTACATCTCAAAAAGTAGGTTAATGAGATCGATACACATGCCAATTATTCTACTGCCAAGTTTATGGCATATTTTATAGCAAATTACCTTAATCTATAAACTGTTTGTTCGGGAATCGTCCGATATTTATATTTTTCTTTTCTCGTTTATTCCTATTTCCATGATGCAAAGGCCAAGCCAATTGTGTACATGCCACAGCCCACCCACTTATGTGTGTGTGTGTGTACATGACACCCCAGCTGTGTTGATTAAACACCACCTCCCTTTCAGCAATGATTTTAGTGCATCGTTTTTGTCATAGTACAATGTCTTGTTCTGTATGGTATATTATCATAATGTATCGTATATTGATAGTATTCTATACTACACATCATTCAATTTGTTAATTCTTTTTTTAAACACAGGGCTTACTTACATAGGCTTCCCAAAATGCGTATTTAACGATGAAGGATCTGTAAGTATAACAACAGATATGCCTCGTTGTCCGTGTCACTTCTATTAAGTGTACATCCATGTGAATATTAGATCAACTCTTTCGGTTGAATCACTGACTGCATAAAACGGAACTTGTGATATTATCCTTAAGAATGCTAATTACTCAGAAAATCTTTCAAGTTGATTATTCACCAACATATTCGACCGAAGAATTTGAATATTTTTCCTACTTACCCTAAAGTTAATTTTCTACGTCGTATATATATATATATATATATATATATATATATATATATGTGTGTGTGTGTGTGTGTGTGTGTGTGTGTATGTGTGAACGCCTGAGACCACTCCTGTCACTTTAATCACCAGTAGCTGTGAACTTCAGTTTTCGCAATCAAAACAAATAAATCTGATTGTGTTTTTTTTATGTTGATAAAGCAACGCCAACAACAACTATTTCTTATTTCATTCCATGCCTTAGTGCAATCAAATCACTTCTGGTGAGTGTTTCTCGCGGAATAACCTGTCAATATCTCTCTTGTTTA
>OY735228.1:32843542-32916042 GCA_963457665.1 Thysanoteuthis rhombus | reverse complement strand
TGTGTGTATACGTGTATATAAAAGCCTAGGCATCAAGGGAAACAGTGAATTAAGTTGGACAGTTGACCACCCCGGCCGCTTTCGAATTTTCTAGAATGACAAAAGCAGTTGATTAGCTTCGTATTTGAATCTACCTTACGATAATGAATTAAAAAAAAGCCCATGTGCATTTGTGTATGATGACCTCTGAGTATGCACGAGTCTGTTTGCCTCTGTGTGAGTGTATTCGTGGTGAGGGTGCTCTTGTATGTATGTGTGTGTGCGCGTGCACATGCGTGCGTTCATGTGAGCGTTGATCGAAATGGTGGATTGGTTGGAAATGTGAGCTGACCCGTCCATTGTCCCTCTTGCACCAGACGGTGGGGGGGTGAGGAATAGTAAGACAGATACCTGTTGAGTCTTGCATTTAAAATGTCCTCTCATTTATGACCGATACGGATTGATCAGCATGAAGGAAGTAGCAACTGTTTGAGCTTCGAATTGATCGCTGCCTTCTTCCCCAAGGCTCGGCTCAAAAACGAGCCATCAGATTGGCGCTCGCTAGAGTGATCGATTTGATTGATCGACTGTAGTTTTTTATTGTGACCATATAAACCGAAACAGGCCTAAATGAAGGATTTTATAATAATCGATCAAAGATTCGATTGACTGTTTATTTACAAATCGAATGTATGGGATCTAATTTACAAACAGATAGATAGATAGATAGATAGATAGATAGATAGATATTAGCATTTGGCGACAAACAGGAAACATCCTTCTCTAGAGTTTAGTCTAGATACAAGACCACGAGCATAAGGCTCCACGTTTGGCACGAATTCAGTGCATAACAGAAATGACCTGCAAAACAAGTTTATAAACCATTACACGATATATCAGCTTTGCACAGCCGGGAAAGGGACCTTCTTAGTACACCCATACACCTGGAGTTGGCCGTTGTATGGATTAACCAGAAAATTGTAGAATTGACGTAAATAGTTCGCCGTTGATGGTTTTAGGAGCATCGGGGAAATTCATCGGGATTTGGCCTACCATTAGCCTCGTGGGAAGCCCCCCCCCCTTAATCCTACTCCTTGTGCTGGGCGCTTAGTAGAGAGGCATTGAATGCCATCTTTTAAAAAAGTCTTTCATTGGATCAAGCCCAACCGTACTCTCCACTACTGGGTGACGGTGATTTGTGGGTGGTCTTATATTCCATATAATAATCAACGAGACGAATTTGCTGACCACTTCTCTCTTGTCTCCCTATCTCTTTCTCCCCTTCTCTCTCTCTCTCTCTCTCTCTCTCTCTATATATATATATATATATATATATATATATATATATATATATATATATAACCATTATGTCATCTACAGACAGCTGTTTCGATGTATTACATCTCTTCAGTATGGCTATAGACTTTCCATTATCCATCCAGATGGAGACCTTCACTTCAGACTTGGGGGCCGATATCCTACCTCTGGACTACGGTACTGGACGGTCAGTAAGGCTGAATTTAAGCAATATATTTATTTACACAGAAATTCCTGATCCATCAGAGTGCTCTATTCCTATGGAGGAGCATTGCATAAGCTTACAATGGATGAGTAACCTAACTTGAAGGGTGCTCAACCCTGAATAGATATAGATATATGTATGTCGTGTGGATGTAAGGTTGTCTGACAAAATGCATCAGGCCTGTGTTTGAGATGTAACACACTTTTTTCTCAAACCTTTCTCATTTTCAAATTACTACTATATATATATATATATATAAGTGTGGCTGGATAAATGGCGATTTAATGGGGAGTCAAATGACTGATGAACTATTGTGAACGATACGGCAAGCAGTCATAGCTGAAGCTAATCAAGCAAGAATAAGTCTTTTTCCTCGCGTCACGTGACAAGAATGGCGGACGCCGCATTCATTGTACCCAATTTGACGACCGTCTTTTGACGTATCATCATTGAAATTAGAATTTGACCCTCAGAAAAGGAAGAAAAAAAATGGAGAGAGAGGCATGAGTAGGAAGAGACAAGGACGAATCTTTTGTGCAGGAAATCTTCACTAAATAAAAGATCGACTTCCTCAAGAGATTCGGAGCTACCGCTGTCCGGACGGTTACCTGTGCTCTAATGACCAATTAGCGTCACGTATCGAGAAAGAGGGACAAGAAGAATAAAACGTAATAAAATAAATGCAAGATGGCGCCTATCCAATCGTTTATTTTTTTTTTCTTTCTTTATATTTCTTTTTTTTTTTTTCGTGTATTTAGAAGTATGCAAAGAACAGGGATAATGGCAACAAACAAGCCCAAATCCAATGAGAACAAAAAATTAATTTTTCAAAAAACGGAAAACCGATGGAATGAAATAATATAATTGATAAGATAACTGCTGCTAACAAGATGAAAGAATAATGATCAAAAACGTATTTTTAGATTATGACTACTTATTCTTCAAATTAAATTAGAGGATTTAACATACACTTGGATACGTTTTCCCTTACCTTTACCGTTACAAACATTCCTATCGAGCCTGTTTGTAAATCTTAAGAAGGAATTTTAAAGCTATTATCATCAATTGATTAAATTATATCCTATATTTCTATACCTTCAACAGTGAATCTTGTAAAAATAAAATGCTTAGCCACTACGCCTCCCAGGTGCAGCAGGAACTTTCACAGTATCTACACAATCTTAATGAGAAACGACTTTCATGATTATCTAATTTTGACTGCCTTACATCGTTTTATCGTTGTGTCTATCACAAATTTCTAGACCGAATACTCTATAACTCGTTGAATAAGTAGCGTGAAGTGAATAAAAAGTAGATTCCGACGAGACTAGGACTGGTAGACCATATCTATAGAGCTTGTCTTCCATGATCGAAGCCTCAACCAATTCCGCAACGGAAGTGTATACCTCGAGAAGTACAAATCTGAAGTCATATTACCACCTCTTCATTCTGTCTAGGCGTCATCCCAGTGGACGAATATATGAGATGTAAGTCCAACCCTCATTAGAAGGTTCTTACTATTTCAACTAACTTTATGCTTACGTACTTTCCAGTTAGGGAATATTCGACCAAGAAAGTCGTAACAAAAAGAAACAATGTGATGATAAATATAAAATTAATAATGAAAATGGTTCTTGCTGTGTCCTCTTGTGTAATGACGTTGGCCAACTATCCTGCTCTTTTCTCTCTGTTACTGTCTGGTGCCAGTTTTATAGAGACTGGTTGCCCGGGATATAATCATTCATTTCCATAAATATGTAAAAGGCCACTGCTGTCAGCACAGTTGGCCTTTCGATAAGGGTGATTGCTAATTGTTTATTAAATTTCTTGATAGACAAGAAATGATACTTCCATGCAAGATGCTTGTCCGTCCTCCAGCCAACATTGGCCCAGTTATTCTCATTCTATTTCGCTTTTCAAACTTCGTGCCAAATGTTGTGCAGCAATAATGTTTAGTTATCAGCGCAGCCCTCGATTGGAGTTCTTGGAATACGAGGGCCCTACGAGAAGTTGTTTGGGGTGCCACAAAAATGTTGAAACATGAGTAAAAAAAACTGTTGGTTGGTTGGTTTTGTCTGAGTTTTCTAATACAACAAGTCCTTTTGACGTTTGACATTTGAAGCCACGGAATTTCTATCAAACAAAATAGGCTACTGTCATTTTTCTACGAGCATAGCAAATTTCAGTTCTTTAAAGGAAGCATTATATTTCTTCATGTTCTAAAAGACATTTGGTTGAGAGGGGGCAGGAAAAATATACTTCCTTAGAATGTTCACCAAAATTAACATATTTCTCGAAAACCAACTCCTTCAACTATGTAGAAGTACTGATAATTACTTTTATGTCAATGATAAAAATACATTTAAGCGCAATGTGTCGCTATATATATATATTTTTACGTAAGGATTCCATGAGATATGAAAGTTATGTCAAGGTTCCTCCAAGCTATAAAATGTTGAGAAAGGATGGTTTAGAAATTCAAATTTGTCGTAAGTGGTGTTGAAAGATTAATACTTATAAAATCTGAAAATACCACAGTCCATGAATCAGCTAATGTTGTTTAAGTAAGTTTCAAACGGAATATTATCCAGTAAAGTTGCAAAGATAAAATGGAATTCAAAAAATTTACTCAAGTATGAAAAACAAACTGATGAAATTACGGTTACCATAGTTCGGGCGTAAAGCTGCAAGTATGGGCTGGTTTACCTGCTGAGAATCACTTTCATTACTCGGTAATAAGGATCTGTAAGACCAGCTTGCTAATTAATCATTACTCCACAGAGAAGTGTCTATAAATATTTACTGAGCTTATCTTAGTTTGGAAACACATTTGCAAATATAGGTTGGGCCTCCTAGTGAGGATCGTTCTCACTGCTCATTAATTAGGACTTGTGATATATGCCAATAGATATCTACTGAGCTTCTCTTGGTACAACACAAAGCTAAAATTATGGCACCTCCAATAAATATCGAACTCACAACTCAGTTGTTAAAATCTGCCAAGCCAGCCAACAGATCATAGCCCTGTTGTTAGACATCTTAAAGCGTCTTTCGTAATAGCTGTGATTGATGTTCCATGATACTGCCTTCCTTCGACGCCGGCAGCCTCTTGAATCTTGCGCCCAACCCACTAAGGAAACTGAGTCGCCACTTTTCTAGAACATTTTCCTTTATTCTTTCCGGGATTCTTATTACTTGTCAAGTAGGGAGCCGGTTTCGTCTGCTAAATACGCCCGTGGTTCTACAATTTGTAAATCCTTAAAACTCTCACTGTCGTTCCACAAGACTGAGTAATCACCTGGTTAAGGGGTGTTTTGTTCGTGGACATTTTGGCGCCGAATAGTTTAACCAGGAATGTTTCGGCCTCGTTTTGTTTTTAAAGGCGAAAATAACAACAGTTAATGAGAATATCTCGGAATTTTTGAGATGAGGTATTATTATTATTTCCATTAATATTCGGACCATCCTCATCTTTGTTGTTTTTCATAGAGTGCAACGGCCGAAACGTTGTAGGAAAAACAACAAAGATGAGGATGGTCCGAATATTAATGGAAATAGTTAACGAGAATTATATAATGATAACACGTTGTTTATACTGACATGAATATTTTTTCAAGTTTTCAAAGATCATTCTTGCTTTTTCTTTTTTTTAAAAAGTCAAATTTAGTGGTTCCGTTCTGTCAAACGGCATGAGAATTACAAAAAAAGAATTCGGCAGCTCTATGCAAGTTTGAACATTTTACACCCGTACACCCTCGATGCTAAAATCGTGCATAAGTAAAAAGAAATAAGTTAATTAATCTAAAGAAAAAGCAGAACATGAAGCATGAATTATAATTGTATTCCTTTTCACCTTTAAAAAGTAAAGCAAAATCGAAACATCTACAGCTGAAACATCTGTGACCGAAACATCTGTGACCGGAAGGCTAGGGGCCCAAACATTCTACAATCGTGATCACCTATACCTATCTGTACACCAGTGAATAACAGGATTTAGTTTCATGCAATTTTTTCTCTGGCTTTGTAATAATATGTTTGGGACTTCAATCCGTATTTGCTATTCTTAATAGCTGGCTAAACCGGAACATCAACGTTTGCTGAACCGTCTTGCTCCAATGCAATGATAACTGAATAATCGTGGCCACCAAAGGTGGCAAAAGCTTCTATCCTTTTTTTTTAAATATATATTTGCATGAGTTAATGTGTTTGTTCACGCGTTTGTGCGTTCTGGTGCTCCTGGCAATACTATTTTGTCTGGAGGCTTAGTACCCCACTAGATCCTTACTAAAATGTTTTTATTTACTTTTGGGAAATTGAGCTTTTTTTTGCCTATTCGTATCTTATTTCGATAGGTCTACAAATAACAGCTGGATTCTCCAAAATCTGTTTGTTTCTAAATCCTTTTGTCACCCTATTTTAAACATTTTCCAGAGGAAAATACCAGTAAAGTCATAAATAGGATTTGCTGACCATATTTGCTCTTCGATGGAATTTTTATTACATGACTTCAAATATTTACGCCACAATTATTGATTGTGATGACGTGTATACTTTTTTCACACTACTTCAGCCATGTTCTGTCACCTTGGTTAACGGAAAAGAGGAAGAGCGAATGATCATTTAGACAAACCACTCTCTCATTACTATTCCACCTGACCAGGTAGTCGTAATAGTAAAAAGTTACTGCATTCACCGTCAATCTCGACGGGGTCCAGACACACAACATTCGATGTTAGTAGATTTCTATAATTACAGGTGAGGATACTGTACACGACCAATGGCCTGAGAGATTAGCTTCGTAAAACATCGCTCTGCAACAGATACGTAAGCGAAACTACTGCGTTGGTATTATACTCCTGGTTGGCACATGGCCATAATAGTGGCGCTCCCAGGGCACACTGAACTAACTACGCAACCAATGGACCGTGAGATCGAATTCCCAAACATCGCTATCCAGCAGCCCCGTAAACTAAAATGTAATGTACAATAATTTGTTTGAGTTAGTTTGGCACAAGGCTACAACAGTGAGATACCACGAAAGGTCAAAAAACAACAAGCAATGGTTTGCTGGATTGACTTTTTTACTATGGTGAGCACTGTCAATGTGTTTTTATAAGCTTTGGAAAGTCTTTTTGAAACAATGATTTCGAGTAATTCTCAAGCCACGAATCGATTTTGTTTTAAATATATAATACAAGGGGAATATTAGTGCATCCCAAATATTCAGGTACAATCCTGCATTATATATTTTGCTGAAAAAGCAGAAGTCACGTAGTAATAATTCAGTAATGAATCTCTGACCCTAAAATTATACACTTTCATATGTTTATAACATTACAACTGAAGGAAAAGATAAAGAAAAAGGACTGAAAGGAGAAAAATGACGCAACTATCAGCAGTGAACCAAATGGTTGAATGTAATCATCATCATCATCATCATCATCATTCTTTCTACGTCCATCGTTGGACGTAGACCTTCTTTAGAATCAACCACACGTCTCTATCATGGGCGTCACGGAGTCAGTATTTTCTGAATTTTCATGGCTCGTCTCTCCATCTATTATTCTGCCGGCCTCGGTTGAGCATGTGATCTCAGGGAATCCATGTCCTGAGTCGTGATGTCCATCAGATGTCCACCATTCTTGCAACATGGTCAGCCCACTACCATTTGAGATTTTTAATGGATTTTATGATGTCCCTGACTCCTACAAGGAAGGGTGAATAACCAATGCATCCTCCCAATAGTCACTTATGAATGTAATATATTGTTATAAATGATAGCGTTTATTGATATAAACGAAAAAGATATAGGTATATTAATTGGATAATTGCAAATAACATATACCAAGGGTCAGCAAACCTTTTGTGGGTCGGAACGGATAAGAAATTATTTTTATGTATTGTTAGACGAGGTGATAAAGATACAATCATAATACGAGGCTTTACAGACAGCTTGATTTATTTCATTTTTTTAATCACTTTAATGATGTTTTTTTTTCTGTAAGAGCATATACGTATATTAACCTCTATATACGACCGACCAATGCAAACTACGAAACGATTTTGAAGAGAGACAAAATATAGTCAAATCGTGGTTGAAATCTAAATACATTAATAGAAAAATGCGAGAACACCCAGTTGAAACATTTTGACCGATAAATCATGCTTACTTTAATATTCAAACTGAATTTTATTGTTCATTAACCAAAGATAGATAAGAAAACCAAAGAATTTTGGTATGCAACCTCAAAGATTAAATAAATTCGGCGGGTCAGATGAAATGAGACTGCATTTCCGATTCGACCCGCTGGCTGTAGATTACCGTATATAGCTTATGAGTCAATTGGATGTTTCATCATCGTCAGTCTTTCAACGTCCGTCGTTGAAAATAGGCCTTCCACAGGATCCACCACATTTGTCTATCATGGGTGTCGCAGAGCCAGTATTTTCTGAGTTTGTCTTGTTTATTTCTCCATCTTATTTTTTGTTGGCTTCGGTTTCGCATGTTGTCACTGGGGATCCATGATGTGAGTCATGATGTCCATCGGTTGTCAGTCATTCTCGCAACATGACCAGCTCATTGCCATTTGAGTTTTCTAATGGATTTTATGATGTATCGGACCCCCGTTTTTTTCCTGATATGTTGTGCTGTCTTGTGATCTCTCCATGTGAGGTTTAGCATGATTCTTTCATGCGCACGTTGCATGCTTCTCAGTTTGCAGGTTTCTCTCTGGCTTAGGTTCCATGTTTCAGCTCCATAAATGATTATCGGGAGGATGCATTGGTTGTATACTCTTCTCATGCATTTTCCTAGGAAGTCATCGCCAGGGATAAATGTCAGCAAATTAGGTTAGGAATTTCACAGAGGCAATGGAGCAGTAACAACCATTGCATTATGAACAATTAAAAGATGAATCCACACAATGCATCTTGTGGCGAACTAACGTTAGTAAGTAATTTTGCCCGGATTAAAAGAGGCATTGGACCGTCAGCTGCCGTGAAATTGGATGTGTGTAGGTATTAGATCACGTGATTAAAATCGGGGATCTTGACGCTAGAAAAATGGTAGTCGTAATCTTTCGAGTGGACGTGAAATCTAAGCGGTTATCTTTTAACTCTGCCCGAATCTTTCCCAGCACGTAGATTAAGAAAATGTATGTTTATTTTATTTTAGGAACCATTTCATTTTTTACCAACCCGATTCTGCACCTGAATTCCTCTTTCCGACAACTTGCTTTCTCTGTTAATTCACTTTTGTTGGTTTGTTGTTGTTTTTTTTTTGTTTTTTTTTGATTTGTTTGTTTTTTTTGTTCCTTCTTTTTTTTTCATTTCTCATCGAGAGACTTCTCGGGTTAAATCGACGATTGCATCTCTGAAATTACGAGAGAGCAGAAGCGTTTGAATTATTGATTGGAATGACAAAGATAGAAGAAGGAGATGAAAAGGAAGAAGAAAAACAGGGGTAGGGCAGAAGAAGTAAGAGATGAAAGACGAAAAAGATGGAAGAAAGAAAAGAATAAGAACAAGAGCAAGACGAAAGCAGAATAAGTGAAAACGGAAAAACGAAAATGCGAAAAGGGACAATAGAAAGAGGAAGAAAGAAAGAGGGAAAAAAGAAAAAGAAGAAAAGAAAAGAAGAAAAAGAATAAGAAGGAAGAAGAACGAGAATAACAACAGCAACAAAAAACAAGAAGAGAGCAGATTAAATCAAAAAGCAAAAACGAAAATGCGAAAAAGAGCAAGAAGAAGAGGAAAAAGATGAAGTAAAAAAAGAAAAACGGAAATGCGAAAATGGATAGTAGAAAAAGGACTGAAGGAATAAAGAAAGAAAGAAAGAAAGAAAGAAAGAAAGAAAGAAGAAGAAGAAGAAGAAGAAGAAGAAGAAGAAGAAGAAGGCGGAATAAGTGTGGAAGGAAAACGAAAATGTGAAAGAGGATAATACAAAGAGAAAGAAAGAAAGGAAGAAAGAAAGACAGAAAGAAGAAGAAGAAGAAGAAGAAGAAGAAGAAGAAGAAGAAAAAGAAGAAGAAAAAGAAGAAGAAGAAGAGTAGAAAGCAACAACAACAACAAAAAAGGGGGCGATGAATGTGATGGATGATGGGGTTGATAGGCTCCGTCTTGAAATCAAGATGAAAGGAAAACTGGACAGAGATTGCTGATAAGCGCAGTTGTTATGGAAAGGAGTATAGAAAGAAGAAGAAATAAGTAAAGAGGGAACAGATGCAGAAATAAATAAGGAGGAAACAACGAACAGAAGACAGAGTATTGAAGACGAACACGATTGGTTCAGAGGATGTCACGTGACAAATGCTCAAAACAAACAGAATGATGGAGGATGTCGGATTGATTCTAAAAAAAAAAATTCCCGCTACCGAAAGAGAAACGGGGAGAATAAAGATGGCGGTCGCCGGCTTGTTGATCATGGCTACTATGATGACTATGATGTTGATCGTGGTCATTACCTGTGCCAACGAAGTTGGAGAGGTATATGAATTCTGTCGAATCCGTCTTCTTGTCTGTCCGTCCGTCTATCTGTCTGTCAATACGATGTCTCCAAAAGTTTTCAGGGAATTTCAAAGAAATTGAGTGAAATTAGTTAAATTTAAGGGGGTGGATCCAGGAATTTGTATCTTGATTGACAAATATTTTTCCGTTTTTTTCTTTCATACTACTGTCCACACGTTACCTCCAAAAGTTCTCAATGTATTTCAATTAAATTTTTGTTGAAAGGTGCACAATCGGCTATGGAAGGAATGATTGAACTTAGAGCTGAATCAATGCACAATAACTTCCCCTGACAATGGCGTTGGCAGAGACATCAGCCCCCTGGGTGCTTTCTAGTTTCTTACGATATTGCTTGGTTATTGATGTTAAAGAGAATGTAGCTGCTGTTAGTGACTCTTCATTCCTTTTCCCTTTCTTTTTCTCCTCTTTCTTCTTCTTCTTCTTCTTCTTCCCTTTATTTTCTTCATTTTCAACTTTCTCCTTTCTTATTTTATTATTTCATACTTTCTCCTATCGCTTCTTCTCTACTAAATCTCTTCTATATTCTGAGTTGTGTTTCTCTTTCCCCTTTTTCTCACTTCTATCCCTCTTTTTTCTTTTGTCTTTGCACTCTTTGACTTCTTTCTCTTATTTCTTTGTTTTCCACATATCACCTTTCCGCATATTACCTTTGTTTTTCTTCTTTCTGTTTTTTTCTCTTTCTCTTACTGTTTCTTTTTCTTTTCCGTCTCTTTTTCTTTTCTTCTCCTTCTCTCCTTCCTTTTTCTCTCCTCTCTATTTCTTTATTTTTTCTGCTTCTTTTTCATCTTCCTTTTTTCTCTTCACTTTCTCTTAGTCCTTCATGTTCTTCACGTTCTTCTTCTTCGTCTTTTTGTTGCCCAACGTTCTATTTTCGTTATCATCTTGAATTTTTCCCCTTCTTCTTCTTCTTCTTCTTCTTCTTCTTCTCCTCGTCCTCCTTCTTCGTTCTCTTACAATCATTAATTCTCAGTTTCTTTCTCCCTTCTTTGCTTACGTTTTCTTTCTTTCTTTCTTTCCTTTATCGACGTACATTTTTTATTGAGTTCTTCCCCTGAACAGGATGACATTCATTTTCGATTTTATTCATAATATTGTCTACGCGTTGAGTTTTCGTACCATTAATAACTTGGGGGACGGGGGCTCGTTGGATATCAAGCGACAATAAGCCTCATCGGCACTATTTCGAGTTTCCACAACTGATTGCTTACACGGAGATCAAATGACAGTAATCTTCCTCAGTAGTACAGTACTCTTCAGCATTCACTTATTATTATCATTGATGATGATGATGATGATGATGATGATGATGATAGTTGTAGTTCTCACGTCAGTATAATTATCTGGTGTATTATTTATTCACTAAATTATCTTAATTATCTTATTAGCCAGTGATCAGGTAGCAGCACCTTCCTCAGTATCTTCATTTGTATAATAACAGTCATATGAATTTTCATACCTAAGGTATCAGGTAAGTATCACTAAAGATCAAGTGAAAACAAGTCTCCTTAATGCTACAGCATTACTTTAGATATTCTTGTTGTTTCCAGTAATGCTATCATCTGGATGGTTTCAAACATTTCTCGTATTTCCAGTTCTCCAAATCTTTTTGTTCCTATCAATATAACAAATACTTCTAATATTAATGTTATTTGCAGAAATCGTCGTAACAATCAAGGAAAACTACCGTCTTTTACAGTTCTTTAAACACATCTCTCCACCGTTAAATGTCTCCAAAACCATCCTGCATCCTATAAGCTGAAGGTCGGCGACAGGGGTTATAACGTACCCATAAATCTAACCTAACCTTATCAAAAATTATATATATATATATATATATATATATATATATATATATATATATATATATATATATATATGATTTCAGTTTAGTGCTCCTTCTTATAACAGAGGATTTGAAATTGAAATAAGTTTTAATGGAATAGATATAGCCTAGTATTATGCACTCTACTTTGTTGGGTTTATTACCTTCTAAGTTAAGTGCGTTGGCATGGGAGGAGATTATGCCAAAAATGGATATTCGTTGTGTAAAATAAATGCCTGTTTTAATCATAAGGCTATAGAGTTATTTATGTACCGATGTATATTTACTATGTACTATTACTATACTTACAGAACTACAACCGTGTCGATCATCATCATCATCATCATCATCACCACCACCACTTGAGCGTTCTTCATTGAAAATAGTCCTCCCCCAAGATTAGCTGAATTTTTCTATCGTTGATGCGTGGAGCCAGTATTTTTTGGAATTTGTCCAACTCATCAAGCCGTCTTATTTTCTATCGGCCACAATTTTTTATATGATCTCTGGGGATCCACGTTGTGACGTCGAGTGATTGTCTGACATTCTTGAAACATGACCTGTACATTGTCATTCAAGTTTTCTGAAGCTAGTACTTACTACACGAACACTGTATAACTTTAGTGTATGCACTTTTGTATATACGGCACTTACGTGTGTGTTTTTTTTAAAATCGCTACCATATTGTTATATATTCAGCAACGCATTTTGGCAAATTGATTGCACAGGAGGGATGCGTCAGTGCAACCCATGGCTGGATGAAGGCAAAGCACGTAAATTAGTCAAGTAAGTTTGGTACACTCAATGAGTACATGTTTTTGACCATTAAACATATATGAAGCTACCGTTAAGCATCAAAAGATTATTATTTCCCAAAAGCTTTTTTAATGGGGATCGAAGCGTTCAAACAATTTGAAATAAGGTAAGCTTGTACTTATTCAAACCAGACGAATTAGAATTAGGAATCCCCACCCGTTTTTTGACCTCTTTCACTCTTTATCCTACCTCTGAATGAATAAAGCAACAGAAGTGATGTAATATTCTCTACGATATTAACAACTAGACAGACGATCACTCTCCACTCCTCAGCTTTTTATATTATTGAATTTGATGTCTTTTTTTTTTATTTTCATAGCAATAATACTTCATGCGTCTCTCGTGAAATCGAAAATATAGAGCGAGTGTTTAACTGGATCAGTACAAAGCGAGAATTTCGCGAGACAGCAGGTGTCAAGACGAGAAAAAGCGAGAAGTCTGGAATACGGAGAACATAAATTAGTAGAAATTAGAAACGAGAAAATGCGGGAACACACCAAGAAAAAGATTCAAAGAAGAGGACTGGGCAAAAAGAAAAAAAAAAGTCTGTTTGAGATATTGAGGAGGGGCAATAAGTGAAAGGTCAAGAGAAAACATGACCAGGTGGAAAAAAATTGGTGCAAAAATGATATAAGAAAACGAATCGAGGCCAGAAAGAGAAGGAATAAACGAAAATAGAATTAAAAAACAAAACAAAAACGATATGGTTGGAAAAGTTGGTAAAAAAAAGGTGGGAATCAGAAAGGAAGATAGAGAATGCAGATCTGGTTAGTCCTTCAATAGAAACTGTCACATGACCAATGTATCTGGACAACATATCGTGTTAGGGGTGATCAATGAAAAATGGTAAAAAGATGCAATCAATGTATTAGTTACTTCTCTCGGCAGGAAAGATTTCCAAATAACAAGAAAAAACTTTTGGTTGACAATAAACAATTTGCTTTACTCGCCTATCATTTGGGAGAGTTCGCTAAAAATAAAGCCCGAATTTTCAAAAGAAAACAATTTAGCATAAACATACTTTGTAATTCAAGCCTCTCCCCTTCAAGAAATAGTATTTACGGGGGATTTGGCGGGGAAATACTCTTCCTGGACATTATAAGGAATAATTTTTCGAATTATTGACCCTCTGGTGCTGGTGAAGCCAGCGGGCCAGCCAGTCAGACCAACTTAAGGTACTGAAGAAACGTATGTTGATAGTTTTGTCTGTCAGTTTCTGATATAGACAGAAAAAATGAGAAGGTGTGACGCGTACAGAAAACCGGAAAGTATGTATGCTAAATAAAAATGTTTGTAAAAGTCCAGAGAATGCTAAAGAAAATTACGAGATAATTTTTTTTTTTTAATGGGAGAAAAGAATTGATTAAAAAAAGTGAGTGAATCGTTCGACAATGAACAGAGAAAGAAAACGTGAATATTCGAGAATGTACGAGAAGTGAAACGAGAACAAGCAGGTAGAATGGTAACGAAAAAAAGAATAAAAGTTGGATTTTTAAAAAAAGTAAAGGAAATGCCGGGAAAAACTAAAAAGAAGAATTGTTTGATGACTGAAACCGTAAGAGCGTTATTCAGGGGAAGAAATGAATTAGCGAAAGTAAAACAGAAAACAAGAGAAAAAGACGCCAAGACGTAAGAGCAAGAAAAGTAATCATGAACTTTACAGAAGAAATGGTAATAACAGAAGAGACACCGAGCCAGAAATATTTTTTCAAAAAGGCAAAAATGCCAGAAGCAGCAAGAAACGTAAAGAGGCGAGAAGTAGAAAAACGAGACTGAACGAGAAGAGGCGATAAGGTGCGAGAAAAAGCCGCAGCAAAGGATAATTAAACACTTTATTATATTTAATTTCTCTTTCAGAGCCACCGCTTCGCACTGAAACTGTTCAGCTTTCTCTGTTCTCCGTACAATGAAAAGCGATAGAATTTCTTCGCAAGCATTTTCATAATTCGAACAATTAAAATATTTTTATTATTAAATAGGAGAGACAGGGAAACAAGAAAAACGCCCACAGAGATAAAAAGTAGAAAATAATGACGAAGAAGAAGAATCTGAAATTTAATTTTTCATCAACCGTCTGTTGCTCCGTTCTCCTGCGAATCAATTTCCTTTCAAAATATTGACTTGTCGATTATGTTTGCTTAAGCTTCAGGATATTGAAAAAAAAATGATCAATTTTCAATTTTTTCTTTTTTATAGAAATTTTAGAACAATTTTTAAATACATTTTATGCATTCACCGAAAATTCTCGGTCTCTCTGAGCAACAAACACAATAGTTTGAAAATGTCTTCTTTGATGAACGAGAAGAGAATTATTTGATAAATCAGTCGGTTGGATAACCAACAAATCCTGAAACATATCCTGACGTTTCACATGGTATTAATTTTGACTACTTTTCACCTCCGTCCCAATTTTCAGGATAATGGTCACTGCACTCCATTTAATGACAAAAAGGAAATTATAAAACAGGCTGGGTTAGTCACTCGATAGAAACTATCACGTAAGTTTGGTCTTTTGGTAACATGCTGTGTTGGGAGTGATCAATAAAAGAATATTAGATTAAGAGGTGATCGATGGATGAGTAACTTTTCTCACTTTTTGTTGGGCAGTGATCACCAAAAAGAGTTTTAATTTTAAAAGAAATTAAAAAAAGCTTAAAGCAAGCATGGACGCTACTGGACACAAGCTAAAGGGCCAATATGGCATAAACTTACATTGTGAATTGATGCCCGACTAAAAACCTGGCGAGGGGTATATTTTTTAAGAATCGTTTTCATCATAACGTGGTAAGGAGTAAATATTTGAATTTTCATCCCTCTTGCTCCACTGGTGCTGTCTCGGGGTGCAATACATACATACTTACATAGGTGCATAGCCAGCCAGCCAGCCAGCCGACTTGGTTAATAAATGAAAAAACAAACTATGTTGCCAGTTTTGGTAGAGGGTTTCAAATAATGTCCTAATGCTTTGTTTTTCTTGACTTTTTCTATCATTTGTATCATCACTATTGAAGAAATTCTAAGATGGAAAGTGTTCGCTCCGTCCTCACATATTGTACTGGATAAAATGAGAATAGAATTTGAGCAGTAAAATGGTACCAAGAATAAAAGTGTAATATAAATAAAACCTCAAAGAAAATGGTCAAGTCGAGAACATCCTCGAATTCCATTGGTTTGTCCAGCCACACCTTATCTAAAAGTAATGCAAACATTATTTTCTCAACCTAACAACAATGACAAGTTCAGATTTCCGGTTTAGACTTAAAAAGGAGAAGTTAAGAATGATGGATACAGAGAGACTAAATATATCCCTATGTTATCCATTAAAGAGAGAAAAAGAGACTGAATAAAAGAAAGTGAGAGGGGGGTATATATATATTTATATATATATATATATATATATATATATATATATATATATATATATATATATATATATATATATATATATATATATATATATATAAAGAGAGAGAGAAAGAGAGGGAGAGGGAGAAATATAAAGAGAAATAGAAACAGAAAAAACGGGAAAAAATGGAACGCCATGGACGCTAGATTGAATTATTGTCAAACTCAGAGTTGACTTTATTATCGCCATTACTCAGATCTTGAATTTAAGATGTGTGAATTTCAGACATGAATAGTAGACAGAGTGGGAAAAGAAAGAGTGATTCCTTGACGTCATGTTGTGTCAACTCACGTTTCCGAGTTCTCAGACTCTTTTTTTTTTTTTTCGTAAACATTGTAGTTCTGTGATGATCATTGATATTTCATCTATTTTTCTTTTCAGGGGAAATCATCTTGCTACTAAGGATGTTATAAAAACAGTCAATACAATTATAAACCCATTAAACAGTATAAAAATATAAACATTGCAAAAGGTTAGTCAATAATCGTCGGTGATTTTGATTTGCAATAATCAGAAGTGTGTCCGTGGTGCAGTGGTTAAGTGCCTTCTGCCAGACTTCAGCAGGTTTTTCGATCGAATCCAACTGGGAGCAAAATATTTTTTTTTCTCTTTTAGCTCGCTCTCAAAGTCACTGGCAGATTAACCATCACGCTGAATAGGACTTGTTTTCTCCTTTGGTCCTGACGCTAGTGGCAGATTAACCATTAGGTTGAGAACGTTTTTTCCTTCGTTGTTTTGACAAATTCATACTATTGAGTTTTGACTCATATTTTCGTATGACCAGAAGAAAAACGAGTGACGTCATGCATAAATAACATATGACTAATTCACTCCCACTTCTGAACCCTTACTTAGGTTAACTTGTTCTGCTGAAGGGAATATCAACAAAGGAGCTGAATTGAGTCACGTGTTTTGGAATAATATTATATGGAGAAATGAATTCTGTTTTGTTTACCTTTTAGATTTTAATTAAGCAAGGGAGTTTGACCTTCGCGTAGCCAAGCTTGTGGATCTCTTTCTTGTTTCCCATCTTTTTCTGTCGACTTCTCTGTTTCTCCTTTTCCATTTCCCTATTTCTTCCCCTTTCTTTGTCTGCTCTTAATTCCCTCTTCCTCTTTCTTTCCTCCTTCTCTCACTCTTTCCCCCTCTCTCTCTCCCTCTCTCTCTCTCTATCTCTTTCTCTCTCTCTCTCTCTCTCTGTTCTTCCACCGCTTCTCTTCTCAATCAGCATTTTTTCCTTTTTCGTTTTCTTCCTTCTGTTCCTCTTTCGTCGTTTATTTCTTCTGTTTCGTCTTCCCTCGTATCTCCTGCTCCTCCTTTTTAGACTTTAGACTCATAGAGTTTTTATCACGAGATTAGGTGACAGCAAGTCTCCTCTACACGCCAGTACTCTCTCTCTCTCTCTCTCTCTCTCTCTCTCTCTCTGTCTTACTATTGTCTGTTCTATTTTCTTTTTTTTTCTTTGTCAGTTCTTCTTATCTCTTGGCAAAGCTTTTAGGACTGTTCTAAGGCTGTTGTTGTTGCCCTGTTCTCGTAATTATTACTGTCTTTCTCTTCGATATGATAATTATCATAAGCATTGCGTTGTTATTCGTATTACCTTTTCTTCTATGAGAGGAGAAGAGGCGCCAAATGAATTTGATTGTTCAGAATTTTCTCTGAAATATTCTAGTGTCTTTTGATCCTCTTGCCAATATCATTTCTTTTTCAAATGTTTTTTTCTTCCTTTTTTTTAAGGTTCTATTCATTTTAGTTTTTCCCCCTGAGCGATCCTAGACTTTTGCCAATTTCCTCCACACGCACACACACCTACAGAAATATATATATATATATATATATTCGTATCCATCAGGGATTTTTCGTCATCGTTCCTGCATCCAAGCGAAAATGTATCTGTGAATGGTGAATACAGGAACTGCCTAAAATTTTTTAAGATCGAGGATTTATTCTTGAAAACGAACAAGGGAATGTGTTCTTGCATACACTAAGACAAAGGCGATATCCGGAAGATTTGTAGACCAATACATTTAATGGAAGAGATGAACACAGAGTTTGAGTTTTTGCTAAGGAAAATAAAAAAAGATTTTTTTCTAAAAGTAATGTAATGATAGAAAAAAAAAACAACAGCAACGCTGAATTCAGAATTAAATAAGTTTGAAAGAAAATCAAGTTATGATGAAATGACACAGAAAAAACCCAAGTATTTAAAAGAAACAAAAAAGATCAAACATCACACATTTGAGAATTACAAAATGCATGAAACAGCCTGTTGTGAGAAGTAAAAGTCAATAACGTGAAAGACTGATTACATATGTATGAATAATCAATGACTTTATTATTCAAAATTAAAGATACATATATACATACATTCTATTCATAATATTATTTACACTTTATATATATATATATATATATATATATATATATATATATATATATATATGAAACTATTCAGATAATATCAATTACTTTTTGAATAATATTAATTACATTTTCTTGATGATGATCAACGATGATCGAAAGATTCAAAACTTTGAAAACCCACTAATTTTGGAGTATTTACACTAATGCTTCCGTTCTTCCAAAGGTCTAGGCTCTCGGCATTTTTTAGATAAATCCCCTGGAAAGGGGCTTTAGCTGAATAACCAGGAGAAACCAAACGGACGACTGCCCAAAACGTTATTTTCATCGGACATTCATCTTGAATGATGCCAACGGCATCTAACCTCCTCTTCAAGAAGTCTCATCATGGAACACAGGTAATCCTGATGAAAATCTGTCTTTCGTTACTTAAAATGGATGCACATATATATATATATATATATATATATATATATATGTGTGTGTGTGTGTGTGTGTGTGTGTGTGTGCGTGTGTGTGTGGATTATGTATTCAGTTGGACACTCAGCAATAGTAATAGATGTTTTTGAATTTTCACGCCAGTCGTGACTGGAGGCCAAGTGACAACAAGCTATTACATCAATGATGCTGTCTCTATACCTTTCGCTAGGATTCATAGTTTTCCCAGCTTTTCCACAGGTTCTTTGGGACAGTTCGATCTCTATTGACACCACCGTCACCATCATGATCAACAACTTCTTCAATTCCCAGCCAAGATCTAGACGTTTCTTTTTCTTCTTCTTTTTCTTCTTCTTTCCCTTTTTCTTCTTCTTTTTCTTAATGAAACAGAAGAGTTTCCTTAATATTTAGCTGACCCCAGGAGTGACGTTGTCTCGATGGTCTCAGCTCTTCAGAGATCTTCCATCTTCTTTGCTCGGCATTTTGAGACTGCTCTCCAGGATCTGATCACGAGTTGATTCTTTTGATTTTTCTAAGTTTTCTAGCAGATTCCAGATAATTTTTTCTTTTCAAATTTTCAGTCGCCTTCAATATTGGTCTTTGGTTTGCCCGAAAAGCAACATCGACTTTTTGGCACATCATAATTTCTTTGTCTATGGTGATGTCTTGTGACATCTTATCTCTTGTATCTTCTTCGGTATCCCCAGAGACCCCAGCAATATCCTGGGTTTGGATAGTCCCAATCTTTTTTTCCTCCCTGAAATTCAAATTCCTCCAAACTTGCCACTAGTATTTTGGTTTGATTCCAAGCGTGTCATTATTATGGGAAGACCTTGAACGTAATGTGTGAGAAGTGTCATTAACGCACCGACTTCAAAGAAATTTCCTGACAAATTGGCTTCTTCTTTTCATCTTCGATTTAGTCGTGGCTTTTCAGTCGATTCATACATACCTGACAAAGGCTGTAAAACGAATCGGCCGAAACGTCGCAACTGTATCGTAGATGAAAAAAATGCGGTCGAATCGTCCGAAATAAACATAATGTTTCTCGGCTTCTCCACTTCCAGGGCAAGGTCTCTGAGTTTTCATTATATATTCTTTATTTCTGCAATTTTTGCAATGTTAAATTCAATGGTCCTACGTTTAAGATCTGGATGACTTTCTTCCTTTGTATAGAACAAACGGTTCGGTTCCTCTTCTTTGGGTAGGTTGATTGATCTGGATCTTAAAATTGCATTTTACTCACTTATAATCAAGCCTGTTTTTTTTACATTCCTTCTAAATCAACGTATTGCATTCAGCAATGATTTGGCTCACTATTTCATGCTTTTTCTTCACAAAGGCAGCATTTTTTTTTTTTTTTTTTTTTTTGCAGATTGACATAATTTGCCCTGATACATTTGTTCTTAGCTGCAACGATAAGACTTTTCGTTTCACTTCTCAAGTATCCCCCGCTCAACCATGTCCATGGGTAAATGTCAGTCAGTGTCTATCTACCTTTTAAATTCTCGGCGGGAAGTTTTATCTTCCTATATTATTGACTACACTTCTCGTATTTCCTGTTTTCCTATTATGACTTGTTTCGCTCTCGAGCGGTTTTCATATTTTGAACACATTCTCCTTCGCGTAATTCACAAATCCTCTTTTGATAATTTGACATAGTCCTTGCTTTTGACGAGTCTTTAACCTTTTCCCTTTCATTTAACACATGCTGCATGTACTCGAGAATGCAATCTCGAATATACTGCAACCCCCCTCTTTGTGTAACTAAAAATCAATAACATATTTTATCCTCTTACATAATGTGACCCTCGTTATTCATATTTTGCAAGAAACCAACGTAATATCATCAGGTGTCATCTTATCATTCAAATGCTACTTAATCTGTTCGTTGAAGTTTGTCTGGTATGTCAGTCAGGCACAGGGGCAAGTAAGAATGATATTAATGCATCCACGGTGTATTTTTTTAAATCTATTTGCAAAAAAAGGATAAAAGTGGCTGAAAGAAGAAAAGAACAACACGTCTACTTTCCGACCTTCCCCATCTGATACACCACTCTCCCACCTTATGCTTTACTCCCACATCCCCAACTGCCACCATACAAGACGTCCGGACAGTTTCTGTGTTGATTTATTACCATAATACAACAAAAATGTTAATCTTTGTGGGTTTTTTTAACATTCAACTATAATGCTACCATCAATATCAACCCTATTTTTTCAAGTTAAATTTCATGCGTTATGCACGAGTAAATACTGTATTCTGTCTGTGTCATCCCAGGGGTGTAAAACTTTTTACATAGTGATTAGAATCCTTATTTCTCGATACATAGATTTGGGTTCTTCTTTTTCCCAGCCTAAGAAGTGTCCTGAGTACCTCATTATTAATACATTCATCTTGTGATTATCAATCCCATTCCCATACTGTCTTTAATTCTATTTCGAATATCGTCGTAGAATAGATAGTGTCATGGGTGTCCGATGGGGGGCGCTAAGGGGGCGTTTGTTCCCCCTGGATCAGGCTTCCCATCGTGGAGGTTGGAGCCTTATGGACAATAAGTGATTATAGTGCAATACAATTGTTATGTGTAACCCAAATTTATAATCGCTTTTAATAGACTTCATCTGCCATCTTGTCATCCCAGTTTCAGGTCTTGTGCCTCAGTTGACGGTCAAGAACAGCATCTGACATCTGGTTACACTACAAATAGTGGATGATATGCCTATCATGTAACAGGGTTGCCACTGATATAAATGCCCGTTTAATCCCTACTGAAAATACATACTTTTTGCCCCCACTTCCAAGATATACACCCTTGTCCCCCACCTTGAATTTACTTAGAAAACATGCAGGGGGCGCGAATGTTTGTAATTTGTTGGACAATCACAACTTTGGTAATTTTTCAATCGTATTTACGTAAGACCCAGTGAGGAACCAGATCACAAATAATATCTTGAGAGACGATCACACCAGTCTCTGCACTAAGACGTATTTCGTATTAATGCCTTTGTTACTGTTAATTGCTTGGGTCGTTAATACAATTAATAGAATTTCTCAGAGTTCCTATTTCCGATTATTGTCGGAATTATTAATTGATTAATAACTGTTTTCAGTGCACAGATTTTATTAACATAGTTACCATCATCGTCTTCATCATCAGTTGTATTTTCTCTTTCATGCCAATCACAAATATCATCTAATTCAGCTTCCGAAGAAGTAATGCCGCTGTTTCTCACACGGGTAATTATAGTCGTAATATTAACCCCACCGACTGCGTTTCCTAACTTATTATCGTGAAATATCCGTCCAAGCTGACTTTATTCCCCCCACCCCCACCCGTAACAAGAACTGTTTGTCTATCCTGCCATGTTTAACCACAACCGATATATAATTCAACATTTGACGAACTCAATTTGGAATCACGACCAAGGGATTGCAAGTAAGCTCTCTTACTGATTGGACGGAACTGACAAGTCATACATCTACGAATCTATATATTGTATATATAATACGGAAGTTGCAATTATCACCTTCAGTTGGAGCTGAAGTAGTAATTGAGTTTGGCCCAGTAGCAAACAGGCATGTTATTCTTCTTCTTGTTCTTCTTCTTCTTCTTCTTCTTCTTCTTCTTCTTATTATTATTATTATTATTATTATTATTATTATTATTATTATTATTATTATAATTATTATTACTATTATTATTATTATTATCATTATCATTATTATTATTATTATTATTATTATTATTATTATTATTATTATTATTATCATTATTATTACTTGGAATCTCACACCAGTTGCCTGGTGGTAACCGCTGGAGTTTGAGTGACAGCAAGTCTCCTCAAGTCTCCAGCCCTCCTCTCCTAGTACTCATAGGTCGCAGTAATTCTTCGATTTACAGTTTCACACCGGTTGCCCAGTGGTTATCGCTGAAGGCTGAGTGACAATAAATCTCCTCAGGTCCTCAGCTAACGTCTCCTCCCTCTTTCGCATATCATGACAGAGCTACTATTCGTTGCAGTCCTTATATCTCTAGCACCTTCCTCAGTATCCGTGCAGTTCCCAGCAGTGCTGTGGTCTGTACGGTCTCTATCCTCCCCCTAATCCCGATCTCCTCCAGTCTCTCCCTCAGCGTTTTGGGGACAGTTCCTAGTGCGCCCACTATGACCAGTACTACCCTGGTTTTCATGTTCCATATTTTCTTTAACTCCCTTCCTATGTCCTGGTATTTTTCCCTTTTTTCACCCTCCTTTTTTTTTACTCTATGGTCTGCAGGTACAGCAACGTCTACTATTTGGCAGGCCTCCCTTTTTTTGTCTACTATTACTAAGCCCAGCCTTCTTGCCTGGATGAGGTGGTCAGTTTGGATGTCAAAGTCCCACAGTAGTTTGTGGTTGTCATTCTCCAAAACTGCCTCTGGCTTGTGCTGATACCACTTTTCCCCATGGTTGAATCCCATTTGTTTACTTAGTTCCCAGTGTATCATCGTTGCTACTCTATCGTGTCTATGCTTATACTCCTTCTGGGCGAGTTGGCTACATTCACTAGTTATGTGGTTTACTGTCTCATCTCTTTCACCGCACATGCGGCATTTGCTGTTTGTCTGTGTTCTGTCGATTTTTGCTTTTATGTAGTTTGTCCTTATGCTTTTGTTTTGGGCTGCCATGATGAGCGATTCTGTTTCTCTCTTAAGGTTCCCCTTTCGTAACCACGTCCATGATTTCTCGTCTGCTATATCTTTTATCAGTCTTTTAAACTCGCCGTACAATTTTTTCCCTTCCCACTTTTCTTTTCTAGTTTGCTGTACTGTTCCATTGTTTTCTACTTTATTGTTTGTTGCACTATCCCTTGCGCTCTTTATGATTTCTTCACTATTTGTTTGCACATATCTTTCAAGGACTGTTTTAGCTCTCTGGACTACTTTAGATCTCTGGACACAATCATCTATGCTGATGAGCCCCCTACCACCTTCTTTTCTCTTAACGTATTGTCTATCTGTATCATCCCTAGGGTGTAATGCTTTATGCATCGTCATAAGTTTCCTTGTTCGCCTATCCATTGATTGGAGCTCTTCCTTTGTCCATCCTGGGAATGGTCCTGTATACCTAACTACTGACACAGCCCAGGTGTTCATTCCTTTTATTAGATTTCTGCTATTTAATTTGGTTTCTAATATTTTCCTTATCCTTCTGAGGTATTCTCTCTTAATTTTCTCCTTCATCTCTTTCCGTTTTATCGTGTCACATTCAAGGACACCTAGGTACTTGTATCGGTCTTGTGCAGTCAATGCCCTAATCTTGCTGTTGTCCGGAAGTTCAATTCCCTCAGTCATTGAAAGCTTTCCTTTATGCATCACCATGATTGCGCATTTTTCTATCCCAAACTCCATTCCTATGTCCCCACTATATTCCCTTACTCCGTTGAACAAAGTCTCAAGCTCTCCCCTGTTTTTTGCGAACAATTTAATATCGTCCATGTACATTAGGTGGTTGACCTTTCCTTTTGTTTTAGAGAAGTGGTATCCTTTGCTGTTTTTCAGGATTCCGTTAAGCGGTATCATTGTTAGAACAAATAATAGTGGGGACAACGAGTCTCCTCGGAAGATTCCCCTTTTTATCCCTACCTCGGCTAGTTTGTCCCCTGCGGCTGTCAAATCTACTTTCCAGTCTTCCATTGAATTACCAATGAATTTAACCACCGGTTCGCTAATTTCTAACATTCTAAGGCATTCGAGTATCCAGCTATGTGGAATTATATCGTATGCCTTTTTGTAATCTATCCATCCCATTGCGATATTCTTTCTCCTTTTCCTTACTTCTTTTAAGATCATCTGGTCTATGTAGAGTAAATCGTTTGCCCCTTTGGTTCCTATCCTACATCCTTTCTGTTCTTGTAGTAGTAGCCCCCTTCTATCCATTGACATGTATATTCTCTCAGCTATTGGCCCGGTCAGGATTTTCCATATAAGTGGTAAGCACGTGATTGGTCTATAGTTGCTTGCTATGTTCCCCTTTCCTGGGTCTTTTTGGATGAGGGTGGTTCTGCCTTTAGTCATCCATTCTGGTGCTTTGCCTTCGTTTAGACAATTTTGGAGTAGGTGAGTGTAACGTGGTGAACTTTTTGAACCAATACCCATGGATCCCGTCGGGACCTGGTGCTTTCCAGTTGGCTACTTTCCTAAGAGTATGTTTCAATGTGGTTTCATTCAGTACTAATGGATCTCCCTTGTCTATATCTTCTAGTTCTTTTCTCATGTTTCCTAACCATTGCGGTGTTACGTTGTTATTCCAATAGTTCTTGGCCTCTGTGGCATCTGGTTTTATGTCCTGCCTTCTTTCCCCATTTAAATCTTATAAAACCTTTTCTCATTGTTTTGGAATGTGCGGTTTTGTGTGTATTGGGCCGTTCTTAGTCTGTATCTTTTTAGTCTTGCCTCTTTGGCTAGTCTTTTCTGGTGTAACTCTTCGACTACAGTTGTGATGCCTTTTTGCGCTACCTTTTATTTGTTATAAAGTCTTACTCGTGGTCTGTCTGTGTGTGGTGTATTTCTAAGCAGTACTTCATCTCTCTGTAGTTGGGAGATCTACCTTTGTAACCTTCTCTCCCAGTTGGGTTTCTCTTCCCTATTATTGCTCGGGTTCCTATCTTGTGTTGTGAAGCTTTGTGCTACCATTTTCGCCCCAGCGTAAATTAAGTTGTTGAGTTCTAGGAGGGTGTCTGTTTCTATGTGCTGTAAGAGGCAGTTGACCTGTTCGGTCACTTCTCCGACTTTCTTTCTGTTTTTGTCTCTTAGGGAGGGGAGTGTTGTTTTCTCACCTCGCATGATCTCTGTCAGAGCTTGTATTTTGGTTTACTCTTCTTCCGTTGGTGCCTCGTCGTCACCCTTTGGTGCATGGTTTACTGTGGGGACCTCATGGGGAATTCTTCTATTTTTGTTATTGGTACTAGTTGTGCTGGGGGGGGGGCATTCTTCAGATGTGTCACCTGAATCTCTCTCTACATTAATGCGAATCTCTAGTAGTTCAGTCTCAGACAGCCATTTCTTCTTTTGGATTTGTTTTACTTGGTCAGCAAGGCGTTGGTTCGATACTTCCACAGCAGATTTTTCCCTCCATATTTGGAGCATACGCTCCCTATAAGATCGCACCGAAGGTTTGCTTTTAAAGTAACAATACATAACTAGTCTATTCTCCTCCCTTGTCCATCTCTTTCTCTTGTTCTTTATAGCAGTCACTCCCTGAGGACCACGCCTTCCCTGGGTGTCATTAGTGGTATATGGGTTTTGGCCAACAGTAGCTGTGTGACGACTGTGTCCCTCCTGAAGGCCATTAAGGGTACACGAGCCGGAGTTTATTATTACTGTTTTTCTGGGTATTTTTCTTTCCTGTCCTTCCTTGAACTTTCTTTGCACGACTCCAACTGCGAGTGTGAAAACGACTATTGTAATTCAATTACTTTATTTTCATCTTCCAATTTACCTTCTATTTCTCTTTCTCTAATTTTTCAATAATCTCTCTTATAAATTTCCAAAATTTTCTTTTGCTCCTTTTTTTTTCTCCCTTATTTTTCTCGTTTTTTCTCGTTCTTGTGGTTGTTTTTCTTGTTGTTGGTGGTGGTGTTCTTCTTCTTCTTCTTTTTCTTCTTCTTCTTCTTTTTCTTCTTCTTCTTCTTCTTCTTCTTCTTCTTCTTCTTCTTCTTCTTCTTCTTTGTATTCGTATTCCTCTTCTTTTACTTCTATTTCTTCTTTCTTTTTTCATCATTTGTACCAGGTGTCACCTCTTTAATTTTGTTTACATTTTTCTCATTCTCTTTTTCAATCTTCGAGCAAAAGTTTCCGCTGCTAACAACTGTTTTAGCCTTCCATACTTTAAAATGTTAAACGTTATTTTCATTGTAATTGCTAAAAATGATTTCTTTTTTAACTCAAAATCACGGAACCCCTTCGAAAATAAAGGTTTATAACCATTCACGGTGACATATCTAAAGCCTATAACTTTGGTGGTGGGGGGAGATAAAATGCAATTTCCAGGAAAAAAAAAGAAACTCATGATTGAGAGGTTAATCGAATACCCATTATTTTCACACCAATCATGTCTGAAGTATCTCAGTGATCAAGTGACAACAAAATTGTCATCAGGATGGTTTTAAATCATCCTCAGATATTTCCAATTCCGTTAACTCTTTAGCAACCTTTTCCAGGACTCTCCCAAACTAACCAAAAAAACATAATCATTACTAATAGTGGTAGTTGTATTCGTACCGAATTTTTTTTTATCAAATCGGCAAAAGTTGTTCGACAACTCAGATACAAACAGTCAGAATTCTTATTTGTTTGCAAGGTTCCTTTATTTGTTTTTTTTCTTTTTTCTACTTTTTCTTTTCTTTGTCGCCTTTCAAATCGAATTGTTGTCCAATGTTGTCCCGCCCATTCTCTCTCCATCCCTGGTTTTCGTTTGGTTTTTGTTGCCTAGCCAAATTTATGGCCAACTTCTTGTTAATTTGCTCGACGAATAAAATCGTATTTTTCCTTCCGGCATTTTGTACCCAAGTCGGATTGTCCAGCATTCGGGAGGCGATTTTATTCTATTAATGCAAATTCACCCACACAAACATTCCACACGCGTACGCAAACATTCCACACGCGTACACAAACATTCCGCACGCACACACTCTGTATACTTACACATATGAACAGACATATATACATGCCTTCATACATACAGGTATACATAAACCGACTGATGAAGAGACTGACAACGTCTTTTGAGATGCGTACATACGTAAATAAGATAATAATCATATTCTATAAAAATATATACACAAATGTGTATGTTTTTATTTGTATCTCTCTCTCTCTCTCTCTCTCTCTCTCTCTCTCTATATATATATATATATATATATATATATATATATATATGCGTGTGTGTCTGTGTGTGTATGTGCGCCTTTGTGTCCGTGTATGTTTGTGTGAGAATTATAGTTATTATGATCATAATTATAAAGACAATTAGTTCGGATCCTCATTGCTCGGCACCGATTTCACTCGATGGCTAATGAGCGGCCTTAGATCGTGTGAATTCCTGATAAATTATCCATTCAATGATATTTCGTTTGTATATATCTATTAATTTTGGCTTGAAACTTTCACTGTATAATGTTCAATCTGATTGATGTTCACCATAAAAATAGGTGCATTTACAGGAGAGGGGAATGCGTACAAAATAGATATTTATTGTGTGAAATGAATGCATCTTTTCTCATTGTCAAGCTACGGACTTATTGATTTACTAACGTGTGTGTGTGTTTGTGTGTGTGTGTGTGTATATATATATATATGTATGTATATATATATATATATATATATTTATATATATATATATATATATATATATATATATATGCACATCCACACGCGCACACATTCATATATATATATATATATATATATATATATATATATATATATATATATAGTACATAATGATGATACCCAATATAAAAGAACAAACTACCAGTATAAAGTGAGCTATATATCAAAATCATAGCTGAAAGATGGGTAGTGTTTGATCAACACCGCTAGGGTACTGTACTAATACAACTGTTTTGTTCTAAAAAGGTTAAAAAGGTTACATTGTGAACAACGGATGACCTAACCAAGAGAAAAGTTGCACATTGCACCATAATAACAAAGTATGTGTAAAATAGAGTAAGAAAAAACACCGAAAGATACATGAATTGCATTGACAGGTACTGGGAAATAAGTGACTGAAGAGACATAAAAAAATTGAAGAAACCTTTTAATGTTTAGTGTTTGAAGCTGTAAAGTTTCATAGACTATTTATCTATCTATCAATCTCTCTCTCTCTCTCTCTCTCTCTCTCTATATATATATATATATATATATATATATATATATATATATATATATATACTCCTGTTTTTATCTCTCTCTCTTCATTATATCTCACAGAGATTCATATTCGTATTGTATATTACCAATTGCATACACATGCATTTGTTACACTATCGTCTGTTTGAGTGAATAATTTGAGTGAATGCATTTTTATATCATTTATTTTGAGCTCGTTTGAATTTCAAAGAAATCTTTCTTTATATTTTTAAGGGAATTAGTTTTTTAGATGACAAAATTCAATACTTCTTCGTTTCAATAGACTTTGTCTATGATCAAAACCACTTATAAATTCATATTAGATTTTTTATAGATTTGTTTTACTGCATACAGTGGCTAGATTGGTCTTGGATATATGTTGGGTATGAAGTCTAACAAAACGGGGTCTTCTAGTTGTCGTCGGTTTTATGCAGTAAGGTATTTAGTGTTTGATTTGTAAACTTAAAATCATTCGTTGTGTATTGAAATGGCCTAAACAGCACAAGACGAACATCAAAGGAATTACATCGATAAAAACAATACATAAGACGGACCTACGTTTGTAAGAATTTTTGAGATTTTGAGATTTTTCAAAATTTAAAATTTTTACAATTTTAATAATGATTTTAAAGAAGTAAACGTCAAAAAACACTGAAACAAAAAGAAAAAAAAATTACTTCCATTTTCATAAATTATTTTCATCTTTCTTCAATTCATTTTTGCAGAACTTTGAAATATTGAAATTTGAAAATTGAAATATTGTATATGTACAATCTATAAGAAAATGTATGCATGTACGCACGTTTACACATAGGTGGAAGAGCATATTTGTGTTTGCATATGTGCGCGTGTTTGTGTGTGTGCATCGTGGAAAAAATTCTGATTGAGTGTATGAATATGGATGTGTAAGTGGATGTGCAACATTGGAATGCGTGTGTGCGTGCGAAAGAAAAGATAAATTGACTGCGATCTTAGCAAAATGTGTTCGGGTGACTGAAAGAAAATGTACGCGCATGAGTGTGTGTCTGCGTATTTGCGTTTGCCTGTGTACAGGGGGTGCATTTGTAGAAAAAGAGAAAAAGAGTTTCTTTGAGAATGCGTATGGAGTCTACAAACAGTCTCTTGTCGTATGATTTTGTATGGATAAGGGAGATAGTGCCTGTGTGCATGTATGTGTGTGCCTATGAGAGAGAGACAGACTTTCTACATTCGTTGAAGAGCGAGTTTCTATGAATTTTGAATAGAGTTAAGCGGAAAACGTGTCTACACGAGAAGTATTTGTGTGTGTGAGCGTGTACGTGCAAAATGGAAAGAAACAGTTTCTCTATATGTGCATTTGTAAGAATGGAAGGCGATGTTGTCTGCGCATGCGCGTGCGCATGCTTGCGTCTGAACCTATGCAAGTGTGTATAAAGAAGAGAGGGTAAAAGATTTGAAACAATGTCAAACTCTAGTCCAAATCTGGAATTGACTTTGTTTTTTTACAGTGACAGGAACAATAACAGGAATAACAATAATCCTCACCAAATTTAGGAAAGTAAGCTCTCCACTGTTTGTCCGTCCCGTCACGTTAAACCAAACCAATATGTAAAATTAGCATTTTCCTACCAACTGGTTGGTAAGCGGCTCTTCTACCGACTGAGCTAAATTCACCAGTCTAACATATCTTCGAATTCACTTATTATTGTTGTCGGGCAAATGTCTCCATATCATAATAGGACAGTAACAGCGTCAAACTTCATGATGAATAAGGCAGACGACAGAAGAGGGGTATTTGTAATCCACTGTTCAGATGTTTTTAGGAGTTTTTATCGAGATTCAGATATTTTAAGTTACGTCTAAATGTCAGAAATTACTCTCTAGATGATTTTCAATGAGATTATACTAGTGTTTTTGACTATTTTAGCCATATCCTGACCATAGATTTGTTATTGAACCCGAAAATATATTTGGCTTTTTATCTTATTGATCTTTTGGTTTCGATGGGAAAAGGAAATATTTCAACAGCGGGAATAATTGGTAGTGAATCAATTTAGGTAGATTTCTCAAATTAGATGTAATATTATGTTGCTTCATAAAACTTCTGTATCAAAGGTGATGTTTCTCGTCATAAAAATTGTAGGAAAAATGCAATTCTTTATACATACATAGCAAAAATTATGCATGTTTTCTCACAACGTTTAGTGCACATAGCAAAATTTATGCAGCCACACACCATTAACCATTGATTCAGCCTTGCCTCCCACGTTCAAAATCTGTTGATTTTTATACTTTTACTGGGTTTATACAACGTGAAAGTTGCAGTGATCATTTTCAATCAGGATAGAAGTAGCTTTTCACCCTACAGCAACCTGGCTTGTTTGGATACAAGCCGCTTGCAGTTCGCTGTCACTCCTTCCAGACTTTGAGCCACAGTTCTGATTCGCTGTCACTCCTTCTAGACTTTGAGCTACACTTCTGATTCGCTGTCACTCCTTCCAGACTTTGAGCTACACTTCTGATTCACTATCACTCCTTCCAGACTGAGCTACACTTCTGATTCGCTGTCACTCCTTCCAGAATTTGAGCTACACTTCTGATTCACTGTCACTCCTTCCAGACTTTGAGCTGCACTTCTGATTCGCTGCCACTCCTTACAGACTTCGAGCCAGGTCTCTGATTTGCTGTTACTCCAGACAGACTCTGAGTTTGTTACACTTTAATGAAAGTGAAAGTCAGTGACGAAATTGCTCAAGAGATACTTGAAAGAATTGCAAAAGTTTTGGGTGGTTTTGTGGTTTTGTGGTTTTTTTGTATTTTTTTTACATCCACTTAACGTTGGATAGATCACTTGCCCAAAAATGAATAACTCCAAACACCAGACCCAATTGTTCATCTAAAATACAGAGTAAAAAAAAAAGAAATAGTAATTTTAGTAATATATCTCGAATTTGTAAAAATTGAATTCAATTGATACCGGTGTTAGGCCAGCGAGGAATAACAAGTATGTATAGAAAATTATGAAGATATGTTGATGGAGTTACGTTAGCATCACACGCTCTCTCTCTCTCTCTCTCTCCCACTTCTTCTCCCCCTCTCTCTTTCTCACTTTCACACGTAAACGCAAATGCACGTATACATACGTATACGTGATATATAAAGATGTGTTATATACAGACGTGCAGGAGATCAAGATCCATACATTGATACTATAACCTCAACTGCAATATATCTTCACCAACATCAACATCAATACCATCAGCCTTAAAGTCCATTGTTTGACACGGGCATCTGCCTGTTGTTGTAGATATAAGACGTTGTAAGCAAGGTGTCTTATCCTTACACTCTGGCCGATAACGTTTTCAAAGGCATGGTGTGTGATCTTAGTCTGTCAGCTCAGTCTTGACCCCACCCCTTTGTCAACGTAGAAGACACTCGGTTCAGTTCTAGATTTTTTTTACTGCGTGTCAGCTTTTTGATTACATCCGTTGATAAAAAAGAGAAAAGAACATTGTTTCTTTTGAGGTTCAAGACTGACGTCTGTTTCCTCTGATTGTCAGACCCGATCGACTCTGAATAAATAATGCATGAATAAACAAATGATCACATTTTGATTACATCCGTTAAAAACCGCTGTTCTCTGAAGGATTCAAAAGTATCGTCCGTTGCCTTTGATTGTCATACTCCAAAATCACATGATAAAATGCATTATTTTTTTTACTATACCGTCCTTCCATACAACCAAAAGATGCACACCAATCAAACCACAGCAGTAAGACAATGCTATACACACACACACGCACACACACATACACACACACACACACACACACATACATATATATATATATATATATATATATATATATATATATATATATATATATATATATATATATATATATATTCAAAAGAAATGACACGAAGAGTGAGTCTGCTGTTACATTTTCAGATCCCTCATCGTTTTGGATAACCTATGTTAGTAAACCTTGTTTAAAAAAATAGGTATGTAATATAAAATGATATCAGAATACAATACACATCATCATCATCATCATCATCAGTCTTTCAACATCTGTCGTTGGACATAGACCTTCCCCAGGATTCGCCACACTTCTCTGTCATGTCATAAACTATATAATAAGAAAGGGAGCTAGTATTTGATCAAGACTGCTTGGGGACCATGTTAAGACTGTTTTGTTTTTAAAATCCCCGAAATGGTTGAATGGTAATCTACTGATGATCCCGACAGGAGACGATTTATACATTGTACCATAATAACAGAATATGTGTGGGACAGGGAAAAACATGAGAAAATATTGCACAAATTGCATTGACAGATATTGGTAAATAGGTGGCTGAGGTGACTGGAAAAGTCTTATGAAAAAGGTTTTTTTAAGACTTTAGTTTAGACTATATATATATATATATATATGTATTGTCGACAATATGAATAGACTGAGACTTGTTTTAATATATCTAAAAAGATTTCTTCCAAATTTCGACGTGTTTCACCTGAGTTTTGAGGCTAGAAAGCTTTTCAGCTTTAAACACAAGATATATATTGAAAAAAAAAATTGTTTTTCTAAATTTATATAATTTCAATCAATCATTAACCACTGTCTGTTAACTTAATTTACATAATTTCGTTCAGTGTTTTTTTTTGTTTTTTTTTCTCATATTTTACACAAAGTTTGATATTATCATACGATGTGTGAATTTTTTTGTTGGTACCATCAGTTGTTCACCATGGAATCGTTTCCCAGATTTAATAACGAAAGAGTAATATAAACATAGCTCCCTAGCAGCTTTGGTCAAATAAAACCTCTTCTTCATCTCTCATTTTAATATATAGCTCGATATATTTTTTAGGGTCGTGTCATACTATGTTCAGTTATATATATATATATATATATATATATATATATATATATATATATATATATATATATATATATATATATGTGTGTGTGTATATATTGTGTCATCTATAGATAGCCGTTACGTTGTATTACAACTCTTCAGTATAAACTATCCAGTTTCCTATCCAGTACCACGAGGTAGGATTGAAATCTTCGCTTCAGACCCAGAGGCCGGTATCTGGACGGTCAGTAAGGTTGAATTTAAGCGATATGTTTATTTACCTTATATTCCTCATCCACCTGCGTGCTCTATTTGTATGAAAGAGCTTTGCATAAGCTTGCAATGAATGAGTTACCTCTCTTAAAGAGTGCTCAAATTGGGGGGCATTAATTATTGTGTCATCCACGGACAGCTGTTTCGTTGTATTACAACTCCTCAGTGTGGCTATAGACTATCCATTTTCCCATCCGGTACAATGAGGTAGGATTGAAACCTTCGGAGATTAGTATCCTTTCTCTGCTCCACGGAACTGGACGGTCAGTAAGGTTGGATTTTATTGATATATTTATTTAGCTTATATATACATATATATATATGATAATAATCAACAATATGGATGCGAATAGACAAAAACTTGTTTTAATACATGAAAAAAAAAATTAAATTTCTGACACGTTTCGCCGGTGTTTTAAGGGGTCTTCGGTGAGAAACTAAATACGGATGCAGTAAACAAAAATAATACGTAGCAAAAAGACTGAATACTATTCAAGAGGCTGTTGGTCGTGCCAGCATCACCTTAAGGAGACGGACTATTCACGTTTGTTATCAGTGTGATTCAATCCGTCAAAAGAATGTGCGTGTCTAAGTGAGTGGTTTTCTGTTGAGTGTCATGTTATCATGGTTATCGTGTATGGCTTAGTTGTGTCTACTACAAAAATGGGTTACGCTTCATTTCCATATTATTATTATTATTATTATTATTATCATTATTATTATCATTATTATTATCATTATCTTGTCAGAATTTCTACGGCTACAAACCATGCACAAGCACACACACACACAAACATATATATATATATATATATATATATATATATATATATATATATATAGTGTATAATTCGGCAGCATATTTTCTTTAATACATCTTTCATCAAAAATGACGGACAAGGGGCTTCTTTGTATTTTTCTATTTTCAGATCACTGTTTTCAAAGTATACACTTCCCAAAAGATAGAACGCTTTTTGGTTGCTTCAGTAACCATTTTCAATGTATATATATATATATATATATATATATATATATATATATATATATATATATATAATGAAATGGGGATTCGCCACACAAATACGTGTATGTTTCTGCCCTGTTTTGACATCTTCAGGCGAACCTTCGTCAGTAGAAACCCAAACGGGGTAGAAACATAAACATGTTTGTGTTGCACACTCTCATTCCATTATACTTCAAGTTCTACTCTGAACCAATTTAATATTCAAAGTTGAATCATCGAGCAAATAAATGAAATAAACCCATCATGTATTGGATATTTCATTATATTATATCATATAGCATCCCTGATTTGTACAGTGTGATATATATATATAAATATATATATGTATATATATATATATATATATATATAGATGGATAGATAGATATTAAAAAAATAGGTAAGTTCATTCTGCAATAAGGGTTGAATAAATTTGAGAAAAGTACAGAAAAACAAGCAAAACTTTTTAGTCATAGTTTTTAGGTTTAATTTTTAATGAACCTTAACCGGTTTTGTTCATGTCGTCAAAAGACTGATGTGATTCTATTTCTAGTTGTCTTTACCACCGTCCTGTAAAGAGGGTTAAAATCAGGTCATTGATGTATCAATCTTGATCTTGATCCAGGAAAAGAATCATATCAGCTTTCTAAAGACATGGACGAAATTGAATAAGGGTCAACAAAAACCACTTTACCTAAAAATCATAACTAAAAAGTTCGGCTTTCCTTTTTTCACACTTTTCTTTTATATATATATATATATATATTTATATCTTTGTATGGTATGTGTGTTTAAATGTGTGCATGTGTCTTTATGTCGAACGTTTTGTTCATACTTACTAATGATTTGTCCCTACCAATTCATAGTACTTACAGGAAATTGTAAGTGTAAAATAAGTAGTTCACAAATGTTTTATTGTGTTGCAACTGAGCTATGATATCAGATACAAAAACCAGAAAGAATAATCCGACCTGTCCCTGGAATTGTGAAGGTCAAACTTGAACATGAATGTTCTGTCGGATCACGTATCCATTTCCTGATAATATAATTGTCGGTGTTATCTACAAAACACTGCAGACATCGATTTTTGCCACTGCCCCATTTTTCTGTAACTGTTTATTTCTATTCACGCTGTATTAGTGAAGGGACTCATTCTCTGTCTAACAAGTTGGGGTCGTTTCAAATAGACTTTCAAACAATGTAACGTATTCATAAATAATCTGTCAGATTTTATATACGTTTCTTAATAATATATCAGTGTGATGAGAAGAGATGGATTCATGTCATTCACAAGGGGGGCATTTGTGCCTCTCACGGTTTGAGTCATGGTTTGAATAAACCGATACCATTTTCCGTTCTGCTAATTGCTTGGCCACCGGCATCTCCAGAATTGAAGACTGTACTGATGTAGATAGATAGATAGAAAGTTATCAATTTGTATAACAAATAAATATTAACATGCCTATATCAGTGTATAAATGTAAATAAATAGGTATATTTCTCAATGAAAATTATGAAAAAAAAACATAGGAAGGATGAGAAAATGGAGAAAGAAAAATCGATTTATATGACAGCGACAAAGTGATGTTTGTGAAATAAGTTTGCCAACAATACTACTTGGTATATATATATATATATATATACACACGTGTGTGTGCGTGCAGTAGATTATCAACGATCGAGAAACAACTCACCTGCATCGCATCATTAGATAATTTGGGACTGTAAAAAATTTATGGAATCTCTGAAAGTTAAATCATGGCTCAGCAGAATGTATACATATAAATATATATATATATATATATATATGTATATATATGAATATTTTCATTGTTTACTATTATTGTGTCATCCACACACAGCTGTTTCATTGTATCACGACTCTTCAGTGTAGCTATAGATAACCCGTTATCCCATCCAGTACCACGAGGAACGAAACCCTAGCTTCAGACCCGGAGGCTGGTATCTTCCCTATACTCCACGGAACTGGACAGTCAGTGAGGTTAAATTTAAGCGATATATTCATTTATCGTATATATTCCTCATCCACCAGAGTCCTCCATTCCATGTTGGAAGAGCATTGCATAAGCTTTCAATGAACGAGTTACCTCACTTAGAGAGTGCTCAACCCTGAATAAGGGAGAGTTAATTCCATTCGTCCTAAAAGAAGAATATATATATATATATATATATATATATATATATATATATATATATATATATATATATATTCTTAATATTTTCTTATATTCAGGCCTAGAAGAAGAATATATATATATAAATAAATATATATATATATATATATATATACATATATATATATATATATATATATATATATATATATATATATATATATATATATATATATATATATATATATATATATATATTCTTTTAGGACTAATGGTATTTTCTTATTCTTGGTGGTTGAGCTGGCTCAGCCCAAGGTTTGCCATCCTAGAGTGTTTCTTCACTTGATATCTTCTCTCATTGAAGATTTCATTTGGGATTCTAGTTTTTGATTGTTATATAATTGTTTCCAACGTAACTGTTGCTCATGACCATTGCTTTGCCGAAGTTCATGTGAAGGCCAACTTTTTTCTTTCTTCATTCAGTTCATCTAGCATTAATTGAGGGTTGTGAAAGTTATCTGCAAAAAAAAAAAACGTCGTCGTCTACAAATCTAAAGTTGTTCAAATTTTCGCCACATATTTTGATCCCTTTATTTTCCCAGTCTATGTTTCTGAAGATCATCTCGAAACAGGTTTAGAAGAGTTTGGGTGAGCTGATATCACCTTGTCATCCCTTTTTTTTTTAACTGAAATGGCTCTGGGTCTTTATGTACGATAAAAGCGCTGCTGTAACAGTGAAAAAAACGGAGAGTATACAACCAATGAATCCTCCGAATAGTCACCAATGGAGCTGAAACATGGAACCCAAGAACTATACCATGATAGAGTCATGCTCAACCTCACTCGGAGAGATCACAATACAGCACATGCACACACACACACACACACACACATACACGCACACACACACACGTATACATACATACGTACATACATACATACATATATATATATATATATATATATATTCGATATATGTATATACAGATATAAACACCCAAAGTAAAACTTACGTGTTTATATATATGTATGCGTGTGTAAGAGATAGAGATAGGAGAGTGAGGGTTAGAGAAAGACAAAGAATATGTAGGTAAATAAAATTGACATTCGAAATCCTGTCCTTTTACGTGGATCCGAACTGCGAACACTGGCACCAGTTCGAAGTATCTTATCCCAACTACGATAACCCCTATACATATACGCACACATGCACATTAGTATCATTATACTGCCTTTTTTGTATACACTAAAATATATAACTCCATTCTCACATAAATATGAGTAAGAACAGCAAATACTCGATACATCAACAGCGAACAGATAATAACGAACTTGCATAACAGAGTATCGTAAGATAATTTGAGACTGCATAAAATTCATGAAATCTCTAGAAGTAAAATTCTTTTCCATCGATAACGTGCAGAGTTTCAAAGATTTTGTAATTATACATATATATATATATATGTATATATATATATATATATATATATATATATATATATATATATATATATATATATATATATATATATATCAAAACATGATTGAAATTGTGTGTGAGGTCGGCTACTCGTAAACACACACTCATATATATGTTAAAATTCATTGCTTCCTGGAGAATGTTTGCTGTTTAATATAATTCCAATTCCCTTCCAAGTTAATTTAAACTAATAAAACAATCAAATAAAGCCTTCATTTTTCCTCGATATTCAACTTATGTTTTACTTCTATTTCTATTCGCTTTTTGATTCCCATCCACTTATTACGAATCCAATGAATTCATTATTGTTCACAGTTTGGTTTCGCCTTTTTTATCAAAAGTAAAACAAGCATAATTGAATTTTCTCCCTTTTCTCTTATATTTACTTATCTGGCAATTCATCCAATCATTTCATTTCTTCTATTTCGTTCTGTGCGTCAGAGCCACCGCCAAAAATATTCTTACGCTAAAAAGTATTCTTCTCTTCCTTAAAAAGTTTGTCATCTTTTCGAAGTAAAAGAAAACTCTATAACAAGAAAGGAAAAATGCCGTACCAAAAAAAAAAAGAGTTTGAATGTTATGTACTTCCATTTAGCGTCTTTCTTAGTTGTTTCTTTCTTAGTTCTGTTTATACCGATGTTTCATGATTAGCAATTTGAAACTGTTTTTGTTTTGTTTCTTGTTTTTTGTCAAAAGTATGAGTACGATTCCTTTTTGAAATTTCAGTTTTATGGTGGCTACGTGTGTTTAGACAAGTCTTTAATTAATATGAAATTGATTAGAGACCTTAAAAGAGTGAAGCTTTTTTTTAAGTTGCAAATGCTGTAAATTTGAAAAACTGTAAAAATAACTTTTACTTCTTTGATCTTGATAACAACTATAAATAAGGTCGAAAGCGTTTGAACAATTGAGCCTTACTGAATCTAGACATTGGGAGGTTGTACATAAAAAGTCAAAAATATGACAAAAACAATATTCGTCTACCGTTTTAAATTAAAGTTGTATACACTCACACACACACACACACACACATATATATATATATATATATATATATATATATATATATATATATATATATACAATAGTCTTTGAAACTTAGCACATCCCGCTGAAAAAAATTTCTTTGAGAAATTATCTACAGTACCAAATCACCCTATGAAGTTATATTCTACAAGTCAGTTATTTTACGGTCGTTGTTGATGTACTGTGTTCAGAGTCTTCTTTTTATTTATATTTATTATATATTATATTTATTTTTTTTTAATAGAATTTCGTTTTATTATTTAAATTTGGAGCCCAGTTATACGTTTAATACAGTTGTGGAGACTGTTATCCATCAAGGAGTACCGATACATACTTGGTGACATATTTGCTATATGGACACATTTACAACCTCGAATGAGAATCGATGTATTTCTCTGAATTTTTTAGATGAGGTATTATTATTGTTTCTATTATTATTCGGACTATCCTCATCTTGGTTGTTTTTCATACAACGTTTTGACTGTTGTACTCTACGGCCTTCATCAGGTATCATCAATAATAATTCGAAAAAACCACTACTGCTTAGAGGGAGGTACAGTCTACATACCCCCGTCGGTTAGATAAAGGGTTCGGTTCGTTACTTTCCCCCACACCTACCAGATGATACCTGATGAAGGCCGTAGAGTGCAACGGCCGAAAAGTTGTATGAAAAACAACCAAGATGAGGATAGTCCAAATAATAGTAGAAATAAGAATCGATGTGATTTGAAATGTATTAATACATCGGACAATCCGTGATTTTCTCTAGGATCTGGATAAACTGTCGTAAAAATGAATTCAGGACAGTTTTTCAATTGATGTTTTCACAATCTATACGAAATGGTTGGAAAATACTTTTTTACAACAAAAAGCAAAGCAAACTTGTTTGTTCATATTCGAAGTGGCTTTGTGTCCGACTGACTGAGCATCTATTACTTCATTGTCTCAAGACACTTGCCATAGAACAATGGTTGTCGTACTGGTCATATAAAATCGATCTTCAATGTGACTTATATTAGTGGCTCCCATGGCCGTCTTTTTTCAGTGCCTGGTAAGACTCGTCAAAATCCAGTAACTCTCTCCTTCTTGAAACATTGTCTCTGAGTGTTGGTTAGCTAAAAAGTCACGCATACCATGGCTAATGACTTTTATAGGATACCGCTGGCGTTGCTAGATGGGTATCACATTCTTCAAGATTGGTAGGCTCTTAACCATGCCCTGTTCTTCAGTTCCTTGGTGCGATGTTATTTTTAAAATTTTCTCAAATGTTAAATAATTAAGCAATACACGTTTTCATCATTTTATGATTTGAAATACAAGCTTGAGTGCGCTTGGGTCAATTTTCCCAACTCTATTAAAATCTGGAAGGTAAACAAAACTCAATTAATTTCTCCATACAATATTATTTCTTATTGTTAAAAACTACGTACCTCATTTCAAAGCCTAGTTCCTGTAATAGAACAAAGTCAACCTGAGTTAGGAGAGTGAATTCGTCATTAGTTACGCAACGCCTTTTCGTACCATCGCTGGCTTTTAGAGAGGTCATTGTGATTGTTGAGACAAACCAAAATAAAGTCAAAACTCAAGGTAATCGACAATATAGATTTATGTATTCTTATTGGTTGCGTTTGAATGTTTAATACAAAATAAGAATTATGTATTTTATTCCAAACTGGACCTTTCCTGTAGTTGGGATTTTAGATAAAATAAAAAAAATCATGTACTTCATTTAAAGCTGGACTTTCTTGTAGTTTGATCTTAATTACAAAATAGCAATTATGTATATTATTTAAAACTGGACCTTCGTTGCATATTGATTTTAATTACGAAATAACAATTATGTACTTTATTCAAAACTAGACTTTTCTTCTATTTTGATATTTATTACAAAAAAAAATGTACAATAAATTTAAATTATTTGGTACGTGTCTTTAAATGGCCCCGACCAACTTTGGAACCTGGCGACGCACCCGCTGAGTACCCCATTATGAAAAGCGTTTACCAGACTAGATAACATTTGTAAATAACTGTTCTCATTTTTATTGATTTTTTTTTTGTCGCGATTTTGTTTATTTTTCAGGCTGACAGGTTAATTTATCTTGATTATAAGCGCATACATTCGAAAAAGCCTAAATTTCCAAACACTCAATTCAGAAGAACGACCCTTCCCGAAAGAAAAAGGAGAAAATTAGTGACGAGGTTATAAAAAATAGAAGGGCAAGAAAACTTTGAATAAAACCAATAGGAAAATATAAAGAATTGCAAAGTAGATGCACGTGTTAACATAGGACCCTATTTCCCCCCGCCCCCAATGTTCTGTGGTAGAGGAAAAGAAAGACAAGTAGCGTTCTATCTCAGCAGATTTTACCCCATGGCTCTTCAGGGTGGAACTGTATGGCGTGAAATTCACTTCACCAACTCCTCAGTCAACCCCCGATGCCACCCGTTTCCGCCACAAATGCATAAAACGCCTTTTTTTTTTTAAACCCTGTTCTCTTTTATCGCCTTTACCCTATCTCTCCAATATGGCGGTAGTGTCGCTTTGTTCGGGACGTAGTGGGGGTGCTGTTTCTGCTGGAGGGCGTGGTGAGTGCTGTAGATGGTTATCATCGCTTCAATTCGCTTCATTTTTTTTTTTTTTTGCAATTCTGACGAAGGCGCAAGTTTTGTCGAAGCGCTGATTATCAACACAGGAAAAAAAAGAAGAAACAAGTAAAACAAAACAAAAAAATACAAGCAACAGCAAAAGATAAGTTGAAACAAAAACGGAAATAAACATAATCCATTGCTCGTGGTCAGAAATTACTTTCTCGTTATTTTTGTTGCCATGTCTTTGAGGGAATGAACAAATGAGAAAAGGGGTTACAAAGGGAGAGAAATGAGGAAATAAAAAAAAAGTTTGGAAAGAAGGTAACAAAAAACACAAAAAAATGGCCGACAAGAAAGAAAGAAAGAAAGAAAGAAAGAAAGAAAGAAAGAAAGAAAGAAAGAAAGAAAGAAAGAAAGAAAGAAAGAAAGAGAGAAAGAAAAAGATTGGGAAAAAGAAAAATGGGAAAAGTTATCCTGGAAGAATGAGAGAAGGGAGTTTGGTTGCAAATAAGAAAGAAAAGAGTTGCGAAGAAAGAAAAGGAGAAAAAAAAAAAGGAAAGAAAATCGGAAATAAATTGGTCAAAATAAAAAAGAAATTATTTGCAAAAAAAGAAAGGAAGAAAGAAAGAGGGAAAAAGATTGGGAAAATGGGTTAGAAAAGAGAAGGGGAGAAAGAATTTGATTGCAAATAAAAAATAAATCATTTGCAAAGAAAGAAAGGAAAAAGAAATGAAAAGAGAAAGAAAGACGGGAAGAAATTGGTCTGAAAGAGAGGAAGGAATTGAAAATTTGGTTGCAAATAAAAAGAAATTATTTTCTAAGAAAGAAAGAAAGAAATGATTTACCATTGATGGAAATAAAGCTTTGAAATGCAAAAAGAAAAGGGAGAGCAAAACAAATTGAGCGTGAGAAGAAGAAATGTTGGAAGGAAACAAAAGAAGGAAAATCAAAAGAGAGTAGAGGGGAATTAGGAGAGAGAAAGCAAAAGTTGGAAAGCGAAGGAAAAAAGAAACAGGAAAGAGACAGTAAGAGAAAATAGAAAGGAGGGAAGAGAAACTTTAGTGAAAGATTGTTAAAAGAGAGAGAAAGAAAGGAAGAAAGGAGGAAGGAAAGTGAGAAAGGGTGAGGAGAAGCAAGATAAAAAAAAGCAGGACAAAGGGAGGGTGATGATGAAGACGAAGATAAAGAAGAAAAAGGTACAGAGAAGAAAATTATGAAGATAAAGAAGAAAGAGATGTAGAAAATGATGATGATGATGATGATGATGATGATGATGATGATGATGATGATGATGATGATGATGATGATGATGATGATGATGATGATGATGATGATAAAAAAACTGGTGAAGAAGATAAGGAAGGAAAAGATAAAGAAGACGAAGAAGAAGAAAAATAAGAAGAAAAAAATGAAGATAAAGAAGAAAATATAAAGAGAGGGGAGGAAAAATAAGAAGAAGAAGAAGAAGAAGAAGAAGAAGAAGAAGAAGAAGAAGAAGAAGAAGAAGAAGAAGAAGAAGAAGCGCATGGCAAATAGCGTGTGAAACAAGTGAGAATAATTCCATGTCGGGGTAAGCAATTAAAATACTAGGGAAAAGGCTATCCAGTAATAAGTTATTTGGCTCACCTTTTTGTAGTGCAGCGATCACAAAAAGTATGTCTGATTGTTTTTAAATGAGCGTGAATGCTGCCGGGTATAAATAGGGGGTCAATTTAGTTTTAACTTTAATTGCACCCCCAGTATAAACCTATGTAGGGGAATTAAAAAGAGGAAAAAACATTTTTCTTGAGGTAATAATGAGTGAATATTTTAAATTTCATCCCTCTAGCTCCATTATTGCAGCCCATACGCGAGACACATACACAAATATCTAGCCAGTCAGCCAGTTCGAAAAGAAAAAAAAATCTCAAAAACGTTTGTTGACAGTTTTGGTGACAGATGTAGTTGACGGCTTCAAATCCAGGGAAATAGAAGGAGAGACAACAATCTGGAAAGAAAAGAGAGAAACAAACAAGTTGAGCGAAGAGAAGGAAAGAGTTTTGAGATAAGGAAAGAAGAGGAAGGAAAAACAAATCGAGCAAGAGAAAGGAGGAAATCCGATCAATTTATTGGTGCATAGGGGAAAAAAATATCGAACAACGATGACAACAACGAACCAGTAGAGCAGAAAAGTCGTCAAATAAGCTCGATTATCCAGAAATAAAAAAAAAACATACGTGCGTTTTAGAAGAAGAGATAAAAGCTATAAGAAAAAAAAGAATACATATCCGATATCTTTCGCATTATAAAAAGTAGATTGAATATTTCAAAGTCAGAATGACATTGAACCACTACTCGAATGCTCTACACAAGATTCGACTGATCCTCCGTTTGGTGAATGAAGTCCTTTTAAACTGCTAGGATAGCCATGTCGATTCAAAGATGCAACTTCAACTGTTCAATTACAATACCAGTCGTGAGTTTATTTGTTGTCAAATCAAGTTCAAGTTGAAGTCGGGTTTATATTCCTCCATAGCAAGAACAATCCTCACCTCACTTTCAAGTGTAAATTCTCCACTGTATTTGTTTATTTTGCAAAATTGAATCGAAACTGATAAATAAAATTACCATATCCCTACATGTTATTCATATATATATATATATATATATATATATATAGATCGGGTTAGCAATATAGCAACGTGTAATATGTGATGGATTCATTTCATAGAGTGCTCGATACATTCAACTTATTACATCGAAAGCCAAGTTGTTTTAGAGTAGAGCTGGAAATATATTATAAGATGTGGATTCGCTACACAATTAGTTCATGTTTCTGCCTTCTCTTGGTCTCATTAGGCGAATAATTATCTGTGTTTTTAGATTCTAGTTCGGGGACTTCAGTGAGAATCTTGTGGGTTTTACTGTGAGTGGGAGGAGTAATTCATTTTGTTTTGTTGTTTTTCGTAAATACGAATTTAATCATTATATATGCAATAGGGAAGTTACAGTCATCATCTTCATTAGGGATATAAGTATAAGTGGAATTTGACACTGTGGCAACCGAGCTTGTTAATATAGTACACAAAAAGTTAAATTGATTAAAATCAGAAAAATACTTTTACTCATTGATTGAGTTCAACTTGGTCTAATCGGTAAGGTTTGCTGTGTCAATGAGGCTCCGAATTATATGGGATGTGAGTTCAAAAGTTGTCAGAGTTTATTTCTTTATTTTCGATTCATGCTGCTTACTTGACAGTCGTGAAATATAAAAGTGATCTGAGAATCGTAAAAAGAATATTATGAAAGGAAAATTATGTTTAACTTATTTATCACTGACTACGCTTCATTTGAGAAAGGTAATATTTCAATATGAAATGTGGGCTTAGCTTATGGAACAAAACAAACAAATGATTTCATAAACCCACTAATTTTTTTTTAATTCAGCCAGATTTCTGTCCATCGTAGATTTTTATCAGCTAAATTGAAGAAAAAAAAAACATCCAGATCTAGCCGAAAAATGACTATTTTTGTAACTCTAATGTGATTCTATACAGCGATGACCAAGCTTCATTCTGACTTGTTTATAATCGCAGGCTTTTTTTTCTCGCCTGATCAGTGCTGCACCATTTTTTAGATTATTTGATTATGTCTAATCGTCACATTATTCATTCTGGTGCAAGATTTTGCAAGACTTAATAATAAGTTCTATGATAGCAAGGATTTGTCAATCCTGTGTGGAGCACTGGAGATTTTCCATGGTTCAGATTCTTGCCACAATTCGTAACGGTCGGGATTTTTGGGGACGGTATAGGAATACCTCGCTGTAGTCAAGAAGAGCCTCCTTTATGGCTAGGTTCTATTAAGAGAAACGACATTGCAGCTGAGATGTATGATATGTCTATGTTTATTCACACCACGTCCACGAAGTCTCGCCTGGTGTCTCGAACAATCAGCATTTGTCATATTCCTCACTTTTTTGTATCTAACCAACCACGAAAGGTTGGTTAATGAGTACCAAAATGCATAGTACTGTCTAGCAGCAAAGGTTTATGCCTATTATACTCCTGCAAAATGCATTGGCTTCCAAATGTTATATCTAACCATTTAAGTAAGTGATTTCTGGAATGCAATCGTTTGCAGTAATTCAACAGTCGAGGGTTCGACTGGAAACTCGACTCTCAGAGATCGATGGGAATCCCAGAGAATAATCCGACTGGTATAAACGCTAAAATGCATCCAATTATCTGCAAGGTATTTTTCAGAAAATTTTTCTGTACTAAAATAGTTTACCATGATAACAAATCCAAGTCACCAACTCAACGGTGTCATTTTCTTTTCTTCCTGGCACTGCTAATTATCACATTTTAGACCTATAACCAAATACTTTTTTCAGACAAAAACGATGCGCCTCACTAGCCGTGAAATACGGTATATACAATTCGTATAAGTCGAAAAAAAGTTGTGAGACTTGGGTTGAACGGATCTGTGAAATGTCGTTTGCTCTTTTTTGTGATCGGCCGAGAGTTTCCAAATAAGGCAACGGTTTAATATTTCCAAGAAAATTAATGACACGAAATTTGTTGACCTTTAGGTCAACAGAGAAAAATGAATTGTGGCGTCGCCGGGTCTTTCGGCCTCCTTGATTCGAAGACTCAATGCTTTTTGCCTCTTATTCTGTTCCAGAGGTGCCAAGGTTGATTAAAACCAATTTGTTTCCGGCGCCAATTTTGGAGACGTGATTGCTTTTTTTTTCTCGCTCTTCGAAAAATTCTACACCCTCTCTTTGTTCTGTTAAACTAACAAATCATCATTGTTCAGAGTTTCATACTGAATTTCTCTTGTTGACATCTGTTTGTCAGCCATTGAATCTTTCAGATGTTGCAGGTGTAGAATGTGATGCTTTAATAGAACATCTTTTATACCCTCCGTTATTTGTTTTCCAATTTAATTTTCGTGACTTGTTCCTTACCTCTGACAACCATACTAAACAAACATCCGACCTTAGGTTTATTTTACGCAGCGTACAGAATCCCTGCAACGACTTCGCTGTTGTTGGTGTTCGAGTCCCTGAAACACCGATTTTCAAGGTGGACTGGTATCTAAAGTCACGATATTCTCACTACATTATTACCTATCCATCCTCTTGCTCTCTCTCTCTCTCTCTCCCGATGTCACTATCAATCAATCTATGTTCTGTTAAACTCCAGTTCAAATTGGTGAATTTGTTTTCCCCAAAAAAACAAGAACAGCTATCACCAAAATTGGGACAAGTAAACTCGTCTCTGTTTGTCTATCTAGTCACGTTAAACCAAATCTATAAATGAAATTGAAATTTTGTTCGCCGCAGTTTGAAATCACAGCCAAATGATTGCTAGGTGGTTTTCTTACCAACTGAGCCAAACTGATAAGCCTGGCATTTCTAAAAATGTATTCATTATATGTACATTGCAAAAGTTGTAGTAATCATCTTCAGTCGGAATAGAAGTAAGAGTGAAGTTTGCTTACTTACCTTTTGCATCTGTGCATTAGTATTGTGTTAAAATTTGGGATACCTAGCCTCACCATTATCTACTCTTATAACCAGCTTTACTTTGATAGCTTTTCAATTAACTTCCACGACGAGAGTGATAGTGTCAATCTCTGCGATACCTTACCTTACATGCGAACCTCTCCTACTGCGCTTGTCTCATGGGTACCAATCGGTTAGACTCTGGCGCCATCTGTTGTCTCTTTTTTTACTCGCTAGGTTCCCAGCCCATCGTCATTTTTATTACTTGATTACTTGTACGATATCCTTCACCCTGGTCCTCGTGCAGATCTGTTAATCCTTTTCAAAACAAGAGAGAAATCAAGACTGCGACAGACCGGGAGAAGATAGATCGATAGATAGATTAACGTTTCACCCTCTCTCTGCCTTCTGCTTTCCAACTCATCATCCTCTCTACCTTCCTTATACTCTCTCTCTCTCTCTCTCTCTTTCTCTTCCTCTCTCTATTGATTTTATTCAACTATCCTGCACTAAATTAGTTCACAATCCCTTGGTCTGACTCGTTACATGCGACAGCAAAAGTCTCTTGCGAGACTAAGGCGTTACAAACGAGACTTGACTGTTCGACTTTTACGCATAGCTAGACGCTGGCTTTTGATGTGAACTGTGTGCTTTTTTTTTCTTGTAACCACGAAACGTTGAAACTCTGAAAACCAATTAGATTAATTTAAATACGTACACGACGCCATTTTGTTTTAGATCACCATTTTGTTTCTTTCTCTTCTTACAAATCTTTACTATCGTTTTTAGAATTGATTTTTTTTTTTGGTTTTCTACATCGATCGATTGGGTATTGATCGTAATGGTGTAATCCAAGAAAGAAATTAATATTGACTTTAACAAACTGTTTTTATTCACCCGTTTTCTCTTACTTTTTCATGTTTTCTCTTGCTTTTTCTTTCTCTCTTTCTGTCGTTTCACATTCTTTCTTTCGTTTTTTATACCATTTTCTTTCTTTTTATCCCATTTTCTTGATTTATTTCTTTCGAATTTATTTCTCCTGGCCTTATCAATTTCTTCCACTCCTTTTCCTCCTTCCCCTCTGTCTACGTTTTTTCTTTTTTCTTTCTCCCTATCTATATCCCTGTCTCTTTTTCTTACTCTCTCTCCCTCTCTCATTTTTTCTTTCTCTTTCCTAATTTCTTTCTTTCAGTATATCTTTTTATCCTTGTCTATACTTACTTCTTTCTTTCTCATTCGTTCTTTTTGTTTCGTCTCTTTTTAGTCCTCACTTTCTTTTACCCCAATTCCATCTTTTTTTTAATTTCTTTCACCTTTTCTATACCCATGTCTTCCTTCATCACTTCGATGTTTTTTTTTTCATTCTTCATTCTATTAATTTCCATTTTATTCGTATCTATTTTGTACGTTCTTTCTTTCTTTCCTTCTTTCTTTCTTCCTACATGTTACTCTTTATGTCTTTATTTTTTCAAACCTAACTCTTCCATTCTTCATGATTGATTTGTTCTTTTCATCTTTTCAGCACTCTTTTACTTTTCTAATTAGTCATTCGCTTTTTTTTTCATCCTAAAAAATTCTTTTCATTCTCCCTCCTTTTCCATTTTTTATCTTTCTTCCTCCTCTCTATATTTCCCCTTTACTTCATTTCCATCCTTTTTATTTTTATTTCTCCCTTCCTTCTTCACTCCTTCCCAAATACTTCATCAGTATTCTTTCTTTCCTTCATAACTTCCTTCAAAATTCTCTCTAAATTTATTCTCTTTACTCCTACTTAGTACTTTCTTCCTTTTTCCATTTCATCCCTCTTTTTCTAATACCTTCTTTTTCTATTTCAATCGTTTCATTCGGAATATCCTTCTCCATTTTTTCGCCATTTCTCTCCTTCCTTGTTTTCTAATAAGTTACGTATCGCCTTTCTTTCTTTCTTTTTTTTTTTTCTTTTTTGCTAAAGATTTATTTTTCTGTTAGATTTGAGTCAGTTTAATCGAAGAACAAATTCCGAACACATGCTACCAATTACGATTCCAAAGATTATTTGTCTATGGCAATGGAGAATAGAAATCTCGAAGACAATAGGGATTGGTTTTTCAAACCAACTACACTGAATGTAGTTCCGATGACAGCCATAATTTTTAGTGATTAACTTTGCCTTTGTCCGTAAAAACATTTTTTTGTTGTTTTTCGATTCGACTTATTTTCAAATTTTGAATTTCTTTCTTGCTATCATTCGTTCCATCCCGTTTTTAGTTGATTTCTCCAACATAATCAAAGATGAAATGGTTGGAAAGGATGAAAGAAAGCCGAAAAGAACAGTAACAAAAATAACCAGGAGGACGTAAAAACAAAGAGTAGTAACTCTTTTTTCTTTAATTTACGTTTGGAAACTATAATCAACCTCGGTGAAATAGATTCTTATTTTTATTCACTCTATATTTCAAACTTTTTTTTTTTATACTATATTAATAGTTTGTGTGTTTTTTTATTTTAGATTTTGTTCGCCTTTTTTTCTTTATAGAGTAGGATTTTCATTTTTTTTTTTTTTTCCCCCCAATTTTATTTTTGATTGGATTTCCTTTATTTTTTTTTTCTTCCTCTTCGCTCGGGAAAAATTGTGTGTGATTAATGACGAGAGCGGTAAGCTATTACTTCTGATAAATTGTTTTTTCTGCTTTCTTTTTTCGGTTCTCCTATCTAGTTCTGTAATTTTCTATCAATCGGCTTTTTTGTATTTCCGGCACTGCCAATTATGATTTTAAAAAGGATTCTACGCCCACTTACCTCCCATTCTCTCGCTCTCTCTCCCCCCTCTATCTTTCTATCTATGTATCTCTCTATCTATCTATATCTATCTCTGAATCTCTGAACCTATCTCCTTCAATCTTATTATTTTTCTTATTTTTCAATTATTATGTTATTCGACTCGCAAGTCACGCTTTCACCCCATCTCTCTTACTGCCTCGTGTGTGTATATATATATATATCTATATATCTATATCTATATCTATATCTATATCTATCTATCTATATATATATATATATAGATATAGATATAGATATAAAGAGAGGGAGAGAGACAGATGCACATACACACGCGCACACGTGCACATTAACACACATACACACACAATCTTGAAACTTATATGTTATCTATTCATATTTGCGGTAATATTTCACAGGGCATGGCTTATCATTTTCGGTTCGTTGAAGTCGTCCCCTGCGAAATAACACCTCAAATATGGATAAATAACTTATGTTCATATTTAACAAGGTTTACAGATATTTTTTTTCATTATATACATATATATGTGTGTGTGTGTGTGTGTGTGTGTGTGCGTGCGTGTGTGTTTGTGTGTTTAGAGGATATATATCGAAACAAAAAGAGGAGATGGATTGATACATACATACATACATACATACTGAAGAGAGAGAGAGATAAAAAGCAGTGATACAGATAGATAGATAGATAGATAGATAGATAGATAGATAGATAGATTCTAATATACATCTAAGTAGGTACAAATAAGTAAGTAAAATATACTTACGAGTAAGTCTATGTTTCTGAGCATGTTAATGTACTACATTCCTAAATTTTGATTTTGAGTTTGATCCACTTGTGGGGCACCAAATAGGGAATCAGAATCGTTACAATAGTGCAACGAGTTCCCAGCTTCCATCTATTTCTTCATGTCTATAAACACACAGTTGGAACACGTGACATAGGTAATGTTGAGAAATCCAATTCATTAGACAATGGATGCACTGCTTGGAGATGACTGTGGAATGATTTTATCAGGTCAGGTGCAGCATTTATAGTCGTAGTCGATGGTGTGAAGACTAGAGATTATCATGTATATTTCCAATAGATCATCCCAAGATGTGTCTCAAGATCAAGCTGTTTTAGCCTTCCTAAATATAACAGATTCCTGATACCGGGAATCATCAGTATCATTATTCTTTGTATTCTTTCTATAGTGTCTTTGTCAATTTTCTGCCAGGTTGACCAGTAGATGTAGTAGATGGATTCCAGTGGAAGACCTCCAATAAGTCGGAAAAGATGCTGACCTATTGGAAGTCTGTAGAATTCGGAACAACGTAACAGGGTGCATACTGACGCTCATTTCTCAGAATGCCCCGGTGAGAAAAAGCTGACGACGTTTATCTGCAATACACCCAGAGGACACAGACATGAATTTCAATTCCAGACCTCCGAGTCTTAGAGAGAAATTCTCTCCGGCAACAGTTGCAAATGAATCAAGCAATCTAAGTGAAAAGACGGTCAAATCCAGGAATATCAGTACTTTTCGGAATAATCTTATTTCTGATATCAGTCATACTAAATCTAACAACCTAATTTCTTGGTTTAATCAAAGCCCAACTTTATCATGCAATTAACTACTGTCAAGAAAAAAAAAGGCTATTTCAAGTACGTCAAAGTACACACGATAATAAGTACCTGTACACAAACGAACGTGCCTTCAAGTACATATTTCAATGCATGTCAGAAAATTGTGTGTGTAGTGTGTGCAATTCTTTTCCTAAAAATAACGAAATCAGAAGATAGAAAACAGATCAGCGTATCATGAAGAGCTGTCTCCAGCCCAGGCACTGCAATGAAACCGCATACGAGCACGATGACTGTTGAGTTGAACAAAAAAGCGAAACCGGAACGGGATTTCATTTCCCACCGAAATTGACACGACAAGATATGATGACAGCACTTTCTAGGCCGCCCCTCTGTCGACAACTGGAGATCAACAAAGAAATTGCTATAGCACACAGATATATGAATAAATATATTGCAAATACATGAACTCTTGAGATGTATATATATATATATATATATATATATATATATATATATATATATATATATATATATAATGCTGCAGCAGGCTCATTTTTCTTCAATTGTTTATTACATTTCCGCTATCGATGGCAGGTAACACATCCTCCGTGTAACAACGGGAGGACATTTCAAATAAAAAAAAACGAATTCATAAATATATATATATATATATATATATACTGAAGCATGTATATGTATACATCCATATGAAAGCCATGTATGCAAATTCCGTCTCTCTGCATTGAATCTCATTGATTAATTTAAATTCTTATTATGACACAACAACGGATAGCATGTCATATGAATTTTCTAGACTCTATGTCTGCTTAAACAAAAAATGCAGGGAACTTGACCCTCCTGGAAGACAGAGAAAGATTATAGAAAATGAGATTCTTGATTTTGAGGTAAAGCGATTTTCAAAGCTTGCTAAATGTCTGACCAAACATGGCTTAAAATGTTGAGTAACTTGAGAGATGAACAGATTGATCAATCGGCTCAAATTACTCATTCACACACACACACATACATATATATATATAAATATTCGCACATGAACATACGCACATACGTATGTGTACAGATTTTCTCCCTTTCTTCCACTCTCTCCGTGTAAATACATACGTGTGTAAAGATACTGAACAACATATTAGAACATATATATATATATATATATATATATATATATATATATATATATATATATTGTGTGTGTTCGTGTGTATGTGTATGTGTGTGTGTGTGTGCGTGTGTGTTGCTTGATAATTTCATCGGAACACATCAGAGAAATATTACCACACACCCTTTTAACAAAATATCAAATTACATCCAACTGGTGTGGCCTCAATTTTTTCATCTCTCACATTTATTGGACTTTTTTATGGAATACATATATATATATATATATATATATATGTGTGTGTGTGTGTGTGTGTGTGTGTGTGTGTGCATGTATACATTCCCTTTTCTTTTTTCTCAACATTCATATGTATATATGAGGATGAATAGATAATTCTGTAGACTGTCTTATCTATGAGTTGGATTCTTCCTGAAATTACTTCTGTATCATGTACGATCTATGTGACTGATATTCACCATTAGATTAAGTGCATTGACCAAAAAAGATATCATGTTGAAAAAAAATGGTCGTGTAATATAAATGCTTTTTTTTCCATGTTTAGGGATCGATCCAAAGCCTTATGATGGAAAAACATAATTCTACACGGCAAGTATTTATTTTTCAATACAATCTTCCTAGAGGAGGCCGTTTATCATAATCAGGGATTTTGTTATCTAACGGTTGTTGGTATCAAAATCAGTTGGTCCAAGACACTCTGTGATCACAATAAGCGGTCTCTCCTACACTTGAACGTATAAACTTGTTATTTTTTAATAAAAAGGCCTGTCTCAGGCTTGAACACAATAAGAGGCTACCTCTCTCAGATTCCATTAAATCAAAATAAGGGGGACGCCCCAACCACGATGTGTCCTGTTCACATTGCTGTGCGGACCCTCAAATAGGCACACGTCGCAGAACATTGGATTTAAATAATGTTCGTGTTTCATGACCTTGTTTGTTTTATTGTTTGGGTGAGGGATAGTATTAAATAGTTTCATCTCCGGATTATTGTCCGGTCACTTTAATTGAAAAACTCAGTCAATCTGGCATAAGTGCTGAGAGAAAAAGAAACTCAGCTCGGCAGTTTCCTATGACAAAACGGAGTAGTTCAAGTTTAGTAATATATTTACATTGTAAATAAAAAACACCGTTTGCAACTTCCAATTTCTTTTTAACAAAAGTGACATTTCTGGAAAATTTGAAAACTGGGAGAAAATTAGATTTTACCAGTCTTCATGAAAATAATGGGCGGGGTACTCGGTCTTGGCTGAGAAGAAAATAAAACCAGCGGGAGGCAAATAGTATTTTATAGAGATTTCATGGAATTGAATAAGAAACGGGTTCCGGATGTGACACCATCTTCAGTCCTGCTTTTGCACTTGGGTAAATAAGTACAGGCGTGCATAGCCGTTCGAAAAAACTTTCAAATATGTATTTCTCTCGAAGCTGAAAATTCTTTTGCTCACTTTTGCCGATTGAGACATGATAGAGAAAAGTTGGTTGCTCACCCTAAAAGGAGATTAGAAAGGTTTTTTACCAATAGATAACTAATAACAGCTGATTACTATATATATATATTACTGATTACTATATATTACTGATTACTATATATATATATATATATATATATATATATATATATATGATGTATACTTAGGCAGTAATTTTCCAATTAATTCTAAAAAGAAGGGTCTACAACCAATGTATCCCTCGGTAGTCACAAACGGTGCTGGAACATGGAACCATAGAACCTAAGATTGACCCTCAAACTGAGAATCATGCAATGTGCACAGAGAAGGAATTGTGCACAGCATCACATGCAGAGATCACAAGATTGCACGGTGTATTGGAGAAAAAACGGGACAAATATACCATAGAATCGATTAGAAAATTCAAATAGCAGTGGGCTGGTCATATTGCAAGGTTGTCAAACAACCACTGAACATCACAGCTCACAACCTGGATCCATGGTAGGACAAAACTGTTGAAAGCAACAGAAAATTAACAGTCTTCATGTTAGATGTCAGTAATATATATATATATATATATATATATATATATATATATATATATATATATATATATATCTGATCTTACCTTCGGAGAAAGCTTTTATTCACTTAACCTATTGAATGCTATTAATAATATCGCCAAACATATCAAAACACATTAGTTTCAGTTCATCCAATTTGATCTGGTTGCTTTTGTTATTTGTTTTTTTTGTTTTCTTAACCGGCGAGTATTCGGAGGATGAGAGTATTTCATGATAGACAAGGCTTCAATAGGGAAACATTTGGTGATATTACAGAAATTGGTTGATGTTTTGAATCCTAGTTTTGTTGTGAACTGCCACGATAAATAAAATGAATTTAGGACCTCATGGGTTGCAATATGACCTGAGAAACCACTCAAAGAAATGTGCCAGGTTCTTGTCGCAAACACACGGATGACTTTCGATCTCATTGCATTCTTTCTTTTATCAAATCTCTCACAAATTTTGTAGTCAAGATGGAAACAAATTAACAAAGCATAATGCTAAACCGCAATAACAGGATTTGGGATCGGCTGAGTACGTTCCCCCTAACGTCCAAACGAAAGAGGCGTTCTTAGTCCTAAAAAGAACCGTATAAAATCAAGGTACCCCCTTCCCTGATAAAGCCCCTTATGTAACAAGCATGGAACCTAACCAAAATATTGACCCCTAAACTCAGAGCCGTGCAATATCACATGGAGAGGTCACAATACTGCAAAGTATATTACAGATGGGGATGGTCCGTGTCCAATGACGGACGTTAAAAGACTGATCAGGATGATGATGATGATGATGATGACTGATACTGACGCTAAAAGGCTGATGATGATGATAGTGATAATTCGGCCTCCATAATTTTTGCCTGGTCTCGAACACCGACATCTATCACCGATGACAAACACGCAACTATCTTTGTCACGAGACACGCAACAGATGGCAACTCAAGATTCACTAGCCTGGGTACATTGTTGTATGATAATTAAGCGAGCCAAGAAAACGGGTGTTCGACACGTGTATTTCGGACGACTTGCCTTGGCGCTGGTTTGGCTCCGTTGTTGGCTTTTGAGCCGAGAGAGAAAGATTAGGTTCAATTTGAATGTTGATCCATTCATTTCGCTTCATTAGGAAAATCTAAAAAAAATAAATAAATAAGACTAATCGGTTTCAAGTAACTTGACACCGCGAATCGCTCATCTTTCCTCGCTTTATAAAAAGAAAAGAAAAATTTTAAAAAAAAGATAAATAAGAAAGTCCGAAACACTACAAATAGGAGTTGATACGCGCAGGTGCGAATGACGAGTGACTCGTAAGGAGAAGAGAACATATTGGTGTATCGATTTTCAGATGCATGTATTGGAGTACACTTTACTTATTTCTTTTTTAAGTTGATGGAGATGAACGCCGAGTGGGAGAAAATGGTAGGAAGCATAAGTGCATATGGATTGAACGTATATTAGCTTCATCTCTCTTCCTTCTTTCCAACCCTCTCTCTCTCTCTTTCTCTTTCTCTGTTGCTTTATCTCGGTTTTCTTTTCCTCCTCTCTCTCGTTATCTCTCTCTGACTTTTCTTTCTCTTTTTCTGTTTTTCTTTCTCTCTTTATCTCATTCACACGTATGCGTGAACCGGAACAGTATAAGATCACATGCTCTGGAGACAACATCAAGGATTCATAGTTGCACAAAAACATGCATCCAACGTTGTTTCTGTTAGCGAATTTGCTTTTCGGCCATCTATCCTTCTATGTATTTATGTATCTACATATCTATTTATTTTCCTATTGATCTATCTATCACGTTTCCCAAGCAAGATAAAAATTTGGGTGAGCAAATTCAAAAATATAGCAAGCAAATTAAAAATGCAGCTTTTGGTCGGGGATAACTTGAAAGGTCCATGAATTATAGTGAGTGAAATATTTTAACTAAAATTAAAGAAAATTAACATTTTTAATCAGCCATATTCATCGATACATTTTTCTTGCTGTCGTTTTTAATTAACTTGCTTCATTATTTGATTAATTTATTTCTAAGAAATGCACGTCGGATGGGAGTTAGGAAATATATATAATTAACGATTGTGTTATCCACAGACAGCTGTTTCTTCCTTGTGGCTAAGGACTATCCAACTTCCCTTCCAGTACCACGAGGTAGGATAGAAACCTCTGACCCAGAAGCAGACATTTTACCCCTACCCTACGCAGAATTGGACAGTCAGTAGGACTGAATTTACAAACGCATAATTCCCCATCTGCCAAAATGCTCCTTTTCAGAGTTGGAAGAGCAATTGCAGTAATAGACAGGTGTCCTAACTGACAGTGGTCAACCCTAAATAAGGAAGCGTTAATTATGATAATAATTAATAATTGTGTCATCCACAGACAGCCGTTTCGTTGTATCACGACCCGTCAGTGTGGCTATAGACAATCCAACATCCTTTCAAGTACCATGAGGTAGGATCAAAACCTTGCTGTTTCAGTAACAGACTAACAAATTTACAGAATATGGATCTTTTGAGAGTGAATGAATAAGGCCGTGGACTTCCTGATCTATTGGTTATTTTTTCCTGAAATTGTCCCTGTATTATGTTCGATCTATGCAATTAGTATTCACCACTGAATCAATTGCGTTGACCAGATAGGATATTTTGTTGAAATATAAAATTGGTTGAGTAAAATAAATGCTTTTTTCACCGTTAAGTTTCGAACTTGTAGGCGCATAAAAAAATCGATAGCCTTATGATTAAAAAGATAATTTCACACAACAAATATTTATTTTTGAATATATTCTTCCTAGAGGAGCCGTTTATTATTAACATTATTTATGTTATCAAACGGTTGTTGATATTAGAATCAGTTGGTCCTAGACACTTCATGATTACAATAAGCGGCCTTTGCTGTGTATGCTTTGAATGATCTCTTAAGCCTGTTATTTTTATATAAAAAGGAGTATCCCAAACTGAAGACAATAAGCGGCTACCTTTCTCACACTCCCCCTCTCTCTCTCTCTCTCTCTCTCTCTCTCTCTATATATATATATATATATATATATATATATATATATATATGTATTCTTTCATGTGTGTATATTTTTATGCATGTGTGCGTGTGAGTGAGGGATACTCTAAAACTGGCGAATGGTTATTATCTTACGTGTATATGTCTTTCAGACTTCTAAATGACATCACTTCTGGGACTGCAAACTTGTCTATAGGAGTAATTTGATCCTGTGATCAACAAAGGATGGGAGATGCAGAGATGGGAGAGAATTATTTCACACAGCGAATATTTATTTTTCCGCATTTTCTCCCAAGAGGAGGCCGTTTATTTCAAACGACAAGTTACTTGGAAAAGGCGGAACCATATCATGTTTAGTTTTTGTGTTTTGCATTTTTAGTTTTAGTTTTGTAATTGATGTGTTTTTGAATTTCTATGTATTCTGCATATATTACTTATCTTTATCTACAAAATATGAGACCTGCATCATATCTGAGGTTGCATTGTACCTGAATAAACAAGGTAACGACGAATATCAAATTGATGAAAATGAATATCGAATCGTGATAATGGCCTGTTACAAGCATTTTCTATCCATTCATAATTTGCTTGTCAAAGTGATCTACGTACTTTTAAAAAAAAATTAGGCCGTTTGTCGAACGAATTTCACCTCTGTAATGTCTGCTTCAACCTCAACGAATATGACCGACAATTTTTCAGACCTTTGCTGCATTGTTATCCATGATTCATTTTATTTCAGTCATGTATGTCAAGTCTACGGTGGCGTATGCCAGGCGGTCAGATCGTAGTAGTGTTCCTTTAATTTATATTCGTAAATAGATTTATTTGTGTCAAATAATATTTTTGATCGAAACAGAGAAATAAGGAAGGCATTGCTTTTTGTCTCGTTACCCTTCGACCGGTGAATTTTTTTTTTCATCCTAATTTTGAGGATAGCCCATAACAATTCCACCTGACTTATCTATAACAGTTTTACAATAAAACACGAATTTGTCAAAAAGTTTAGCAGACTTGAAGTAAAATTACGAGGTGCAGAATCTTTTTTCTTTTATCTGCTTGCTTACCGCTTATCTCACTTGTTTCTTATTTCTTATCTAACACAAGTCTTCTGAAAGTTACCCAATATCAACATCTAAGAAAATAGCAAAAGATGTTCTCTCCATTGTCAGTAATGTCATTCAAAATCCTCATGTTGATAACTGAGGATCTGGATACGAGCTTGATTTTGGTTAATATTTTCTTTCCCCTTTCACTTTTAAAATCCTCAGAAATTACTAGTATAATCTGGGGCACCAATTTGAACTAGCTTATATTATAAAATGTCAACTGAAGCTGTCAATATAGGTTTCTTCAGTTTCATAGATGGTCCAGCTGACTATATATTTATGTGTGTATGTATGTATGACGCGTACAGACCGTGCAAACGTAGTCAGAGGGATGAACATTTCAAAATTCACTCCTTATTAGGTCTAGGATGATGTATCTATGGGGTTGTTTTTTCAATCCAAACCCATGTATTTTTTAAAAATTTGATTCAGACCTTTTAGCGATTTAAGTACGAGAGAGGGGTGACTTACTCATTGACAACCCCTATTTCCAATTTTTTGATTAATCAACCCCCACACGAAATGTTCTTGGTCACTTGGCGATTTCTATTGAGTGATTAGCAAGACCTATTTTGTTCAACATTTAAACAGTTTATTTATCAAACTAGTTATTTGGTGTGGCGCAAGGTCAAAAATCACCCACCTGATGTTCTTAAGCGGTTACCCATCTGAGTACTAATGAGGTTCGTAAGTCAGAGTTTCGACAGTATGTCTATTGCCACTAAGTCTATTGCGGTTAGATTTCGAGAACAACCAGGAAATAAACAGGAGTCCTCTTAAGTGAGAGCGACCTGAGACACAGTAACATTAATGAATCGCAATACAGCATCCATATAAGCGGCCCCAGGGCGTGGTCGAGACCGACATCACCATGATGTCAATTTAAATGCTTCCTATTTCCTGTCCACACCGGAAATTAATGGTTAAGAATTGTTGATTCAAAAGGAGACGAACTTGAATTTTTTAAAAGTATCTTAGGCTTGGGTGTGAAGACAAGGAGAATTGAAAAAAGAAAAAGCCACCGTTAGTTGATACTTCTAGAAAATATTAGACATAGCAAACCAAAACTTGTCATCGATACTGACTATAGGTTTCCTCAGTTTTCAAGTTAGTCTGATTGTCTGGCTGACCATGTATGTATGTATCTAACCTTCAGGTTGAACCAATGGAGCCAGAGTGCTAAAAATTCAAACATTTACTCCTTATCATTAATGACATCCTTAGTTGTCCGGTCATGATTATATATATATATATATATATATATATATATATATATATATATATATATATATATATATATGATTATTGTGTCATCCACTTACAGCTGTTTCGTTATATTACAACTTTTCAGTGTGGCTATACACTATCCATTATCCCATCCAGTACCACGAGATAGGATTGAAACCTTCGCTTCAGACATGGAACCGCCACGGAACTGGATGGTCAGTAAGGTTGAATATAAGTGACATATTTATTTAGCATATATTCCCCATGCACCAGAGTGCTCTATTCCTATGGAAGAGCATTGCATGAGCTTACAATGAACACGTTACCTCTCTTAAAGTGTACTCAACCCTATATACATATTATATATATATATATATATATATATATATATATATATATATATATATATATATATATATATATATATATATATATATATATATATATGGTTTGTTTTCCGATGAATACACTACTTTGTTTAGATAAATATCATTAATAAAAAAAATTAAATAAAGTAGTACATTCAGCGATGAGGAAAACAAATCTAAATAAGTATGTCTTAAAAAAGGGGGGTTGTAAACTCTCCCGTATGCAGGTCGTTAGTTGAGGGGTTCAATTCGCAATTTAAAATTTTTGCTAAATTGACCTCTCGATCGTGCATTGAAAATTCTGATCACTGCCAAACAAAAGTCGAGAAGCCAGTTTGATCGTTTCAATTGATCTCTCTAGCACGGCCTACCACCGAAAAATATTGGCTACGTGATCGGTTCTATTGAGTAAGTAACCAGACCTGTGAATCTTTTTCTTCAGTTTGGTATCAAGTTTAACAATTACTAGTAAATATATTTATTAGAGTCAAGCGACAGTACGGAAAGACATACGGTGTACAAATGAGATTTTTTTATTCCAATTCGTTGTTTCCATAGATCATGGCAGTTATGGACAAACAAAACAGCAAAGTAAATAAAGAAATCTTATATGCACACCATATGGCTTTCTGAATAGTCTCTTCACGCGAATAATGTTGGAAGAATTAGAACTCGCATCAATACCCTGATCATACATTTATTAATGATCAAAATATGTGCCTTGGTTTTCTGTGACTTTACGCCAATGTTATGGAAATTTTCAAATTCAATCTTGATAAAACGACTCTGGCTTCGACAAATTAAAATTTCGAACATCGAAGACGTATTTGAATTTTTGACCAGATAAAGAATTCTTCATTGATTGAAACAAAGGATAATCCGATGGTGTCGAGTTTGGTGAATTTGCTGTGTGAGGAAGAATTTCTAATTCCTATCTGTTTTGGGCTGTGGGTGGACAAGGCAACGTGTGGGCTCATGTTGTTATGCAACAGAATGAAATTTCCAGCACCCCTGCCCTGTGAATGGTCTTGTTAGAAACCGCTCATCAAAACTGTCAATATAGTTTTTTTTCTAGTTTTCAAGTGGACCCGGTTGGCTGGCTGGCTATGTATGCGCGTATGTACTATTTATCTACTGTCCCACCACAGCAGAATTTGACACACGGTCGGGCTTAACGTGGAAAGAATAGGTAACCCCTTCCAAAAATGGCTCCAGCCAACGCAACTTCGATTGCCAAGCGACCGTAGAAGCTATAGCAGCCTCCGCCACGAAAGCGTCAACCATGGGACCTGCTCCTTTAAGTGCAATGGAGCAGTGCTGCGCCGGGGAAACTAACCCCCCCCCCCACAGCTGGGCCGATTAATAATAGGTGTGCCCAAGGACGAGTCCAAAGGCTCTCTGATGCGCTTAGCAGTGTGTACCCTGAGTAAAACCTCATTGGCTGACGCATTGCACCGACGCACTGGGTCTTTGGCACACACTCCCTCTCCGGCCCATTCGATAGGCAAGTGTCAGTACCGACTCCTCGGTCGCTGCCAGGGAACAGATACTACACTTTGATCCTGAAGAACAGGCCAGAAAAAGGGGGTGTGCGTATGTATCTAGGTATGAATTCCACGCCAACGGAGCGAGAGTGTCGAAAACTTAAACATTTACTTCTTATTATGTCTGCAAAAAAGTTTTTTCTCTGTTTTGTTTTTTTTAATTCTTCCTTTGAGTAAGTTTTTAGTGTTAAGATTAAATTTCCAATATCATTTTATTCTAAATTGGTCCCAAGTTTTCGCCCAGCTTCTTTCATGCCTGCTTTTTTTGCTTTTTTTTTTTTTTTCAAAAATTCATTTTTTTTCAGTTTTCATTTATTCATCGATCACCCCTCTAACCATTTTTTTTCTGTTGATCACCCTCAACACGTAATATTGGTTAAAAAACGTTGGCTGCGTGATAGTTTCTATTGAACAACTAACCTAACTATCTTTTTTATTAAATTTCAGCGCTAAAACTTCGAAGGTGACGACTGTAACGTTCTGCAGAAACAGTTTCGCCAGGCTTCAGCAATTCGTAAGGCAATACGATTTCCGAATAATTAATTGAAGAAAAACAATAATAAAGAAATTTGTAGACTGGAAGACGATATATCTAGATTGTATAATATGTCGAAAGACTATCCATATCTGTGTTTAATTGCCTTCTTGGTTATGAGATATTAGGGGGAAAAGATCGGATTGCACCAATCTTCCAAATGGGAATATTGTTATCCTTGAATATAGCCCAGAGAAAATGAGACAAATATCTTCATTTCACATGAATGAAACACCGTAGCCCTCACGTGTACCAGAACTGGTTATCTAAAAACTATCAAAAATTATCTTAAAAAATCTAAAAGATCTATAAAAGAAATAAAAAATAGGTACGTGCACAATATTTGGGCATTATTGGTCTAAGATGGCCATAGAGACCCCGACAAGCAGTTTAAGAAAAAAACTTTTTAGACGATGTTCGGTGGTATACTCTTGTGGAATTTCAAGGTGGTAGCTCCAAAAAGGGGCCAGGAGTACCCGGAGACACACAGATGAGCAAAGGGAGAGAATCGATTGCCCACTGGGTTAGTTGGTCGTGTGTGATATTTGTGGGGCTAGGGTGATTCGACTCAAGTGGCATGATTAGATTATCACAATCCTCGAAGTGGAGAGGGCTTGTTTGACTTGAAAATCAACCTTCTAACTTCTTGCTTTTTAGCTGTTTGAACATAGGTCAACTGACAATGTGATGAAATACCTTCCGGAATCAAAACTCAATGCAGTTTCATATAAAAACTGCGACAGCGAGAAAGTTGGTCTTCACATGAACTCCAGAAAGACAAAGGTCACGAATAACAAATATGTTGATGACAAACAGATAACAATCAAAATTGAAATCACAGATCTGGAAGAAGTAGACCATAGCATCTACCCAAGACAACGGATCTCCATGAAATACTCAAAAGAAGGAGAAATCAAGCGCGAAATCACCCTAGGATCGCTAGCTTTCGATAGAGGAAGTTCAACCATCAAGAACAACAAAATTTCATTAGTACCCAAAGAAGAGTCAACAACCAATGCAAATGCATCATATTCACTTTCCACTGTGTCCTTACGAAAGGCATGAATATACATCCCCTAGCGTTTTGTCCAAAATCTTGGTATGATATGATTGTTGGCAAAGATGGAAGTAACCCAGTGAGCACTTAAATGAAAGACAACCGATGGACATCACGACTCACAAGGTGGATCCCAGAGATCACATGCGCAACCGAGGCCGACAAAATAAAAGATGGAGAGATGAACTAGATAAATTCAGAAAATACTGACTCCGCGACGCCCATGATAGAGGATGGTGGCAAATCCTGGGGGAGGTCTATGTCCAACGACAGACGTTAAGAGGCTGATGATGATGATGATGAAGAGAGCACAGAGAAGTGAATTCAAAGCCTCCCTACAAAGTGAGAATAAGTAGCCTCAACCGCAATTATATATATATATATATATATATATATATATATATATATATATATATATATATATATATATATATACATATATATATATATATATACATATATATATATACATATATATATACATATATATATATACATATATATATACATATATGTATATGCGTGTGTATGTAATCTGCGGAGGAAATGTGTCAAACGTGGCTGGATAATCAATATTGAAATGGGAAGTTGAGGTTAAATAATAATTTTAACTTCACCCCACTTGACTAAATTTGAATTGTCTTCACCAGACAAAAATAGGATATATCAAGAGTCCCCAAGATCAGGAAGGGAATGCGTCTATGTGGATATGGTATTCTCTCACTTCAGAGAGAAATACATGTCAGAGAATCCGGTCAGAACTCAAAGTTCACACTTCTTGACAACAAAATCAGCAACCGTGGCATCATGGTCATTACTTACCCTGACCCAAAGGGAACAGGATGTGACTCAGGGTTGGTTTAATATGGTGGAACCTCACACTCAAACGTGTGGGACAGGAAAAAAATGATCTTTAACCCTCGTAACTATCATTGCTGGGACACAAGAGCACTTGATCTCCCTGGTTTAAAATACACAGAGCAATGCCAAGGGCGTCTCGTAAAAATCGGTCAGCCTCTCACAGTCAAAGAACGCCAAAAGTAACGGTTTTCTTCTGTTAAGTGAATTTCAGCTGCATTCCGAGGTGGGTATCTTCTCAAAAACATCACCCAGTCCCAGACAAAGCAAATTTCAACGAATAAGCCCAAGAATTAACCACTCAGGACTGGGGTATTTTGTTTTGATAAACCTGCAACTAGGTATTTTGACTTAAAATATTTTTCGAGGGAAATATCTTGTCAGCTGTTAAAGGGGCGGAAAATGTATTGAATGATATTTTTTCGGTTGCATCGGAACGAAGACATCTCTCGCAAGTTATTTTGTCAGTTGCTTCAACGCAAATAAATCATTCACGAGATGTCTCACCAGTATCTTCAAAACAAAAATTTCATGCAAAATATTTATCAATCACTGTAAGAAAAAAGGTAGTTTTTTTTTGCGAGATATTTTGCCAGTCAGTACGGAACAGAGAAATGTCTCAAAAGATATCGCGTTAGTCGCTCCATGACAAAGAACTTTCTCACAGGTTTCCTCGTCAACTGCTTCAGGGCAATAGATATCTGCTGAAAAATTTCATTGGTGGGTCCAAAACTGAAATATATTGCAGATCTCAGCAGTCACTCTAAATTGGACTTTTCGTGAGATATCGGACCAGCGACGCCAGTAAATTCAGAAATTTATCGTGGGATATCTCATCAGCTTCTTCAGGACAAATAAATCACTCTCAAGATATTCTACTACTCACACAAGAACAAAGAAATTTCTCGTGAGATATTCAGCCAGCAGTTTCAGGGAAAGTGCATTTATCGCGAGATATCTCGTCAGACAAACCAGAGTTGAGAAATTTCTATCAGGACATCTTGTCTGCCATTTCAGAACAAAGAATATTCTCGCAAGATACCTTATCAGTTGCTTTGAGGTCATTAGAATTATTATGGGATATTTCAGTTGTCAGTTCCAAGACAATGATTTATAAAAAATTATCCAGTGAAGATCATTTTTAAAAAAAGAATTTCAAATTTATAAATTGGAGTATTATAAGATTATTTGAATTAAAATGGAATCTTTAAAATGAACCGGTGTAGTTACTTACTCAAAAGAAACCGTCAAAGGACCAACTTCTCTTTGCAGTTCGTTTTGTTGGGGGTGATCAATTAAAAATCGGAAAATGGGTTATCAATGATTAAGTTACTTCTCCCACCTTTTGTTGGGCAGTAATCACTAAAAAGTCTGAATTTTCAACAAAAAAAAATAAGTAGACACAAACTAAGGGATCAATTAAGCATAAACTAACATTATCATGTTGGGGGGATCAATTAAAACATTAGTAGGTCAATTGCCTTTTGATGGGAAGTAATCACAAAAAAGTCTGAAACTAAGGACCATTGGTGCAGCCTGTACAGGTTATAAATACTCAGCTGGACCAACTTAAACACCTAAAAGAAATCTATATTGACTGTTCGGATGACAGTTTTAGTTGACAGTTTCTATCACATTTCAAATAAGATACAATAGGAGTATATAGATCGTTTCTTCAATTGCATTGATAGCAGAGGATAATCGAAATATTTCAACTGAATAAACCTTAAATGACACCTGACTCCATTTTTCATGTAATACATGATAGTTTTAGAGATAAATTGTCAGTTCATGACTGAACATTTGTACTTCTGTAAAACTTGAAGTCTGTACTAACAGACATGGTGGCTAATATCTGAAAAAAGATAGTAATGAAATTAAAACCTAATCAATCGATTTTCACTTTTTCTTTCATTTGTTTTTAGCGAATTCTAATTTTTGGTGTTGATGACAGAACTGGATATATGAAGCCACAGAAAGATTCAGGAAGACAACCAGACGACTGCTGAATAAAAGAACAAATAAATTCTATTTTTCGAGCAGACGATAACTTCCTGATGATTTCTTCCATAGAAGAAAAAATCAAGGAAATATTTCTTTCTTCTCAAGTGAAAGCTTGCATTTTTGTCAAACAACCCTCTCCTAATTTCGGACAGAAATCTCTTCACGGCTTGTCTGTCACGTATAAAACAAACCTATAAACAAAATCAAAATTTCCCAAACTTGATTTGAAATCACGACCAAAGGTAGGCGGCATTCTTAGTTTGATGTATCAGTTAATCAATTTATAAGGTATACAACAAAGAAGTTGTAGTAATCATCTTTAGTTGAAATTAAGAGTGGAGTTTGACCATGCAGCATCAGGGCTTGTTAGATATTGGTTACTTAATGCATAGTCCGAGATTTTGAGATGAAAGATTGATTCTATGAAACTTCCAGACCAGCATCTTTATCTTCATTGTTTTGATTGCAACGATTTGCCTGATGCCAACCCCAGTTATACCTGATATTCTAGACCAACGATTGGTCACAGTTTTATGAATAAATTCAACTGATTATCCTTCACTTTGCAGTTTCAACCCAAGCTGTTTCTGGGTGTTGGCGTTTAGCAAAACCCTTCATTTCGCTCGTGAAGTTCTTTAGGGTTTATTTTTCAAATCTATGCAAGAAAAGAATTACATGTTTCTTCAATTTTAAAAATAATTCATTGATAATTACGATGTAGGTCTATGCAGCACCAAAGATTGCAAAAAGTGTTCAGAGTGAAATCAAGTGCTTTCTGGAGAAGCGTCTAAGGAGGGACGTACAACGGAGAGGCCGAAACGTTGCGATTCAAGCAACACAGACTACACTAATACGAATGAATCACGGAATAACAATAATTCAAGTTCAAGCACTATTAAGAAGACCGGAGAGTGCATTGTCCGGAACGTTGCAATCTAAGCAATAAACAGGATTAGCCGATAGTTGTTACAATAAGCTGATCCATTCGCTAATGTAATATTTACAATGTTCACTGGTGCCTTGTGCCAGACTAAGTTAATCTTAATGACTAACTTTCATCATTTCACTTTGTAGCAGTGGATAGTACTCTGGCCCAACCGATCATTTCTATCATAATGCATTGTAACCTCGCTGTGTTCTCAATAGTAGTGACCTTCTTCCAAACAACCCTGAGATGAGCAAATAATTCGAAAACCCCGCTGTAGTATATAGTGATCAAATGTTTCGTCTCGCCGACTATTTTCACCGCATTGCATCGGTTTATGTAAAAATGTGACAAAACGTTTGATTAATTGTCTAGTCAAATCACTGAAGCTCCACAAATGGCTTGCCGGACCAACCAGTCTAGAAGGCTACAGATTTTTATCTTTGTATGTCCTGGTCATATTTTGGGGGCTACAATCCTGAAAATTTGCATGAGTACCCCTCTAGGCGCAATCGAAACACGTGTTTTGTTTTGCCTTTCCAGAAGATTGCTTTTTCGGATCGTTATAGTATTTTGGGACAAGCATTTCCCAAATCTAGTGCTGATCATTTTCATCATCATCATCATCATCATCATCATCATCATCATCATCATCAGTCTTTTAACGTCCGTCGTTGGTCATAGACCTTCCCTAGGATTTGCCATACTTCCCTACCATGGGCGTCACGGAGCCAGTACTTCCTGAACTTGTCTAGCTCGTCTCTCCATCTAACATTTTGCCGGCCTCGGTTGCGCATGTGGTCTCGGGGGATCCATGTTGTGAGTCGCGATGTCCATTGATTGTCTGCCATTCTTGCAACGTGGCCAGCCCACCGCCATTTGAGTTTTTTAAATGGATTCTATGATGTCCCTAACTCTTGTCTTTTCTAGGATGTACTGTGCTGTCTTGTGGTCTCTCCATATGAGTCCCAGCATAATTCTTTCATGTGTATGTTGTATGGTTCTCTATTTGCGGATCTGTCTCTTGGTTAGGTTTCATGTTTCAGCTCCATAAGTGACTATTGGGAGGATGCATTGGTTATACACCCTTCTCTTTAGGATCAATGGGATCTTATTATTTTTCTAAATAGAATATCCATGTCCTTTTGATAATTCTTGATATAATGTTCATCCGCCTAGATCATTTTTGGATATTTTCTTAGATAATTAGTTCTGGTTCGCACGCGGGCTCCGGTGATTACTTTATGCAGGGTAATGATATTTTACATTTGGCTCAATCAATCTCTCCTTAATCATCACAAAATAAATTCAGATCAATGTTGCATTTGAAAAAAATGTACTTCTAAATTTTTTTTTTCTGATAGTTCGCACTTGTAATGTTGTTCAGTGAAGGTGACACTTAAACTGCGGCTCTTATCACAGCTACTCATCACAGAATATTGGACTGGTGACAACGAGGTCTACTTTTCTAGTCCACGAGTCATATGAGAGCCTCCATTCCAGACTCAACAAAGAAGTAGGAATTGAAAAAAAAGAGATCTACTTGTAAACAGTACTTGACCTTTTCTCTATTTTGTTCTGTATCTAAAGCAATTAAAACTGAAGGCCTTCAGCACAGATACAAATGAGACCCCGAAAGGAGAGAAAAAATTTTTTTTTTTAAATCAGCCACTAATTACAGTGAATATCGAAATTCAGTCAACATATAAACAATGCCAAGAAGCTCCATCCTTTCATTAAACAAAAACAAAAAAACAACAAAAAAAAAATTCTTATCCACTTCTCTTGCGGGTTTTTTTTTTTTAAACCTCGTTTCCTAATTCTTTTTTTTAATTCTTTATCCTTTTATCTTTTGAACGTTTTATATCTAATTTTTCTGCGTTTCTTTATTCGCTGGGAAAATGGCGTCAGGACTCACCGTATATCCTCTTTCCGTCCGTGGGGCATGCAGCAGACTCCAAAAAAAGAAAAGAGTAATGTTCAACGAATATGTCTAGACCAATGCCGAGACTGCCAGTATTAGTGACGGGGAAGACTAGATATATGTAGATCAATAGAAACAAATGCAGACCAGATCCAATTAAGATAGAGAATGCCTAGATTTTATCTGCCACTTTCAACACTTACCATGCCTCCCGAACATTAAAGACGACGGCCATATTGCTTTTTCTCACTTATGAGACATAATGAGAAAAAAGAGAAAACAACGAGCCAAGGGATTATGGGATCGACTTGATTACGTGTATCTAATAGGCTCGAGGATTAGTATTTCTCTTTTGAATTTCCTATTATTTTTATACATAACACGGGTGGTCTCCTCACCATCTCTGGGAAGTGACATTTGCCTTGGAAAAAAGAATCCTGTACTCATTGTTTCTGGGTGAAGACTGATATATTCCATTTTTTTATCACTCAGTTTGATGTGAAACCAAAAGATAATCTTAACAGGATCCTGGAGTGATGTTGTTAAATCACATCTCACCTAGTGGAGAATGATATCATTAAGAAAAACGCAACTTTATTAACTGGATACGTGGAAAATTCATTAAAGTGGATCATAAGATGGAATTTATATTTTTTTAGAGGCATTTCTGATATCGTTGAAATTTTCTTATCATCAGTTTTTATGTCAACGAATCTTAGATGCTCACTGGGATTACAAATATGTTTTTATACGTCAAAATAGTTTATTGATAGCTGTCTATCATATCTATGTCGACAGATGTTATATATATATATATATATATATATATATATATATATATATATATATATGTGTGTGTGTGTGTGTGTGTGTGTGTAAAGAGAGAGAGAGAGACTGGCAGACTGACAGAGGGAAACAGACACAGACGGAGAGAGAGAGAGAGAGAGAGAGAGAGAGAATCCGTGCTTTGGAAAAAAATTATCATCTCTTATTAGGGATCTCATCTGCAGTAGCAGTAGCAGTAATAAAGGCAGTCCATACTTTCTGAACTCATTTTTTTACTGGCCACTGTTCTGCATATGATCTCTGAGGAGATAGATTCTATGATACCTCTGACTACTGTTTCCTCTCCAATATACTGTGCTGTCTCCTTAATCTCTCCATTCTCTCCGGTGCACGTTGCATGGTCGTCAGTTTGATTAGGTTCCACGCTTCGGCTCCATGGGTGACTTCCGGGGGATGGAGATCATTGGCTGTATACCCTTCTTTTTAGGATTAATTGGATTAAGTTGTTTTTCGTTCATCGATTGTTGGCATCCTGTCACTTAAGCGAGTTTGAATCCATTTTATTCATCGAACTTTACATATGAGAGGGATGCACATGGATGCTTGCCCAAGACAGGCATTTACACACAATGCAAGGATCACCCTATCCTTGTTGGAACTCTGGCTTCGCAACCGGCTCGTTTCTAATAAATCGACCTCTTAACATTTAAAAGGTTGATACATTAGTAACCTGTCCTTCAACATCTGGTCGGGACATGGGCGTATGCTTGGGGGGGACATTGTATATCTTTGAGATTTTTGTAATGAACCCTTCATTTCCTCTTTGGGGGATTCTTAGATTGTTTATTATTGTTTGCTTTCTTATTGTCACGTTTGTCGCCCTCCTTGTGGATTTCAGGACTCATATGTGCGAATCGTTTCTTTCTCCCCAAACCTTAACATTTATACCCGCCTTACCCGGGGATCGAAATCGTATCTGAAAGTACAACAGCAAAAATATTCGAATAAAAATAGCAAACAGGTCAGGCTAGTCACTCAATAGAAACTGTCACACAACAAAACTCTTTTGGCTACATGCCGTGTTGGGGGTAATGAATTTGAAAAATCGGAAATCAAGGTTATGAATGAATAAGTCACTTCCTTCACCATTTTTGGCAGTTATAGCAATAAAAGCAAGTGGAAACAACCTGATAGATCAATTTAGCATGAATTTACATTGCAAACTGAGCCCTATTTTAGGATTAAATTTTGAAAAAAACAAACATTTTTTTCTATACATAATAGGGGGTAAGTGCTTAAATTTCAGTTTTCAACTCCATTAGTAAGTCCTGTACATGTGATATATACATACATTGCCAGCCAAACCAACTTGAAAACTGAAAGAAATCTGTTGACAGTTTTGCTTACAGGTTTTGTTAAACGGTTTCTACTATAGAGTGTGATAGAAATATTAAATTATGATTAACATATGATAATTACAATTTCTTGAATTTATCATTTGCACTTGTCAATGGATGACTTGCAAACCTAGTATTATTCCCCAAAGAATACCAGACTATAAAAGATTTGAGATAATTAAATAGGGGACTTTCACATGGTCTATTTGCCTATCTGTAGACCCTATTACGAGCCAACTCCGTTTCTGAGAACATTAGTTTAATAGGAAAGTATTTTTTAACATGAGTGGCATCAACACTTTATCGGTACTAAGTGTAACGTAAACCACTTAAACCCCAGTTCCGTGCTTTTAAAAACTTGCCTGCAGGTGTGTAATGGCCACAATATGTGTCCATGACAAAAAAGACCCTTAAGATCAAAACCTTTCAGGTCAAATTAAAACAAATCCTTTTCACAACAATTAGATCGGTTTCACAATTCAGATGGGATTTACTGATACTTGGAAACAAATAACAGGATTTTCCCTGCTTTTTGTATTGTTAGATTTACCCGGCTCTTCAACTTTTACGAAAAGAATGCAAGAAGAGAAAAGAACGTTTAGTGTTAGTTTTGCTGTGAGCTGTTATGGATGAAGGGCACCTCTCGCTTCTCTGTCTCTGTC
>OY735228.1:32788542-32838542 GCA_963457665.1 Thysanoteuthis rhombus | reverse complement strand
AGAGAGAGAGAGAGAAAGAAGGGGAGGGCGAGAGAAATTGAGGTTTAGATATGGTATTTTTTAATTTTTTGTTGATTGCGGTTATTGCTTCTTTCTTTCTCTATTTGATGAATGATATATTTCCTATGAAGGAGTGCCGAGTAAGTTGGGCGTATCTATAAACAATTTGTTGCGAATAAGCACACAGTGGCACTGAAGCTGATGCAAACATAAAGATATCCACACCACGAAGTGTACAATAGAGATACATGTATAGATATTTGGTTATATGAGTACATATGAAGATATTACACGGGTTCATGTAATCTATTTAAATACAGGTATTTATTCAAATGCACTTGATTATATATGTCCATCCATCGTCGCTTAATTATTTGTTTATTATCTCTTCACCTTGGTCCGCCCTCCGATCCATTATAATCTTTTTCTACTTCTTAGATTTCTCTCTAGCATTGCTCTTTCCATAGCTCTCTGTGCAATTCTGTGTTGGTTCTCAGTTCATTAGGTCATTTTTTCATGTTCTGCATCTGTATGTCATAGCTGTTATGATGCATTCATCATATACATTACTTTTAGAGCACATCGACAAGGTGCAGCTCGATATGTCTCCATTCTTACCAAATACCCTCCAGACTTTTATTTTTCGTTGTTTTGCTTTTATATTGTTTCTCTTTATCAATTGACCCAGGTAAACATATTCGCTAACCTCTAAAGTCTAACTCTATTCTTATTGTCATTTTGGGGACTTTATTGATGAGCATTACTTTGTCTTGTTCTTTATATATTTAATCTTACGTTTTTACTTTTCCTTTTTAAATCAGTCAACATATTTTGTAACTCATTTCATGCTTCTGACATCATTGGATGGTTCAAATATTCCCCATCTATGTATACTCCCATCCCCTCCCGGCCAGTTTTTCGGAAGATGCTTTCAAGTCTCGCTGTTAATAGCATAGGTGATGTTAAATCCCAGTGTCTCACTACTTCGTCTATCTGTTTTTTGTTTGCATCATTATGAAGTCGAATTATGTTTGATTGGCTGATTTATTGTACATAAGTTGTCTATTATTGAGTAGCAACTTTCGATTCCTGTCTGTTAGCGTGGTTGATTGCATCAAAATATTATCGAGCAGTGTCTAAGACATCACTAATGTCTATCGGATATTGTCTATCGGAGTTTGTAGTACTTCTATTGGGGGGGGGGCTTAAAAATTTTCGTGATATTATTCAATTATTCTTAACATCCCAATATTCAGTGATTTTGCCACGTCTGACTTTCAGTGTAAGCGTCTGTTGTTTGCCAGTATGATCCACGGTTCGAGTGTGTTTAAATTTCTTTTCTTCTGATAGCCTCTGCTATCTCCGTCGTGTCTGTATTCCTTTTATGTTGTTCTTTCGTTTTAACCTGGCCAATTCTAGTCTCTTGGTTTTGCTCTATTATGTTCCAAACTCCAAGTTTATGTGCATTTTGATTCGTTCTGACGTTGCTTCTGAGTATTTCCTTATGCTCTCGTTTTCATTCAGATTGCTTACCATCTCTGCTGCTTCTCTAATTAAATTCGTCGGACTTTCGCTATTCCACAATGCCTGGAATCGACCGCTACCCCAAAATCAGTTATTATCTTTATCTTATTACGACATGCTTTTTTCTCAAAAATTACCTTTTTTCACATTTGTAGTTTAATTCAACTCTGCACTCTATTGACACTTCCAAAAGATAACTGATAAATTCTTTCAAAAACCGAGAAAAGTTGTTAATGGACTTGGAGAAGCCTAAATTGTTCTGCAGAAAATCGAAATTGACTTCATGGTGGCTGATAGGAGTAATATAAAAGAAATATAATATACATATGGAAGAGTGTACACACACACACACACACACATAAATACATATATATATATATATACGCATATAATTGCATACGTAGGCTCATTAATATGTCCGTAGCCCAATGATGAAATAATATTCATTTTAAACCAACATCCCATACACCGTTATCACACTGTAGGGAGTCCAGTCTGAGTAATTATTTGCACAAACATCGAATAAGGTTCACGACAAACTACACTTTGATATAAGCTTAAACAGATTAATAATTCAGGCAAATAGATACATGAGGTTGGGCCAATGAGTACGCAGGATAACAAGTGGTTATAAAATGAATTTTGATCTGAATTTTCCACCGTATAATGCTCCAGCCATGTGTATTGACTAGAGTGGGGGATTATGTGAAAGAATTGGAAATTTGTTGAGTAAAATGAATGTCTTTTCTTCATTACACCACGAATTTATTGATGTACCGACGCGTGCACGTGCAAACACATTTTTTCAGCACTTGCACAGGAAGTCCCGCCCAGGATTTCGGGAAATTAGAAAAGCGTATGCGAACCAAAAGTTATCCGAGCGCTAGCTGCTACTGTTCATGAGTCGTACACTCACGCCTGGTTATACATGTGTGTGTGTGCGTATACACACACATATATATATATATATATATATATATATATATATATATATATATATATATATATATATATATATATATATATCTAATCGTTATATTATCTTAAAATCTATTTGTAATGACCTCCTGTTATTACACGGAGAATGAGTCATCTGGTCTGAACAGCGTAAATAGAATAAACAATTACCCAAAATGGCACTGCTGCAGGAATCGAACCTGTGACAGATGAAGTTGCTGCTTTAACGTAGCAAGACGGGAGAGTGGGAATGAAGCACTTATTTGGGCCTTCACGTTTCCATCGCACTGTTTTTGCTCAATGGGAGAAGCAACGCTACGTTGAAAAAGCTACCTTATCGGTCGTAGGTTCAATTCCTGTAGCAACAGTAAGTATATTTATAAATATATGTATATATATATATATATATGTATATATTTTTTTCAAATTTTTCTCCGAAAATTTATGTCATTCCAGTCAATCATTTAGCAATATCTAAATTCCTAATAATGTCATAAATGCAATTTTTTCCAAGTGGTTTCAATGTTTCATACAGAAGCTGATGTTATGGCACTATATGTGATTCCTTTTTCAATGGGATCATCCGTTATTTACTATGTAACTGTTCCGATGATTTCGAAACAAAACAATTATATCAATATCAATTACCTCCTTCTCAGCTATAAAATTAACATATAGCTTTAGTCATTTATCTTTGAGGCCATGTCATACTATACATTGTTTGTTATTCCATATAAGGTTTAATCATTATATCAGCTTGGACCAAAGTAAATTTGTTTTTGCACGCACATGTATATATATATATGTATATAATTTTAGTCTTCTTTATATCCTCGTCCGGTTGGTATTTGAATTTGTTGATGTCTTGTGTGTGGTACTGAAGTATAACTGAGATGAATAAAAAATGATTTTTGGTCATTACACTCCTTGAACTCGAAATCAGCCATTATGCTACCTAAGTCACGTGCAACATCAGCATTACTTGGGTTCTGGAGTCAGTGTCAGAACAGAAAGTGCCTCGGTGTTTCCAAACATTCGCTTCTCGTGATCTTGATATCCAAGATCATCCTGGTCGTGATAGCAATTCTCCACTAAACAATGAATGAGAATTGACGGCGACCGTGGAGGCTCACCCAGGAACATACACTCATGCGTTGGGAACAAAGTAGGAGATAACCTTTTGAATGCAGTGGGGAGTGGAATTCAGAAGGAGGCCATCCCAATGATTTGACACGATTAGCAGCTTGCACGGTTTAATTAGCAGCAGTTTATTCGCTGGCTTGAAAAAAATACCCATTTCTTGATCTTCTACTTACTATTGATGAAAACTGGTTTCTCTATGATAATCAGAATCATAGTTTTGGGGGATCGACAGGTTGATCTCCTTAAATTTTACCCCAAATTAAGTCTTGACCCCAGAACAATCTGTAATGAAGTGGTCTGTTACAGCCTCTTGCAACCTGAGTCCTGTCCTTGTGATTTTGAACTGATGCAAGAAAAATGCAGATGTCTTGGCCAGCGATAGTAAACAGAAAGGTACCTAACCTGCTTCAAAATGACGCAGGATTTCATACAAAACAAATCACCCGGCTAATTCTGATGCCCAACTCTCTTTATTCACAAGGTCTGTCCCCTACTGATTACTATTTTCATGGCCTTAGATGCGTATACGCATCAGCAGGTGTACATCATCGTGAAACAAATCGAAAATCCTTTGTGATAGTTTCCCAGGTCCCATGAACCCACTTTCTATCGTCATGGGATGAATTCTGTCGAGTCGTTGACAACATTGTGTCAATTGTCATGGTGTCTATTTGACAGATAATGTTGTGTCTGAGCTTAACTATGACGTTTCAATTCAATAATTCAAAATGGTCATCTATTTTGTTCCAACACGATGAGGGACATATTATCCTCATTCTTACTATAGTCGAGTTGTAAACATTTGAGCATTCATGATCTGAATAAACACACCCCCACAGTCAATAATTGAACAACCGTAGCGTCAATATACGAGAAGCCACGTGGAAAAAACTTCCATCGAAGAATAAATATAGTCAGAATGAATTCTAATCATGACATCAGTGGAAAACTGGAAAATATTTGAAAGAGAGTAAGAAAAAAACATCTAGAAACATGTAGATTCTCCAGAATGAAAAAAAATAGCCAGGGGCGTTGGAATATCCAAACATATAAACACGTGCACATATATAAAAAAGATAAAATCTTTCACCACCTTTGATGGCCACGGTTGTTCAAAAAACAAAAAAAAATCTTTTAAACGTAAATTTTCATCAAACCTGACATCTACAGAGAAAGAAAAAAGAATCTGTGTAAGTTGTAGCAGACATAAATTCCCAAAATACATACAGATATGATCGAAAATATTCATATATCCTCGAAGTTATGAATATAAGTATGTAAACACATATGTATATTTTATATCCGTATGAGTATATGTATGTTTGTGCCTACCGATGTATTTATGAGTCCGTATAAGATAGCGTGTGTGTATTATCTACATTTGCGTCGATTTACACAAATGTACAGGCACATAAATCGATATGAAAACGCGGAAGCGAATCGGAGTTGATGTGAATATATTCATATATTCACTTTAGTGATAACAAGGTGGAGGTGCAGATAGCCTAACGGTTATCACTCAAGTAAATGGAATCAGCGATCCAGTCTTGGTTCAATTTTGCCATCGGGAAAGGCATCACTCAATATATCCTCCAACCTTCCCCAAGCTATGGGTAAATAGCTAGATAGACTGCCTTTCCTTGCCTTGTCTAGGAGACGGACAACTCTGATTCTAAACCATGGAGTGAAGCCCACTTCCGATAGCCCTTACAGCCGAAAGTATCCTTGCGGCTATATTAGGAAAGTTCTGTCGACTGGGCGTCCCTGGATTCCCATAGATTTTACTCAGGCTCAAGCCCTGCAGAGATCTCCTCAGTTGCGTTGCATTGTCTAACGGAACGGAAGCTTTCTTCTTTTGTAGTGATAGCTACATAGATATTGTCATTGACACAAGAAGATACTTTTAGCTTATTTTCCAAAAAGGCGGCCTAACCACCATGAAAATCAGCATGAAAACTCCTTTCTTGAACCTGGACTTGAACAATAACGACCTAGTTGCATACATAGATAGACAAATCGCTGTGAAGTTTCACTTGTCCATTTATTAGTTCGATCTTGACAGGGTGTTCCACACGCGCTGTAGTAAGCAAAATAAAGTATAGATAGATTGATAGATAGATAGTGAGAAAAATAGCCATGAAACGATAGATACTCCCAATCAGGCAAACTCAAAAAATATGATGACTTGAGTTAAACCAGTTTTTTTTTTCTTGTTGTTAATTTTTACACTGTGAAGTTTGTTGGGGTAACTTTAGCCATCCTATATATGTTGTGACATCATACATATATTCGTTTACTGCACATGATTCAGAAATATTTGCTGGACCGCAGACGTTGCTGAAATAGAATATTTACAAGCGTCGTATTTCACGTTTAAGTCTTCTGTTGGACATTGTTTTAGGGGGGCGTGTTAACCACTGGAAGAAGCAGGCGATGAAAGAGACTCTCTTTCTCTGCAGATATTACATTCTACAACCAAAGAGGGTCTTGAAAATGAATTAGCTGAAACAGAAAGAAGATCAAGTCACCTAGAAAAAAAAGTTGGTATGTCAATGACTCTTCTCAAAATTATAGACAGTACTATTGTAGCTTGTTCCTCTTTTCATATCTTGAGTCATCAAGAAGGAATAACTTCCAGATTTTAAAATTAACGCTGTGCAAAATCTTCTTTAGCCTTCGTCAAGAATTAGTCCAATATACAACGAATTCTATTTAAATTACCCAGAGGAGAAATAATGTCACCCGTCTGATGTTAATCAATTCATTCAGTATATGTTCGTAAAGAAAAAGCAAAAAAATAGGTGCTAATATCCGGATCCTGTGAATTGTTAGCTTTCCCGGATCAACAAAATTTATTTAACTACAAGTTTCCGTGTACGGTATCTTAGTAAGCGATTGTGAAATGTTCCTGCATGTTGTAAAAGACGCCTCGTCATGGAACAGTTGGTGCTTAATAAGCTAATCTCGCTAACCATCTCAAATGAAGTGAGCTAAATCCTCACTGGATGCCCTATATTTGTGGCATCGTCCTTTACTGAAATGAACTGATTAGATTCCAATATATATATATATCAAGGGATAAAACAAAACGATTGTCTTAGAAGATAAATCTGACGTTTTTATCGAAGTTTCATCCGGGAGCACCTCGAGTGTGTTTTTTATTAAACATCAAGTGAAAGAAGAGATATAGCAATCTAAATTGTAAATGTTTTATAAGTATCGACATGTAAAAATACGCCGTGTAGTTCGTGAGAGAAAGGTAAATAAACATGTAAATATAGATAAGATCATATGCAAAGACGCGCTGTTGGTTTAATCCGAGCGGACGTTTCTCTCCGAGACCATTAGATAAATGCAACGGAGAAAACACATGAAAATATAATTTTGAAGAAAAAACAAAACAAAATGGCGATGTACAAAAGAATGCAATGAGTCCATCATCACAAGACAATCTCGTCTTGTCACGGAATGTCTCGCACGTCTCTTCTTTCAAATCTTGTCCGCCATCTCAGAGGAGAAAGCTATACAGCCAAATTTCGATAATCATGATTTTGAGACGAGGAAAATCGTTACAAGATTACGTGATAGACGTTTCTTGGAGTACTCGTAATTTCGTTTATTTATTTATATTATAAACAATCGTACAGAGTTTACTGGGAATGCATCATCGTTCATATGCTATACATTAGCATTTGACGTAGATTTGACATTTTCATAACTGAAGCGTCTGTACTAGAAACCGCAAACCAAAACTGTCAACATAAGTTGGTACGATTTTCAAAGTAATCAAACTGGCTTTGTGAGTAGGTATCAGGCGTACAGACCGCACAAATAGAGCTAGAGGACTGAATTTCCAACAGCTATTCCTTAATACGTCAAGAGAAAAACATGTATTGCTTTTTTTTTCAACTACATCCCAATATATATTTAATGGGGTTGAAATTTCCCAGGTAATTTCATGCTAAATTGATCTTTTTTACTTGTGTCTGACATGTTTTTTTTCTGAGAATTCGTACTCATTTAGTGATTACTATCAAGCAAAAACTGACATATTCATTGATCACCCCCCTTTCGAATTTTTTTTTTTGATTGATCATCCCCAACATCACATGCTGCCAAAAGACATTGGGCATATGACAGTTTCTATTGAGTGGCTAACCAGACCATTTGTTATATTGTTAAGTTGTAAGTCAAGTGATTGGTGATGGGAGCAAGCATTTGTAAAAATTGTAGAAATAGTTCACCATCTATCTAAATATCTTCCTAATGAAGTCGTTTGGTTTCATAAATACCAGTATTGATAAAAAAAATGGAATACATTCCAAACTGCGCAGTACCCAGTGGCAAGAGTCAAAACAAAAATTACCGTGTCGCAGTAAGAATACTCAATCGAAGGGGCGGCTGACCTCTGCAGTCGGCTCGGGCATCTGCCTACAGCAAAGTGTCCAAGGCCTACGTCAGCTTGACAAATAGCATTCTCCCTCAAAGGGGTTGCAGAACCGAAAAGTTGATTCTTCGGTGGAAACTATGGAAAATACTAGGCCTTACTTAATACAGTACGATGCCAAATGTATATGGGAAATGGAGTGAAACAATTATGCTGTACCAAGCCTCTATCTAAGAAAATAAGTATCTGAAAATTGAAACTGATAAATAGGTATACGCTCCCCCCCCCCACCTGAACATCCCTCATCTCCACGACTGGCTAGTTTACCTGCCACGAGGCAAGCCACTCTTGGAAATATATATATATATATATATATATATATATATATATATATATATATATATATATATATATATATTATATATATATATATATATATATATATGTATATAAATATATATATATATATATATATATATATATACATATATATATATATATACATATATATATATATATATATATATATATTTATATACATATATATATATATATATATATATATTTATATATATATATATATATATATATATATATGTATATAAATATATATATATATATATATATATATATATATATATACATATATATATATATATATATATATACACACATATATATATATAAATATTACTGAAAACTTTTAATTTTCTATTGCTTTCAACAGTTTTGTCCTACAATAGATCCAGGTTGTGAGCTGTGATGTTCAGTGGTTGTCTGACAACCTTGCAATATGATCAGCCCATTGCTATTTGAATTTTCAAATCGATTCTATGATATATCAGTCCCGTTTTTTTTGTTTTTGGTTGTTTTTTTTCTTTTGTTATACACTGTGCACTCTTGTGATCTCTGCATGTGATGCTGAACACAATTCTTTCTCTGTGCACATTGCATGATTCTCAGTTGGAGGGTCAATCTTAGGTTCCATGGTTTCATGTTCCAGCACCGTTTGTGACTAATGAGGGATAAATTGGTTGTAGACCCTTCTTTTTAGAACTAATTGGATTCTTTTTAAAGTTGAGCTTGCTCATACGAAAGCTTGTCAACCAAGAGTGATGTTCTGCCCGTGATCTTTCGATTTCGTGGAGAATCGTTGTCCTAGGTAGATGTAGTGTTTCACTATTTTTGGCTCTGAGTTTTCTTTGCCCTTAACAAGTCTGTTGCATATGACATTTGCTGTACTGAATATCAACTTTCTGGCTTTCTTTATTCCGTTTGTCCTGCATTATTTGGAGATTAAGCACAAACGTGTTGAGCATAAGGAACAAACAATGTCTTTTAAAGTTGAGTGAAGCAGCTACTGCATAAGTCGAGTCAATTTTTTATAAGATATGCAATCATATAATGCTTTTGAATATTTTCCTTAGCTTAGTCGGTAACAAGGCCGCATTGATTGGCTGCCAGAGTCCTATTTCCACCAGGCACACTACAAATGTGGCCATGTGAAAGACCAAGTTAAGTATGGTGAATAATTTTTTAGCGCTGTGATTCTTCAGAAGGGAAAATCGCGAAGAGAATGAATTTCAGCCACAAGAGTAACTGGGGAAGAATCCAGTCGCAGATGGAACTTCTAATGAAGAGAATAATGGTGAAAGGTTACTAAAGCATAATTCAAAATAGGGAAGGGGCTAAATAAACCTGGAATAGCAAGGGAGAGAAAGTGGACCAATGCTCTTAGAACCGTTGATTTAGTGTAAGAAATTATAACAATATGAAAAAGCAAGTCCATAAAAATGGGTGATACTGCATTTTTCCAGCCACTAGATAATGATGTTTACAGGGTTAATGTGATCAGGCATTGCTTAAGGGTTTGAATATCGCCGAGTGTTACCTAAATGTTCCCATGTGCCAAAAGGTGGGATCCTTTAGCAAATATTCACCTGCACGCTTGTACAACATATTTCAAGTGTAAGATGTATATTTTAACTCAAGACTTACTGTCTCCGTGAGTCGTAAATATTTCTAGGTGGGTGACCCATGACCAGTATCTCCAAAGAGCCACCCTCCATTGCACAAATAAAAACAGAGTCACAGGCTCTCATGAATGCCAAAGCCAAGAAAAACGAGGTATTTCTCGAACCATTCTTTTGCACTATGGACACGCAAATCAATATCACAAGAGACGATCTATACCCGCCCAGAGATGGTGTCTCAAAGGACGTTCCTTTGAATAGGGAGCAGGCTGTTGGGCTTGGGAAAATCGTGTCCCAGTGTTGCAGTCATAAGCTACCAAAGTACTTTCACAAATCTGAAAAAAAAATTTCGAATATATCCCTGTAGTCGAAACTTATAATTGGCTATTTGAATTGGGAAGAGTGTCAGATATTTTTCTGATATTTGAAAGTTCGATGGATGCGTTCTTGAGGAATCGCGTGATTCTGACGCAGAATGGAGATTAGGTAGTTTTGAAAATCGGTTCCAAGCTGATTAAAAATCAATTATTTTTATTTCGAATACTGCGGCAGACTTTAGAAATCGACTAAGTAATCATTAAAAATTCTGATGTTTCACGTAGATATATTTGTACTATCAAGAAATGGATACATGATCTGACAGAATCATTATAAATAGCGTAATATTATATTGTAACTCTTATTTGAAATGATATCTTGTCATTACACGGTGAATATATCATTATATTGCCAAATGATACATTCACCATTTAATGACGGGAGATTATTTCAAATGAGAGTTTCAGTATAACACCATTTATAAGGATTCTATTATATATCCATTTGTTAATAACACACACGTACACACACGTACACACACACACACACACACAGAGAAATATATATATATATATATATATATATATATATATATATATATATATATATGAATTGCAAACCTGCGACTGATAGGGTAACCGCTTCAGTGTAGCATTGTTCTTACCACTGAGCTAAACAGTGGCCAGTGATGCAAAGGCTCATATAATTGTCTTCACTCTGAATTCTCATCTCGATTACTCTAAGTCTATATCTGCTCTATTTTTCAACGTGACAGTTCTGTATTGGTTAGTGGATGTATATCCATTTCTTGATTTATATATATATACATACATACATACATACATACATATATATATATATATATATATATATATATATATATATATATATATATATATATATATATTGCTTGTATACATGATAATTTGGAAACGTTTTAATGAATACGTATAAAAAGAGTATGAAAATAGAATCAGAAAGAAATATGCATCCGCATTTAGTTTATATATATATATATATATGTATATATATATATATATATTTATATATATATATATATATATATATATATATATATATATATATATATATATATATATATATATATATATATATATATATATACAATAAAAACGGACAATGTTTTTCTTTTATAAAGATTTGACGTGCACAGGAAAGAATCATGTTCGACTACATATGGAGAGATCGTAAGACAGCACAATATATTGGGGGGGGGCAGGAGTTCAAAATATCATAGAATCCATTATAAAACTCAATGGGCTGGCTATGTTGCAATAATGTCAAACAATTGCTAGAGATTACGACTAACAACATGTATCCCCGGAGTTTGCATGAGTATCCAAAGCCGGCATGATAGAAGATGGAAAAACGGACCAGACAAACTCGGAGAGTATCGTCTCTGCGACGCCAATGATAGAGAGGTGTGGCAAATCCAGGCGAAGATGTATGTTCAACGACGGACGTTAAAAGACTGGTGAGGATGATGATGACGATGATGAAACAGTAATGAAATTTGTGAATATGAGTACCTTGAGTGCAGTATGAACATTGGATAGGTGGTGATGAATTCTGATGGCCAATCTGGGATCAAGTCAAATTTGGTGCTTTAAATCTGATGGAGATGACAGCACCCTTAAGGCTGCAAATCTGTAACTCCAGCGAATTTCAAATCAAACAGAGGTGACAATAACTTGTGACCTGCAAATTTATGACAAAAGGATGAACATAAGATAGATGACGATGACATCTGGGGACCCATGAAGGTCAACCTGGGCGTGAAGTCAATTTTGGTATTTTCAATTTAATTAGTTTTTTTTTTTTTTTTTTAGGAACTTGACAATATGAACATAGAATCAGCGGTTCTGACCTCTGGTGACCTGTAAAGGTCAATTCAAGTTCAATTCAATTGTGGTAATTCAAAAAAGGTTAATTTGGGCATTTTCAACCCACCTAACGGGTTGGAATTCATATTTTGAGAAGCCTTGTATTACAATTCGTTAATGACCTTTCGGTATTGAATACTGAATCGCTTCGCAGGCAATGCTGGGTAACCCAACAACTCTCTCTCTCTTTCTCTCTCTCTCTCTCTCTCTCTCTCTATATATATATATATATATATATATATGTGTGTGTGTGTGTGTGTGTGTGCGTGTGTGTGTGTGTATATATATATAGAGAGAGAGGGGGAGAGAGAGTGAGAGAGAGATAAAGGGAACGATTCGTTCATTTTATATTTGTAACCAGTTTCTTTGCATTTTAAATAGTAAATCTTTTCATCTGTACTTTATGTATATATATATATGTGTGTGTGTGTGTGTGTGTGTGTGTGTGTGTGTGTGTGTGTGTGTGTGTCTGAGTCTGTGTCTGAGTCTGTGTCTGTGTATATAGATAGATAGATAGATAGATAGATAGATAGATAGATAGATTAATGGATAGAAAGGGCTGGTTTATCACTCAATAGAAACAGTCACGTGACCAACGTCTTTTGGCTGCATCTTGTGTTTGAGGTGATCAATCAAACGATTAGAAAAAGCGATGATCGATGAATAATTTACTCCTCTCATCTTTCGCTTAAAAGGTGTGAATATTCATAAAAATTCATAAGCCTGTATACTACTGGACAAAAACTTACTTTAAAGATTAACAAAACCCCCTCACAAACACACACACACACACACACACACACACACATACACACACACACACACACACACACATACAACTCTTTGAGGGAAGGTTAAGAAATATTAGGAGTAACTGTATAGATATCCAGCCCTCATTGATGCGCCCTGTACATGCAACACATATATAGCCAACAGACAGATAGAGAGACCAACTTTAAAACTTTCGATGTTGACAGTATCGTTTGACGGTTTCTAATTTGTAGATAGATAGATAGATAGATAGATAGATAGATAGATAGATAGATAGATGGATAGATAGATAAGAACAGTCTAACATAATGGTGGAGATGAACTATAACGCACACACTTGCTCTCCCTCTATCACTGTGTGTGTTTGTGTTTGTAAGTGTGCGTATGTAATAGTGTGTAGGTGTGTGCGTATACAAATGTGTGCGAGTTTGTGTGTGTGTGTGTAAGTGTGTGTGTGTGTGTGTGTGCTGTGTGTTCGTCTCTTTTCTTTTTGTCTTTCAAAGTTTGTGCGTGAAGATAGCATTGAACCTCCGTGCAAATAGATACAAATTAATCTCCCCCTTATTAAACATTTCCCCTCCTTCCCATATACTTTCTGGCACTTCACCACTTTAAATATTCAAACAAACAGAATAAGAAAGACGAAGGGCTAAGAATAAATAGCGGCCAAAAAAAAAAATAAATAAATAGATATATAAGCACGCTGGAAGAACCTCTTTTTTTTCCGGAAGAAAATTGCGTTTTAGCTCAAAATAAATTATTTCATATTTAATTATTCGCGGCTTTCACTGATTTTGTTTACTTCTGTTTATTTCCAATGGATTAAAACCTCGAACTATTGTTCTCCGTTTGTTTTCAACCGTGATATTCATTTCGTTTCTTTTGTTCCTCTCCTTGTTGCTCTTTTCGTTCGATAGTTTGTATGTTTGTTTTTGTATTGATTACAGTTTGATTTAAACATCCGAGCGGTGGTAACTCACAGAAGTTTCATTGTTGTTGTTGTTGTCGTCGGAGGTGGGGGCTATTTGGAGACGCCCTCTCCTGCTCCGGGCCCTCAGTGAAGGGGAGACCTAGAGCTTTACCTAAGGGAAGTTGGGGTTAGTTGGAACATTAAGTAAGTCAGAACGCCTCACATTTCAGCTGAAACGGAGAATCTGGTGAGAACTGTGTTGCAATCCTGTGACAGCCTCTCACACTGCCTCGGTGCCAATAAGGTTGAAATGCAGTAAAGGAAGGAAAATGAATTTAGCAAAGAGTCACACAAAGTTGGCAAGCTTTTGGCAAGGCAAACTCAACCTTCAAGAATAAAAAATCCCGCTAGTGATGAAAAGAAAGGAATACAACCAATGCATCCTCCCAATAGTCACCTATGGAGCTGAAACATGGAAGCTTAAACTGAGGATCATGCAATGTGGAAAAGGGGAAATCATGTTCAACCTCATGCGGAGAGATCATGAGACAACACAGTATATAAGAGGAAAGACAGAAGTCCGAGATATTATTGAATACATAAGAAAACCTATATGGCAATGAGCAGTTCATGTTTAAAGAATATCAGACCATCGCTTGACATCACGTCTCATAACGTAGATCCCCGGAAATCCCATACAAAATCAGAACTGCTGGTATCGCTGATGCTCAAATAACTGCGATATCTTCAAAATTTCATATTGTTCAATCATTGCCTATATATGCTATATTTGTTTCTTTCAATGTGGACAATTGTATGGTTACAAAATGGACATATAATCCGATAGAAATTGCATTGTATTATTTGGAAACGCAATTCGAAATGATATCCTACACGGTGAATGTATCATTATATATTCATGGGTGTGTGTGTGTATGCACAGTTTTGAATGAACTGGCCTCGAAAGCCATGGCAAGTAAGGTCTAGTCTCATTGGCCTTCCATTAATTTGGCTTTGTACGAGTATGAGCCAAGTTAATAAGAAAATAGGGAAGGGCGCCTTGGTTAGAGTCACAGTTTGCAAGCTAGCCAAGCAGATTCGTATCGTGTTCGATTCTTCCAGAGTGCTCTGCTACTGTGGCCTGTATCAAACTAAACAATCTTTAATATTCACCTCCTAATTCTGAGGCTTGTAGATGAACGAAGGAAGATGAGCTGTTCTCGCAGATTATTGGCAATTGTAAAGAATGTGTGCTCCACTAATGTGGCTTATGCCAAACTAATAAATACTTATATGGATGTAAAGAAAGAAACGAAGAAAACAGTCCCTAGGAATTGTCAGGAGAATCATTACTTCCTCTGCTAACAATCACTTTCATATCGGCCGGAACCCATGACTCGAATTCTGTATTTCTAGACAAAGATAGTCCCCTAACCCATGCTTGAAAATAGTTCCTACTCTATACGACCGCACTCCGAAATAGGATGACCACTGTACATTGAAACAAGTATGTCGTCATTTTCAACACGTTACATTTCAGATTCGTGATACGTAAGATTCCCCAACACGCATAGAGACCACCGGTGATTACAGTTCATTCCACGAATAAATTCCCGTGTGATTCCTTATTTGTAAACTTATTGTCGAGTCTTTGATGAATAGACTTGAATGTAGCTTCAGAGATTCAGCGTATTTGCTGCTTGCATCGGTGGATCCACGGGTAGTAAGATAATGTGATTTATAAGAGTCTGATAATTGTTGGGCACACAAACTAAATTGATTGTTACTCTTGTTTTGATGCCTCTGCTGCTGCTATTGATGATGATGATGATGAGGATGAGGATGATGAGGATGATGAGGATGAGGATGATGATGATACGGAAGGCGCCTATTGTTTAAATGATGGTGAAGATGTTGGGTTTGATGTCAGTATTAAGCCAATGCCAACGATACTTGTTATCATGAAATAAAAGTATTGAAAATTGCTACATGCTTATTTAATCATCAATCCAACTTTATTATTCGTTAATAAATAAGATCCCTTGGGCTAAGTTGCAAGTGTCAGCTAAATTTGAATAATCCTCCCTGGGCTGTGCATAGGAAGCACAATATCTTTATCATGACAAAAGCTATGTGAACAACACAAAATTGCAATAACTTCTACTGTCGGATATTTACATTAAATTCAAAGATTTTTTTCCTGATTATTAAAGATACATAATAAAAAAAAACGCCCCAAGCCTTTGTATGTTCAAAGGCACATTCTTTGTAAAAATCAGAGTCCGTGATCAGTATTTTTTTTTCTTCTCTTGATTACCTTGATGAAAGTCTGAAGAGAATTGTAAATCTCTCCAGGTATACAAGATTTGAAGATGCAGACGGCAGCTAATAAACTTCCGGCAATGATTATTATAAACTAGTCTGACCTGATTTTGCGAACTTACTCCTAATAGTACAAAACAGGGTTGTTGGATGTCGTCTGCCATAGAAAACAATGGTCTGGAGTCAAAATTAATTATCTTCTGTACCAAAGTAATCAGTGCCAAAATAAAAATAAAAAAACAAAAAACTTGCAAGAAAAATTGCTTAAGATATATATTTTACGTCTTTGTACCTGCATATCTATGTCATAGCGTATCATTTTTTTGTGTGTGCAAGGGATTGTTTCCTTGTGTGAATTCCCCTTCAGTAACACATCTTTATTATCGGAACCAAATAAGCTTTGCTCAACTTTGGTCTTGTAAAATACCTTGCAACAACCTTGGTACAAAAGAGATCTTTAAGCAGATAAGATTGCTCTAGCCCTACCCGATATGTTCCGTGTCACCTTACATGATTTTATCTACATTCCTTGGACTATTGAGACCCAATCATTGTTTTTCACCAATCGTTGAGGCAAGGGTATTAGCCTTACGTTAAAGATCGACTGCCTTGAACGGCTAATGGTCTCAAACTGCCCTGCTATTTCCCGATGGATGAGCGGATTCATGCTTTTCCCAATTGCATTAATGTAAAGGAAATAAAAACAGCCTCAGCCGGAGTTGAACTCGTTCCTCCCATTCAACTCTCCGTGCCTTTAACCATTAGGCCACTTGCACCTCCAGATCATGCAACGTGAACTGGAACAATGACAAATATCCCTCAACAGATATGCATCAATGATGTATAGTGAGAATAACGAGCAAAAGGGTTCTTGGGCAAACTGCTCTCTCATAACTACATTAGCAGTATAATCAAAAAACTGTTCCCCTCATTATTAACCTTGACAATAAAAAAAAAGTAATTGTAACACGCCTGGCTGCTGCTTGGACAAACTCCACTGCAACTTCTATTCTAACTGAAGATAATTACAGCCACTTTTGTATTGTATATATCATAGATGAGAAAATTATATAAGTATATTTTTTGTATGAATGTATTTATTTCTTAAATTGAAATAGGCCCGTGTCTATCTGTATTGTAAATATTTGTTATTTTCAGCCTCTTTGCTGTAACATGGTTGTGAATTCAATTACGGTAGGAAAACGTGAATTTTACATCTTAGCATGCAACCCTATTTTATGAGAATTGTTCTTGTTGCTTCTATAGTGGGAAAAATAAAGTCAACTCCAGTTTTTAAAGTTCAATAATAGAATTTTTTCAGATACCGACTTATTCGTGGGCTTCTTTATCCTAATTTAGTAGCTAATTACATGCACCTTGTAATGAACAGTGTGACTTTGTTCCTCAGTCTGTAACACTGCACTCCATTTAAAGGTAACACTTTTGCTAATGAAAATATGACTACCTACCATTCGAAACAATTCACTCTTCCTCAATAACCAACTTAGCTTACGCAAACTATTTCTTCATTTCTAATGTTTCAGCCATCTAACCCCGTGAAACGAAGCACTGGCGTGCACAGCTGACGTACGAAACGTCAGGAAAATCCAAGAACATCACGTGTGTTATTGTCAATACCATCGGATTCCATTAAGAGCAGTTGACAAGTTTTTGTTTCACTGCAAAACATCCATCTATAAAAAAAGTATGTTTCATTGTGAGACGTACATTTAAATCACTTGCAATGTGAAGCATGGTAAATAATCAGAGATAAGTTTAATCATTAAATCGTTCCGGCACAGAAACAAAGAGGTGATGAATATTAAAAGCATTTATTTAAAATTCATTTTTTTTTTTTTTTACTAAAAATAACATTCAAATATTGACCAATTTTTTTTTATCCATTATTATTGTCCACGTCTATCGCTGTTAACGCATGACTGACATTCGGCAATAAGCATAACAGAATACTTATAAAAACGCGAACAGACTTCCTCTGAAATTCTATTGTGTCCTACTTGTAATGATTTCTTTAGTAAATCATTTCCTATGCATTTCTATGGTGAATAATTTCCCAAACGTTTCTATGGTAGATTATTGGAAATGTTTTATTGAACGAGAAGAAAAAAACGGAAAAAACCGCTACCATTACCAGCAGCCATTAATAATAAGCGCATACTATTTGTCTGATACAAAACTTATCAAATCACTTATGCTAACACACACACACACAAACATACACGTTTATATACGATTGTATGAATATATAAAAGTTATGAATGTATTATATTATTTGAAAAATCTATTTGAAATGGTCTCCCGTTATTACACTGAGAATGTGTCACTTGGCCTAGACAGCATAAATAGAATAAACAATCAAAAAATTGGGGCTGTCACAGGGATTGATTCTGCAACCGATTAGGTAACCACTTTGGAGTAGCGGAGTTCTTACCAATGAGCTAAAAAGCTCGACAAAAAGGCTAAGGTTCAAATAACTGCTCCATCTCCGTATTCCCATGTTTGTTCATCCACTGTGCATGTCTATTGTTTCTCAACGTAAACGATTATATAAGAAAGAAATGGATATATAATCCGACAAACTGATTATAAATGCATGATTTTATTCGAAACTTTATTCAATTGTTTATTCTAGTTACACTGTCTAGGCTACATGACATATTCTCCGTGTGATAATGGAAAACCATTTCAAACAGAGTTCCAGATAATATAATGCATTCAAACTTATTCTGTCCGATTATATATCCATTCTTTAATGATTGATGTATATATCAGAGAAAATTGGGAAAAATATTGAAGAACTGAGAAGAAAAAGTTTTTTTCTCCCTAATTAGTCAAAGAAGGAAATGGTTCTTGAATATACTAAGTTCGCATTTCGCAAAACGACAACTTCAGTTTGATAAGTACGAGTTTGTGTCGACAGGTTCTTTAACTTTTAGTGGTGGGGGGTGCAACGAGAAAAATACCAAAGCAAATAGTCTCTCTCTCTCTCTCTCTCTCTCTCTCTCTCTCTCTCTCTCTCTCTGCAGCTGCCGTAATAATTGATGTCATAATGAGTTGATAAGGACCAGAAATATATCTAGAAATTGAATAAGTAGATGCGTTTAGTTTTATGAAGAGTCTGTTTCGACTGGACTCCAGTAATGATGCCACTGTAGTCGAAGGAGAGAAAATATTCTCACGAGAATATCAAGTTTTCAGAATAGGAGAGAGAGGGAAGAGAGACAAGCTTGGTTGCGGCAGGGTCTAATCGACTCTAACTTTTATTCCGACCGATGAAGATAATCACCGCAACTTTCGTATCGTGTATAGGATAAATAAATGTCATTACGTTGCATGGATGAATCACCGTAGCCGGTGCATGTGCCTCAACTGATTATCTTGAAGAATTATCTAAAATTATCTTTGAAAAATTAGATTTTTTATCTGAAATTATTCAAAAAAATACTAGCATAAAATTTGGGTGTTGTTTGTCCCAAAATTAGCTTTACGACCCATTAAGCACTTTTTTGAGAAAGCAAAATGATGTCCGCTGCCTTTTTTTTTCTTTTTTTTTTTTTCTCAGTTTACAACTTCGTTCTCCGTCTATGATCTGGACCTCTTCCAAGAGTGGATAGTATTCGCCTTCCTCTCTCCATAGAGTGCTCAATCGTCCAGAAAACTCTTTATGTCAATGACCATTCTTGAAAACATAGATAGTGAATATCTGCTCAATTTTCATCAATATCAGCCAACAAAGACGTGGAGTGATCATCTGCTACCTATGGAAGAAGAAGCCATTTGGGCCAATTTATTTGCGCCAGTCTATAGAACTGGGGCCTATTTTGGGGGATGGGGTCTGGCTGCTAATCTCTTTTTTGACTCTGGATGACAATTCTGCAAATGATGGTCAATGGAATGTGAAATTCATTTCAGCTTCTTATTGACTGATGTAAAGCCCATTCCAAAGATTCTTAGAAATGGTTTGACTTAGTACCGTGCAGAGCAGACTATTTCCCATTTGTCGCACAAAACTACGGTTTTTGATTACTTATTTCTAGTGCAGCCAATTTAGATGTTTTATATCTAAATTCGTATCAATCACTGATTCAGATATTCTATACCTAAGTTCAGATATATAATTTCAGATAAAACAGCTATGATCTTTACGACTAGCATATTTTTTTTAGATATTCTGATTACTTCTGATGAAAGAGAAAACTTCAAACTCAACACTCTACTGTCTTGTCTGCAGACTAACATATCCAGCAAACGTCACCTTCGAACAATAGCCAGTTGTCTAAAACCACGGTGAATACGAATCCCTGAGAACCGCTGATCCAAACAACTGCAAACAATCATCACTGCAATGCCGTTTATGCTGAATAATATATACAGAAAATATCAACTTCGTATAATGGCCAGTTGTCAAGTTATCTCGATGCACACACGCACGTTCACACAGAAATTCCTCTAATTATGGTTAGATCATAATTAGATGGTCCTAAGGCTATGACCATCGTACAATAAGAAAATCCTCCTCCTCTGTGTAGTGAAAACTACTTAACTTATTTAGTAGGCGCCATCTAGCCTGAAATAAATAGATTAGATTTTGCACTACCTAATTACATCTAAAAAGAAAGAAAATCAAGTACCCTAATATGCGTACTGGTCGGAAGAAATAGGATTTGTCGGTTTTCCAATTCTTGTTGAAATATTTTCTCTAGAAAAAAAAAAATAGGGCATTTGAAGAATTTTGACGGTGAAATTAAATATCAGAAATGAATTCTCTAAACTCCGTACATAATTAAACGACCCAAAACCGAGCCATAATGAGAAAGAAACAGTAAAAGGAACGTAAATGAGATTTGACAAAAATGGAAGAAAACTTTGATCGAAATTATTGATCGGTTCAAACCTTTTCGAAAGAAACAAAGCTATAAACAGAAATGAAATTACCTTTTAACGAAAACAGGTCTAGTCAGTTACTCAATAGAAACCGACAAAGGACTAACGTCTTTCGGCAGTATACCATGTTGGGGGTGATCAATTTAAAAAATGGAATGATCGATGGATAAATTACTCCTTCCGACTTCTTTTTGGCAGTGATCACTAACAAGTATGTATTTCCAAAAAGCAAGCGCTAATGCTGATAGACACAAACTTGGGGATCCATTTAGCATGAACTGATATTGCAAATCAATCTTAACACAGGAAATCATAATAGGGAGAAATTTTGAAATAAAAAGAGGAAACTGCTTTTCATTTTAGACATAAGGATGTGTGAATATTTACAATTCTCTGGATCACTCCTCTGGATCAATCAGTGCAGACCGTACACATGATATATACATAAGCAGCCAGCTAGCCAACCTAACAGACCCACTTGAAAACCGAAGAATAGTTTTGGTGACAGTTTTGCTTGACTGTTACTAAAAACTCTGATATTTTTGCAAAAGAGGAAAAACGTTTTGCAAGTGTTCCTTTTTTTTTCTTCATTCCAGGAGCCTAAATGAAAATTCTTGGTTGGTGAAATTGTCGTGTACTTCCCTTTAATGTCAGTATTTAGTGTTTTTATCCAAGTGAAAAGCCAGGATTTCAAATCATGATTTTGAAAACGAGCTTCCGGGCCTACTCCCTGAGATTATCTATAACACTATCTTCTCATTCTTGTTCTCATCGGTCTACAGCGTGGTGTACGAAGCTTAGTAAATATCAGTACGTAAAACTTTGGATAACTCGGTATTTATATCATGGTTTGAAAGGTAAGGCTAAAATAGAAAATTATCTGAGAGCGGAAACCTCAGCAAACTCCATTGACAGGGGGAGATAATTGTGCATGGATCAGCCCAAAACTTGTATTTCCTTTTCAATTGTCTACCCATCCATAGAATCTCAATTAAATTCACTGAGAACTTTTGGAGAATTCCTGTGGACAGATACTTCTGGTGATATAATGTGGTGCAGACATTAACATGTAAAGTTGGGTCAGATAATTGTTTATTGATCTGTCCCTAATACAGTCACTTTTTTGCAGCCCATTGATCACTCTTCCACACAATTTCGTTGAAATTCGTCGAGAACTTTCGGAGATATCATGTGGATAGTAATGAACGTAAATATATAAATCTGTGTGTTTGTCCACACGATATCTGCTAAAGCACTCAATGAATTTCAAAGAAATATCTTTTGATTGAGAGATTGATGTTTCATTTTTTTTCCCGCACATTAGTATGAATAAAAAAAATAGAAACATATTTCACGAAAATATTTCATTGAAATTCATTGAGTACTTTTGAAGACATCGTGTGGACTGGAATATTCAAAGACACGACTGAATACTCACGCATACATGAACTGAATACAAAAAAAAAAAAAATTTCAAAACGTTAGTTTCGAAAAAAGAAAAACCCTGAAACGTACAAACAAGAATGTCAGCTTCGTTCACGTGGCATCAAATGTGTTTTCACACCTGGTTGAAAACCTGGATATCGAAGAAAGAAAAATAGTGGGGGGAATTAAGTTAATAACTCTCATCTTTCCAAAATGGATTTTTATTTTATTTTTGGAGGGAAGTGGTTCTCTCTTCTCTGTGTCTGTTTCTTTCAGCGTTCATTTTCCATTTTTGTTTCTTTGGCATCATTTTTTTTTTATTCATTAACATTTTTGCTTCTCAATTCATTTCGTTTATCATTGGTTTTTAGTTTCTCCCCTCTTCAGCCTCAATTTGAAAAACGCCAGTCAAAACTATCAAAATAAGTTTCTTCAGTTTTTAGATTAGTCTTGCTGATTATTTGTCCGATTTCGTCTTCTATTACGGATGTCATGTGGATTCGTTGTCCTAGGTAGATGTAGGGGTTTACTTTTTTCTGCTCAGCGTTTTCGGTTCTAACCGCTGTCTTCATCCTTTACATATTTCTTGTACATGACATCATTTGGAGGTCGTGAATATTCTTAACAAAAAAGACGATGTTGTCAGCAAATCTTAGATTATTTAAGCATTCATATATAATTCCTTCTTCAGCCCACTCTAGATTTCGGAAAACCTTCTTGTAATCTGTTGAGAGTTCGGGTGAGCTTGTATCACATTGTTTTAACCCTTTTTCAAGTTGGGAATTATCAGAGTTTTCATTTAGTCTGATAGAAAGATTACGTGTTGGTAGATATATTGCAAGACAAATACGGTGTGTAATTCTTGTTGTACGATTGAATCAATGACCTTTGGGGATTTTCACTGATTTGAAGGCTTTCTTGAAATCAACGAGTGACTTTTTATATTCAGCTGCTTTTTTCACGTACGTATATATACATATGTTTGTGTGTGCGTGCATATGTGCGTGAATTTACTTGTGAAAGTTTGTGTGCGTGTATATATGGGTGTGAGAGATAGAAAGACAAAAACTCAGAGACAGAGAGAGAAAGAGACAGAGAAAGTGAGAAACTTTCCCATCGATACCTGCAAACAATGTTTGAGTTCGTAGCCAGGATACCGATTGGTATTCAGGCCATTTTTAGTCACCAGACTGGTGCAACACGATCTTTCTATCATCGTCTCCCTCATATATATATATATATATATTTGAATAAACAATTTTGGGTAATGAATCAGTCACATATTTTTAACTGATGTTCGGCGTAAGAAATCAGGTAAAATCCATAATCTTTACTGCTAATCACCAGGCCGGCATTTCCACCCCACTTTAGTGTAACACAATTTTTGAAGTCACCACCCACCTATGTTTATTTGCTGGACAACGTCCAAGTGTTCATTCGTCCACTATTTCCCCTCAACCAACGTGACATGTCCAAGTCGAGGCATGTTGATGAATCAGGGTACAAGGGAAAGTGGTTTCATGCTTATCAGGATATCACTGCTTGATAAATATGAACTGCTTCAGACAAAATTTGAACTCCGTTTTCCGAGCCAATAACTGTTGCACCACATCGAGGACACAAATGATCAGCCACGAACACCTGAACTATCATCAAAGATTGAGTAAACAAACCAAAAATACAAACCTTTAACACCCAAAGCCAGTGTTTATGCAATTCCGTGAAAGGACTGTGACAATATATATATATATACATCGGAGAGACATCATGGTCTTCAAGAAAAGAATATAGGAACAGAAGAGAGCCTTTAAACTGGACGAAAAGACAAACGCCCTGTTTGAGAATAGAAACGCACACAACCATAACATCCAATCAAAAATATTCATGACTCTCAAAGACACAAATCCATCGAAGCAGCCCGTAAATCCCAATGCAATTCAGTTTGGTCCTTTCCAGATTGCAAACCCTCTAAATTCATTGATTTTAAAACAGAATCGCATAGATACAACATCTTACATTAACATGCAAGGAATTTGGTAACACCCAACAGTCCATTTAAGAAATGGTACAAGCACACACATACCACCCCTTTAAGAAAAGAAAAAGTTTCACCTACTATCAACCAAAAAGATCAAATGAGAAGCATCAACCTACTCCAGCCCTGCCCCACAGCTACCAACACCAATCTTTTGAATGCTAGACACCACACCTCCATTTTATAAGATTTATTTCAAAACTCTCCCGAGAACTGACCATTTTAGTTCCAACCCTCTCTTCTCATTGCCCTTTCTTATCTGAGACAAACCCAACACCCATAGAGACAGGAAACAAACACCCTCTGACCCCACTCCTTAGAGACATGGCTCTCATCTACACAGATATAAATAACTTCTCTCCTGCTCTTACTAAACAACAAAACACATTTTTTCTGGACCTCAAACATATAATCAGCAATGTTTTCTGTGAACCACTGAAATTTTTTCTCTGAAAAAGATGGCTGGCATCTTTCCAAATGCATTGGAATATGCCTGCAGATTGATGAAAAATCCTAAGATTCAGCACTTGCTTTCTCTTAGTTTTTCTCTTCAGCTTCCAATTGCCAGTTTCATCAACATAGGTAGATGAATAAATCTTCTTTTTCTCATTCCTCTTTTTCTTCTTTATTTTTTCCATTGCTTACTCACACTTCTTCTTCTTCTTCTTCTTCTTCTTCTTCTTCTTCTTCTTCTTCTTCTTCTTCTTCTTCTTCTTCGTATTCTTCGTCTTCTTCGTATTCTTCTTCTTCTTCGTATTCTTCTTCGTATCCTTCTTCTTATCATTACTACTTCGTATTATTCTTTCCTTCTTCGTATTATTTTTCTCCTTCTTCTTATCATTACTACTACTACTACTACTACTACTACTACAATTATTATTATTATCATTATTGTCATTATTATTATTGGTATTATTATTATTTATTTATTTATTTATTCATTCGATTCTTCGATTCTTCGTCTCCTTCTTCGTCACGTTTGTACCTTTTTTCTTTTCCTCTCCTTCTCCCTGTGTCTCTCTTTCTCCCCTCCCTTTTTCTCACTCTCTCTTTATATTCTTCGACATCATTCCTCCTTTCTCTCTCCTCTGCTTCTCCTCTTAAGAAATCTCAATTTTTTAAACGCACAAACCATCCCAGTTTTATTTTCAATCAATAAACATAACCCAAAACAGATTTTCAAAAAGACAACAACAACAACAAAAGCAAAGAAGAAAACATCAACACAAAGAATTAAAAAGATTTACACACAAACAAATGCAGCCGATAATAAAATCCCATTTCAGAAGGTTTGTTACGAAGAGGAGACAAGAAAGCATAGCAAAGACTGGAGCACAAAAGTGGCAAGATGGAGGTTGAGCGAAAAGAAGTCAGAAAATAGAATAAGCAGGTCTAGTTAGTCACCCAATAGAAACCACCATGTGACTGATGTCTTTTGGCAGCATGCTGTGTTAAGGGTGATCAATCAAAACTTGAAAAGAGGCTGGTAAGATACTTCTCAAACACCTCCTTTTGTGGGACAATAATCACTAAAGAGTCTGAATTTTCAAAAATAAAACCCAAGTGAGAATGCTGCTTGACACAAACTAAAGGCTTGATTTAAGATCAGCCTACATTTCAAATTGAACCCCAATTAAAAACCTTCTCAGAGGGAAGAGTGTTAAAAAGAAAACGACATGGTAAGAAGTAATTGTTGAATTTTCAGTCATCTAGCTCCATTGATGCTCCATTCTGTCAACCAACAAGCCAGTCAGACAGACCCACTTGAAAACTGAAGAAACCTACGTTGCTAGTTCTGGTGACAGTTCTGCTTGCCAGTTTCTAAAAAGATGTTTCAGTTTTCGAAAAAAGATATAAAAGAGACGCGTTGAAAATACATAAACAGTTTGGAAAAAAAAAAGAGAAATATATGAATTTCTTATTTAATTTTTCCTTCACTCAATCAATATAAAGCAAAGTTATGACTCGACCTAATAATAATCTGAAACTGATCGATTTTCGATCAGAGTCGACCAAATTCTTCAAGGCTACAGGAATCGCTTTCTTTGCAATGGTAGAACCATTTGAAAACCCGCTTTTCTAGGGGGACCATCAAAGGAGAAAAGTATTGAAAAAAAAAAAGCATGTACCCCTTCCTCGGGGAATTAGAAATGTAAGTAATTCAGTAGCTTTTTTTCGTTTTGCCCGAAAAAGAAATAAATAATAATCCTGCAAACTGTAACCTTTGGCATATCGACGAGCGATACTGTCCCTATATAACAAACAAATCTCGATTTCTGAGGCCCAAGATTCACTTATAAAATATAGAATCGGTAGACATGGTATTAATCTGAAAGTACCTTCTCTACATTTAGAAGCTTTTGCTGTGGTGTAATCTTTAGCAGTTTAATCTCGCAATCGAATTGATGGTGAGCTTGTACCCCGTGGAATTCTGAAATATGCTTTTCTGTTAAATTCGGTGTAGTTAAACATATATCCATAAAAAGCAGCAACTAAAACTGTCAACATAGGTTTCTTCAGTTTTCAAGACGGTCCAGCTAAGCACACAAATTTAAACACTTACTCTTTGTTATATCTACAAAACCCTTTCTTTTTTTTAAAATCCCATAGGTTTTTTAGGAAAGGGTAGGGCCAATGTAAATTTATGCTAAATAAATCCTTTGGTTCTCTGTCTATCAGCAGTCGAGCTTGTTTCTGATCGTTTTTGTTTTTTTTGTTTTTTTTTATTGCAGACTTTTTTGTGATCACTGCCTATCAAAAGTCAAACAATTAACTTATCCATCGATTACACCATTTTTCAATTCATTGCCCAAAGGCAGTATACTACCAGAAGAGCTTGGTTATATGAAAGTTTCTAATGAATGACCAACTAGACCTGTCTTCTCTGATTTTATGTTTTCGAGAGAACTACTATATTTCTCATCATATAAGGAGCATATTTTTCCTGCTAAATCTTCAAAATTTTCATGCGTCTTATACACTGACAGTAATAACTGCTAGGCATCTCATAAAGCAATGTTGAAGAGCTATTACAGACTCTTACCTTATTGTGTTTGGGGAGGTGTCTTTGTATAAATAGCTTTGGAGCTCTAAATGTGTCTACTACACTTAATTCCGAATTAGATCGAATAATCTCTCCACTAATTGAAAAAAACTCCACGAAAGGTCTTAACCTGTTGCCCTTAGTTAACTATTCATTTGTCTGGAGACTATCCCATAAAAATTTTATATTCCAAGGTCTTTCACAAAGGATCAGCACAGCTATTCCTACGCATACAAAAAAGGTGACTCAAAACTTCTTTCCAGTAATAGCAACCTCACTCCATGATGAAAAAAAGATCATCGGGGCCTCGACAACTACCACCCTATTACTCAATTACCTAACGTGTATGGACTATTCATAAAAATACGCATAGACTAGCAAGTGCTCTAGTTGAAAATCAACCACCCCAAAAGGCAGGTTTCAGAAGTGGATATTCGACAATAGATTGCCTACATACAATAAACAAACTAATCAAAAAGTCATTAAAATACAACGAACTACTTTGTTTGTCCTTTGTAAATTTCTAGAAGGCATTTAATTTAACTCGGTAAGATATTCGACAGTCTACAACTCATTGTAAGAACACAGCACTAACTATATTATGTGCAAGTCATTCAGAACATATGCACAAATGGAATTTCCGTAATCAGACAACATAAAAGTACAAATAAGATGGAGATTGGAAGAAGAGTGAAATAAAGGGATATGATATCACCTAATCTATCTATAGCGAAACTTGGGAGCGTCTTTGGGAAAACTGTCTAGGAGTGTATGGGAATGAATAGGAGAAGAATATTTGAAGCTCTTGAGATTCACCAATGACGTTTCCATGGCGTCAGAACCCAAAACATATCGACTAATCTAAATAGTGAAGGAGAGAAATGGCACGGTTAAAGATGAGCAAAACAAACACAGAAGGAATGTTCCGAAGAGGGTCATAAGAATAGTGAGTGGGGTTCTAGAAGGGATTGACAAATACGTTCACGTAAGTCGGATTATAAAGTTAAAGAAAGACCATGAAAGCGAAATGAAAACCACGGATAACGATCAGCTGGGAAGCATTTGGTATGGAAAGGGGTGTATTGGCAAGCACCGTGCCAACGTGCTTAAAGTGTTAAGTATACAACGAATGTATGATAAAAGCTACGGCTCACAGATGTTGCAAAACGTGGGAATGGAAACAAAACGAACAGAAAAAAAACATTTAGAATCGCCTTGTAAAGGACAACGCTAGGGATAACTCAAAGAGAAAGGAAAAAGATCGATGTAGATTAGTTGGAGGGTCAAGATGGAGAATATCATATGAATAATCGAACAACAAAAATTTAGATGGGCTGGACACTCAGCAAGGAGAAATGACAGCAGATTAAGAAAACAGATGAACAATTGCAATCCAGAGGACAGTAAACGCGGTCGGAAAAGACCAAGAAATTGAGTAATAAGATGGAAAGACTTGCCGGTAATGCGTGGCGGTTGTTGTGGTAATCGTGGCCGTCATGGAAGGAGATGGGGAAGCCAGTTGACATTGTGGCTGATGATAAGGATATATATATATATATATATATATATGATGGTGTGTATATGTATATGTGTGTCTGTATGTATAATAGCACGAAAGGCATCTCGCTTCGAAGGTGAATATGCACACATTCATCTGTATATATTAATGCCGATGCTTATGAACGTACATATACACATGCATGTATAAAGCATGGAAGATATACGTACCCAGAAATGCACACACAAACACACACACGCAAATATATCAAGCACGTGTACATGTTACTTGTACACATACACACACACAGACACACACACACACATATGTATATATATATTGCGGCATAAAAGGTATCTCATCTGAAATTCTAATATGCACACCTATGTGTGTATGATTATGGCGATATATATGAATGTACATACGTACACCCACATTGAAAGAGATATAGAAATGCACAGAAACATACACACACAAAGATATACACACACAGATTTCTACATAAGTATATCTAATACGTGTATTGCACTATATATATATATATTGACATAAGAGGCATCTCACTAGGAATCCTAATATGCTTACATCTACGTGTGTATATTCGTGCTGATACACGTGAACGTACGTATACATAATAAAGGACAAAAAAATCAAATGCTCAGAGACTCACACACGCAGATATATAAATACAGGAAATACGTATACACATCACTTGTACCCCACCTGCGCACACACACACACACACACACACACACACACACACATATATATATATATATATATATATATATATATATATATATATATATATATATATATATAACATGCAAGGCGTCTGGTTTGGAATTCTAATTTCTACTCAAAATCGATTTCAGCCGATTACGCTGCGCCGAGGCTGTTATGCAAAATATTCAATTTTCTCGCGCGCACCTCCGGGACGCTGACGTCTGTAATGAAGCAACAATGACTGAGCGTATTAACTAGCGAAATTGAATATCACATCTCCTCATCATTTACATTGCAGAAAGCATAGCCGTATAATAAGCGAGTATATAGAATATTGATTGCTATAATTACGCCCTTATTGGTGACGTTTTCTGGAAGTGCATTCCAATAACTGAGTTGCACTGTACCTCACAGGAATCAATGCTTTGCAGAGTCTGGTAGAGGGTGAGTAAAATGCAAACATGATGGCAACCGATCGAAATTCGATGATAATAACGATATCTTGTGAACAACTATAAAAATAAGGTTCTAAATTTATAATATGAAACAGAGCCTATGGAGCCAAACCAATGCATACATTTATACATATATATGATAACGATATTACAACTTTATTTAGAAGTAATTTCGATTTAAAAAAATACTAAAGTTAAAGAATTTAATTTAATGATTTTTATTAGATTGAATATGTTCAATGTATTGGTAATACACCGCAACAATAACTCAAAATTTGAGAGCAAAAACACACTCAACACGTGTTTCATGGTTGATATACTTTTCAAGAATAGTGAATGGTCTTTATATATATATACATATATATATATAAATATATATATATATATACATATATATACATACATATATATATATATATATATATATGTATATATATATATATATATGTATATATATATATATATATATATATATATATATATGTCTCTGTGTGTGTGAGTAAGTGTGTAACACACTAATCATAGAATTGAAAGGTATTGTAAGGAATATATTATACACAGAGTACTACGCTGAATAAGGGGAGGAACGATGCGCTCGTTGTCAAGTCCACTAAATCACTGTGTAACTATGCACAGTTCAGGGGAACAACTTTGATTACTCTAAATAAAGGAAGAGATTGTTATATATATATATATATATATATATATATAGAGAGAGAGAGAGAGAGAGAGATAGTCCTTTTATTCTCTTCTGTTTTAAGAAGTGAGATTTAACAGGGAGTTTAATGACTGGAAGAATATTTCCATTCTGAGTAGTGGATTTCCATTCTGAGCTATGGATTTCCATTCTGTGGGAGGCTCCATAGATTCTCCATGGCCGAGAATCTCGTCATATCTCGCGATTTCTTAGGTTGGTATCATAATAAAGAATAGCTCAAGTCAGAAATAGCCTTCATTATTCATCGGTGCGATAAATCATTTCGATCACTTTCAGCAGGGAATCATATAACAATTTTGGGGTGATTGTTTGGATTAGGTATGTTAAGAAACCAGAGGTAACTAATAGGACGTTGTACATGATAAAAGCGTAAAGTGTAAATTACACAAACAATTTGAAATAAACATTAATTCCTTATTGACATAGGTTGGTGTGGAGAAATACTGTCAAAAACGACAAGGAAAATCAATCTAATCCTTTTATTCTAATGACAACTGTATATCGATTTTAGTGTCAATAATATTTCATCTTTTCCATTGTTGCTCCAACCCTAAACCATAACCCTAAAACGTTAACACTAAATAATATTATTTGTAGGTTAATTTTAACGAAATACAGTTTTAAATTCCCGAGTTGTCTGTTTTCATGAGTTCCATAATGAATTAGCAGCAGTTCAAATGATAATACCTATACGAGTTACTTCCCGTTTCTTGGCAAACATATTCAAAACAATTATCAAGGCGAGCAATGGATACAAACGCTATTTTTGCGGATATTTCATATACAGGTATGATAATCTTTAATGAGTAAATAGCTCTTTTTCTTATGCTCACTAATCTCATCTATCTATCTATCTATCTGTGTCCGTATTTTTTTGAGTTTATCTATATTTCATAGCTATGCCTCTATATCTGTCTCATTATATTCATATTTACCCAGCTATATCAGTTTATTTGTATCTATTCAAACCTTCTTATATATGTCAATCTATATCCACCTCAGCCTGTGAATATCACATCAGCTTATATACCGTGTATCTGACCACATTTACCTAGCCATATTAATCTATCTACCTCAGTCTGTTCACAGCTATCTACCAATATGATATTCGTATTCATATCTATATAAATATTTATATATACATCTATACGTCCGTCAATATCTATTAGTGTGTCCATATCTATCTATCAACATATCTCTCTTTCTCTCACTCTGTCTCTCAGTCTCTCTCTCTCTCTCTCTCTCTCTCTATATATATATATATATATATATATATATATATACATGTGTTTGTGTGTGTGTATGTTGATAATTAACTATCCATTTTTCTCTGTCATAATAACAATGTTCCAGAACAGTCATTCTCATCTTCTTTCCCTTTTATTCCAGCAACAGACCTATTGTGATCTCTCTTCAGGTTCAACCACCCCCCTATCAAACAATGATACAACTCAAGGTGACAAACAGAAATTCATTAATCATTTTAGTGTAGGGCCCCTTTCAAAGTGCCAGGGAGCCTAAAAGGGACACATGGTCGCTGTTCAGAATGTCTGGTCTAGAAGTCAATTAACAAGGCAGAGATCAGGGACAGTTTGATTCATATCACTCCCGAGGGTGTCAGTGCGATAATGTATCATTTTCGCTGGAGGAGAGCTCTGTGAGTAATTGCCGGAGTTCGATCAACACCAGGTGTTGCGTCAATGTATATTATGACTTCGATCTTCTTTATTTGAAATAAACGTAGAGATAAGTGTCCCTCCTATCCCAAATTAATTGCTCGGTACTTTCGATTATATTTTCAATTACTTTTACCTAACTGCAGAAGCAGGTGTCACTTCTGTGTCTCCTTTCGTTGAAACACTGAAACTGCTTTTATTGGGTTTCGCAAGGTGAGAGTCCTCTCTGTCTCGAATCATTTCAGATGCTTCTCCTGCGTATGACAGGTACTGAGAATTCTATTTAGCGTAACTTTTACACAAGATGATTGGCTCTTATTCTCACAGCCCATTCGTTTGACCTAATATCACTATATCAGCAGTACAAACAATATTAGTTTCATTGCCATTCCACAAATATAAAGATGAATTCCATTCCTTCTTCTCGTCAATTGCATTCAGACTGAAAAAAAAACTACACAATCGTAAGTTCTGATATTCGATCTATTCATAGTTTTCGATCGATACGGCTGTTTACTCAACTAGTCCAGGTCAATTAAAACGAATTTGTAACACTTTTACCCCATATCGATTTCATTACCTTTGACGTCTTTCCTGTTTTATGGAAGTTTTGGTGGATGTCAAAGAGAATCTGTGATAGCGATCACAAAGTTTGTTTTGAAGAAGTAGTCTGAGCTTGTATACGCGTGTATAAGTCGATTTTTCAAAACTGCATATTAAAGGAAACAATGGTCATTCTGCGAGCAAACGTTTTCTTTATGTTTGAATTAGAGCTGCCTGGGTAGGGCTAAGAAAAAGTTTAACTTTGTCTTAGTGCTTTAATCCTCGTCTATCCTAATTAGATTGGAAAAATATTTGAAAGGAGAGTCATCGGAAAACTCTTCCGACAGTATCTGTGGGTCGATTGTTATATAAAGACTAAATCAGAAGTTCCAATCCCAGAGTTTTTGTAATCAAGAGTACATTTGTGCTCCTCAATGGGGTACATAGGGGACAGAATGTATCACAATAGTGTACAGCACTGGAAAAAACCGTTACAAAACCGCTGATAAATGCAACTTTGTGAATCAACATTTCCATTATAGTTTAGGGAAATTACATCTTATCAGATCAAATCTTGGAGTGCGTAACTACAGTCCTCGTTGTGTATCTACCGATATTCCTTTATGTATTAATTCGTTATGAAAGAAGCTTAACCATTTGACAATCTGAAACCGAAATATTCAAAGATTCGGTTATGTTATGGAGCTGGGAGAGGAGCAGTAACGATATTTCCCAAGCCTTTTACAAACAATCTAATGGAGCTCTTTTTAAAATCAATATATTTCATCAATTTTCTATCTTTGATGTTTAAACATACACGTGAACCTTTCAGATTGATCGACCTGTGCAGAGGAACACCAAGTTGGGAACCACTGAACCAGATAATCATAACCCAAAATATCGAAGGTGGGATTTATAGCCCGTATAATCACAAGCGACGCTAATTTAAAGAAAAAATGCTTAAAACTTCCATTCCTTGCAATGATTACATAAATAGTGACACAGCGAATGCTAAAAGCATATATAGAAATCCAAAACAGATTATTTTGCTATAGAAAATGCTTTATGAATTACTCACTAGTTATTTTTCACCAGTTTTATCACTGGCGAGTGAGCATTGCTGTCTTATGGACGGACAGGCTTCGGTTGGTTTCTGATTGACAGAGAAAACAAACACACAGATATGTTATACTGTATCTGATGGTATACAATGACCGCGAGTAAAGAAGTCTCAATATAATTCAGCAAGGAATATTAAGAAAAATATTATAATGTATATACTGTTGAGCATTTGATGTTATTGAAATATGTAGCTATTGTAGTGGAGAAATATAACTATCCATTTTCTCGTCCTATATCATGCAATTTTTGCTTTTATTGGAATTGTACATGATCATGGATTTACCCTGAATTACAACTCATATGCAATGGCTTGACTGACAAATTCTGTGATGGCAGTTGCATTAGATGTGATGGTGATTCTGTTATTACAGTAATACAGTATCGTGAATGACAAGCAAAATTACATCAAACGCAGGGAAGAATATTTCAAATAATATTGGCTAATGGCCGACGTAAGCTCAGAATATTTCTGTGTAATTCTTTTCCAAGCAAATACAACTTACACTATAGATCAATACAGTTCTTACTTACGACAAAACGTAACTTTAATGAATGTGTACATTATCTAAATGAGAAGTGCCCAATACAACAAGTCAAAGAAATTCACGAAGTAATTTCTGTCACAAGTCACCATAGGTATTGATTAAGCAACGCTGTAACAACAAAAGTGATGGTGCTGCAACCTAGCGGCTAAGCGTGATATCACCAGCGAGACAGCAGAGACAGTAATTTTGTGTTTCACTTATGTGTTCGTTATTATGTGGTGCGTTTTGAAGTACTATTAATTCAAACCAATATATGTGTGGTTATATATGGTTGGTAGATTTGTTTTACATAACAATATCTTGAATATGACTGTGTGTAATCTATATGTTCCAGCAGCAGCAGCGGCGGCAGGAGGAGGTTTGTAGCGTCCGTTGTTGAACATAGACCTCTCTCAAGATTTGCTAGATATTTTAATCTTGAGCATTACGCAGCGAATACTTTCTGAACTTGTCTTGTTCGCAACGCCATCTCACTTTCATGCGGTCATAGTTTCGCACATGATCTCTGGAGATCTACCTTGTGAGTCAGGATATCCAGGGATTTTCTGACATTCTTGCAATTTGACCAGTTCATTACCTTTTTTATTTTGTAATAGTTTCTATGATATCTTTGAGACTTGTTTTTCCTCTAACATACTTTGTTGTCTTGTGTTTTCTCCAATTGGAGTTGGGCATGATTCCCTCCTGTGCTAGTTGCAGGGTTTTCAATTTGAGGGTCAATCTCTTGGTTAGGTTCCATGATTCAGCCCACTAGATGACTATCGGAAAGATGAATTGGATGTATACCCTTCTTCTTAGGATTAATGGGCTTTCTTTGTTCTTGAAGATTGAGCCGGCTTTACCTAAAGCTTGTCAACCTAGAATAATTATTTGCTTATCTCATCTTATTATGAAGATTTCATGGAGATTCGTTGTCTTAGGTAGATGTTGTGGTCTTCCTCCCCAAGATATGCGTTTTCAGTTTTGATCGTACAGTCTTTGCCCTCGATGTGTTCGTTGTATATGACATTAGTCTAACTGAAGTTCATATGGGGAGCGACTTTCTTGCTTTATTCAATAAGTTCGTCTCGCATTATTTGGAGATCATATAGGTTCTCAGTGAAAAGAACGATGTCATCAGCAAATCTGAGGTTGTCTAAGTATTCACCGTTTTTATTTTCTGATTCCCTTATTTTCCAGATATGTAGTTCCAAAAATAACGAAAATGTCGTAACCAAAAGTTCGTCAGACTTTCGATCCGACTTTCTCAAATTTGAGAAAAAATGGCTCGTTGGGCACTTATCATGGGCGGTCACTCATACATATTTCTGAATTTTTTTAATCCATCGTTTATACTTTTAAAATATACCTGTCAGAGATTACACGGTTATTTATGTATTTTTCCAATCTTTCAAGTTGATCAACCCTTCCGCCAATATCTATACTTGATCATGCTGCCAAAAATCGTTCATCACGTGACGGTTTCTATTGAGTGACTACCCAGACTGGTTTTTTTGGGGGGCCACTTTCATCGTTTCCATTCATTCTTATATTGCTTGTTCCATTTGAAGAAATATCTCTATCATATGTTTATTCTTCTTTCCTTCTCTTTTTTTTTTTTTCATTTTTCATCTGAAACTGTCATTAAAACTGTCAACTTGGAATCTTCTGCTCTTAAATTGGCCTGGTAAATGATTGCCAATTTAGAGGTGTTTTTTCAGGCGGGGGTTTCATTCTGGAAGTCACTCTCAAATATGGAAAACGATTATAGAAAAAAACTCCTCAATTGACAATACTGGATTCGAAAACATGATGGAAACTTCCAAAAAATCGAAATTTTATCAACATTTGACTCACAAATTCGAAAAAACAAAAAAACAGACAGCATCCATCTAAATCAAACCTGGTTTAGTTAACTAATATTGTACGTATGTATGTATCTACGTAGGTAAATAGGTAGGTATATATGTATCACACGTACACACTGCGCCAACGGAGCTCTAGTACAGACCATTTAAACATTTACTTCTTATTATGTATAGAAAAAACTTCTTTTTTTTTTCTGCTCAGAGGGATGCCCCCAATTTTTTCTTAGTGAGGGTGCTCAATTCTAAGTTTATGTTGAATTGATCCCTCACTTTACACACAGCAGAGTTCACGCTTATTTTTTGAAAATTTCGAACTTTCAGTGATCACTGCCCAACAAAAGTTGGAAAAATGAACTTTTTCATTAATAACCCCTTTTGACTTCCCTAGTTTCCAACACAATGAATAAATACTCTTTCTTTTTCTTCCTGTCAGTTTCTTTCTCTCTCTCTCTCTCTCCCCCTCTCTCTCTCTCTCTCTCTCTCTCTCTCTCTCTCTCTCTCTCTCTCTCTTTTGCAGTCACACATATGCAAACGCGAAATCCCTCTCTGTCTTTCTCACTTCCCTGGACTTGTTCTCCAAGTCTCTAAATAATTACTCTTTGTTGTTGTCTTTTTTCCATCTAAAATCGAATAGTGTTGGCAATTCAGAAAATATTGCCGCATTAAAAAGCGTTTGATTCTTTGAAAAGAGAGCTTGGAATGAAGCACGCTGAAAGTGGCCAAATAGGTTGAATCACGTCTGTGCTGATTTACCGGGGTTTTTTTTAGCACTGCAAAAACGAGATAAGTGCTAAAATTTAGCCAACGCTCTTTTGCCTCTCCCTCCTGAACTTCAATGTGTTTCAATTGAACGCATCGACCACACGTGTTCAACAAATTTCTTGTTCGTTTTTCAATAACTGTTTTTATAACTCGAAATACAGGAAAGGCGGTAGCCGCCATTTTATTAACCAAACAAAGTTTTTCTATCATCATACAACTATCAATTGCGTTTATCATATATGTATATATATATGTGTGTGTGTGTGTGTGTGTATATATATGTGTGTGTGTGTGTGTATATATATGTGTGTGTGTATATGAGTGTGTGTATATATATATGTGTGTGCGTGTATATATATATATATATGTGTGTGTGTGTGCGTGTGTGTGTGTGTGTGTATGTGTTTATGTATGCGTGTATGTATTATATTTTCATAGTTGGTTCTGAAATTTGTGTTGTGTTTTTTTGTTGTTTTTTTATTCCGAGATCTTTCGACCATCAATATTTTTTTAACGTACGTACGTATCTGATGAGTCAAACAATAGAAACCACGTGACCAATGTTGTTTGCCAGCATACTGTGTTTGGGATGATCAATGAAGTGATCACTGAAACATGACTGATCTTTTTGAAAGACAAGCATGAATATATTCCAGTGTTAACCCCTCACTAAAAACCTGGAGACGGGGGTCAAAAAATTTGAAAAAAAAAAAAAAAAAACGATTTTTGAAGACTTGGGTTTTTATCTTATAGACCACCGAAGTTTCACAATTAGGAGCAAGAACCCAAGATCGAAGGTTTGACAGGAGTGTCCTCTTTCTAGCTGATGCGAACAAGCTATTGCAGTGTGCTACCCTTCTGTGGGAATGTTTCGGTGGTCAGTTTGACCTGTGGGTAAATCACGGGATATCCTGCATTTGTTAGATGCCTGCGCTGTCTATAGGGTTATAATATCCTTTTGATTGAGAATCAAGACAGTACTGACACTGGAACCTCAATTGATAAATGAGGCCCCATAAGATTTATGAATAGAAGTTCTCCAACTCATTTCTGCTAACATGATACTATGACTAATCAAAGGAGCCAAGTTCACGTCCTCCTGTCAGTGCCTTCAAATCTCTAATCATGTCACTGCTTTTAAAAGGACAGCCTATTCACGCACATCATGCTTCTGGAAGGTCTTCCCAGTCGGCCCCTAGAAGAGAAAAAGAAATCTATGAACATCCAGATCCTGGATAATGTTATTATTAAACCTGTCAGATTAAGAACCAAAAATGTCAAGAACGCCTTTCTTCTAAAATAAAGGAAATGAAATTTTAGATGGGCTCTAGCGCATACAAATGCCCATTTTCACATAGACAAAATGGTATGACCAGGAGTGCTGGAGCACCCAAATGCATACACAAACAATAAGTTCAAGTTGCCGGTGATCAAGTCAAACTTGCAATAATGTCTCAGCAACAATAGTTGCAGGGACGAGAGCAACTTCTGGGCATGCCAGGACCCTAACCCAAAAACTGAGGGGATGTAGCTGAATACTCTGTTCTTACTAAATTCATTTTATATATATATATATATATATATATATATATATATATAGGTGTGTGTGTGTGTAATTGTGTCATCCACAGACAGATATTTCGATATATTACATCTCTTCAGTGTGGCTATAGACTTTATCTCATCCAGTGCCACGAGGCAGAATTGAAACCCTCACATCGGACCCAGAGGCCGATATCCTACCTCTGGACTATGGAACTGGATCGTCAGTAAGGATGAATTTAAACGATATATTCATTTACGGAGAAACTCTTCGTCCACTAGAATGCTCTATTCCTATGGAAGAGCATTGCATAAGCTTACAATGGATGAGTTATCTCACTTAAATAGTGCTCAACCCTGAATAGAGGAGCATTAATATATACGTATATAAATATATACATATATGTATATAAATATATATATATATAACTATATATATATATATAACTATATATATATATATATATATATATACATATATATATATATATGTATATATATATATATATATATATATATATATATATATATATATATATATATATATATATATATATAGTATATCAGTATCCCATGTCGAAAGGATCAAGAAAAGAAAATGATAATTTCAAAGTTTCTGAGATGAGACGTCATCCGAATATGATGTCATAATAATGGCAGTTACTAAAATAACTGAAGAAATAATAGCAGAAAAAATGCGACACTTTTGGCCTGTTTTTCACCAGTTAAAAGAAACGAAGTAATCATTATGATATGAATATATGAATATCATAAAATATAAGATGTTCTGGACAATTTCTCTTCCAGAATTTCACCCGCAAGTGAGAGCCTCCTCCTCTTTGTCCTATTTCTCTTACCACTCAATATTTTTATTTTTTATCTTATTAAGATTGAGTCTGGACTTGGCCAGTGGTCAGATGCGTAAACTTACGTTAGACCCTAAATATAGTCCTCCTGCAGTAATTCCGAAGGATCCTAAAGATTTCTTTTACTCTGTTCCCCTGAATCAGCTGACCAGTCGACCAATAATTGCATTTACTTTACTCAACAACGGCACAATTGATGCCTCATACGGCAAAAACATCACCGTATATGTAACAAGTATGGAAAAATCACAGAAGAACAAAGGAGACCCAGACAAATGGCGTGATTCGGGCGGAATGCTTTGTCAATGGAGTAATCACAAGGAACTGGGGTCATTAAGGCTTGACAGGGAACGTTACAGCACTATTTGTGGATCAAGTTTTAGAACAACTACCCTGATCTCGGATATCGTCAGAGGAAAGATAAATTTGGATTGGTTAAAACACGTACACCCGGCAGGAGAAGTGCCTGCGGACTACCGCTTCATAAGGATTGAAATCCCAAATTTGAATGCCTATATAGATACAAACCTTTTCAAAATCACCAAGCCAGCGGCTGATCTAGTTATTACGAAACAGCCCCCGAAGAATATAACAGCTAATACTAAGTTTGATTTAACAGCCGAAATCCGGGACGGAAAAGGAATGCTGTTGACAGAAGGATTAGATTCTGCCTCTTACGTTGAACTTACTGTCTCGTATGAGCATAAATATTTCCATCATATGTATGGGAAAGATATGATATTGGAATCCAGTGAGGTTCGTTTGGGCGGACAGCAAGTTACAACATATCAAGCAACAGGGGATTTAGTCATTCGACAAAGGGCTGTTGCAGGAAAAGTTTCCTTTATCGACGTTCGAATCCTGGATATCATCCTTGGACTGAGATTAAACTTGACAATGTTCATGACCAGAGATCCGTTTTTAAGGGTTCCCAATTGTGTAAAATGCTATTCTGATCTCAGTTATAAAACAATTACCAATGATGGTCTTGTGAAATTCCATGTACCACCGCCAAGCGTATTGAAGGATATAGTATCAATGAAATTTACTCGAGAGTTTGATGTCAATGAACAATCTTTTGCAAGATTAAAATACAACGGTCACTATATGATCCCAGGCAAGATGAAAATCACTCGAAATTACCCGATACCAGGGCCATTAACAATTGAAACACAAGATGTAAATGGAAATCGAATTTACTCTGGTTCTGATTCAGATTTGGCCATAGACGTGGAGACTATACCTCTGAACGTTTGCCTTTCAAATGATTATTCTGCTGTTTCTCACGAAGGCATTGCTACATTCACCGGATCTATATGTGAGCTTATAAGCTCTGTCTTCTTGATATTTTACTCAAAAAAAATACCAACGATGACATTGAAATCACATGAGCTAGAAGTGGTTGGCGATGTGCATATTGCACACTTCGATCATTTTGAATTTACTGGGGCTGGACGGGAAATCTCACCCCACATCAATTCCTTCGTACGCTTTGCTGCCAGAGATTTGAATGATGGCATAATACCTGACGGTCTTATACCGTATAACATGACCATAATTGTTGATACTGTAGAAACAAAAAATGATATTTCAAATACCGTGCTACAGTATAAGTTTCTCCGCGAAGAGGCGGCCAAAAATCCCAGTAGTACAATTCGGACAGCTATATTGCCGGAAAACGGAGCTATAAGTTCAGGAATGGCCACAGAGATGCTCTACCAGCAAATGACGCATATTTCATTGCACGAACCGGAGGAACGATTTACAGATTACCCTTATTTTAACAGACTCTGTTGGAATTCAAAACAATTATATGTATCTTTTGCTGAATTCTGTCGCAAAAGACACTGGACCCAATTGGTTATCTTGAAAACATCAAATGTACACATATCACATTCACTCCACCGGTACGCTCGCATCGCACAAATACGACAGCACATTGTACTAATCGATGCAGATAAAGTTCAGTGGAGGTCTAAACTTCCAGATGTTAGAAAAATCCTGAGTCAGTCCATGGCGTCAGTGAAGAATAAAAAAATTAAAATAATTGCATGTTTTGCCAACCACACGCAATTGCCAGCCATATTACACATAGCTAAAAGAGAGGGCTTATCATCTGAAGAAGGCTATCAATGGGTTTTTATTGGAAAATATGCGTGGGACTTCCCTTTCAACAATTCGTTTTCATGTAGTACGCCTCGAGAATGCACGACTGTTTTTAGGGGGGCTATCCTGTTCACCGAGACTTATAACACGAGCCTCATGCACACGCACGACTGGGAAAGAGCCTTGATTCACTACTACACGGTTGACAAATCAATGTACCTCGGATTAACACCTGTGTATCCAAATAATTATAAAGGCGCTCAGATGGCTTTAGGATATGATGCCACTTGGTTATACGCCAAAGCCCTAGCGAAGATAGTTTCCAGACGCCTCACAGTAACAACAGAAAGGATAAATAAAGAGATGAGAAGAGTTACCCTTCATGGTTTATCAGGAACTTTAAAATTGGACGAAAATGGAGACCGTGATGAATTCCTAGCCGATATTCGAATAATCAATGCTACTGAGGCTAAACAACCCTTTGAAACGGTCGCTCCATTATACAAGTTTATCAGGTATACTTCTATGGCAAAAGATGATATGAGTTATACTGAATATCTTTATTTGAATGAAGGAGACACGGAAAGAACCAACGACACTATTTTAAAAATCAGTGTTCCTACGGCAAAAGTGTATAATATCCACAGTTTCGAATCGATGAGTGGGAGGGTGAGTAAACACGATCTCCAGCACATAGAATATTCTGATGAACCTTGGCCGCCAAGATATATTCTGCGTAAGGAAAAGACTCTCCCACCTTTCACTTGCGACCCTCCTTGTGGTAGTGTAATTCTCTCAGAAGAAAACGTGAATGAATATGATGCGGGAAGTTGCCAATCGTCAAATATTTGTAGATGCAAACCAGGATATTTCGGAGTTCATTGCGAAGGTAAGAAGTGTAAGTGCTCTCACGGCCATTGCCTTGAACCCTTAAAATGTATATGTGAAGATGGTTATACGGGTTCTAAATGTGATATACCCATTTGCCCTGGGGGTTGCAAGAATGGTAAATGCGTCCGACCAGATAAGTGCCACTGTTTCCGGCATTTTTGGGTCGGACGACGCTGTCAGGTTCATCTGACAGCAATTCTAGTACCATTTATGATCATCGTAATTCTGTTGATATACCTCGCTCACACGTTTTTAATTCTCTTCCAAAGACGTATCGATCGTGCTGCTGCACTCTCAAATATCGAATGGCTGGTGGATTGGCAAGAAGTGGTAGTACAAGAGAATTACACTTCGTCAAGGGGCATTTCATTTGAGAATACCACGCAGGTTATGATGAATACAAGTTACAGCTGGAAGAACCGAAAATGGTTCGTCAAGAAGATAGATTCGTATACGGTCGACCAAGATGACGAGAATGTGCGTCTGGAAATGGTTGAATTGATTAGTTTGAATCACCAGAACTTAATCAAATATGGTGGAGCATGCCTCGTTAGTCCAAACGTGTGTTTTCTTGTGGAGCGGACCCAGAAAGGTAGCTTGGAAGACATATTACTGAACTCATCGATAAAACTGGATTGGAATTTCCGTTTCTCTTTCATGAAAGATATTTGCCGTGGAATGAATTTTCTGCATTCCAAATCAGGAATCGGTTCGCACGGTCGTCTCAAATCGTCGAACTGTCTACTGGATAATCGTTGGTGCATAAGAATAACTGATTTCGGTGCACCGACGATTCGGTATGGTCCGTATTTGATCGAAAAGAGCGAACAAGAAAATACCAGTGGATACTTTAAATCGCAAGAATCCCTGCTCTGGACAGCACCAGAATTATTGGAAACAGCATCGTGCATTGATGATGTTCGGATGGGTACAAAAGCGGGTGATGTATACTCGTTCGCCATTGTAATATCGGAAATTGCTACGAGGAACTTGCCATTCGCGTACGAGCGAGGTTCGCTATCTATTTGTACATTGATTGACCTCATCGTTAATCGAGATGACCCCGTAATGGAAAGAGACCTAGAGATTTGGGTGTCACTGGTTTCTAATTACATGAAAGAAGTTCGCCCTTACATTCATTCACAGTATCTTCCAGACGGAGAAGCCGAACAGAGCAAATTCCTGAGAATGCTCAACAATATGTGGGACCCTGATCCGCTCGTGAGGATGACGTTCCAAAGATTATCAATCGTACTCGACGATATATTTCCTACTAGAAAAGAACTAATGGACAATTTGATGCATTTGTTAGAATCCTACTCAAGAAATCTGGAACAGATCGTTATCGAAAGAACTGACATTCTTGAAGGAGAAAAAACCAAAGTGGAAAACATCGTGAGCCAAATGCTTCCTAAAAAAGTGATTGAAGAATTGAAAAATGGTAAGAAAGTAGAACCGGAAAACTTTGAATGCGTCACCGTTTATTACAGTGACATTGTTGGCTTCACGACGATTGCAATGAATAGCAAACCGATGGAAGTAGTGGATCTCTTGAATGATTTGTACAGTCTATTCGACAGCATCCTAGCTCAATATGACGTATACAAAGTGGAGACCATTGGTGATGCTTACGTGGTGTCAAGTGGAGTTCCAACTTTGAACGGCAACTTACACGCCGGTCAGATAGCCACTGCATCGTTGGACATGATGTCAGCCATACTGAGTAAGGAAATTCCTCACCAAAGCAATGTTAAATTACAAATGCGATTAGGTATTAACACGGGACCTGTTGTTGCTGGCGTGGTTGGTCTGAAGATGCCTCGCTATACCTTATTCGGTGAGACTATGCAGATCGCTTCTGCTATGGAATCAACATCAAAGCCGATGCATATCCAGATGACTGAACACACTGTAAAGTTTCTTAAAGAACTTGGTGGTTATTCGATGAGTTATCGCCGCACCGTGATTGTTTGCGGGAAATTTATTGACACATACTGGTTAACTGGAAAAACAGGATATAATAAACAACTTCCGAAAGTTGTATTTGATTAAAAAAAAAAAAAAGACACGAGATTCACATTTCCAGTTCTAAAATGATTGTTATGTTTTTAGAGTAAAAGGTGATCGGAGAAAATAACCTGTTTCTCTGATTTCAATCTATTTTTGTGTCATTGCAATCATAATTGGAAATAAAGTAAATAATCGTAGATTATGTATGTTGTCAGGATTTTCTTGTTATTGTTACGTTAGTTTTCAAGAACTATGTATTTCTTCTAAAGGGCTATGCAAATTTTCTTTTGAAAAGTTTCTCATTGAAGTCTTCGAACTGTTAAGTTTTATATTGTACCTCATATCAGGTCAGTAGATTCCAGGAAATATATGAACAATTTAAGTTTCCAAGAGCTTCTAAGCCCTTCATCTAATTACGAGAAACGTAAGTTACGCAGTTTAGTTAACATAGATAAACTGGAGAAACTGTAACCGTATTTGTTTTTGTTTTACCATCCCTTGTCCAAACAGCACTTGAATGCGTTCATCATCATCATCATCATCATCATCATCATCAGTCTTTTAGCGTCCGTCGTTGGGCATAGACCTCCCCCAGGATTTGCCACACTTCTCTATCATGGGCGTCACGGAGCCAGTACTTCCTGAACTTGTCTAGCTCGTCTCTCCATCTAACATCTTGCCGGCCTCGGTTGCGCATGTGGTCTCGGGGAATCCATGTTGTGAGTCGTGATGTCCAGCGATTGTCTGCCATTCTTGCAACATGGCCAGCCCACCGCTATTTGAGATTTTTTATGGATTCTATGATGTCTCTAACTTTTATCTTTTTCTCGAATGTACTGTGCTGTTTTGTGGTCTCTCCATGTGAGGCCCAGCATTATTCTTTCATGTGCACGTTGCATGGTTTTCAATTTACGGGTCTGTCTCTTGGTTAAGTTCCATGTTTCAGCTCCATAAGTGACTATTGGGAGGATGCATTGGTTATACACCTATCTCTTTAGAATTAATGGGATCTTATTATTTTTGAAGGTTGAGCTAGCTCTGCCAAAGGCTTGCCATCCTAGTGTGATTCTTCGCTTGATTTCTTCTTCTTTTGAGGGTTCGTTGTCCTCGGTAGATGTAGTGGTCTACTTTCCCGAGTTTTGTGTCCTCGATTTTGATCTTAGTGTTTTTATCTCCAATGTGGTTGTTGCACATGATCTTCGTCTTGCTGAAGTTCATGTGTAGGCCGACTTTCGTTCACATTCACTTAAATAATTCCAGTGCAGTTACCGTTGTAGTAGAAAACTGAGATTTGGTACATCGAGCTGCCTAAGACTTTTAGCTTAGGAGAGGTTTCTTTAATTCAGGTCTACCCCTATAGAAGTTTTGATGGTGTGCATGTTGAATGCTTATGTCATGAGCATCCCTTGGTCAATTTAATCGATGTTTGATTTATCCCAGTACTGCCCAGGGCCAATCAAAGCCTATACGGAGCCCTAAGCAGAATTTGATTTGGGGTGTCACTGCTTCTCGGGAACCCCCATTACTTTTTAGGTTCGTTGGCCACGTGGCCCTAAGCAGCTGAGACAGGGAGATAGGACAAAAGAGAAAGAAAAGTGGGTAGGAATGAGGAGAGGGAAGAAATAGGAGGGAAAGAAAAAGTTGAATTGATTAAACACTCCACGTATGGGAATCCTTTTGAGGATTTTTTTCCAGATTAGAAGAGTTTATGAAGCCCGTTCGTATAGTGTGACGGTTAAACGCAGAATGTCCTAGGTTGTATTCCTGTTATTGATCAAAGAGAGCAGAAATTGTAATTTTCATTTGTACTCAGCAGCTTATTGAGTACCTTCCAAGCTGTGTGATTATCGGTTGGGCTAGTCAGTAAGATTTCAAAATGAAGTAAATCAACTGCCGGTCGATTCAGAGGGGAAGTTTACTCTTCCAAAATAATGTGTTCTGACCGAGCCAAAACAATCTAAATGTTAGAAAAGATTATTCAAAGTAGCCTACATTTTGTTAAACTTCAATTCACTGTGTGGTATATCGAAATATAACAACATTAAGCAAAATCTAATCAATTAATAATTACATTAAATTCGTTTTTCATACGAAAATTTTTCAATTGAGATTTCTTTTTCTATCTTAGGTGTTATTCTACGTGTAAAAATATCTGAACCTCATTGAAAAATATCTGAACTTATCCATTATCTAAACATCTTTTATATTTAAACAACACAGAAAATGTCTAAAGTCATCATCATGATCAGTGCATTGGCGTCCGTCGTTGGAAATAGACTATCCAATAGATTCGCCAGGCCTCTCTATTATGGTCATCGCGGACCCGGTACTTTCTAAATTTATCTAGCTGGTTACGCCATCTTACTTTCTGACAGCTACAATTTCGCAAATGATCTTTGGGGATCTATGTTGTGGGTCGTGATGTCCAATGGTTGTCTGACAATCTGACAACATGTCCAGCCCATTGCGATTTCAGTTTTCAAACTATTTATATATCATGGACTCCTGTCTCTTCTCTAATATACTGTACTGTCGTATGATCTCTCCATGTGATGTTGAGTCTGATTCTCTCATGTGTACATAGCATCGTTCTCAGTTAGAGGGTCAATCCTATGGTTAAAGTCCATTTTCCAGCTTTTGCAGCGGTCATAAAGCTAATGGGATCTTCTTATTCTTAAAAGTTGAGCTTTTTGAAGATCCTCATTCAAGTTTGAAGAACAACTGGGTGTTTAGGGATAGCAATTTTAATTATTGATCGCCTTCAATTGGTGTTATTATTTAAATATACTAATTAGGGGTAGAAGGAAATGTATTTCGTCCTGCACCGGAATTAATCGGACAGCCGACCAGATAAATGATTAAAGAAATGTGCCGACGTCTACCAGGAGACAGTCTTAACGCAACCTCTGACTCTTTGGAATACGGAAGTCGAATTGATGCACATAAAGCACTGAATATATGCTTGACAAGAGTGAAAATGATGAAAATTTATAGACAATAAGTAAAAACCATAAGTTGTGGAAATATATATATATATATATATATATATATATATATATATATATATATATATATATATATATATATATATATATTACAAATCAGGGATAAAATATAATACAATGCGATGTCCGATATATGATGGGTTTATTTCACAGAGTGTTCGATACATTCAATTTTAAATAGTTTAAAAGTTGGTTCAGAGTAAAGCTGGAAATATAGTAGAATGGGATTCGCTGCAAAAACATGTTTTTGTTTCTGTCCTGTTTGGGCCTCTTCCGGCGAATGGTTTGGTGTATTTTAGATTTCTGTTTGAGAAATTCGAGGAATATCTGTAGGTTTTATTAGATGGAGGTGTTTTCTCTTTTGTTTATTTTTTTGGGGGGGGTGTTGTTGTTTATTTTTTTATTAATTAGGTTTTATTTGTTGGTAAAAATTTTGAGCGGTGTCTGAAGGCTAATGTTAAAATTCTTCACTTGTTAAATGTTACTTTTGATTTAAATAACAACACCTATGGATTATATAGAGAAGAAAAACATAGACACTAGCTCTAACCACCGTAACGAAATCATTGAAAAGATGTCTAAATATATGGAAACTAGACTAATGCAGAATTCCTAAAATCAAATGATATTTAGCAAAGTTAGAAATGACTATTCTGAAGGCTTAAAGAGTAATGATTTCACCGAAACAAACTTTAAATATGATATTCTGTTGGAAGTTGTAGGGGCAGTTATGGGTATGTTATTAGTTATGCTTGTCAGAGGGGGCGGACATTCTCAACCATCAGTTGTCATGGACATTTGGGAGTTGGATAGTAACTTAGCGTTAGACGGTTTGGGTACTTGGTAAGTTGGGGATCCGTTGTGTTAATCAAGATTGAGTCCTTGTTATGTCTGATCGTATATATATATATATATATATATATATATATATATATATATATATATATATATATATATATATAATATGAACTGAAAAGAGTGAGACAGACTCGGGAGTAAAGTGTTCAGAGGTAAGGTTTATTAATCCTTAGATATTATGGTCAAGACATGTTTCGGGATTTTTCCCATCTTCAGTGGTGTGTGCTATGTAAGTATGTGTTTTTAGGATGTAAAGTTTCCATGTAGAACCAGAGTCCACTATCAGGAGCTATGCCTAGTGGGTAAAATATTTTATAAAGGCTGCTGGAGGCATCCTGCCATGTGAGAGAATATATATATATATATATATATATATATATATATATATATATATATATATATATAAACGGATGTGACTTGTTCACGCAGCCAAAGATTCGAAATTTCTGTTGCAAAATTGGTGCACATAAAAGAATTCATAGTACTGGCACCCAGTGCACAAATTCCATTCTAACATGCCTTTTATGCACTTGAAAAGACTGAATTGCATTGCAATCATCCTGTTTAATGGCCTATGCACATTTTTGTAATTTGTAAATAATTGATTTGCAATTACTGCTTACAGATAATTGATTTCATCTGAAAACAGTGCAAGACAGGCGTTTCACATTTGGTGCCATAGGCCTTCTGATTATGGATGAACACAAAGAAGACACGCAGTAATAAGACACACAGAAGAACACAATCCATAGACAAATGTTTAACTGCCAATCAGGATTGGACTCATCACTGATTATATATATATATATATATATATATATATATATATATATATATATATATATATATATACAGAGAGAGAGAGAGAGAGAGAGAGAGAGAGAGTTTGGAAGGCAAAGTAAAACTTATAAAGATCAGCTGGAAATCATTCAGTATTGAAGAGCCCCTTGCAAACGAGCTTAAAGGATTATACAAGATCCAAAATATGGAAATTAATGAAACAAAATAACAACCAGTTTATAACCGTGAAGAGAACCATGGAAAGCAACAAAAATGGTCATGAGTTGGACACATAGCAAGGACAGTTAACAACAGAGAACAGAAGACTAGCTCATTGGTGTCCATGAGAATAGTAAACCCCGAAGGAAAAGAACACACATTATGGAGGTATAAGATTGAAACGTTTGACAGTGAGACAGGGCAAAGGTTAGCG
>OY735228.1:32773542-32783542 GCA_963457665.1 Thysanoteuthis rhombus | reverse complement strand
TTCCTCGTTTATCAGAATCAGTTGAAGATATTCAGTCCATCTTCCACACGCTTGAGGGTGGCCGCGAAGCTCAATCTGTTCAACGTGGACCTTTCTGCACTTGGCTGGTGGTGCCTGAAAGGCCATTTGCTCCTCCAGTCTTTGCCTCACGTCTCCAGCAGCCGTTCAATTGTCAGTTTCGAACCTGAGGTTAAGTGCGTTGACGCAATGATTCATGCATGCATACCTACATCGTCAGCACCGCTAGCAAGCCAGTCACAAACACAGCCAGACCAACTTAAAAACTGAATAATGCTATTTCTACTGTTTTGGTAAAAGCTTTGGTTGTAAGTGTCTTACAAGTAAGATGCAGCAGCTGATTTCAATGTTTTGGTGTCCATTCACATCGTATTCGGAATATCATGACTGAATGAAATTTCCGTTGTTTCTGCGGGTGATTGAATTCAGAAAAAATATAACAAATGGAAGAAGAATATTTGAAGTAGTATGACGTAGTCTTGCAAATCATTGCTAATGAATTTGATTCTCAGTGAGTGTCCTGCCATTGTAACATTCAAAGCTTAGCTTGGTAGATATTTGTCATAGTAACGAATAGAGACTACAAAATAAGACTCGCCATCACAGTCAATGACTGATCAACCATAGCGTCAAAATTTGAAGTCATGTGAAATAAATCCCATTGAAGGATAAATATGGTCAGACTAAATTCTATTTATAACATCACTGGTGTTTCCCACTGGGAAACACGTAAAATGGGGTGTGAAAAAACATCTGAAATATATACATCCTCCAGAATCTAGATGTTATTAGTAAACCCATCAAAATACCTATAAAAATTTTTTTTGAAGGAGCTTAGTGTACCGATGCCAATGTTTAAATCCGTAGACAAAACGATGTGACCAGGAGCGTTTGAACACAATAGCACAAAAACACACAGACATTCGTACATAAAAAAGAGGCTCAAACTGTTCACAGTTTTTGATGGCTGCAGTTCTCCAACTTTTTGATTGGATGAAACCTTTGCACAAACTGGAGAATTATGGGCCGAGTGGGCTTGGCTCCTTGAGGATCACGCCTTCGATGAGATTTGTTTTGTTTTTAAGAAATGCGTTAGGTTAACCACTAGTCATGAAGGTTTTGGCCCCTAACCCATCTATTGGAGGCCTGGGGCGACTTAGAATCATTTAACACAATGACACATTCAAGTAAGTAAACGAAAAAGAACGTTTAAGTATCAAAAAAGGTATAATATGAATCAAAGACGAATACAGATGATAGGAAAATCACCCCTCAAATTATCCCTTTGAGGGTAATTACCCCACTTTCCTAATCGCTTTTTTAGACCTCAGGGTTCTCTCATTTCTTCGTTATTTCCACCTTATTCCTTGTTCTTTATTCTGCCTCATTCCTCTTCCGTATTTTAGCCTTATTCTCTTTTCTCAATGCATAACCGTAGTCATCAAGGATGGTAGAGGGTTCTATACTTTTTTTTCAAATGTGCATGTGTATTTGTTTTGTTTTTTTTTTCTTTTTTGTTCCTTACTGTTTCGTCTACCGACGTGAAAAATGGTACCAGTATTCCACTTAATCTCTTCTGAAAAAAAAAAAAATGTTAAATGATTTTCCGAAAAAAAAGCTTCCTTTACGTTTTCAGCGGGTTTATCAATAACGTTTAGATTCTCTAGGATCAAGATATTTTTAGATGTTTTTTTTTTTTTTTTTTTCACTCTTTAGATGTTTTCTAGGGGAAAACACCAGTGGTATCACAGACATAGAATCTTATTCTCAGCATTTTATTCTCCCATTGGGCTTTTTACATGATCACAAATTTTGACGGTAAGGTTGTTCAATTATTGACTGTGACGGCAAGTTCTTTCGGCTGTTCAATGCCACTTCTCATCATGTTTTTTTTTCTTTCTTCTTTTCTCTTTTCCTCGATCCTCTCTGTCTCTTTCTCTCCTTTAGATACCGTCAATCAGAACTGTCACTAAAACTGTCGACATACATTTTTTCAGTTTTCAAGATGATCTTGCTAGCTGGCCCTGAATGTATCGTGCAGGCCGCACTAGTGGAACTAAGAGGCTGGAAATTCAAACACTTACTCCTCGATATGTTTAGAAAAATAGGCTGTTTCATTTGGAAGGAGGCGTCCCCCTCCCTGCCAATAGGTTTTCAGTGTGTTTTCAATACCACTAAATACATCAATCATCATCATCATCATCATTATCATCATCATCATCAGTCTTGTAACGTCCGTCGTTGGACATAGACCTTCCCCAGGATTTGCCACACTTCTCTATCGTTGGCGTCGTGGAGCCAGTATTTTCTGAATTCGTCTAGCTCGTCTTTCCATCTTGCATTCTGTCGGCTTCGGTTTCTTATGTGATCTCTGGGGATCCATGTCGCATATGTGTTATTCTAGCAACATGGCCAGCCCACTGCCATTCAAATTTTCTTACAGTTTCTATGATGTCACGGACTCCCGTTTTCTTTCTGATATACTGTGATGTCTTGATCTCTAAATTGATCACTAGTTGGTGCCAAACAAAGCTGGACGTTGGTCACATAACGGTTTCTGTTGAGTGACCAACCAGACTTGTTTATTAGATATTGATTCTCTACAAGCATGTTATAAAATGACAACAGTTTGGGAGTCGCATTGGCTGTCTCAGCTCACAGAGCAACCGACAAGCGGCACCATGTTTCAAGGGTGGATCTGTAGTGCCCAGAGCTTACCTTCACTTTTAACAACTGGTACGGATTAGGGGAGCAAAGTCAACGCACATTGCATCGGAGTGGGCAATAGAGCCCCCCCACTCCCCCAGTAATCACTTCAAAGATCAAGAAGCAGCTTCCACAAGCCAGGTTCCATAACCACAGTGGAAGAAAGAAGCAATGAAAATTAAGAAATCATCAACACGACCAGTTTGAAGCTGACAAACGAGTAGCTACTGGAGACAAGAGGATAAGATGAAGGGACAGGCTACCCTTCAGATACAACAAGCCAAAGACGGTCCTTGTCTCAAGTGCTGAAAGGTCGCCTTCAAGCCTGCAGAAATCAACAGAAAATCCTGAACTGATCCTTGCAAGCGATGAACAAGCCAACAACAACAACAAGTGTGCTGTGTTGTTTTCATTCGTCTTGCTTTAAATTTCCGCTAAACAACTGTCACGTTTCCCGTTATAATATCGCCATTGTTCTAGCTGTAGAATAAAGAGCTTTAAGGTTTATTGTTAGGGTTGATAATTTCAGGGTTGGGTTTAGGTTTTGGATCGTCAATGTCTATCCCTTAAAACGTTAATTTAAAAAAAAAACAACTTTATACTGCAGTTGGAACGGCGTCCATTTTAAAACATGAAAGGTGACATTAGCCGTTTTTTAGAGTTAGGATTACGGTCATCAGGATCTAACCCTGAAAATCACCTTATTCAGCAGTGTCCATTTAAAAACTGTAAAGGTAACAATTGCCATTCGGCGTGGCACTGTTTGGTTGGTTGGTTGGTTGGTTGGTCGGGGTTTTTTTTAAATGACAAATAGAAACGGTGTCAATTTTGAAAAGGAGAAAAAGGAGGAGTCGGGAAATTTAGGGTGTGGAAGAAGCAATAATAATATTTTCAAAAGAAAACCTCCAACACTAACAATGATGTTATCTGCCTGAAGAAAACTGGGCGGGGAAGTGTTTAAATCTTGTTATAAATAGAGCAATATTAAATGCTTATTTATAAGATGGGCCACGTCAAATAGCTGTCTACGTCATTGCAATTTGAAGCGCGTCACTCGAGCCCGACCCCGCCTGAGACCCTCCCTTCAACAACCTTAGACCTCCTCCTGCCTAACGCCTCCCTGCCTCTCTATGGCTACTAATTGATACACTGTGATCACTTCGAATGCAGTTATATTGAGTTAGCCGTCAAGATTTTCTTTCTTTCTTTGCTAACAGGTTTTCTTTATTATTTTTTTTTTAGAGTTCGATTTTAGATTATAAAATTGATTTGAGCGGAAAATTAAACCAGAGAAAAATAATGATGATGGGGAGGCTGGGTTAGGGGTTTGAAGGTGATGATGACAAAGACTATGGATGGTAGGGGTGGGGTAGAGGTGTAAAGGAAGGTAAACATTAGAAGATGGAATGGAGTGATGATTAAGAAAGAAACAAATCTTATTAATAGAAAAAGAAATTGTTGAATGGGAGGAGGAGGAGGAGGAGGAGGAAGAAGAAGAAGAAGAAGAAGAAGAAGAAGAAGAAGAACAACAACAACAACAACAACAACAACAACGACAACAACAACAACGACAACAACAACAACAACAACAGCTGCAGCAACAAGAAAAACGAAGAAAAGGATGAAAGAAAAATGAGGGGGAGAGAAAGAAAAGGAAATTGGTAACTGTAGGATTAGGACTTGAAAGAGTATGCAGAAGAAGAAGGAGAAGAATGAGAAATGGGGAAAAAAGTTGTGTTTAAAGAAGAAACGGACGAATTTAGGAATAAGAATGCAAAAAAGTGAAAGAAGACGAAGAAGAAAAATGTAGAATTAATAATGTGTATCTTCGAGATGGAGAATTAGAATACAAAAAAAAGGAGAGATGTATACTTGATAAATGTTGGTGTGGAAGAAGAAGAAGAAGAAGAAGAAGAAGAAGAAGAAGAAGAAGAAGAAGAAGAAGAAGAAGAAGATGAAAATAAGAACAAGAATAAGAAAAAGGACAACAACAACAACAACAACAACAATGTGAAAGATGCAATGAAGGAAAAAAGAAAGAGGAGGAGGAGGTGCTGAAATGCAATAGCAGATATGACAGTGACGTTCGGGGACCAGTGCAAATGAATTGGTTTCGACCATATAAATAAATGATGTCAACACAAACTAAAAGTTGATTTAGAAGATAAAAAGAATAAAATACTCTGGGATTTGCAGATCCAGAAAAAAAACAAAGCATCCAATTAACAAAACGAAAAATAAGACGGAAAAAAATCCGTTGAATTCAGATGTCTGGGTTGTTCTGTTAATTATTGGAACACTCGGAAGCGTATCCCGAAACATTAAAGCCACGATTGGATTAATTAGAGATTAAAGGGTTGCAATGGCCTGAACACAATAGCGCTTAGGTCTGCGACGATACTGAGGAAGGTGCTGTAGGAGACTAGCTGTTGCTCAACCTCCAGCGTGAAACAACCTGGCATCAAGTGCGAACATGCAAATTCATCGACAATTATACAAAAGAAGAGAAAAGGAGAAATAATTATGACAGAGATGACAACCACGGAAACTAAGCCATCACAATCAATGATAATAATCGTGATGAAACAACAACAATGATAATAATAATGATTTGATGGAGAAAAGAAGCACATACTAAATATAAAGATTTCTCAGCGGCCGCACGTGGATTGTTGCGAGCGTCGTTTTCTTAAACTGAGTCATTTCCATCAGATCAGGACGAAATTAAATTTTAAAGAACAGAAGAATGAATTGTTTCTCCTTTTTCGTTTCTTGTTTTTCCCCCCTTCATCTCATCTTATAACGAATATTTTCGAAAATTTCTTTTAGGGAATCGTTGAACAGATATGACAGTAGGCGATTTTTCGCTATTCGCATAATTTCAATCATTCCGTAACGTCCATGTCAACTGAGATGGACGCTGCATAATGCCGCTTTCTTTACCATTTTTTTCTCTCTCTCTCTCTTTAATTTCTTCTCATCCTAAACCGGAAATACGCCGCTCGTGATTCTAATAGCAAAGCAAAAACTAAAATGGGAAATGAATGAATACGTAAACATATCCTAAAAATAAAAATAAATACTTGAGCAGAAACTGCGTTTTCCTCGTGATTCTTGCATGTGTTAACAATAAACAATGGACAAACAAAACATTCGAAAATGACACGGACTCCGATTGATAGAAAAAAAAGAAGATGGCCGTGATTTCAAATCCCAAAGCTAGCTGGATGAGAGAGTTGTGTTTTTGCCTTTGGTAGTCGTATTCCAGCCCAGCTTAAAACAAAGGTTTCCAATGTTGTTTTTTCAATACAAGCTGGCTCTCCAGATTTATAAAATAAACGCAACACAATCTTCCCAGTAGTTATAGAAATTGTGTACTCTCAAAATCTGGAATGAATATCTATAAACTTCGATAGTCATGTTCGAGCCCAGCTTAGAAGACAGATTTTAAATATTGTTCTTCAATACAAGCTGGGTTTTCTAATTTACAAAATAGACGCAGCATAATCTTCCCAGTACTTATAGAAATTGTGTACTCTCAAAATCTGCAATGAATATCTATAAACTTCGATAGTCATGTTCGATCCCAGCTTAGAAGACAGATTTTAAATATTGTTCTTCAATACAAGCTGGCTTTTCTGATTTACAGAATAGACGCAGCATAATCTTCCCAGTACTTATAGAAATTGTGTACTCTCAAAATCTGCAATGAATATCTATGAACTTCGATAGTCATTTTTGGGCCCAGCTAAGAACAAAGATTTTCATTGTTTTTCAATTCAAGCAGGCTCTTCTAGTGTACAAAATAGACGCGACACTATCTGTAGTAGTTATCAGATTTTTGAACTCGTAAAATCCGTAATAAATAATTACAAACTTCGGTACTCATGTTCGAGTCCAGCTTAAAATCACGATTTTAATTTTTGTTTTTTCAATACAAATAGGCTCTCCTGGTTTACAAAATAGACGCTAAACAATTATTCAAGTATCTATTTAATTTGTGTTTTCGTTAAATCTGCAATAAATATATATATATATACTAACAAAATATCAATGAATAAAAATGACGGGATTATGTATGCATATGTCATTGTTCTTCGCTTATACCCTTACTGAGAGTATCAGAGGGTTTGGTACATACTCATAATTGTCAGTAATACGTGTCCTATTTAACCAACCTGTCGAAGTTTTGTTTTGCTTACGGCACTTTGGATTCCTCAACCGTCACTGATCTAAGTACTGACCATGCACGTTGTTGCTAAGCATTGATGATCTCGCGAGAACCGGGGTATCCAACGTGATTTGGTCATAACCCTTTAGTTTCGGGAAGAGGTTACCAGCAGCAATTGTCTGCCCATTTCCAACGAACTCACACATACGCTAAGATCTCGAATGGATTGGTACTGTTATCAAGCAGCCACCCATTCTCCCTTTATGTTTGCAGTACATCCTTCCTCTCTTCTTGTTTACTTTAGCTTGACAGGAAATTGACAAACAAACGAACATTATGACATAGCCTTTCATATTATAAGTTGTCTGTTTGGTGGCTGTGTTTGATGCGTATTCACTTCCAGCGCCTAAAGTCATTGTTCTATCCCATATGAAAGCCAGGATTTAGAATGCTGTTTTTCTAAGCAAGCTTGCCCTCTCCCCCTAGCGAATAGACATATTTCTTTTTTCCTAATCTTTGCATTCATCCTGCGGCACGAAAGACTCGTCTGCACCACCTGCCTAATCGTCTTATACATATGTATACACGTGAAACGTGCATCATCTTCAACGTATGAATATCAACTATCTATCTATCTATCTATGTGTAGACTAAGATAGGGTGGTGCGTTAGAATCTGAAGCTCTTAGTTGGTTTTGAATAATTTTTTTTTCAAAAAGCTGGAACTTTAGTATAAAAGTATTTATTGCAAGCCAAAAAAAAAAACAAATTTACCTCTGTCGATTTTCCGCAATTCTTCATACAATAGAACATGTTGATTTTCAAACAAGAAATGTTTTCTCCGCCACCCCGGCTTCCCCATACGTACCACGGCCACAGATGCAACAGAATCTGTTTGACCAGCCATCCCATTATCACCACCAAAAGTTAGTGTATGTTTAAAAATCTGTTATAACTACGATATATCAGTTAGTTTATTTTTTATTTCTATTTTTTTCAAGGATTCGATCGGGGTCGTAACGTATCTCTGTCTGGACAGAGTCAGTGCAGACTATAATCGATCAAATCTTGAACAGAAAAAAGATATTCTCAAAAAGAGTGCATTCAGTATGTTCTCTGATGTATCAAAGGAAAGAGCCGCAGTGGCCAGTTCTTTTCAATTGAGGGTGGGTAGGGAACCAGGAAGGTTTTCTTTTTAAAAAAAAAAGTCCATTGATCATTCTTGGCAGATGAAAATGGAAGCTGCTCACCGACTTCAAATTTTGACTGAGTACTACTACAGATCACTTCGTACTGATACTCTTAGGAAAAGTGTGAATCCATCTCTCCGTGTGCTCTGTCCCAACTGTAAATATCTCAACAGAGTGTTTCATAATTAGAAGATTGACGGATAAGACTGTTGCTAAACAATCATTTGTATGGAACATTCTCCCATTACTATCTTATCTGACCAGGCGGTAGCTGCAATAAGCTACTACCACTGGAGTCAGCCTTGATAAGGTTACAAACTTAAAACACACTCTGAATGTTTGATATCTTCGAAGCCTAGCGAGTACGACGGGAGACTAAATTAGATGGAAGAAACAGGGATAGGAAGACTGTGAAGCACCAATATTCCCAGTGGGTATGCCCCGCCAGTTTTGAAGATCAGTAAGGACATAACTATCGAAATGGAAGATGCAAAACTGGGAAAAGTATACCGCTATATCTACCTGGGACAACGAATCTCTATGAAACCCACGAAAGAGGAAGAAATCAAGCGAAGAATCACCCTAGGATGACAAGCCTTTGGCAGAGCAAGCTCAACTTTCAAAAACAAGCCGATCCCAATAATCCTAAAAAGAAGAGTATGTAACCAATGCATCCTCCCGATATTCACTTATGGAGCTGAAACATGGAACCTAACCAAGAGACAGACTCGCAAACTGAGAAGCATGCAACGCGCACATTAGAGAATCAGGCTCAGCTTCACATGGAGAGATCACAAGACAGCACAGTAAATCAGGAAGAAAACAGGTGTCCGTGACATCATAGAATTTATTAGAAAACTTAGATGGCAGTGGGCAGGCCATGTTGCAAGAATGACATACGATCGACGGACATCACGACTCACAACGTGGATCCCCGGAGATATCATGCAAAAACAAGGCCGACAGAATACAAGATGGGAGAGATGAACAAACTTAGAAAATACTGGCTCTGCGACTCCCATTGTAGAGAAGTGTGGTGAATCCTGGGGAAGGTCTATGTCAAACGACGGACGTTAAAAGAATGATGATGATGATGATGATGATGATGATGATGATGATGATGATGATGATTTACAAGAAAACCGGGGCTTTTCCCTGAGCTCAAACACTGACTTTTGACACCAGGGAGATGGCAAGGATGAATAACATACTAAGTCACTAGGCAGACCCACGAACTTCACCGTATTCCACACAAGACAGATATTCGCTTATATCGGTCTTCGAGTCCGTAATTTTCGGAGTTCACTTTTCTCCGAAATGAAAAAGAAAAACTTTCACATCGAATTCCTGCACCTTTTCTTCTTTTTTTTTTTTTTTTTTTTGTTCGTTAGTAAAAAGATTGACTTCTTCTTTTCGGTAACTCTTTCGTCATCACGTGGAACTCTCTCTCTCTCTCTCTCTCTCTCTCTCTCTCTCTCTCTCTCTCTCTCTCTCTTTCTCTTGTAGACCACTTCTGTGTTGCACTTGTTGATTCTAGCATCTCTGGTTGCAATATGCCCTTGAATGCTACTACTTATTTTCCCCCTGTGTTACTTCAGACATCTCTCATGTCACTTACTCACTTCCGTTTTCACCCTGCCTTTTTGGAATCCTAATTAATGAACCCCAAATCACTCTCCACTCTCGGTCACGTCATCTAGTGACCCTATCACGATCGGTAGAACAATTACATACATGTCCATTTTCCCTTCCCCCTATAAGCACCATCCCAACCCTCCTTATGTAGATAGATAGATACATACATTGATTTATTGCCCTACTAATAACAACCAATGAAGATGAAAATGAAAACATGACGCTGCTGGGTCAAACTCTATTATTATTTTATTGCATTTATTATAAACGAATATATATAT
>OY735228.1:32748542-32768542 GCA_963457665.1 Thysanoteuthis rhombus | reverse complement strand
TCACTTTCCCCAGCTTCCTTGCCAAGTCTTGGTATTTTTTTAGCCTATGTCTCTCTGTCAGCCGTGTCTGTAATTTGTCAAGTTCTTTCTGCCTTGTACATGACTGCTTGGTCTGGTTCCCTCGTTTGAATGTCAAAATCCCAGGGTAATTCATGGCTTTTCTTCCCCAGGACTGTCTCAGGTTTGTGCTGATACTATTTGTCCACATGGTCTAATCCAAGTTGTTACGTAGTTCCCTGTGTATAACGGTGGCCACCCTGTCATACCTTTTAATCATCCTGGATCAGTTTACTACGTGTCTCTATCGGTTATCGGGTTTAAACTCTCATCCCTCGCTCCACATAGGTGGCATATACTGTTTGTTTGGGTTCTGTCGATCTTTGCCTTGACACAGTTTGTCTGAATGTGTTTGTTTTAAGATGCCATTATGGAAGATTCTGTTTCTCGTTCCAGGTTTCCTTTGCGTAGCCATATCCATGATCGCTCGTCTGCAATATTTTTCTATTCGCCTTTCGAATTCCCTGAGTTTTTTCTGTTCCCATTTTCTTTCCTAGTTATCTCCTTTGCTGTACCCTCAAGTTTTTTTTTACCTTTTTGCTGTTTGTTACTCTGCTTCGGGTGCTTGCTCATACATACAACTGTAGTCCTATTTCGGCTTTTCGGTCTTCTATGCTGATAATTCCTCTACTGCCTTCTCTATTCTTCTCATACAGTCTATCTGTGTCATCTCTGGGTTGTAAAGCCTTGTGCATTGTCATAAGTGTGCAAGTTCACTGGTCCATTGATTGATGTTTCTCCATTGTCCATCAAAGAAATAAACCCTGTGTCTTATTACCAATACTGCCCGTGTATTCGTTTCTTTTATCATATTTCTGCTACTCATCTTAGTCTTTGGTATCTTTCTTATTCTTCTTACGTATTCCTTTTAATTTTCTCTAACATTTTTTTCGGCTCAACAAGTCATATCCGGAAACAACTGTGTATTTATATCGGCCCTATGAAGTTGAGCTCTTTTTTTGTTGTTGTTGTCCAGTAAGTCGATTCCTTCTGCCACGATAAGCCTTCCTCTGTGCATTACCATTAGCACACATTTTTTTATTCCGAACTCCATCCCAATTTCGTCGCTTCATATTTCAAATTTGTGGAACAATATTTCGAGTCCTTCCCTATTCTTTGCAAATAGATTTATACCGTCTATTTGCATGAGGTGGTTGTCTTCTATTTTGTTCTGGATTGTTGTCAGCATTCCCACCGTTCACAACGGTGCTGTGATTTTCACTTTATGACCCGACACTGACGTCTGAATGATGGTAAGTCTCTCTCAGTGTGTTTAAACATCATAATAGCGCTACAATTAGTGCAGTCCTACTCTTTTCCGCCTTTCCAACACATGACATGTTATTTTTAGCTGTTTGGACTTTCTTGATGACGGGCGATCGTTAGTTTCTTTTTTCCAGAAATTTCCTCAGTATTCTTGCAGATTCCCGTTGTTCTGTGGTTTGCCTAGTCTCAATCTCCACTCTTATCCCCAGTTCCTCCAACTTTAACTTCAATGTGTTTGGCACTGTTCCAAGTGCGCCCACTATTAATGGCAATTATTGCTCGTTTCTGTCTTAATAAGTCTTGTTTTATTTGTTTGGAAGAGGAGAGACTTCAAATTTAACGAGTTTCAGAAATATGAAGTAGTACCAAAAAAAACAAATGAAAAATTTGCTAAAAACGATCTGATTAGGAAAATGTAACATAAGTGGAGAGAGTACAGAATCACTTCACTATTTAAGTGGGTCGCAAGGGCCACACCTTGCAACAAGTCATGCCAGAAAAGGCTTTGCATGAGCCTCGTAAACATTTTTTTGAGTGAAAGAGAAACTGAATCAATTTCTTTGCCAGACATCATGCCTCCCCAAGGCTGCTTCAGAATTGGTAATTACATTTTCCATATTGGAGAGAAAAAAAAGGGCCTACTTTCTCCAGAGAAAAAGAGTTGGAGATACTGAATTTATTTTGGGATAATTTCAATGTACCCAAGTTTTTTTCTGAGATTGGTAAAGACACTCTTTCGAGTGGATACACTCATATAAAATGTCAGATGGATAAATAGGTAGATAGATGGATATGTCTGGTTAGTTACAATACGAACCGTCATGTGACCAACGTTTTTTGGCAGAATGGGAAAAGGGGTTATCAATGAATCAATTACTTTGTTAGCCATTCGCAGGGAAGAGATGATTGAAAAATCTGGATTTTCAAAAAATAGAAATGCTGCTGAACACCAAATAAGCCACAAATTTAGCATAAACCTATATTGCAAATTGATACACACCCCCACTAACAATTCATTTACGGTTGGATTTCAGAAAATAAAAAAATCGTTTTTGTAGACCTAGTAAAAAGTAATGTTTAATTTCTAGCTCAATTAGTGTGGCCTGTATGCGTGATATATCCAACTTCAAAACTGAAAAGCGTTTGTGGACAGTCTTTGTTGACACATCCTGATAGATAGATAGATAGATAGATAGATATTTCGATGTTTCTGGCCTGCTGTCGTGAAGCTGTGGTTAGCATACAAGTTCGTCAATTATTTCAATTCTTCTTTCAGTTTCGAATTCTACTAATTTTTTCAAGGCTCTTTAGCAATGTTCCAAGGCCGCCCACAAAGATAAGTACTAATTCAAACTTCATATTTTAATTTCTTTTTCCTTCCCTTGACAAAGTTCAAACATTTTTCTAGCTTTTAGATATCTTTCAATGCTATTTTGTAAACTGCAGGATCGGTGGATTTTGTTAACTGAGACACATTTTCCTCATTGTTTGTAATATCTCTCTCATGCAATTGTACATGATTTCCGGTGGTGGTTGCTACAGATTAGGTGACAGAAACACGTCTCAAATCGCGTCGGTATTCTCACAGACTGCAGCACTTCCATAGTCTGGACAATCCTGGAAACACTCTCTGAATCCCAATTTTTTTTCTAATCTTTAAATTTTTTGGCACTATTCTTAGTCAACTTCCTAATTCGACGGCTGCATCAGCTCCTGCGTGAGGTCCTGGTATTTTTCTGTTGTGTTTTCCCCCTCATTTCTTTTCATCCTCGCTGTGTGGTCTGCTAGCACAGGCATATTGATAATTGTTTTCTTCTCTTCTTTTTCTCTTTCTTCAAGACCCCGACTTTCTTGTTCCACACCTTTCTTCATTTCCCTTGCCAAGTCTGAGTACTTTCCTAGTTTTTCACTCTCTTCTGTATCTACGACCACGTCTGTTATTTGGTAGGCTCTCCTTCTTTTGTCCACGAGTACTAGGTCCAGTTTTCTCGCTTGGATGGTGGGGTCACTTCGGATGTTAAAGTCCCAGATTAATCTATTGCTTCCATTTTCTAGGGAGGGCTGTTTCTGGTTTGAGCTGATATCCCTTGTCTGCATGGTTGAATATCATTCGTTTGGTCAGTTCCCAGTGTATCACTGTTGCTACCCTGTCGTGTCTCTTTTTGTACTCTTACTGGGCTAGTTGATTACATTCATCGTTCATGTGGTTTACAGTCTCATCCCTCTCTCCATACAGACGGCATTAACTGTTTGTCTATGTTCTATCGATTTCCACCTCAATATAGTCTTTCCTAATGCATTTGTTTTGGGTTACCATGATGAGCAATTCTGTCTCTCTATTCAGGTTTCCTTTACGTAGCCATATCCATAATCTCTCGTCTGCGATATTATTATCATTATTATTATTATTATTATTATTATTATTATTCAGTAGTAGTAGTAGTAGTAGTAGTAGTAGTAGTAGTAGTAGTAGTAGTAGTAGTACCACCACCCGATTCCAATTATTCCTGTGTCTGTTCTATCATATAGGACTGGTTTTCTTCTTCGATATTTTGGCTCCGTCTTGCTTGACAAAACTTTTTTTCTAATTATCTTATGTATTCAAAGTTAATACACATTATAGTTGTATTGCAGGACGATGCATGCAGTCTCCATCTTGGCTGCTTCCAATATCACAGTCAAAGATAAAGCAAGGTCTTTCTAATTTCTCCATTGATGAAACCAATATTCCGTTAGGATAATTGTTCACGTCCTTTTCCATCATTACGCTAGTTTTTCTATCTTTTTTCTTTCACTTGATACATTTTTGATGGCTACCTTGATATCATCGAGACAGTTGACATCATTTGTTTCGTTTCTGTATCTTTTAAAAAAATACTATGCCTTATTTGTTCATATTCATTTGTGTATCACGCATACAGTCATCTGTTTTGTTTACAGACAGACAGGGAAGTTGTGCCGCTTCCAGAAAATGATGGCTATAAGGAATACTGTATTGTGTCTTTGAACAACATTGCCAAATTCAGCGCTTTTAGTGCTGAATCTAGCGCGATTCTTGTTCTGGCAGCGCGAAAATTCCACATTCAGCATTACTTTTAGCTGTTTTTTAACGCTGCCATTCATAATGTTCTATCGATTTCCAAGCTGTTTCAACTATCAAAATAGCCATAAAATGGCTAACTGGAGGAGGTTTGTCGAGGTTAATTTCGCACGAAAAAAAAAAAAAAAAGAACCACTGAATTCTTATTCAGTGCTTCTTGATCTGACAGGACTATTTATTTGATCACGCTCTGAATATAATAGACATTTGGGATATATATCTCGACTGATACAACCTTGATCCCTCTTCCCCGCCATCTTATTCTTCATATTCCTCACGTCGTTAGAAACCGTCAACCAGATCTGTCACCAAAACTGTCAAAATGGGTTTCTTCAGTTTTTAAATTGGTACAGCTGCCTGTCTGTCAGTCAGGCTGGCTTGCTATGTATGTATCCTGTAAATGTCTTGAATCCAAATCCAAAATAAGTTTCTAGTGGGCGGGTTCAATTTACAATGAAAATTTATGCTAAAATGATCCCTTATTGGTATCCGCCTGTTTTGTTTTGTTTTTTAATCTGCACTTTTTTTGGTGATTGCTGCCCAACAAAAGGCAAGAGAAGTAACCAATTCATTGATCACCCCTCGTCCAATTCTTAATTGATCTCTCCCCACCTCGACCAGACATGCTGCCAAAAGATCCAGGTCACTTGCCTGTTTCTGTTGAATGTCCCTTTCGTTCTTGCTCCTTCTCCTTCTTTTTTTCGGCTATTCTGTTTCTCCATTCTTCTTCTTCTTCTTCTTCTTCTTCTTCTTCTTCTTCTTCTTCTTCTTCTTCTTCTTCTTCTTCTTCTTCTTCTTCTTGTCTTTTCTTTCTTCTTTTTTCTCTCCTTCCTCTTACTCTTTCACTCCTTCCACTTTTGTATCATCATCATCATCATCATCATCATCATCATCATCATCATCATCATCATCATTTGCATTTCTACATCCAAAGTTATACGATGGTCATTATTGGGGAATGAATGACAGCAGGGAAACAAGTGATAACAAGATTCTTCAAATCACAATGTCTATTACTCGGTGCGCTTGCAAACCTGCACAATGCGATAGTCTTAATTGTCTTTTTGTCTGCTTTCCACTTCTTCTAATCTTTTCCAAGAATCTCTAGGAATGGTTCAAGTACTCTGGTGTTTATTGACACCACTGTCACCTTCTTATTCCTTAATTTCTATGGCTCTGTGTAAGGTCTTGATATTCATATATTCACTATTTCTTCCAGTTTCATCTTGTGAATCTCTACCTCTACCGTTAATGCTTTAGAAGTAGATTATTTTCTCTTTTTATGCACGTTTCTCATTCATCTCCTGTTGTTTTGGGTTCGTTCTATTCCGTGTCACCAAACTCATTAGGAACCGTCAACTACATCCGTCACCAAAAACTGTCAACATAGTTTTCTCCAGTTATCACATTGGTCTAGCTGGTCGGCTACAGTAACAATGGAATTATAGGGCTGAAAGTTGAAATATTTACTTCTTATTTTATCGATGGAAGAACACATTTTTCACATACTCCTTTTTTTTCTAGTTTTTTTAGTAGGAGAGTGAAATGGCAATGCAACTTTATGCTAAATTAAATTCTCTGTGTCCGACATCATCCACACTCGTGTTTCATTTTTGATTCAGACTTTTCCTAGTGATCACCGCCAAACAAAAGGCGAAATAAGTAACTTTATTACCCCTTTTCCAATTTTTTTTTATTGAACCCCCTTCAGCAAAGCATGATGTCGAAAGACTCAGGTTGTGTCACGGTTTCTATGGAGTGACTAACAAAACATGTTCATATATTTGTCATATATTTATTTAATAAGGAAAAATGATTCCATTCTGTTTTGATGTTGGCTTGGACCGGTAACCCCCCTCCAAAAAAAAAATGCTTATCTTTTGGAAGTGCCGGCGGGGAATCCTGTGTTAACAAACGAACAAACGAATGAGCTTGGAATCTTCGTGTGATACTCACGGATCGGGAAATTCGAGCGTGAAAAAACGAGTGGAGGTGATGAGGGTTTGGGTGTGGGAATAAAAAAAAAAGTTTGTAGTTAGGGAAGGAAGACCAGAAAAAAAGAAGAAAAAAGGTGGGAACGATAATGGCGGAGAGAGAGAGAGAGAGGGGGGGGGAACGGCTATTCACAGGGCTGTGAAGATTCCGTCAGTCAGTCGCATCTTTCCGCCCGACAGAAAAATGGAACACTCGATTGGCGACAAAGAGACTGAGGGCAGGGAAAATGAAGTGGAAGATAATAAATAAATAATTTTACAAAAATAAAAATGAAAATAAAAACAACGTGGGAAAATGAGATAGAAATAGAATGGAATAAAATAGAATGGATAGAACAAAAAACCAAGCAGAAAAAAAAAAGATGTCAGTGATTCATGGCACCAGAAATCAGCGGTTGGATACGTTTGTTTTTTTTTTCTTTTCTTGAATGTTTCTCTTGAGATTTTCTTGGTTCTGTTTTCTCTTCTTTCTGTTTTCTCAGAAGAACATCAGCGTAAAAGCGATGCTATGGGGCCCAAACGGTGCCGAAGTGGGATTTTTCCAGTGTAGAATCAGGCAGGGGCGCGTTAATACGAAAGTGTTCGGAATTAACGAGGAGATAATGAATACATAGAGAGAAAAACCAACCAAGGGTCTGGTTAGTCACTCAATAGAAGCCACCATGTGACCGACGTCATTTAGTAGCATGCTGTTTCGGAGACAATCAATTAGAAAAATTGGAAAAAGTGGTGATCAATGAAAAAGTTACTTCTTTTGCCTTATATAGGATGGGATCACTAAAAAAATCAGCATTTTCAACAAAAAAAAACAAGCGTGATACAAACTAAGTGCGATATAGGCAAATATTCGATACACCAATGGCCATGAAGCCAGACCAACTTGAAAACTGACAAAACCTATGTTGATATTGACTATGCCGGTGTTGGCAGTTTTAGTTAATGGTTTCTAATGGCAGAAGGAGAAAGGAAGGGTTTCGTTTATTTCTCATTTGTAGCCTCATCTCAAACAGTCGCCTGTGGTTTGGTAATAGTCAACAAGCAAATTTCGTCAACCAATTTAACTCAAGTAAGTACACTGGTTTTGATCCGAACTGAACAAATCCCAATGGGTGCCTACCATAGAACAGTGCTTATCAAGCTAAGCTAAAGAACGGAATTCAATCTGTATTGTGTATATTGATACTGTGACGTTATGCGTAACTGATCTAAGCTTAGTAAATCCCCCTTGGGTTCCTGCCATAGGACAGTGCTTAGCAAGATAGGCTAAAGTACTGAATTCGATCTGCACTGAGTGTATTGATACTGTGATGTTGTGTTGAACTGATGCAAGCTTAGTAATCCCGCATGGATGAGCGTCATAAAACAGTTCTTAACAAGCTGACCTCGGAGAATATACCAGATGGGTTCCTGGGGATACGGAACGTGTTGCACTTGTCAGTTCGAGGATAGGCGTTGTTATCATGGGCGTTCGCTGGGATTGGGGGAAAACGAGGCATTTGACCTGGATCAGGTTTCTCGCCTAGGGAAAGAAAATTCAAATATGATGTTGTACAAATGATATATTTAACCATAACTTAATGTACCACAATGTAAAGATCGTATTATTCTTTGCTGGTAACAGGGTTGCCGCCTAGATATATTCCAAATAAATCTTTCACGCCCTCCCCCTGGAAAGGTGGCAAGAGGCGCCAACGGTTATTGAGCAGAAAAATCAACGGTCGATTTCGATGCCGCCAAACCTGTTTTTCTTTCCAAATACGAAATCAAAACAAACCAATCGCTCGTTGTAGATTTGCACATCAACCATGTCCAAGTTCAAGAATTCAGTTATGAAGGATTTGATGAAGAAACCCCTCAAAATACAGAGAATATCTCTTTCCCATCATTGATCACGTTTGGTTTGAAATGTTGAAACCCTTTCTGGATGTAGCCACGATTTTCTTTGTTTTGGATTCTGGTGATAAATCCATGTCTAAATTCTTTTCTTTTTTCGGTGACAACCTCGCGAAGAAAGACGAGTCTCCAAGCGATGTCCCATGATCTCGTTTCTTTCAGTTTATTTAGAACCCATTTTCCTAGATTCAAAAATATTGGTAAGACTCATTGCAGAAAAAAATGAAGAGTCAAATAAAGCTAAAAGGTTCTTCTATCATTTCCCTATCATCGCGCAAAAGATAGGAGACATGAGGTACTTTTGTACAAACCTAATTATTCTATTGGCTTTAGGGATCATCATCATCATCATCATCATCATTCTTTTAACATCTGTCGTTGGAAATAGACCTTCCCCAGGATTCGCCACAGTTCTCTATTATGAATTTTTCCAATTCATCTCTCCATCTTGTGTTCTGTCGTCCTCGGTTTCTCATGTGATTTCTTGGGATCCATGTTGTGAGTCGTGATGTCCATCGGTTGTCTTTTATTCTCGCAACATGGCCTGCCCATTGCCATTAAAGTTTTTTAATAGTTTTTATGATGTCTTGGACTCTCGTTTTCTTCATGATATACTGAGCTGTCTTGTGATCTCTCCCTGTTAGGTTGAGCATGATTCTCTCATGCACGGGCTGCATGCTTCTCAGCTTGCAGGTCTGTCTCTTGGTTAAGTTCCATGTTTCAGCTCCATTAGTGACTATCGGGAGAATGCTTTGGTTGTATACTCTTCTTTTCAGGATTGTTGGGATCGTCTAGTTTTTGAAAGTTGAGCTTGCTCTGTCGTAGGCTTGCCATCTCAAAGTGATTCTTCGCTTGATTTCCTCCTCTTTTGAGGATATCATGGAGATCCGTTCTCCAAGGTAGAAGTAGTGGTCTATGGCTTTGAGGATGTCATGAGATATCTCCAAAATCTTAGGGCTAAGGGATCTACCCAATCACGTATCAGGAAACACACACTAAATTTTATGCCTTTACTAATGGATACCAGTGAGAGATTCACGGATATATTTGAATTTCTATGAAACTATTCTTTAAGAAAAAATAATCGCAAATTTATTCCTGTTGAAATGTTTACATTTCAAAAAGTGGGAAGGAAGTACTTTTATTGAAAAAAATGTTTACCTCTGAGTTAGAGAGTCAGTGTTTTATGGATAGTAAACCAAGAAAATCATGCTGTTTATTATATAAATATAGTAACTTTCAATGAACTGGTGTCAGACCATCTATACTGGAATATCCTTGAAGGATCAAACCTACTAACAATAGCCAGCAAGATTAGCTTGCTGATCATGGCAATATAACGTCCGTCCTACCTAATCTGGGCTTATTCTTCATATGATTTACTCGTTGATCCTAGTTTTAAAGTTCACCGATATATTTGAATTACGATCTGAATCCATTTTATTTAAGAATGTGTAGTTTGGAAAGATGGTCAGAGTACATTTATCAGCAAAAGCTTCCCCCCACTCAGTGGAATAGTCCAGGGTTACAACCAGCGAATCAAGAAAATGACTCTATCCATTATACAAGTAGATCTATCTGTGCAATCATATTCTAATTTACTACAAATATGGCAACTTAGCATTTGCTTTGATGAAGCAGGTTTGCCCTGAGAGAACTGCTATCACTCAACAAATGCTTTTGGATATCAGTTGAAGCAACATTAGATTGTTGTGGATTGTAATCTTCAGTGTCAGAGCATCAAAAGAGGTTTAATTATTTTCCTTCCTTCCATGGTCAATGTGGAACTATTTATATGATTAGCTCGCCTTTGTTAAAGGAATCCTGTGACGGCTAGTGAGAGAAAGTATGTTGAAGAAGTCTGGTTTGTCTCTCGATAAAAAACGTCCCGTGATCAACGTCTGTAGGCTGCATTCAATAAAAAAAAAAACCTCTCTCACCTTATGTTGGGCGATGATCACTAAAAAATTTGATTTTTCTAAAAAAAAAAGATGCATGGAAACTACTGGATACGAACAAGGGGGTCAATTTAGCATAAACTTACATTGTAAATTCAACCCCCTTGAAAGAACAAACAAAACTTTTTTGATTGCGGGGAGGTCAAAGAAACAGAAAAAAAAAGTTTTTTTGCTGACATTAGGAATAAATGTTTAAATTTTCAGCCCTTTCGTTTGTGTGAACTGTATGTGAGAGGGGTAGATGGCCAATCAATCAACCAACCAAACTTGCTTAGCACTAAAGAAACCAAAGTTGACAGTTTTGGTTGACAGTTTCGAATAAACTTACTGGACTTTTGAAGCTCCATCCACTGACATCATTGCAAACCTTTTCATTACTAACTGTTGCATACTTATATCATCTTTTCGTTTACTATTATGTTCTTTTAACAAATAATGAATAATTTTTGTCCGTCGCTAATAGTCATATGAAACCATTTTAATCTAATTAAATTATATACACATTCAGAGTCGATCTTAATTTTTTGGTATGATAAAAACTGATGTAAAGGATTTTCTTCCTAGTTTTTACCGTCATTCGAGAAATCTACTTCAAACAGTGAATCATTCGGATAAATTTCTCATCATCATCATCATCATCATCATCATCATCATCATCATCATCATCATCATCAGTCTTTTAACGTCCGTCGTTGGACATAGACCTTCCCCAGGATTCGCCACAATTCTCTATCATTGGCGTTGCAGAGCCAGTATTTCCTGAATTTGTCAAGTTCATCTCTCCATCTTGTGTTCTATCGTCCTCGGTTTCTCATGTGATCTCTGGGGATCCATGTTGTGAATACTGATGTCCATCGGTTGTCTTCCTGGCCTGCCCATTGCCATTCGAGTTTTTTAATATTTTTCATGATGTCTCAGACTCCCGTTTTCTTCTTTATATACTGTGCTGTCTTGTGATCTCTCCATGTAAGGTTGGAAATGATTCTCTCATGCGCACGTTGTATACTTCTCAATTTGCAGGTTTGTCACTTTGTTAGGTTCCATGTTTCAGCTCCATAAGTGGCTATCGGGAAAATGCATTGGTTGTATACTCTTCTTTTTGGGATTATTGGGATCATCTGGTTCTTGAAAGTAGAGCTTGCTCTGTCGAAGGCTTGCCATCCCAAAGTGATTCTTCGCTTGATTTCCTCCTCTTTTGAGGGTCTAATGGAGATTCGTTTCCTCAAATGATGTTAAAGTTAGAAATTTGAGTTTTGTTGCCAGTTCTACTATTAAGCCTTAACTATCAAGACTTGTTGGAAGTTGATTTTATTTTTAAAAAGGCGAAGAATCACCCTATCTTATTGCTATGAGATGCCCAATATTGATTGCCTCACAAGGCTATAGGGGCCCAACTCACTATTTACCAATAACTGGGAAAAACAGTTGATGCATTCTTTTCCCAAAGACATTAGCGCAAAATGGTCACAAACTGTCCAAGCCAGAGTTTGAACTAGTTTTGCTGGTTTTATTCTCCAAGATATCAACTGTTAGTATCTCCTATTGAACGCAGGAAACCATGCTTAAGATATCAATGAAAAAGAAGGTGAGTAGAGGAAAGTGAAGAGAAGTGAGCCTTTGAATCTATAGAATCTAGACAACGACGTTTGTCGGGTGAGAAAATGATAAACAGTTCAGGTGTTTATTAGTTGAGATTTTAAGTCAGGCAAATGTTTGAGGTCGACTCTTGCACGAGTTATGTATTCGTTTGGTTGAAATATGTGTGAACGAAAAAGACACAGAGGATCCCGTGGCTGTGAACATAAGCGATAATCTTCACTTATGAAAAAAATGAGTCTTTCATTTCGTAATCACATCTTGATTTAGATATTTTAATGGAAATATAGAATATTCACCTGGAATGAAAATACTGAATTTTTTGCTGAAATAGAAATATAAGATATTTTTCTGGAATGGAAATATAGAATATTCCACTGACACATGGGTGAAAACTTTGCTGACTGGACAATATAAATTTTCTGCTGGAATGAGATTATAAAAAATTTCGCCAAAATGGAAATATAAGATAATTTGCTAAAAGAAAGACCACATAATATTTTGCTGAAATGGGAATATGAAATATTTAGTCAAAATAGAAATATAGAATATTTTGCTGAAATTAGAATATGAAATACTTCGCCAGAATGGGGATATGAAATATTTTGCTGAAATAAGAATATAGAATATTTTGCTGAAACAGGGATATTGAAATAGCAATAAAGGATATTTTCCTGGAATGGAACTATATAATATTTCGCTTAAACGGGGAATGTAGAATATTTCGCTGAAATAAGAATATAGGATATTTTACTGAAATGGGGATATAGTATATTTTGCTGAAATGGAAATATGAAATATTCTGCTAAAATAACACCATAGAATGTTTTGTTGAAATGTGAATATATAATATTTTAATGGAAATTTGAATATAAAATACTTCGCTGGAATGGGGATATAAAATATTTTGCTGAAATATAAATATGAAGTTTTTTGCTAAAATAAAACCATAGAAAATTTTGCTGAAATGGGAACATTAAATATTTTACTGAATATAGAATATTTTGCTGAAATTAGATTATAGAATACTTTTCTAGAATGAGGATATAAAATATTTTGCTAAAATAAGAATATAGAATATTTTGCTGAAAAGGGAATACATAATATTCTGCTGATATGGGTATATAGAATATTTTACTGAAATTAAAATATAGGATATTTTATTGGAATGAAGATGTAAAATATTTTGAATAAGAATATGAAATATTTTGCTGAAATGGGATTATAAAATATTTTGCTGAAATGGAAATATAGAATATTTAGCTGATATGGGATTATAGAATATTTTGCAAAAATCTGTACAATTTAGTATAAGGTTTACAGGGGTGCATTATAAAATATGTTTCATACAACATAAAATGCTACGCTTTGTTTCTCTAAATTGATGTTTCATTAGCCAGGAAAACTAAAGTCGACCTATACACAAGACATCTGATGAATTATTGACTTCTGGAGCGAAGATCAAAAGGTGAACTACACATGAGGTTGACTTACTCATGAGAGTATGCGGTACTTTTTATAATACGCAAAGAATATCCACGAAGGAATAGAAATTTTAAAGTACAGATGTCTGTGTCAAAGGTATGACGCCATTATTCGAGAGGGCGAAAGTAGCCGCCGCACAACGGAACTGTTTTAAGACACGCTTTGTAATGTTTAAAAAGAAAGGGAAAAAAACACAATTTAATTGTTTAGAAGCAGAAGAAGGTCTCAAAATAGATAAGAAAGAAACAAACAGAGAAAGAACGAGAGGAGGAGAATTGGAGGAGGGGGAGGAACTAGAGGACATTGTGATGCAAGTGAAGGGGATATTTTCGGAAGATAATGAAAGTGAAGAAGCAAATGAATGTAGAACTAAGAAATAAGAAAAAAGAAAGAGAAGAGGGGCATGGTGGTGACGGGGAGGGGCAAACGAAAAAGAAGAAAATCTGAGGAGAGGAAAAAGGGTGACTGGATGGAGTACATTAAAGATAATAAAGAGATAGAGAGGAACAAGATCTATTCAATGAAAAAAAAAACGAAAAGAAAGGAAGAGACAGAAGATACATCGAGATAAAATGAAAGGAAGAATGAATTGAAGAAAGGAAGATAGAATGAATAAAATATCTGATCAATAAATTACAATGAAAGAAGGCAGAGAGAAAGATACACCAATAAAGAAAGAAAAAAAATGAAGAAAAAAAGTATGAAAGATAGACAAAATGAAAGATAGCAAAAATGATGTTAGTGAGGAAAAAGAATCAATATAGCATTGAGTAAATAAAAAGAGTAAATTAAGAAGAAAAAAAAAACAGAAAAAGAAAAAGAAAAAGGGAAAAGAACAACCGAAAAAAAATGAGTTGAAGAAAGAAAGAAAAGAGAAAGAAAAAAAAGAATGTGTGAATGAGAAAAAAGATGAAAATAAGTTAGAGTGAAAGAAAGGAAAGGAGATGTAATCTATAAATTACCGAGTAAAGAAAAGGAAGAAAAAACGGGAAAAGAAAGAGAGAAAAACATACACCGAGAGGGAATGAATGAGAAAAAAGAAAGAATGAAACGATCGCTGAATTCTTGAATGGATTATAGAAGAAAACGAACGGAGAAAGAAAAACAAATTAGAAGAATCAGGATGCAAGAAAAAGAGACAAAAAAAAGAAGAGGCTTACGAAAAAATGGAAAAAAAAGAATCAAAAAAGGAAGAAAATTAATGAATAAAAGAGAAGAAAATGAATTAAAGAAAGAAAGAGAATAAATCAGAGAAAGAAAGAAAAATGAATCAGAGAAAGAATAAAAATACCAGAAAGATAAAAGTGGGAAAAAGAATAAATGAAAGTTAACAAATAGAAAGAAACGGTTCTGTTTTGTCCCTCGATAGAAACAGTCGCATAACCATCATATTTTGGCAGCATGTCGTGTTTGGGGTGATCGATCAACAAATTTGAAAAGGGCGAGACCAATAAACAAGTTACATCTCTCGCCATTCGTTAGACAGTAATCACTAGAAAATCTAAAATTTCCAAAAATTGGCGGGCATTAACTATGGACCAATTTAGTATAAACTTACGTTGCAAACTGAACCCCTATCAAAAACTATTTTATAAATATAGTGAGGAGTAGATATTTAGGTTTTCAGCCATGTAGCTCCACTGGTGCAGAATATACGCGTGATATATACTTCGTTTCCGAGTATGGCCATCATATGATGTCTCTCCAGATAATCACGACTATGCTAAGAACGTATGTATATGCACATATATATATATATATATATATATATATATATATATATATATGCATAGCCAGCCAAACCAACTTGAAAACTGAAGAAACCTATTTTTTGCGACAGTTTTGGTTCACAGTTTCTGAAAAGAAAAGAAAGCGAGAAAATAATGAGTTCCTAGAAAAAAGTGCTTTTTGTCTTCGAAATATCGAGCCCCTTTTTCCTCTCCATTCTTGCCCCTCTCCTCCTCCGTTCCCCCACTGCAGCCGATGGCATTGTCTCCGTCTCTGCAGTTGCTCTCGCAATTCAATAATCCAAAGGGCTACTTAGAATTCCATCAGGATAATGGATTCGAATCGAGGAGAGACTCCATAACAAGATGGCGTCAGTGAAACAAGTGTGCATAAACCAAAATGGCGGGAAAAGCCGAAAGAAGGAAGGAAGGTGGGGCAGGAGAAGGAGGAGAAGGAAGACGTATAAGACGAAGGAACAAGGTAGAGTAATGATGCAGGAAAATTGGGGTTAAATTTTCCCATTCTTGAAATCCCAAAAAGGAGAGAAACGGTAAAATAAATAAATAAACCATTGTATGAAAAACAATAACACCAAAACAAATTATTTCGCACCCTCTTCTCTCTCATCAAAAACCTCCGTAATAAAGTTTTTTTAAAAAAAGACAATATCGAAGGTTCTGTTTACAACAAATGGATACTTTAAAAAATGCTATTAGAATCTGTTGATTGAAAAAAAATGGACGGAGAGTGCTGCTTTGAATGAAACAAAAACAATATGAAATAGAAAATAGGAATTTAAGGGTTGTCGAAATAAAAAGAATTGGAGAGAGAACTAACAGTATTAGGAACGGAATGATGTGTTGAAAGCCTTGAAAAAGATTTCTCAAATGAGGGAGCCACCATAACGAATTGTTTCACGGGCAGAAAATCTTGGGAACTAGTTGACTGAAAAATGAGTGACAAAACGTCAGAGAAAAGGATAAGAGATTCGGGAGATGATCCCTATTTTGACGAGAAGGAAATAGAGAGAGTTAGAAAGAATTTCTGAAAGTCACAAAAAAAGCAATGAGAGTACAGGTTTCCCCTGCAATCACTAAGTAAAGTGTCCTTATGAAAAAAGAAACTTCCATAAGCGACATGGCGTGAAGTGAAGAGGCAATAACCATCATCTCACATTGGACAATTTGGGGGCGTTCCCAGACTCATAAAATGGGGGGGAGGTATGTTTGGCTAGGTTGTCGGATGCTAGATCGATTGGAGATGCAGGATACTGGGGTGTCAAAAAAAAAACACAGTAAGACAGTGTGCGCTACCTCTACAATGGTTCGCTGCAAAATAAATGCTGAACACTGTTTTCGTTTATTCTTATCGTGAAAGCGAAATAGTGCCAATCCCTGGCACGAAAAGCCCTGCAGTTTACAGTGTCGCCAATACTGTAAACCAGACGAGAAAAATTAGCAAACAATTTTTCTCGAAAAGAAAAGAACATTATCTTGATCTTCACAGCATTTTGTCTGACACGGGAGAATCTATGTTTCATATGCAAAATTGTTCTCAGGTCTTATTCTTGCTAAACTAAGAAATTCACACTGCGTTGAAATCAACACTGACCCACCCGTCTCTTAAGAGACACTCCCACTGGTGTATGGAGGCCACTGACGAACTCAGTTTCTGTAGCATGTGTCAACCGATTTATCTTTTTAAGTCCCAAGTCTGGTCGAGACCAGGACTTTCTTCCTACAAGTTTTCGTAAACCCCTCGGCAGGATGCAAGTCCACCAAAAGGATACATCCACTCTAATAACACAGCTTAGAATGTACTGCTGGGTGAAGAGGGAAATGTTTCCAAATGGAAAATCTTTCCGTACTCTATGCTTATAAGAGGTAATCGAAGCCAGGCCATCGTACATGTGAGGCAGGCGTGCCAACCATTATGCGTTCTCTTCAGGCTTTTATTGATAGTTTCTTTGAGTTTTCTCGCCTTCCAACGATTCTCTCAATCTATTATTTGGTACTTATCCCAGAGGAGGTAGTGTCATTCCTTCTGCCTCCAGATACGGTGTGCCATACCAGGATTCCCAATACATCTTCTGATAAATCTTTCCCGTGTTCATCGGGACTGACTTTGAAGACCTGGCTAATTTCTTTCTTATATTCTTATCCACATTTGTATGGGACATTATATAAGCATTCTTCTTGCGTAGGGGCAATTCCAGCAGGGAGGTGGATTGCTTTGCTCAGCAAAAAAAAATATGCTTGGAAATATCGCCGCTTTTAAGATAGCGAATCGTTTGTGTTCAACAAGATACTGTGTGTATTGGTTTAATACTTTGAATTAGTCTGTACAAAGATTTTCCCGCCAACCGACAGTAGAGCGGTACCATTAACTCACATAGGAAGCAATTTTGAGCGTTCCCAGACCTCCAAAGTCAGGATGATGGTATGTTAGGCTGAGTCATCGGAAGTTAGGGTGGTGGAAGATGCAAGACCCTGGCGTGTAAGAGGGAGAAGGTTTTATGCAATCTCCATAGCGGCTCGCTGCAGAAGTGTAAAAACAAAAAAGGGAATATGAGCTTTCATCATTTCTGTCAACGAAGTTAAAGAGGTGTACGTATTACTCCGTGCCTGCCTTTCGGTCTGTACTTTCGTCTTTCCAACTGTCCACCCGATATCTCCAAAAGCTCTCCGCGAATTCCAATGCAATTTCGTGGAAGGATGGATCACGGTGAACAAAAAAAAAGAGATCAAATTTAGGGATGGGACCGAGAATTGATTTTCGATTGAGAGATTTCCATACAATTATGTATTCGATCATATCTGTCAACACAATATGTCCAAAAGTTCTCAATGAATTCCTATCAAATTTTGTGGAAGGGTGTGCTGTGGCCATGGGCCCAAGAAAAAGTGATTAAATTTAGGAGCAGATCCGGAATTTTTTTTTTCATTTAGCGCACGCTGTTGTCAGGTGTATGCGCACCCTAAGTGCTCTCTAGGTCTTCTTTGTTACAACGTTGATAAGAACAACGTGGAAGGTAGAATCGATCCCCAACTTATCCATATTGTACACCTGAAGGAGGCCGAAGAATGGATAGGCTGAAACTTTGTGATCACAACAAAGCAAAGGGAAAGAGATTGATGAACCTTTAGATCGATAGGATCTGGTTCAATAGGAACCGTCACGTGACCAACGTCTTCTGGCACAATGCAATGTTGGAGGTGATTAATTAAAAAAAGGGTGATAATATAAATGTATATATAATGAATGATGACGCAAACCAAGGAATCACTTTGGCATAGACTCACGTTGCAAATCAGCCCTTTTCCCCAATAAAAAATTATCTAGGGTGCAGGGTCCAAAAAACAAAAGCTTCTAGAGTCATAACAAGCGATATATGTTGAAAATTTCAACCCTCTGGCTCCATTGATGCGGACTGTACATACGTAGCCAGACCGAGTTGAAAACTGAAAAAAACCTATGTTGATAATTTAAACACTCGGCTACTGTCATTAGTAATTTGCATAAGCAAACAGCTACGTGTAACCATTTGTCGAAGAAGTTATGCACTCTTAACGGGTGCGATTGGTCGCTATCTAACCACTAATGGATTGCAGAAATTTGAACGCTTATTATACGGACAGGAAAACAGACCCTCTCTACTCTATTGCCAATTTCTTTAATTACAGGGATGTACAATTTTTCGACGGCGTAGTATTCATATTCGTGGCCTTGTGCCAGACTGCGGTAAACATTTAAATATTTGGATGGTGAGGAATGAAGGTAAAAGAGAGGGGAAAATATTATTTTTAAAATTTTTTATCTTATCGTTTTGTTTTGTTTTTTTTTTTTTGCTTTTTATCTGAGAATTTTCTGTTTAGTCGTAAAAATATAATGAGATCATCAAGACACTGTACTCATTCAAATCGTCTCGATTTCAGTTGAGGATGTCGAGGTAGGGGAGGAGAAGGCTGTTGCCGGGAAAAGAATGTCTCACCGGATCTTTTCGGTATTTGATATTTCCTCCTATTGTGAAGGTGTTCGTGTGTGAGTGCATAAGCCTGGGGGTGGTGGAGGGGATATCTGCTTGTGGAGACGAGTGCACGTGAGAGAGTGGGAGAATAGACACAGTCTGCACTTTTGGCTGCGATAATCACCGTGTTTTTCTTCTCGATAGATAGATTGGGGGGGGAGATTAAATTGATAGATGGATACATACATACATACATACATACATACATACATACATACATACATACATATGAACATATTGAGATCGATAGATAGAAATGAACAGATTTAGAAAGATATGAACAGTTTGAGAGAGATGAATAGTTATGAACTGATTGAGATAGATAGATAGATAGATAGATAGATAGATAGGCAGACAGACATACATACATACATACATACATACATACATACATACATACATACATACATACATGCATACATACATACATACATAGAAATGAACAGATTTAGATAGATATGTTTGTGAGAGATTGATAGTCATGAAAGGACTGAGATAGATAGATAGATAGATAGATAGATAGATAGATAGATGAATAGATAGATAGATAGATAGATAGATAGATAGATAGATTGATTGATAGAAATTAACAGATTTGGATGTTTATGTTTGTGAAAGATTAATAGTCATGAAAGGACTGAAATAGATAAGATAGATAAATAGACAGACATACGGACAGGAAGATAGATAGATAGAACAAATAATCAAATTAAAACAAAGAAGGAAAGAAAGAAAGAAGTGAAGACAGCAAAATCGAAAAAATTCAAGGTAAATTGAGAGAGAAAGAGTGTGGGATAAGAAAGATTTAGATAGAAGTGAGCCTATAGGAAAATCGTGGTATACATCGACTTCAAGATAGACGTATTCGTGCTTATGTTTGCCTGAATCTACATATA
>OY735228.1:32741042-32743542 GCA_963457665.1 Thysanoteuthis rhombus | reverse complement strand
GCGTTAACGTTGCTCATGAGATTCTTTCACATTAAACCGAATAAGTCGGTATGTTCTCCGTACTCTTCATAAATTCGTCACCTGTGGTATCAACGTCTTGCACCTGGAACAAAACGACGCGTCATAATGTTACATTTTAGTCGACGGCGATCATCTATGAAGGAACAATCTTCGAATGTCACATTTCCGTTCATATTTTTTTTTCTTCTTCTACATATTTCCAGTCGAACCCAACTGTCTGAATATCACGTAAAAGGCTGAAAATGACAAGTGACAGGTGAGGCTCTACCCGTCCCGAACCTGGTTCCCACCCACCGCCGCCATTAAATGTCCCCTCTGATTCTCCTCTTCTTTTTCTCCCCTCCCCCCACCCTTTGATTGCCTTGGTGAAAAGAAATTTCCGGGATGGAACAATGATCTTGTTGTTCTTTTCTTTCGCTGTCAATTTTGACGAGAATTTGAAACGGGATTTTGTGGAAATTGAATTGTTGTGAGTAAGCTGCTCACCTAGGTGTGCTGAATCATGGCGGCGTGTTGGCGCCCAATAGTGGAACGGCTGAAGCACAGGAATTAGTCATGTGACTTGGGAGAAAAGCGGGAAAATCCACCTCCGCATTCTTTAATCTAGTTCATTTTGCATTCTTCTCTAATAACGCAACTAAATAGCATAACAGGTCTGGTTGGTCGCCCAATAGAAACCGTCATGATACCAACGGATTTTGGCAACGTGAATTCGTTACCTCTCCCACCTTTTGTTTGGGCATAACTGAAAAAAAAAGTCTGAATTTGAAGAAGATTTTTTTAAATAGCATGCTGCTAGACACAAACTAAGGGATCAATCTAGCATAGACTTATATCACAAATTGAACCCCCACTAAGAACCTATGCTGGGGTGGGAGGTCAATAAAAAAAAAGTTTTTTTCTGAATATAATGAAAAGGAAATGTTGGGAATTTCAGCCCTCTAGCTCCATTGGTATGTCCTGTATGCATGATACATACGTACATGCGTACATACATGCATAAGCAGACAGACTAATTAGGAACTTGAAGAAACCTATGTTGACGGTTTGAGTGACAGATTTGGTTGGAAGTTTCTAATAATGAGAATATAACGATAAAGGCTGACGAAAATAAGGTGATGGAAATGAAGAAAAAAGAAGAAGTGAAATGAAAAAGAGGGAGAGTGAGAGAGAGAGAGCACAGGGAGGGAGAGGTGAGGGAGAAAAAGAAAAGGAGGAAGAATTCAAGAGGAAGAGAAAGAAGGAGAGAACTTTTTTTTCATTTTCTTTCATATGTTTATAAGTATTTGCTAATTTTTGTCCACCCAATGTATCCGAAAGTTCCTTATGAATTCCTTTTACACTTGGAGGAAGGGTGTGCCATGGGATAAAACAGAATGATAGAATTGGGGGGGTTGATTGAAAGAAATTTTTCCTATCCTAGACCATCGTCCGAAATATGGCAAATCGAAAGTTACTCAACTATACACAGATGGAGAAAGAGGGAAGAAAGAAGGAATATCATTGCACAGAGAAAACGTATAGAAATAAGGAGAAGGTGAATGATGTGGAGGAAAAGGAAAAGGGAAAAAAAGAGGAGAGAAACAAGCCTGACAGCTTCAGGATCAAACTTCACTAAGCCCAATTTTCAACCTATCGAGGGTGTGGGCTTCAGTTCCAGGATTTTACTAAGGACGGTTAGGGTTGAGAAGAGAAGAGAAGAAAGAATTAAAAGATTTTGAAAAAAAAGGTGGAAAACGTAAATTGCGAGTTGACACCACGGAATCAGTTCTCTCTCTCTCTCTCTCTCTCTCTCTCTCTCTCTCTCTCTCTCTCTCTCTCTCTCTCTCTCCATGTCTGATCAATTGTGATAATAAAATCAACTCTCTGAAGATTGAAAAGAAAAAAGACAAATGAATTCAAAAAGGCGATTGAAAAAACGGAGAGAAAAAGAAAGAAAAAACGAAACAAAGAAGGCTTGGTAGGGAAAAAAAGAGAAAGAGAAGGGAAACGAAGAAGAGAAAATGGAAGAAGAATTATTATATAAAAAAAAACAAGAAGAATAAAGAAAATAAGGTAATGTATATAAAGAAGGAGGAGAAGGAAAAGGATAGAGAAGCGAGGGAAGAGAAATAAAGCTAGAAGGAGAGAGAGGGGGAAATAAGGAGGAGAAGACGAACCTTTTCAATATCCTTGTTTATGAAGTTTTCAAAATCAATTCCGTATGACGCAATAATGATTATTACATTTTATGCAAATAGAGATATATTGCAATTCCCGTGTATTTTATTCATAGGTCAATTGTGTTCCATATAAAATCGAATAATGATTAAATGAATATACGTAAAAAGTTAAATCGAATCTAAAATATTCTAATCTCTGGCGTATTGAAAGAAAACAGACTCAAACAATTCAGCAGCACATCTCATTGCTTAAGATATATTTGATTTTGTTAGCATCTTTCTCTATCTCTCTCTCACAAACGAGCACTGCAAGCCTA
>OY735228.1:32701042-32736042 GCA_963457665.1 Thysanoteuthis rhombus | reverse complement strand
TGGAACAGTTAAACCTTAGTTAGTTTAAAGCTAGATAAAGCTTCATAACTTATATTCTCTTCATTAGCCTTCATTACACACGTTGTTCCTTCTCTTTGTCTTTCTTTTTTGCTATTCTTTTTCTTCCTTTTCCCATTTTCATCCCATATCCTTGTACGTTTATTTCTTTTTCATCAATGCCAGTCCAATTTGTTTTTCTTCCTGTTTTGTTCAGCCGTCTCCCAACTTCAATTCACCCTAGCTTATTCTTTTTTTCTTTTTCATTCTCCCTTCTTTTCCAAGCCTTTATCTCTGTTTCTTCTTCTTTCTTCCGCGTTTCTTAATCCTTTATTGCTCACTCATCACATTAGATTCTATCAACCAAAACTATGAAAAAAGGTTTCTTCAGTTTTTAAGTGCTCTAGCTGGCTAGCTGGTTGGCTGGCTATATATGTATATATCACCCGTACAAGACATATCAATATAGCAAGAGGGCTGGAATTTTCAACATCTACTCCTTGTTATTTCAAGAAAAAAACAGTCGTTTTGTTTTTTGACAGTCCTCCCAGCCACACATCATAATAGCTTTTTAGTATGGGTAATCAGTTTGAGATATAAGTTTATGCCAAATTGACCCCTCAATTTGTGTCCAGTGGCGTTTGCGTTTATTTTTTGAAAATCCAAACTTTTTAGTCAGCACAAAAGGTGGATAGATGACAGCTGACCATAGCATATTTCATTGCTAGTCTAGCAATTTTCAGCTTATAAAAATGACCATAAAATTATAGTGGTTTTTTTTTAGCTCGTTCTGGTAGTGTTTTTTTTCCCCGATTTGGCGTGTTTTTTTCCCTTGGGGCTGGGGGCAACACTGATACCCACTGCTCGTACGATTTAATAGAAGGAAAGTGCCTCTTCGTGCTATCTCTTCACCGCAATTTTGTTGGCCTTCCGTTTTTTCTCTGAATTTTGGACAGATGTGTCCATGAACGCTTTACAGTGCGTCGTCGAAAAATAGCCTCTAATGAGCACTTCACAGCAGATATTCACCGACATTTACGTCCGGTATCAAGGCATCAAACATTGTCCCAACCCCTGCCAACTACCTTGTCCCGATTTATCAAACTTCTTTCTATCTTTCTTTCTTTCTTTCTTTCTTTCTTACTTTCTTTCTTTCTCTCTTCATTCTTTCACGTCTATTTCTAATACATTCTCTTTCTTAATGTCCTCATCTTTTTCCTTTGAATTCTAATCTCATTTCTTTTCTTTCCCACCTTTTTTCTTCTGACTCATTTTTCTTCCTTCTGTCTCGTTCTCCTCGTTTACTCCTTCATCATTATTCACCCCGCCGTCTCAAAAATTCTTCTATTGTTCCCCTTCATCTTATGCTTCGTCTCTGCCTCGCCCTCTTTCTTTTTCTTCTTCTTTTTGCCTTATTTTCTTCACCTTTTTTCCGTTCATTCTTTCCTTCTTTCTCTCTTTGGCACTATTTCAATTTTCTTGCTGTATATCTCTCTCTGAAATCTCTTTTTTCCTCATAATAAAATGAAGAAAATCAGAACTGTCTTCTGCATCCCATTTCAGCCATCGTCAAATTTATTTTCGACTGATCTCGACTCAAAATCGACGGATGTTTCCGTAGTCAACTAAATTTTTTTTTCTGCAGTTGCCTTCTGCTCCAATATTTTGGATTTCACTCTGTTTGAAATCTCACGTAAATTTAGTGTTTTCTAGACACCGTCGACCAAATCTGTCACCAAGTCGTTCAACACAGGTTTAGTCAATTTTCAATTTAGTCTCGCTTGCTGGTAGGCTATTCATATATATATCACGCGCACAGGCCGGACCAAATAGAGCTATAGGGCTAAATTTTTCGATATTTACTCTTATTATGTCTACAAAAAACGATTATTTTTTTTTGTCTTTGTGTCCACTCGTTGGTGTTTTTTTTTATTCAGACTTTTTTCTACTAATCACAGTATAGCAAAAGGCGAGAGAAGTAACTTAATCCTTGATCATCTTTTTTTTTTCAAATTCTTTTAATGATCACCCCCAACACAACATACTGGTAAAAGACGTTGATCAGTCACCGTTCCTATTTAGTGACTGATTTTTTCTGGCCCACATTCGAGTATTTGAGTTTATCAAACAAAAAGTGAGCACGAGCTTTGTTCAAAGAGTACCCAGACACTTTGAATATCTCGAGAACCAGTTGCGCTTCCTTGGTGTAAATTGGCTACCAATTAGAAGGATCCTTATTGTGCATGTGTGAATAGACATTCTCCCTTGGAGTCGCTCAGTCGGCAGTGAGTCGTCTTTGCACGAGCTGGTCTACTGTGTGACTGTCGTGCTCTCAGGGAGAGTTTATTTGGATAGAGGAGGTAGCTGATGGCGATCTTGAAAGAGGGCTTCGTAAACTGTTTTAAAGAGTCGGAGCAACGCTTAGATGAGTGTGTGAGCTCCCAAAGTTCTTGAATGGACTAATGTTTTGATGTACAAGGTAACCTATTTGAAACCGTCAACTGAAACTATCAACATGGTTTTCTTCAGTTTTTAAGTGGGTCTGTCCGCCTGTCTATGTACGTATCACGTATACAGGCTGTGCCAATGACACTAAAGGGGAAAAAATTACATTTACGTTTACTCCTTATTATGTCTGGGGGGAAAAAACAATCTTTTTTTGTTTTATGATATTCCTCCCCAAAATAAATCTTCTCCGAATCCCTCCTCTAAATAGATTTCAGACAATTTGCTACGTAAATCTATGCTAAATTGATACCTTACTTCGTACTCGACAGCATTCAACTTGTTTGTTTAGTTCATTATTTGCTTTTTTAAAAATTTAGACTTATTTTGGTGATCACTGCCCCACAAATTGGCGAGAGAAATAACTCAATAATTGATCACCCTTTTTTCATTTTTTAATTGATCACCACCAACATTGCCTGCAGCCAAAATGCATTGGTCACGTGACGGTATCTATCGAGTGAGTTGCCAGACATGCTTTTTTTTTCTTTAACATTAAATTGATGGATACTTTCCGGACTGAGCTCGTATAGCAGTTTACCAACCATAAAAATTATATGCAAGCCACTGTTGATTGAGGTCTCTCGGAAATACGATATAATGTCGCCCATAAATGAGTACTTAGCACTTTTTTATAGAGAGTTAATTTTCGTCCAAACCAAGCATAGCAGGATTTTATCATTTCGAGTGGAATATGACACATTCAAAACAGACATTACCAGGTATTCTAATAGGTCATACTTGCTGACTGGCTATGTATGTATGTATGTATGTATGTATGTATGTATGTATGTATGTATGTATGTATGTGTGAGTGTGTGTGTGTGTGTGTGTGTGTGTGATTGTGTGTGTACATCACGCATAGGGCCACATGAATGGAGCAACATGTTTGAAAACTTAAACATGTACTTTTTACAGTCACCTATGGAGCTGAAACACGGAATCTAACCAAGAGGCTGACTCGCAAACTGAGAACCATGCAACGTGCACATGAAAAAATCCTGGTCAACCTCACATAGAGATACCACAGGATAGCATGAAATATCACGGAAAAACAGGAGACAGGGACATCATAGAATCCATCAGAAAACTCAAATAACAACGGGCTGGTCATGTTGCAAGAATGGCCGACAACCGATGGACATCGCGACTCACAATGTTGATCCCCAGAGATCAAATTCGGACCCGAGACCGGCTGAATACCAGATGGCCGGACGAACTGGACAGGTTCTGAAAATATCAGCTTTGTGAAGCCCATGATAGAGAGGTCTTGCTAATCCTGGGGAGGGTCTTTATCCAACGGCGGACAATGAAAGAATGATGACGCTGAAAAGGATGGGTATAAAATTCCTTTCTTGGTGCCCAGATGATAAAAGACTGATGATGATGATGATGATGATTATGATGTCTCCAAGAACATTTTTTTCCAATTTTTTTATCATTGGCATTATTCATGATCAAACTGCATAATTGATAATACCTGATAATATCCGTTTCAATTGTGCAAAGTTCTACGAGAAAGATTGGAATTCTGCCATGTTTGGTTCAGAAGAAAATTGAATTCCTATTGAAAAAAGAGGTGTAGGTGTATACTCATTTATGAGCGATAGTGTAAGGTAAGAAAATGATCATTTAAAAAATAATTACAATTTGTAATTACATTTTCTGAAAGAAAGTAATGTTGTAATCGATTGGGAGCCTCAAGCGATGAGGTCTTTGCGATAATTGCCCTGTAGCGTTCGACGTAGCTTGCTTGTGGCCGGTAGCAGATTCTACATGCAATGGTTGTCTTTTTCTGATGGCTCGACTTAATCTGTTCCGTAATTATTCCATGCAATAAAAGAGATTTCTCCAGGCATTATTTATCCATAAGCTACAGAGAAAATAAATTCTATAGTTTACATTGTAAATACAAAGTCACATGAATGTGGTTATATGTGATCATTTCTGTATGTATATATGTACAAGGCGTAGGAAGGGTGTCTCTACAGCTATAAACACATTGATTTTTGCGATACTAACGAAGATCATTTCCCATAAAATGAAATACTTTTATAGTTTAGAAGTTGTCATAATGAAAATTTAGAAAGGAAAGCATTCGATATCTATACGGCGTATTTATAAGTCACAAAATGCCCCATGCCGTTAGTGGACGCTTAATGTTACATGTCACATGGGAGACATGGATTTTTTTCTACTCAAAAGATTTATTGTACACTGAGTTACAAGAGATGTGTTATTTGATCATGCTATGTAAGACAAATTTACGTACATCCCTGGAACATAAGAAATGTGTAACCGGAAAACCAGTGTTGAAGAGGGGAAAACAGAGTCGCAAAACCTGAATGACATTCTTATTCTAACCATCATCTGACGGGACTTATGTTGTTTTCATCAATCAACAGCAGGCCTACACCTCCAGTGAAACTCCTCCTTGAATTTTCGTTCGTAAAGTCAAAGGCAGCAACAACAATACGCATACATACACAACACACACACACACACATACACACACACACACACACACATATGTTTGAATTGTGGATGTGACACGATCTGACAGGATGTTGATGAACGTGACAATTTGAAGGTTAAAAGAAAAATTTATGAGAAAGCAGGTTTTACATTTCAATTTCTTTTCATCATCACGTGGGCATATTTCGATGCATTTCCACGGGTGCCAGCCTACTTGTTCAGCGAAAAACTTGCCACAGCACAGAGAATAATTCACTGTTCACATTTTCGAGGTTGAGGAAAGAAATGCAGATATTACTGTTGTTTGTTTATTTTTTCGGTTGGGGCTGGAGGGGAGGTGTTTGTATCTGTGTTGGTGAGAGCCAAGTTTGATCTGAAATGAGAATGGTTTTTGAGAGGAGGGTGAGAAAGTGTTTGTCTCCTGTCTCTATGGGTGTTGAGCCTGGCTTAGATAAGAGAGGTTAGTTAGAGGAGGAGATCAGGACTGAAGACAATAATTTTCCGATATCTGTTAATGTAACTTCTGTGATGTTTTTTGTTTGTTTGTTAGTTTGTTTTTTCAGTGTTTTTTCTTTCATGTTTTACATGGATATTGTTATTAATGGTATGTGTGAAATTTCCTTGTTTGGACCATTAGTTGTTTACCATGTAATTATTCCAGGGATTTAAGAAGAAAACTATATATATATGTGCGTGTGCCTCTGTATGTATGTGTGTGTGTGTGTGTGTGTGCGTGCGTGTGTATGAATGTGTGTATAATGTGTGTGCGATTCGATAGAATTTATCCCACATTATAATAAAGACGAAAGAGCCAACATGGAGACCAAGTTGGTTTCCACTTTCTCTTTCTCCATTATCATACATACATACATACATACATACATACATACATACATACTGTACGTATGTGTGTTCATGTGTGTGTGATCAGCACGGAAAAACGGAATCGTTGAACCGAGTTCGAATTACGGTTGAGACTGTCTATGTTCATTTCGCTCTAATGACCCTATGAAGAGTAAGGCACTTCTTCCTACGCCCTGTCTCAACCAAGAAGGAATATTTTGTCATTGGTATGCTACGATGGTTCACGGAGTGCACAGTGTGTGAATAAGTACTTGAGCGAACCATTCTTGCATAAATACTATACCAGCAAGGTGATAGTAAAAATAGCCGTGGCCCCGATTGTCAACTTTGACCTTTTTTACATGAGGATTATCATTACGTATTTTTTATTTATTTATTTATTTATTTACTGCTACCCTCATCCCCAGTCTGTTCATCTTTTGAACACAACATTTCGGCCGTTTTACACGACGGCCTTCATTATCAACAACATGATTAAGTTACCCGATGACCTCTCCCACCTGAGGGGACATTCCACCCCTGCGTTTCGATGAGGCCTCTGTCACAGCATCCTGAATCCTTCCCATTTACGACACTCACCTGGAGAAGGCCGTAGCGCTCAATGACAGAAATGTTGTGTTTGAACGTTGAACTGAGATCGCGTCAACAGTCTAACAAAATCTATACATACTAAAACTTAAGTTTTAAAGGTGTTATAAAATATTTAGTTGCATGTAATTTCAAAGCAATGTTCTTTACATGATGTGTATGTATAGTGTCCTTGAATTCTACACAGCTCTTTATTGATTATGCAATCAGTTGACTGCCGAACATTACTTCCAAGTCATTGGAAAATATTCACAAACAAGAAAATGAATATCGGTCAAGGTTTAAAATCTACCCTCTCTACTCTTACTCAACACAGAAGAGAATCATTTTGTAGAGGGTAATAGAATCATCGTAATTATAACAATCATCCTTTTGATATGCCTCGCTGGACCTCTCTATGATGGGCGTCGTGGAGCCAGAATTATCTTAACTTGACTAGTTCGTTACGCTATCTTATGTTCTGTCAGCTACAGTTTACGCCATCTTATTTTCTGTCTCCTCAGTTTCCCTATAGAGATTCACGCTGTAAGTTGTGACCTTCAGCGATTGTCTGACATTCTCACAACAAAGTCAATCCATTGCCGTATAAGTATTGTAATGGATTCAATATCTCTGACTCCTGTTTTTTTGTTTGTTTTGTTTTGTTTTTTTTGTTTTTTCTCTGATATATTATGCTGTCTTGTGATATCTCCACGTGATGTTGAACATGATTCTCTCCTGTTTAAAGGTCAATCTTTTGGTTAGGTTCCATTTTTCAGTTCAATCGGGAAAAATGCATTGGTTATATACCGTTCTTCTCAGGGATGATTCTCCGGGTCTGTCACCTTCAGACTTGTTTTATTGCAATTGATACTCGTTCTTTAGTCGGTGACCAGATGAGAAAGAACTTCAGCAAAACAAAGGCCATGTACAACAAACATTTTGAGAACAAGGACAGCGATCAAAATTGAAAACACACTTCTCAAGAAAGTAGACTATTATATCAACCTAGGACGACGAATCTCTATGAAATCCTCTAAAGAAGAAGAAATCAAGTGAAGAATCTCTCCAGGATAGCAAGCTTTCGGTAGAGCAAGCTCAAACCTCGATAACGAGAAAATTGCATTAGTTTTGAAACGAAGGGTCTACAAACAATGTATCCTTCCGGTAGTCACATATGAAGCTTAAACATGGAACCTAACCAAAAAGATTGACCCTCAAACTGAGAATCATGCAATGACAGAAAATTATGCTCAACATCACAAGGAAAGATCACACAATAGCCCTGTATTGTAGAGAGAAAATAGGATTCAGGGATATCATTGAATCCATTAAAAAATTCAAATGGCAATCGGCTGGTCACGTTGCACGAATATTTAGAAGCCACTGAACATCACGACTCACAATGTGGATCCGAGGAGACAAAATGCAAACTTATTACAGGCAAAATATAAGATGGTATGATGAAATACACAAGTTCCGAAGCTATTGGCACTGCAACGCCCATGATAGAGAGGTGGGGTTGGATCAGGCGTTACAAGGCTGATGATGATACAGTTGAAGGATAGTGTATACAATTAGCTTAGAAGGAAGAAGAAGAAGAAGAAGAAGAAGAAGAAGAAGAAGAAGAAGAAGAAGAAGAAGAAGAAGAAGAAGAAGAAGAAAGAAGGAAAAAAAGAAGGAGAAGGAGCAAGAAGGAAACATTTTAATAGAAACCCCAACGTGACCTGCACTTTTTGGCAGCACGTCTTGTCGGGGTTTGGGAGAGATCAATTCAAAATTGAATGAGGGGTGATCAATCACGATCTTATTCACCTTTGCACACACACACACACACACACACACACACACACACACACACACACATATATATATATATATATACATATATATATATATATATATATAGGGAGAGAGACAGAGACAATGTCGGACAATATAATCAAGTGAACAATAAGGAAAATAGTAGTGTTAAAATCAGATTCATACTAACATGCTTCGCTTTTCGGTTTTGTCAAAGTCGTAATTTTAATAAAAACAATTTTGAAAAGTTCGTTTTTCCCTCCAGTAAATTGAGTCACGCAACATCATACCACACGAGCGCAAACGCTAATTATTTAAAATTACGAAGAAACCGTAAAGCGAAAAATGGATCCATATAGTCGAGAAATGAAGAGGAGTATAAAAAAGAACAGTATTAACATGATTACAAAGGATTTTCAGGGTTATGTTTTTGGTTTTATTAAATGACCAGCTGATGTGTTGTGCGTGTGTGTACATTTTATGCGTGGGGGGTTATTTCTGAATAAGGGAATTAGAAGGAGTTTTGCTGATTTCAAATTGATAATAATATTCATATAATTACTTATGATAATGATATATACGTGTGTGTATCGCTTTCATTTGAACAGTATAAGTCGTTTTTTATCGTAGTTTAATACAATTGTGTGTAAACTAAATATACTATACCGACAATAGTAGACCTTGATATACTACAAAGCTATCAATCTATCCTATTCCACACTAATCAACAAAACCATTTAAAATGAGTATCACTTCTTCCCAGTTCGTCTTTGGTCTACACACTACTTCTTATGCAAGATTCCCAGTGTTCATGAACAGTTATTTTCATCCAAATTAGTGCTTCGTTGCAGAACGGATTTCGGCAAAATGTTCAACGGAAGATCATTTTATATCGATTGGGGCATTATGAACGCTTCGTAAATAACCAGTGGCTTCGAAGGGCATACAATCTATGTGTCATGCAAACTACTTTTTAGACAGAGAGGGAGACAAACTGATTGATAGATAGATTGGAATAGACGTATGCAGATCAAGATAGATATACATTTACTAATATTATCTGGAGAGCCCAAAAAGTAGGTTACCCGATGCAGATGGATCCCACTTCACTTACTAACTATCATTGTAGTTCAGACATCTTAGGATATTCATTATGCCGAGATGGAAGTCATTACAATAGCGAATTTATTATTAAGATGATCGCTGTATGACTAGGTCACAAGGTTAAAGTAATCTGGTGCTTGATCTTACAGTAAAAGTACGAATAGTCTGCTAGATTAGCTAACATATCTGGTACTTAGTTATTGACTGACACAGTTGACCTACTTTAGACCTAATACCCAGTTTTTATACACCTGACTCTAACTACTGACTAACTTGGAGAAAAATAGTCATAAAGCAGGTCAAAACTGGGAATTAAGAATTATAAAAATCGTTCGCCAGAATGTTTGGCCTCGATCTCCAATTTATACTTCCAGGTTACATATAAGACTTCAATTTTCGCTTTCAAGAAGGTTACTGCCTTGAAATATAAAGCTAGATGGTTTGAACTATTTCTTGACTGACTACCGACCGAGCACTTTTCACAACAAAATTCAATCGACCACTGACCTGGTTTCTTTTATTGGTTTTTTTCAATTAGGTACCAGGTATGATTGCTTCCCATTATTTTACACAGCATACTAAACCAAGTCACGAGAGTGAATCGAACTCATTACATAAGCATTGGTCTGCCGGATGCACTAGTTAAGCATTGCTCTGCATGGCATTTTATATATACATATACACATATATATGTGTGTATGTGTGTGTCTGCGCGAGTGTACATGTATGTGCTTTTTCAAGAATGCTATCAGAAACAAACACCTAATCATGAAGTAGTTGAAACGGTGGAGAATATGCTCATATATATATATATATATATATATATATATATATATATATATATATATATATATCAGCCTCTTGGTCTGAAGCTAAGGTTTCGATCCTACCTCGTGGTACTGGATGGGATAATGGATAGTCTATAGCCACAGTAGAGATTTGTAATTCAACGAAACAGCGATCTGCGGGCGACACAATAATTATATATATATATATATATATATATATATATATATATATTAAATTATAGCAGGTTCAATCCTCACCGGGAGGACCACATTTTTGGCCTTGTGCCATACTAACTTAAGCTTAGTAAATATCCAAATACATTTCCTTCTTTTTTCAAGGGAACGAATAAATCCAATGCATTTGTATACATCTCTGATCCAACGTTTGCCCGTAATCAGCCATTGAAACGTGTCTGCAAGCACGCATGCGCATGCCCCAGTGTTTGTACGCGTGCGTGTGTGCACCTGTATGCTACTGTGCATTGGGCATTGTAACTTATATAGGCTTATAGATCGAGAGCCAGGTGCCTGGCCGATATATTGAGACACACAGACAGACTCCATCATGTCTTCTTGCAAGCCGACAGATTTTTCTGCAAACGTGGAATTTACGATAAAGAAATCAGCAAAACTCATATCCTCTGAGCTTCCATAGTATTCTCTCTTCTTTCTTGTCTCTCTATTACACTTTATTTTCGTACTTTATCAGTAACTGATTATGGTTATATGGCCGGTTTCTTTCTCTCCCTCTCCCTCTCTCTCTCTCTCTCTCTCTCTCTCTCTCTCTCTCTCTCTCCCTATATATATATATATATATATATATATGTATATATGAGTATATATTTATATACTTATATTTGTATATACATGTGTATATATATATGTATATGTATATACGCATATATAGAGAGATTTCATTATTTCTTTCCATTTCTCGTTTACACAACTTTGACATACATATATATTTATGTGTGTGTCTGTGTGTGTGTGCATACATGCGTATGTGCATACATGCATGCGTGCATGCGCAATGCAGAGAGTAAGAAAATTGAGTGGTCAATACTTAGGAGCAAGTAACCCAAAATACTGAAAGGATTTATTACACCTACTTTTATCAACTTTAGTTTGGCACAAGGTCTCAGTTATTGGAGACTCAGTGAGAATCGAACACACCACATGAAACAATCTGCGAGTATGACTTAATAGCCTCAGGGCTACACGTCCTATATATATATATATATATATATATATGGAATATGGGAAATAAAAGAACAAATACATAGATAGATCGATCGATCGATGCTCCTGATAGGATTGTCTTCTCAAAAAGCTCATCCCACCAGAAATACCTTTGTAGACCCTTAAGGGCATGTTTTTAGTTGGGTTCCAGATCAATCAAGTAGCGGCATTGCTCGGAGAAGAGTCTAATTCTGTCAAAAGTTTGAAATGAGAAAGTACAAGCGATACACAGCAGAGTATTGGATCTTTTTTTCGCTATGCCCCTCCAGACAAAAAATTCATAATCAATTACAATTGATGTATCAAATGTATTTTATCAGTCTCTTTTCTCCTGGGTTATAGTATGAGAGCTTGCAATAGGGTCTTCATTTTCGTGGCGGACTAGTGCAATATCATGATAATCAGCCTTTAAGCATCCGATACTGAATATAGAGGTTCTCCAAGAATCTACCAAGGGCATTGCGGAGTCAATACTTTCTGAACTTGTCTATTTTGTCACACCATCTTATATTCTGCTGGCTTGGGTTTTGCCATCTGATCTCTGGGGATCAACATTGTGAGCTGAGATGTCCAGCAGTTGTCTGACATTCGGGCAACATGGCCAGCCCATTGCCATTTAAGTTTTCTGGTGGTTTCTATATCTCTGATCTCAGTCTTTCCTCTATACTGTGCTGTCTTGTGCTCTCTCTGTTGCATGGTTTTCAGTTAGAGGGTCAATATTTTGGTAAGGCTCCATGATTCTGCTCCATAGGTGACTATTGGAAGGATGCATTGGTTTTATAACTTTCTTTTTAATATTAATGGTATTTCCCCCTCCTCTGCAACCGGCCTGGTCAACTGAGAGATTGCCAACCTAGGGTGATTCTACGCTTGACTTCTTCTTCTTTTGAGGATTTCAGTTTCCAAGGTAGATTCAGTGGTCTACTTTCTCCAGCTCCCCACCTTCTATTCTGGCCGTTATATCTTTTTCCTATACCTTTTTGCAGTACATGACATTCGTTTTACCGAAGTTCATGCGAAGGCCTATTTTTTCACTTCCCTCATTCAATTTGTCCGGCATTCTTAAGAGATCATGAAGGTTCTCGGCAAGAAGGATGATATTATCAGCAAACCTAAGGCTACTCATATATTCATCGTCTATCCTGATTCCTTTGTTTTCCCAATCTAGCTTTCAGAAGATCATCTCAAAGCAGGCTGTGAAGAGTTTGGCCAAGCTGGTATCGCCTTGTCTTATTCCTTTTTCGAGCTGGAAGGGCCCAGAGTATTTATGCAGCCTAATGGAGGAACTGTTGGTATAAATGCTGCAAGACTTTGACATATTCTGGATTTACGTCTTGTCCTATGATAACATCAATGATTTTGGGGATTTCCGCTGAGTAAAACGCCTTATAGAAGTCTACAAATGCTACAGCGAGTGGTATTTCATATTCTGCGTTTTTTTTTTTTTCAGAGAGTTCACTGGTGGTTTGTTTTCCCTTTGATTTAAACATTTTGGTGGCTTTTATTAGAGTAGTTGTTATTTGTTGTTGAGCTGGTTGGTCTTCACTTCCGTTTTTTTGTACGATAATAACAATAGAGAACCAGCAATACATTTTTTTTTGTATGGAAAGTACGAGGTCCGTATTTCAATATTATGAGCATTAGCTTTGTGGTGGGGACTTACAAAATAGATCCATGGATTCTACTAAGAGACAGTTTCCAAATGATTACCCATGAGGAAAAAAACAATTGCCATGACCCTAGCAGTGCCTGCTTTTTTATATACTTGGTGTGTTTTTTAATTTGCTTGGCGTATTTTTCAGTTTGCCTGGTTTATTTTCTTGATAACCTTAGCGTATTTTCTAATTTGCATTGCGTATGTTTTTGACTTCTTCTTTTGAGGATTTCAGTTTCCAAAGTAGATTCATATATATATATATATATATATAGGACGTGTAGCCCTGAGGCTATTAAGTCATACTCGCAGATTGTTTCATGTGGTGTGTTCGATTCTCACCGAGTCTCCAATAACTGTGACCTTGCGCCAAACTAAAGTTGATAAAAGTAGGTGTAATAAATCCTTTCAGTATTTTGGGTTACTTGATCCTAAGTATTGACTACTTGGCCTATGTTTTTATTTCATCATTTTTTTCTTTTTGTTTTTTTCATTTGATTGTCCTTTTTCTTAACTTGTTCGGAAAAAGGTATTGTTGGTTCATATTTATTCGAAACTGTCAAAAAAACTTTCATCAAAACTGTCAACATCGGTGTCTCTCAGTGTTTAAGTTGGTTCAGCTGGCTGGCTATGTATCACTCGCACATGCTGCATCAGCAGAGTTAGAAAGCTGAAACATCCAATATTTATTCCTTATCATGCCAGCAAAAACATTTTTTGTTATTCTTTAAATCTCGCCCAAAATGGGATATTAGCGTGTAAGGGGGGGGGTCTTCAGTTTCCAACGTAATTTTATGTTAAATTAGTCCCTAGTTCATGCCTGCTTGGTTATGAAAATTCAGACATTTTAGTGATTACGACTGACCAAAAGGCGAAAGAAGTAACATTCATTGATCACCCTTTTTTCCAACGTTTCAATCAATCCCAACAACGTATGCTGCCAAGAGATCTTGATAATGGGGTGGTTTCTATTGAGTAACTAACCAGACGTGCCTATTCATCAATCAATACTCCGTACATATGCATACATGAAAATTACTCATATACATACAACGCATCGAAAAACTTTGACTTCAAGTGAAATTTTTCATTGATTTCGTTATAGTAAATAGGAATAAATTCATTTCTCTTTGTGTTTATAGTGTTGTTTTTCTCATTAGCAATATTGGACAAGCCGAACAGTGATCACGAGTTGAGTAGTTTTAAGGTGATTTTAATAATATATATATATATATATATATATATATATATATATATATATATATATGGAATAATGGATAGTCTATAGCCACACTGAAGAGTTGTAATACAACGTAATAGCTGTCTGTAGATGACACAATATATATATATATATATATATATATATATATATATATATATATATATATATATATATATACATACATATATATATACATACATATATATATATATATATATATATATATATATATATATATATATATGGGTGGGTACTAGCCGAATAACCAATCCTGGGTCGGATATTCAGCAAGTATACTTGTATGATTTTCTATCAGTTAATCAATTCAAATTTTCACTCAGTATAGCCTATGGCATAAGGCAAAGAGTGACTCTCAAAATCACTACTGAAACGATGGTCTCCGAGAATTGTTTGCAAACCATTGCTCCAAATCGAGACGTTTCTAAACTTAACTCAGCCTGGCCACAAGCGTTGGGCACTCGCCGAGGATTGAAATCACGTCTATTAATGACTTAGGAGACTAGTTTTCTAAACAATCCTCGGTGTGACAATTGCCCAATTATTAAACCAATCAATGAATGAATATGAGTGCCTTCCTGTCAGAGGCGTAGCTTGAGAGTTCTGGGTCTGGGGGCCTTTGCTCCTTGAGGAGCTCCTCCCTTCAGTATTTAGTGCATAATTTTAAACCTGGGGGCTTTTGATGGACTGCTGAGGTATTTTAGAGGTCTGTAGGTAGAACTTCCAAAAGCCTGGGGCCTGTGCGCTTGTTGGATGGGCAGTCCACCCAGAAGCAGAGACGTACCAAGAGATTTGAGTTCCCGGGCGTGGATGGGAGCTTGTATAATGTTAATAAAGTAGATGAACTATCATTCGTAAAGCTTGGGGGTGGGGCTCAATAAAAGACCTGAGGGCGATTTGAACCCCCATCCCTTCAGCTGCAGCCTTAGTTTCACTGAAATCATTGTTTTATATGCCGCTTGGTTATGTGACAGTTTCTGGACACAACTCGATTCGTTTTTTTGTTATTCCTTTCAATACACATCTGTACATCTCTCCCTCTGTCTCTCATACTCTCTCTCTCTCTCTCTCTCTATACTATATATATATATATATATATATATATATATATATATATATATATATATGATAGTTGATGATTGTGTCATGTACAAACAGCTGTTTCGTTCTATTACAACTCTTTGGTGTGGCTATTGACAGTCCAGGACCCCTTTCAGTACCGCTAGGTAAGGTCAAAACGTTTGCTTCAGGCAGATGCTCTACCCCTGCCCTACGTAGAACTGGACGGTCAGTAGGACCGAATTAAGTAATATATTTACTTACGTTTTATTGCCCATCTATCAAAGTGCTCCATTCCAGAGTTGGAGGAGCATTGCTTAGTATATTTCAGTAGACGAGTTCACTCCCTAAGAGTGCTCAATCCTGAAGGAAGGGGCGTTAATTATGATAACAATTCATAATTGTGTCATATAGATAGATAGATAGATAGATAGATAGATAGACGGATAGATATATAGATCTTTTCTCTCTGTTTCCCATCTCTGTATATTTTCTGCCTTTTCTTTCTCTACAATATAATTATATCATTTATCCCTCTCTTTTTCTCTCTATTTTGTCTTCTCCTCTTTCTCATTTCCTTTTCTCTAACATTTCTGTTCCCTCCCTTTTCTCTTTATAACTTCTCCCTCCTTCTGTCTCTGTATATTTTTCACTTCCCTCCTTTCACTCTCTATCTCTCTCTTTTTTTTTCTCACACTCTCTATCCCTCTATTTTTCGCCTCTACCTCACCCTCTTAGTACTTCTTACAAACGTTGAGTTTATTGAAACTCTTACGAAAACTCCTGGCATCGTTTCACTTTCAACCCTGATTACGAACTAAGACTGCAACGTGTACCCACAGGCCAAGTTTAGAGTATAGTAAAGGACTGATAACCAATAGATCTTGGCTTCTCCCAAGTGTCCGACTGGTAAAGCTCATCTGACGAACTATTCTAAGAGATGGAAGATTATATCAAATGCGAATGGTCTTTTTTCAGAGACTCCATCCAAATGGGTTCCACGTTGGGCACTAACAATTAAGACCCAGCATTTAGAGATTGTTTTTTTCGAGCAAGAAGAAAAATGCAATGTATTTTTTTCTTGTGGTGGGGAAGCGGGCGCCGTACTTAAAAATTCTTGGCGTTAGCTATTGGTGGGGATTAACAAAAAGACCAATGAGTTTTATTAAGAGACAAGTTTCAACTAATTTAACTAAAAAATGTTAACAACGATTGAAGTAGTAATTGTAATTGATTATTTGATAATTCATGTTTATCAATTCACTTTTCATGTCGTTGTTTTTAATTTGCTTGCCGTATTTTTTATTTGCTCAGCTTATTTTTAAATTTGCTTGCAGCATATTTTAGATTTTCTTGCTGTATTTTTTCTAATTTGCTCACAGTAATTTTCAATTTCCTCACAGAGGTTTTTTGATTTGCTTGTTGTAGCCTTTAATCTGCCGGGCGATCTTTTTTATTTGCTTCCTGTATACTTTGATTTGCTTGCTGTAATTTTTAACTTGATCGGGAAAAGGTATGGATATTTTTGTTCTTGGACTGAAAATGACTACAAAAATGTTATTTTAATTCTTTCCCCAATGATGATTTGTTGTGGCTACTACAGTTTCGACGACGATCGCTTTTATTCCGGCTGATACAACTCAAGCTTATGGTGCAGTGGAAGGCGTGTTGGTGGAACAGGCCAGTGATAGCGAGTTCGATCCTTTCTGCAACTTGGGCGAAATCGGTCTCTTACCAGATGGAGCTCAGTCTGACGAATCGATACAATTCACACAGCAATAGTTGCCGAGTTTTCTCACGTGGTAACTGATAGATCTTGTAGGAGATCAAGTGACAGCACTGCGACACTCTTCATTATTCATTGTTATTACTATTATTAATACTAGTATTATTATTGATAATATCAAATGCATGTTTTCAAAAGTAGTTCAAGGTGGTTCTCGCTGGAAATCAAGAGACAGCAAGTATCCTTCATAATTCAACACTCTCTTCTGACATCTGGATTTTTTCGATTCTTCTATTTTCCAATCTTTTTACCGGCTCTTTCCAAGTAATTGTTATTTCAAGTATTTATATGTTCATACTTGATGTCTAGTCGTTGGCACTGGTCATCTTGTGACAGAAATTCTTCTGGGATCTTTAGCACCTTCTTCAGTAGCTTCATTTCTGTATTAAAATTCCAGCTATTATTGTCTGACTAATATGTATTTCACACCAGGGTCCAGGTAGTATCCACGATTTCGAACGCTTATTTTTGTTGTCAAACCGACCCTCTCCCCAAGATTGGCGTAATAAAATCTTCCTACTTTTATTTAGTTTTGCCTTGGATTCGTCCCGTGGCCTCTTAGATGTATACAATGTCCTGTTCTAGGAATTCCGACCCGGGGTAAATCCTCCATATTGCACTATAAGGGGTTGTTGGAAGGACAAATCTGAAGTCCTTGTGAACCTGGTCGCAGAAACAGGGAAATTTTCGTTCTGACCCACACGTACGAGTATGAGCCCCCACCTTATTTGGTCTGAAGTCATACTAAGCAAAGATCAGAAAATTATTTCTTCAAATATAAATTCTATCGAAACCCTGCCGAATTTTGAGAGGCCTGGGTGCTGTGTTCGCAAATGATAGCTCGTAAATTCACCCCCATTTTGCGCAAAAGTTGATTTTACAAAAATCTTTTAGTCTATTTTTTGATAACAAATTATCAGCTTGTTTCAGTTTTAAGCCTAACAAGGGATATCCTATTCTACAGATTCATTACGTCTTTAGATAAGTGGACGTGTAAAATTCGTGATTTTGTTGAAGTCTCAGCTGTTATTTGTGGTAATAAATATTAACACTATTTCTATAACGATACTGCAACTGCTAATTCTCGTTTCTTCGACAGTTACGGCTACTACCGTAAACATTATTATAATTTTTCTGTTGTATGGAAAATCGAAAACGCAAAGCTGGAGAAAGTGTACCACTACGTCCACCTAGGACAACGAATCTCAAACAAAAAATCACTCTGGGATGGCTAGCCTTTGGTAGAGCAAGCTCTATTTTCAAGAACAAGAAAATCCAATTAGTCCTAAAATGTATAACCAATCCATCCTCCCGATTGTGAACTATGATGCTGAAACATCGAACTTAACCAAGAGACTGGCCTTCAAACTGAAACCATGCAACGCGCACATGAGAGGATCATGCTCAACCTCACATGGAGTGACCACATGAAAACAGAGTTTATTGAGGGACACCATTAGAAAACTCAAATGGCAATGGGTTGGTTATGTTGCAAGAATGGAAGACAACCGATGGACATCGCGACTCACGACTTGAAACCCTGAGGTCATATGCAGAACAAAAGCCGGTAGAATATGAGATGTTGAGACTAACTGGACGGGCTCAGAAAATATTGGCTCCTCGACGACCACGATAGAGAGGTGTTGCTAATCCTGAAGGTCTATGTCCAACAATGTACAATGAAAGAATAATGATGATGATGAGGGGGATGATGGATGTGAGATTCCTGCCTGGGTGCCCAGATCATTAAACTAATTGTGGGGTAGAAATTTCTCGTTAAATCACGAGCCGATAATGCAAAACTTCGAACGGCCAATCATTTGTCGCTTCTAAAAGATGTCTGTTCTCCACAAAATCATGTTATCTTGACTTCCGTTCTTCGAAATAACGGATGAAAACCAGAAAGAGAAAAAATTTTCACTTGACTTTTCTGACATCTTTATCAAAACTCGACTATACACCATGTATTTTGTGGTCGGACTATTTTCCTCAACTATGTGTTCATTTGTTCTCAATGTCTCGGGCGTGTACCCTCTGGCCTTGGCCAGACGAGAATTGTCAGAACGGTATGGACCCGATAAGATACAAGAATGGAGACGGATCTTTCTGGTCACACAATGAATACATGGATCAGGAAAACAGTCCGACCACATCATACAAAATGATTAATACATCCTGTCTAACAAAATTCAGACAAGAATCTATCGACATAACAGTTGTGCTTAGCTTACATGATCCCACTAGTGAGGAGTATTCGCATAGATTCGAACTGTCTTCGAGAATAGCTTGCCAACCATTCCCCCACGTCAAGGCACTCTATCATTTTCATATTTGGCTCAAGGCCAGTGCTGCAGAATTAATTAAGCGCAATAGATACAGTGCCTAGGGTTTACGAAAAATGTATCTCAAACAAAGTTTTGGGTCCAGTAAATGTATATTTTACATCATTTAGGATTTTGGACATTAAAAAATAATTTGAGAAATCTCTGTGGGTGTGGATGTGTATATTCACCCAGATGATCCGACAACTGGCAATGGTGCCATATATATATATATATATATATATATATATATATATATATATATATATATATATATATATATATATATATATATATATACTGTCAGCAAACCAGTCATGGTTGAACTTGTTTGGATACGCAGTTTTCAAGAAATCTAATAAATATTTTTTTTAAACAAAGATTTTAGACATTTTATGTAAAATCATACACCTAAATGCAAAAATTAGAAATCTAATTTGACAATAAATTTAAATTTAGATATTAGGTATCTATATTTGTATTATTAAAAGAAGTAACTGGAATAATTCGAAGTCATAGTTCCGTATGACGGGCAGAAAAACATTTCACGTAATAATAATGGCAGGCTTCTCCACACACCATAAAGTCCGGGCACTTCCAAACTTGCACTTTTGTGACGGGCACTGCCCCTAGTATTGTGAAATTATGAATATATATACATTTTGAAACGTCAGTGAGACTCAAATTTTATTAGTGCCCAGGTCCCCTAAAAGCTTTAGTCAGGCCCTGCTTCCATGTCGAGGCGCTCTACAATTTTCTAATTTAGCACACGGTGATAACGTTGATGCACTCAGTGCAGATCAAACAATATAGAATGGTAATAGTCTTCGAGATTAACTTGCAAACCAATGCTCTATAGTAAAGTGTTATACTAAACCTAGCTTAGTCTGGCACAAGGTCACAAATATGAGGCAACAGTTACAAGTGAGCTCACTGAAATACTGTCTGCGAGACTACTTTGCTGATCATTATAGTGTATTCCACGGGTAATATTTTTTTTATTCATGTCATTTCCTGCTATACGTTAACGAAATATTTTTGCATCATGATATCTCTTAAACGTATGGAACGGATAGTTTTAGCATCAAAATATTCCTTTAACGTGTGGCAAGAGGTGTTTTGGAATGGCTGGGAGTTTGGTCATTTTTGAGAAGTTGTAGTAAAAGTAATAAGAAGTGGCAGGGATACTTTCTACATCGAAATATTCCTTCAGCGCGTGACAGGGAGTGGCAGGGAATGACACACATAAAAGGTCCTGCTGTTTTTCACCAAACTGTGCTTTTTATGGCACAAGGCTGCCACCTGGTGAGGATCGAACACACTCCGGCGGTAATGGTCGACGGGACTACCTCATGACTGCTTCACAATTTGGTCCATTGAGATGAGAATGTTAACCATTTCTCCGTGGCAAGGTGATTATTTACTAAACTTGGCTTAGCCTGGTACGATGCCACGAGTGTGGAGCACCCAGTGGGAATCGAACTGCAAGATTAGTTTTTCAACCACTTGTCTTACGACCAGGCACCTTGAAGCTTAGCGCACGTGTGTATGTATGTATGTTTATTAACCGAGATAACTCGACAACTGGCCATTGTACAAAGTTGATAACCGCTATATATGTATGTGTGTGTATGTGTATGTGTGTATATGTATATATTACTCACACAACATCAGGTATTGCAGTATCACGTTTAAGGTTGTTCGGATCGTTGGTTTTAGAGAAATCTAATTTTAAAAAATTTTCTGATCTTTTATCAAAATTTATATATCTAAATTTAGATATTGAATATCTAGATTGGCAATGTATTCAAATTTACGCATGAAATGTTTTCTCGTACTGCAATAGTCAGGAACCCACGGAGAAGCTAGCTCACTACAGTTGAAGAATGGTCTGCAAGAACTATCTAGCTATCCATTGGTCTACGAAAGCGTACCTCGGTCTGCATTTGCTGTCGTCGGACTCTCTCTCTCTCTCTCTCTCTCTCTCTCTCTCTCTCTCTCTCTCTCTCACACACACACACACACACACACACACATACATATTTTCTTTAGTCTTTCTTTCTTGGTCTCTCTTTTTGTTTGGAACCCACTGCAATAGGAGGACGAGCAGTGGTAGCAGTGGTAGATTCCAAAGAGTCAGAAGAAGGAGGAGGAGGAGGAGGAGGAGGAGGAAGAGGACGACATGGAAGTAAAAGGCTTTGGAACTGCTACAGTAGTGTCTCCGAGGTTGGTGGAATTGAGGAGAACTGAACAGCAGCAGCTGTAAGTTAATGCAAATATCATGGAAAACCCGAAGTGGATAGAATGTTCTCTTGTTGCTTTCTCCTCTTCTCTCTTTCTTTCTTTCTTTCTGTCTTTCTTTTCTTTTCTTTTCTTTCATTTCTTTTTTTTCCTCCTTTCTTTCTTTGTTTCGTTGTTTGTTTGTTTGTTTCTTTCTTTCTTTCTTTCTTTCTTCTGATCTCATTTTTCTTTTCTTTTTTTCTTTCATACAGAACCAGAGTTTATTTTGGGATCCTCTCTCTCTCTCTCTCTCTCTCTCTCTCTCTCTCTCTCTCTCTCTCTCTCTCTCTTGAAAGATGTCTGATTTTGACATTCAACCCCTCTATCTTTTTACAGCATTTCTCTCTATATATCCCTTTCACAAGCAAGTTCACTCCCTCAACTCACTAGTCAAGTCCCTTGTTCTCTCTCTCTCTCTCTCTCTCTCTCTCTCCCTCTCTCTCTCTCTCTCTCTCTCTCTCTCTCTCTCTCTCTCTCTCTCTCTCTCTCTGTTATCTTCTCACGTTCGTTCTAACATTAAGTCTTTCTTCAAGTCACTTTTCTCTCCCACACCTTTCTGGTTGTTGCTTATTTCGATCTCAGTCAAACATCCAACATTTCAGATGCATATTTTCTGGGCTGACACCCCCCCCCCACACACACACACTTGGAAGTTTGGACTAAAACCATCTTCGTATTCCCGTTTCCTTCCTTTTGCACGAAGTGAGGCTGATAATCGCGTGTGTGCGTGAGAGAGAGAGAGAGAGAGAGAGAGAGAGAGACAGGCAGACGGACAGACCAAAAGAGACAGAGTGATAGAGACAGTAAGAGAGAGTGAGAGAGAAAGAAAGGAAGATAGACAGATAGATTGATAGATACAAAGAGAGAGACAGACAGAGACAGAGAGGCAGATAGACAGACAAACAGAGACAGAGTGAGAGAGACAGTGAGAGAGAGTGAGAGAGAAAGAAAGGAAGATAGACGGATAGATAGATGGAGAGAGAGAGAGAGAGGCAGACAGACAAACAAACAGAGACAGAGAGAGAGAGATACAGTAAGAGAGAGTGAGAGAGAAAGAAAGGAAGATAGACAGATAGATAGATGGAGAGAGAGAGAGAGAGAGAGAAGGAGACAAATGTACAAGAAAAAAAATTCTTGCTCTGGATAGAATTTGGTAGCTGAAACCGTTACGTATTTTCCGAAGATTAATGTTCGAACTTACGTATAAGACAATCATTCAAATGATGATTTTTGAGGTAGACAGGCCCTCCCAACTTGAAGGTTAGGCATTACACTATCATCTAATCTCTGCCCTCTGACCTAATGCAGTACTCAAAGGCTTAGTAAATGATAATTATCTAATCGTGTAAGAACCTGTCTTTGAGCGCGAGTTGTCATTTTACTCTCGTGAATCTTGCTTTGTGAGTTCGGTCCTGATCGGGTGCTCCATAAATGTGGTCCGGAGCTAAAGTTTTCTTGATGTAATAAATATCAACGGTTTTCGATGTACTATTCTAATTGTCTCCTGTCAAACCAGCCAGAGTTGTCTTTGTTTTCTGACTGTTGCAACAAAAAGAACGAGAACAATCCTCACCAAATTTAGTGATTACCAGGCGGGTCCTTGCTAAATGAACAAGACTAATGAATCTCATCTATGTACGAATTATATATATATATATATATATATATATATATATATATATATATATATATATATATATATATATATATATATATCATGAAAAGTAGTATTAATCGTCTTTGATGACCTTGCCGCAGCTAGAAAGAGAGAGGGGGTATGTTATCTAAAAAGCATAGCCTGGTCTGGCACAAGGCCACCATTTATCAGTACATCCTTTAAGGTTCGAGCTTACTAGTGATCACTCTATGGGAAGTACACAGGAAGAGAGAAAGTGAGACAGAAAGTGTCGCATCTTTTACTTGAAACTGTTAACCAAAACTGTGAAAATAGGTTTCTTTCAGTTTTCAAGTTGGTCTGTCTGGCTATTTGTGTATCACCATTACAGACTGCACCAATTGAGCTAGAGCACTGAATTTCAAAGTTTACTCCTTATTATGTCTAGTAGAAACATTGCCTATTTGTTTTTGAACATTTCCCCCTGCCAATACGTTTTTAGGGGTCAGGTTCAATTTACAGTGTAAGTTTGTGCTAAATTAGTCCTTAGTTCGGTTAGTTTTCTTTTCATATTTTGATTTTCTAGTGACCCAACAGAAGAAACCTTTTCATTGGTCCACCTTTTTGACTGATCACTCCCAAACACGACGTGCTGTTAGTCACGTGACGAGTTCTATTGAGTGACTAACCAGACCTGTTTTCCTGTTTTCCTGTCCCCCCCTCCCCTCTCTCTCTCTCTCTCTCTCTCTCTCTCTCTCTCTCTCTCTCTCTCTCACTACAAGATCCCCATTTATTTTTCTCTCTCAAGCAATTACCGCCCTTAGAACTGACTTCCTAATTTTTCTTTCTTCTCTTACCTAGGGGGACACAAAGGAAACGGCCATCTCACGCTTGAACGAATTCTCTACTAATCTATGTCCCTGAGATCCCTTTAAATCCAAGAACAAGATCCTGTCCTGCATAATAGCTATCATTTCCCTCACTCCCTCACTCAGGCCCCAGTCAACATCCAGGCTGACATTTCAGGTAGGGCTCTCAATCCCAAAAGTCTTCTTTTACGCAAGGGATATTATTTTCAACAAATCTTTGGCTATCTTAATTTCGGTTGTTTTTTATATGGCTACGAACAACAGTGCGTACGGTGGAGAATTAAGCCTTCAGTGAGAATCAAACCTCCCCAGACTGGCTGCTTTTACAAATCGGCCACGAAAACTTACATGGATAAAGAGTAGTTGATTCACACTTTCAAACATGCCCTACAACCGACTATGTTATTTACGTATGAGATCTGGTAGTCTTAATAAATCTACTGTTATTATTCTTATTGGATGAGGTATTGTAAAACATTATTTATTTGTTATTCGTTGCCAGAAAAACAATAGCCTGAATTGGCAGTTTCATAAAAAAAAGTAAATAACGGTCTATTTCTAATATCAAGATGCTGCCGTGTGTTGTAACATTCAAAAACCGAAATCAATTCATCTTATGACATAGCAGATTGCCGGGGTACCATGCTGGGTCCTTCAAAGGATTTTTAGCGATGGTGCAGTTACTGTCCGTGTAATGTGCGATAGGTTTTACTCAGTTACATGGTATTGATGGCAAGACGTAATCCCTGACCTAGCCTATTGAGAGTGGTAAATGACTGCACTCCACAAGGAATTCAGTCTGCTGATTCCATTAACTGTGCTATTAACAGTTAGGCCAATTCTGTCATTTCGCTAAACTATCAATTCCTGTTGCAAGATTATACATTTTAGTCGTTAACGAGTTAATCCTCCGCCCAGTGTCGGCTTTTTACGGACTCCCAAACTCGAGGATAAAAAATACGTATTTTACTGCAACAATATAAACTAATAGGCCACGAAGCTCCTTGTGCTATCAATATCATGAAGCATTGTAACAAGATACTGCCCGGCATTGGCTGGAACAACGATGCTGGAGTTTGTCGTGGCCACTCAGTTGGAGTCTATAGTGGCCTCTGATGAATGGGAAGACCAAATTAGGACTGACAGGACAAGGAAAGAGGGCGGCTTTTTATTTTGGCTGACCAGTCAGGTTAGAGGAGAAGAGATCAGAGATAAAGAGAGAAAGGATATAGAGAGCGACAGAACAAGATCCACACCGAGCTAAGTTTTCCATACACGGACCTATCTATCGTCAATTCCAGCACCGTTTCATGTTTTAAAAGAAAGAGATCTTCCCCTCTGTCAACGCAATGAATGAACGAACGGTTTAATTGACGTAAAAGAAATCCAGTTCACTCTCCTGCGACGAAAAACAGCAGTAAATACGCTAAGATTTAAAGTCGTAGCAGCAACAGGTCGTGGGTATCGTGACTGCCCAACTCACTTCCAGGTGAAATAAGAAATGTTCCTGCAGAAACTTCTACGACGAAGACAGATTCCTACAAACCACCCAGGATGGGCCAATACTTCCTGGATACAATACAGAGGCAACGTTGATTGTTCATGAGGGTAGGACAAAAGACAGGCAAACCGTGATAATCCTCTTCAATTAACTCATCTAGAAGATAGTCAGACTATAGAATAACTACAGAATATAACGTGTTCTGCTTGTTGTTCAAGCCGAAATAAAAGACGAGTCACATGTGCGGTTTTATAACCAATATTTTTGTCCATATCCCTGATTCTTAGCTGTACCGGCACCCCTAGAAATTACCATTTGAATTATCAACACTGACTGATCTAGCTTACGCTATAATGTGGTTATACACTAGCGTTGAGTGGGGTAACAACTTTCTATAATGTTTTTTTATCATCAGTGACGTCACTGGGTGTTGATTTCACCTAGTGCAGTAATCGCTCCCCAATGATTTTTTATCCGTACAAAACTATACAGGATCCTTAGTAATATTTTTGTCAAGCTCCAGTTGGAGTTGGCTTTGTTTTTCCCGTAACAACAAGAAGAACAAGAACAAATCCTCTCTTAATTAAGGGGTGTGAACGTCTCACTGTTAATTTGTCCAGTCATGTTAAGCCATATCAATTCATTAAACTAATATTTGGAATCAAGACCAAGTGATTCCTATGTTGGTCTCTTACTAATTAAACTAACAAGACATATTTTATCATAAAATTACTGTAATCATCTTCAGCTGGAATCAAAGTAAGAATGGAGTTTGTTCATGAAATAGACACGCTTATTTATACTAATGTTACTCATAAGTTGCAATAACTTATATAGCTTCATGAGATTAAAGTGGATATTGCATCAGAAAAAGTATACATAATTCCAAGTAGAATCGTTTAAAAATATTGAGAATAATCAAAATTATGTTCATTTCAACATAGAACTTAAACGCTGAATTTAAATGTTTGAAGAATTGCTGATCATGTAACAAACATGTGGTTTGTATAATTTTAAATTGCTCAAATCTAATATATTAGAGATTATATAAACAAGCTAAAAACCCACGCTAGTTCTTGCAGAAGGCCTAAAAGAGAACTTTGGCCCTCAATAGAGTGCAAAACAGTTTTTAGGGGTACGTTAATTCAATACTTCTGGCTACCGAGCAAATTTTCAGCTACGTGGAGGTCACATAGTGATAAACAGGACCAGACTTTCAGTATTGTTTAGTGAGATGGAAATTACATCAATATTATGGGAGTATGCACATACGCAGACTCAACACAATGGTTTTAGAGTGGAGTTTAAAAAAAACAACTTGGTACAGAAATGGTTAGGGGCCCCATTAAAACGCAGAATATTTTATGGGAATAGGTTGGGTGGTTCCTGAGTCACGCTTTCACATACAGCCGGATGTTTGGTGAATTATAGTAGGATACAGACAACAAAATTGTTTTATAAAATATTTCTGAATTGAATTACGACATTGATGGTTACATCATTATCAACTGTGCAGAAGAATTTTTTTCAGATTTTATTTCTCTTTAAATTATTAATACATTCTCAAAAAAAAGTTATTGATATATGTTCATAAATAATTATTACCACTATATTGTGGTTGAAAAATCAGAAAATGTGATGAAATCAGCGACAATAATGAAAAATAAAGCAAGCAGTAAGGAGTACAATTATGGCTGTGCTGAAACGTTGCACAAAATCTTATATGCAGTAATTTAGGTATCACCCCTCAGATGGTGTCATCCGGTGCAGACTCCACCCTCAGCAACCTTTGGTGACGCAACTGGTTCTTATAATTTCGCTGTATAGACACGGTAACTCTCAGATTTGAAGAATGCAGGAAATACCCCCCCCCCACTAAAGTTCCAGATGATCATCCGACAATGCTGCATAGTGAAGACCCTTCTTGAACTGTCTAAGAAATAGCACTTATGTTGTAAACTAACAAGACGACATCTGATAATCTTAAATCAATCGAAAGAAAGAGGCTCAGCAAGTTGGCTCCCCATTAAATAGGAATCACATTATTGCAGGTCAGATTAGTCACTCAATAGAAACCGGCACATGAACAACGTATTTTGGCTGCATGCCATGTTGGGATGATCTACAAAAAATTGGAAAAAAAGGGTCATCCATAAATAATCACTTCTCTCGATCTATACTGGGTGAGGTCTACTGTAAAATGTCCAAATTTTCAAAAAACAAAGTTTGAACTCTGCTTTGTTACTAAGAGAACGATTTAGCATAAACTTACATTGTGAATTGAATCACTGATAAAAAAAAACTGGGAGAGGGGTAATTTGATAAAACAAGGAACGCATTTTCTAAACATGATAGGGAGTAAGTGTTGAAATTTTTTCGCTCTTTAGCTCAATTAGTGTGGCCTATAGGCGTGATAGATACCCCGCCAGCCAGATTGCCTGCCAACCAGTTAGACAGATTGCCTGCCAGCCAGTCAGACCAAAGAAATCTATTTGTATTGACAGTATTGGTTGACGGTCTCTAATTGGCCAGTCATTGGTTTCAAATTTTTTGTAATAGAGATAAGAATCTCAAAATGAAGTGGACATTATTCTGATAAAGCAGATGATTCAACTACTTCTTTCTTACTCCCTCTCTTTTTTTCTCACTCATCCTCTCCTCTCTCTCTCTCTCTCTCTCTCTCTCCTTTTGTTAAAATATCTGAAGGTCAAATTTTAATAATATATGTAATGTCACGAAGAAAAAAAACTTTAATCGAAGAATAAATATGGTCAGAATGAATTCTGTCTATGACTTCACTGGCGTTTTCCACTGGGAATTCGAGCAAAAAACATCTAGAAATATCTAGATTCTCCCGAATCTAGATGGCATCAATAAACCTATCAAAATGAGACCACACAACGGTCAAAAGAATCAAAAATTACTTTTTAGAAGGGGTGCTGGGTAGTACTGACGTCAATTTTCGATTCTGAAGACAAAACAGTATGTCCAAGAGCACTGGAACACACAAACGCACGCACTTATTTAAAAAAAAAAAGATTGAAACCTTCGCTATCTTTGATGGCTAATGTTGTTCGATATGATATGAAAATTATATAATATAACATCACTCAGCAGAAACCATTCCGTGACGAACAGCATATTTGGGATGATCAATCGTAAAATTAGGAAAAAGGGTGATCGATGGATAAGTAAATTCTCTTGCCTTTTGTCGGATCACTAAAAAGTCAGAGAAACAAGTGGGCACAAACTAAAGACCAATTTAGCATGAAAACTCAAGGCAAATTGAACCCCCACCAGAAACCTTTTGGGTGAGTAATTGAAAAAAAAAGTTCTCACTGGACATGACAGGGAGTAAATGTTTAAATTTTCAGCCCTCTAACTCCATTGGTACGAACTGTATGAGTGATGCATGCATAAATACATAAAAACATAGCCAGCTGGCCCAACTTGAAAACTGAAAGCCTATGATAATAGTGGCAGTCTTGGTTACTGGTTTCTAGACGTTACTCAAAAGTTTGGGGAACGTGAGGCAAATGATGGATTCCTCTAAGAAGAAAAAAATAGCTAGAAAACGAGGATCTCCATTTCGTAGTGACGTGATTTTAATTGATGTGTGATACATTCGGCGAGACATGGGGAGTGCTGGCTAACTTGGTAGCTGAACAGATTGATAGATATAAATTACTTATAAAAATTTCTTCTTTGTTTGTGGCTGACTCATTTAATTCCTACTATGACATAATAACGAAGATTACGTCATAGAAATTCTCAAGTCTTCTTTGCCTGATCACCACACCCTAAAACATTTTTCTAATGAAACTAAATAAAACCACACTTTAAAACAGCTTGAACTGATTTAATTAAGATATTTGAAGTATCAAAAGATAAATTACTCAACAAAATTGCTTAAAGCTCCTAAATGCTGATCCATGCATAAATAATCTCGTTATTTTTTTTTTCAGGGGTATATGCTAGTAGTTATATAAATGATTAATATTGTTTGATTCTATATCCTATAGTCAATAAGATGTGTGGCAAGAAAATAAAGATCGGGTATCAAAATGCAACTCAAACAAATCATAGATCAAAAGAAAGGTAAATTATAGAAAATCAGAATAAGAATGTTATCATTCCTTCCATATATATGGAATTGGAAATAATCCAGAGAGTACCGTGTAAATCGTTTTCTTCAATCCATATAAGGTTTTGCAATGCCAGTGCAATAGCTTAGATGAAATTTCAAGCCGGGTGGGGAAAAAAAGGGTAACAACCTGCACACGGGTAGATTTTCTTATGCCCTTTGATATAAAAACAAGACACACATGATCAGACCAAAACTGTAACAGCAATCCTGATTCCAAAATGGCTGCCATAGAAAAAAATGGCAGTATAGATTACATGAAATTTCAGCCAGGATTGTTCGAAGTGTAAAAGAGTGTTTGAACTCGCCCACTTTCAGATTACTTCAATGTCCTTGCATATAAAAACAAGACACACCCTATCTGATCAAAATTGCGACTGATGTCATAATTTCATTATGGTAGCACTAATAAAAACAAAATTTGCCGTATTTAATAGTTGAAATTTTAACCCGAGTTGTTTAAAATAGAAAGAATGGCGAAAACTTGCATACTGATAGATTCTTCTAAGGCCTTCCATATGAAGAGAGAACACAGCCGGCCCGATAGAAATTGCGACTGCCATCTTATTTTCAAGTAGCTGCCATAGAAAAACAAATATTGCAATATAGATTACTTAAAATGACAGCCAGAATAGTTCAAAACGTGCAAAAAGTGTGAAAACGCGCGTACTTGAGGGATTTTAATGTTATTTTATTTCAAAACATGATACACATGATCTGATTGTGGCCACCATCTTAGTTTCAAAATGACTACCATGAAAAATATCGTTGTATAGTACAGGAGAATATTTGAAATTTCAACCAGAAGCGTTCGAAACGGAGGGAATGTGTGAAAACCTTGTATACTCATAGATTTTCCAATTCTTTTTTTATATAAAAACAGAATGCATATAATTTTAGAAAAAAACTGCAGCCACTAAATCAATTTCCATATGGCTGCCATCGAAAAACATAATTTGAAATATAGATTGATTGTAATTTAAACCAAAATTGTTTTGAAGTGTGACTGAGACTTGGAAACTTGCTTCATGGTAGTTTTTTATGCTCTTTTACATTAAAAAAAAAACACGATACACACGATCTGTATGTGATCACCAACTTGATAACAAAATGTCTGCAATGATAAAATGAACAAAGATTAATGCATAATACAGTATTAAACACAAAATTTCAACAAGAACAGTTCAAAATGGGGAAAAGTGCAAAAACTTGCTTACATGTAGGTTTTCAATACTTTTTTTACATAAAAATGTAACACGCGTGATCAGTAAGAAATTGCCAACGCCATTTCAATTTCATTATGGCCGTCATAGAAAAAATATAATTGTGAGTTTATAGTAATTGAAATTTCAACCAGAATTGATAAAAAATACTTGCATCTCTTAATTTACTCTCCCGCCAGAGCAAAATGCGAAACAAGGTCGAGGCTTTACATGAGGGAAAGAAGCAAACCATCAAAAGTAGCTCCAGCCGACGTGACTTTGGTCGCCAATTGACTGCAGTCACGAAAGCGTCAGGACAATCCCGACCTGTCCCTTTAAATTCAATGGGACAGTGCTGCCTCGGGGCAACGGATTCCCTGCAGCTGAGCCGAGGAATAGAGGGAGAGCCCAAAGAAGAACCCAAAGGCTCCCAATGCAAGTAGCATTGCGCAGCCTAAGTATAACCTCATTGCACCGGCATACTCGGGCTTTGCTGTCAACCACAACACAATCTCCGGCAAATTCGACAGGCAATTGCCAGTACCGGCGTCTCGGTCTCTGTCAGGGAACAGATACTACACTTTAATCCATGCAGAATTCAAGGCGGCAATTTGGAGTATCGTTTTTGATATGATGAATGTAAGGCTTAATACCATTCATTGGAGATATTTTACCCTGAATACGTCATCTCTGAGTTTTGATTCAATTTGTTGAATCTTATCCTCTTGCAGACGTTGAAAGCCCACTGTGGTGTTTGATGTATTTGTTCCGAATTCCATATGTTGAACGAATATGCAGATCATCTGGTAAATCTAACTTCAATAGTTATTCCACAAGCAAAAATCAAACAATGGAATTCACTTCATCTATATGACATTAAAAACAAGCTTGTCATGTTTATCGTGGGTTGGTAGAGAAAGCATCCTAACCTTCCAAAGGAGAGAACGCTTTCACTAAAGGAAAAGCTTTCAAATTCGAGAATGTTTCTGATTTTCCCTAGCTTTAATCATACCAGGTGTGGGGCAGATACTAAAATTTCACTTCATGCAAAACAGGCAAGCTTTAGCTTCCAGAAAGTGGTTTTGTTCACTCCAGAGTCAGTCGTTTTCATCATGACACAGGTCAGGCAAATCATATTAATAAAAAAGGCAACGTATCTGATTGTTGAAGGGAAACGTTCCTTAAATCTCTCATTGGTTCCCATAGTTTTTTCTCTGGGTGTGACACTGACAATTCCTTTGCAGACAGAAGAAAAATAAAACTATTTTCTCTCATGAGCTCAAGTTTAGATTATGGTTCCACGTTGACGACCATTTGTTTTTCAGTACTTCGAATATTCGTCTGTAATATCTATGAGAAGAAATCTCAATTCACCTCACGATTTTCCTTAGATGTTTTCTGATACAGTTTGTAATGACAAAGAGAAGGGAAGATTTCTTCCGAGACATATCGACTGTGCAGAAATGCGTTACAACATAGTTCTAGAGCCAACTATGAAGCTGGAAATTGGTTCTGAGCATTTGGAAATTTCATGAAAGCTCTTGTCCAGATCGGCATGGATTGATCAACAATGAAGTCAAGATAAACATTCTTTAGGTGACATATAAACCTGCTCCAGGTGAGACATCAATTTTTATTTTCTGTCCATGTAGAAATATTGCAATAGAAGTGGCTCGTCTACTCAGCATAGATTAGTATATAATTGATGTTTGTCATTGTTGACATTGTGAAAATATTTCATAAGACATGTTGTCTAATGACAGATATTTTCGATCTTGATTTTGACGATGATATGAGAGAGGGCCCTTGGTATGAAAATCTTCAATGCATCCTCCTGATAGTCACCTATGCAGCTAAAACATGGAACCTAACCAAGAGGCTAATCCTCAAACTGAGAAGCATGCAACGTGCGCATGAGATAATCATGCTCAACCTCACTTAGAGAGATCACATATATTTGGGTAAAAACAGCAATCCCAGACATCATAGAATCTATTGGAAAACCCAAATGGCAATGGGCTGGTTATGTTGCAAGAATAGTAGACAAACGCTGGAAATCACGACTCTCCACATGAATCCTCAGATATCAAACACATAACCGAGGCTAGCAGAATACAAGATGGAGCAACGAATTGGACAAGTTCAGAAAAGTATTGGTCCTGAGACACCCATGAAAGAGAGGGGTGGCGAATCCTGGGGATGTTCTTTGGTACAGCTGGTGCTGGTGATACATACATACAAAGCCAGTCACTGTGCCAGGCCAGCTTAAAAATTGAATAAACCTATGTTGACAGTTCCGCTGACAATTCTAGTGGACGATTCATGATTCAAATAAAAATGATATACCGGCGAACCAAGCAATACATTGTTATCCTAATCACAATCAACGCCATGTTTATTTACTGCTTTTTGGGAAATGATGTCCATTCTTGTTTTGTGCGTGTAATTATTTAGTTACTGCAATATAAAAGGATGTGAAAGGATGTAAAAGGGAGCCTGCCCCCATGTAGGCATTTCGTAAGAACGAAGTGGCGTAAAGCAAACTTTTGAAAAGCGGGTAATCATCATCATTATCATCATAATTATTCTCTGAACACCTATCGTTGGACAGAACTGGTTTTACCAATTTAGATGGGGTTTTTTGGGGTTTTTTCCGAATTTGTGAGTCGAATTCTTTTCTTCTTCTTTTTTTTTTTTTTTTTGCATTTTATACTTCAGTGTGGCCAATTAAGACGTTCTATTTTTTAAGAATTTGATCGAAAAAATGAAAAATCACACCTAGATTGGCAACAATACCCTCTTCCCCAGACCTCTTTACTTCGGGTATCACGTGACCAATATCTCCTGAACCTACCAAAATAATAACGCCTTCTTATATTCTGTCAGATACAATTCCCTATATTAATGTTGTGAGTCGTGGTTGACACAAACGCAAACCTATATAAAGAATCCTTTGCCACTTTTTAACAGGAAAGAGAGGGCAAATAGGTGAGAAATAATAAGGGAGAGAGAGAGTGAAAATTTCCCTTATACAAAGGAGAGAAAGTTGTATCAATGGGCAAGAAAGTCAGACCATACATTTACTAGTAGTTTTCTTGTGTGAAAATCTTATAAAGATTATTGTCAACTTTATTTTCATTTACATACATATACATACATACATAGAAAGTCCAGCCAATTTGTAAACTGATAGAAACCTATGTTGACAGTGGTTGTACAAGGTTCTTGCAGCATGACCAGCCATTGGGATTTCTAATGGATTCTATGATATCTCTGACTCTGTTTTTTTTTCTCTCACTGGGATATGCTTGTTCAAAGAGTTCTTTTTTGGAAGACTTTCATAATACTAGGTCAGAGCCCATTCCAAATGTGCATGTTGAGAAGGGCCCAGACTCTATGTTGTGCAGAGTTGCCTACCCTAATTGCGATGTAAAATAATTTTTCGTCTGTCGTACGAAATTTCGGCTTCAAAGTACCTCAGTTACTTATCTCAGGTGCTGTCAATTTAGATGGTGAATTATATATCTAAATAAAGAACGGTGAATATAAAAAATGAGAAAATATATTTTCATCTAAAGATTATTCCACACCGGAGAAAAATTTATTTCTCGTACCTTCTTTCTTGATGAAAATACGAATTTAAAAAGAAATAGAAGCGTAAGTTGAAAATAGGAGAATACTATTTTTCAAATTGAGTCAGATGAAATGAGAAAAAGCAGAGAAAAGGATAACCAAAATATTTCTGGGGTTTATTTCTCGACCTGGGTTCATGAAAATATCCGGAAAGTTTGAACTTGAAATAATGAGACGCTGTCCTTTGTTTATGATATCGTTGATAGCGACAAACAAAACAGAAATATCGTCGCTAATAGTTATAACAATCAAACGTAATTTTTTTTAAATGTCGTTACGCCATCCTTAGCATAATACAATTAGATCTCTTTCTGTCGAAAATTTTGGCAGAAGAATTCTCTTTCTCTCTCTCTC
>OY735228.1:32678542-32696042 GCA_963457665.1 Thysanoteuthis rhombus | reverse complement strand
TCAGGGTGGAATTTCAGATGATGCAATCCCAGAATAAAATTCCTCCGAGTAATAATGTGCAATGTGCCGTAGGGAAAGCTTCAAGGAGTGTTTTAGCAAGTAGTGGGTATTCAGTTGACTGTGAGCGAAAGATGTGTTCCTTGTGAGTCGAACAAAAAGGAAAATACCACACACACACATACACACATACACACACATACACACATACACACACACACAGGTCTATGCTTGCTTGCAACTGTTTCTTCGTCTCTTCAGTCCCTTTTTGGCTTTTTCAATTGAATCTCTCACAGACTTGCAGAGAATGTGGTGGTGGTGGTAGGGGAGGGTTGGAACTGTTTTGGAAAATGATCAGGTGAATCTCAAGTGGTGAAATTGAAAGGGGGGGAAGAGGAAAACAAGAGATAATAAATTTTTAGCGAATGCTGTGCTTGTTGCTTTGTTTCTTCAACAAAGTTTTCTTGACAACTTTCTTACTGTTTCAGGTGTTTTTGATTTTGATTTTCGTTTAACGATTCAGCCTCCTCTTCTCATTCTTACTATGGACATACACACACACACACAAGCATACACACGTATATATGTCAGTGCGTTGTTTGCAAGATAACAATTCTTACTCACACACACACACACACACATACATCATATGTATGTATATATATATATATATATGTATATTTATATATATATATATGTATATATATATGCATGTATATATATATATATATATATATATATATATATATATACATATATATTAAGATTGCTACATCTTATACTTACGTAGAATGAACATATAAGCATATATATACACACACAAGTTGATATGTATTATACATGAATATGCACATTGAGACATATAGATAGATAGATATAGATGCATATATATTTATGTATTTACATGTGTACTAATATAATGATAATTATACATATATATATATATATAAATATATATATATATATATATATATATATATATATATATATGCACACACACACACATATACATCTATATACATGTATAGAAAAACATGTAGTAATGTATATATTTATATCTACCTCTTCCCATATACATTTTTACCTATATGTATTTACATATATACATATATACATATGTGTGTGTGTGTACATTTATGCATAAAACATATATACATTCATGTACACACATTCACAAACGTATACATACACACACACACATACATATATATACATATATATATATACATATATATATATATATATATATATATATATATATATATATATATATTATATATATATACATATGTATACATATATATAGATATATACATATAGCAAACGAGGGATAACGTCTTATTTTTATATCATTCTTCTTCTTCTGAATGTCATCATCCCACTTCACTTCCCACACTGAAGAACTGTATAATAAAGTTCTTTTTGTTGTTGTTGTTTCTTCTTTTACAAAAGCCATAAACTGGGTGGAATAACCAGTGATTTCAGTTTCTCCATTAAGACACAGAGATAGGAACTATGCAGGTAGCCATAAAGCAAAATGGCGCGAGCCTTAAGAAGACACAGAAAAATAAACCCCCAAAATACAACCAACAAAATAGAAAAAAAAATTCGAAAAAGTGGAAGAAACAAAATCAACCAGAAATACCCAACAAACCCCAAATTTACCCCCATCGAAATTACAAAAAAAAATGAGCAGAAAAAAAAAGAGATTAAGCAAACTGTTCTTTAAATTGTATTCAGTTTTCAGATCGAGTCGAAAGAAAAAGAAATGAAAGTTTTTATTCATGTTTTCTATTGTAGTTTGTTTCGTTTGCTACGGGAAAGAATATGTTTGTGTGTTGCGTGTGGGCTGTGTGAGTTAGTGCGTTGTGCGTGTGTTTTCAATCGGTCTCTGTGTGCAATGTATAACCGCCACTGATGCGAGTTCTATGTAAGGGCTCTGTGAGATAGTGTGTCATGTGCATAATTCTTTATGTGTCTATGTATGATGTGTGGGTATTCTATGTGTGTTGTGTAAATGTGCTGTGTGGGTCGTGTATCTGCTGCATATGAGCTGTGTGTGTGTTGCATGTTGTGTGTCTATATGCATGAGATATCGTTGCTTCTTAACAGAAAAAGAAAATAAAGATCTGAAACTCAAAGACTGTATTTTATTTCAAGATTTCCAGAATGTAAGTAACTTTTTTTTCGGTACTCAGTTTTTGAATAATCACCCCAGAAAAGAATAAAATGTTTTTAGGGCCCCAGCAATTTTTTTCTTATCGAATCTTTTCCTAGATACCGGTATTTGCTGAGATAAGTCTGGCACAAGATCACAATGTTAGAGCATCCATAGGCGTCTGCTGTCACTTTTCAAAGGGGTGTATATATTTTTAGGTAGTAAGAGTATATACTTCGGAAGTGGGGGACAAAAGGGTATATTCGGGATATATCTTTAATGGCAACCCTGTTACACGATAGACATTCCACACATTAGGGTACATGATATGACTCTAGGGTGACAAGAAGGAGCAAATAATGATACAGTATTTTATAAGGGAACCTTGGGTTGGGGCTATATAAAAACGAATGTGCCGCACCATTATCCAAGTTCCAACTTCCAAACACCCTTGCCCTTGGTGAGAAAATCCAGTGAAGGAGGGGGGGCAAATGCTCCCATTGACTCTTTCCCACCCACCCAGCAGACACCCATGAGAGCTCTCAATGATAATCAAAGTCTTCACTTGGCAATTTTCTGAAAGAAAGACTACCTGGCTGGTCATTGACGAAAGACGAGATCCCAAATATTACCCTGCCATCGAAGTAACAATACTAAGTTCAGTGAGAAGAGTATTGATCTCGCAAGCCAGCGAAAGTAGGTTCGACCCTCACTGGGTCTACGTTGGCTTGGTTCAATAAATATTTTTCTAGATCTGAGGAAAACTTGATACATATTTGGCCAGCTTAGCTTATTTGACACAAGACAAATGAAAAAATATTATAGTGAACATGGAACTCATAACAACAGCACTAATCTATAAGACTTGCTTCTTAACCATCACCTTACTGCAAGCACCCCAATTAGTTTACTAAGCTCAGCTTAGTGTGGTTCAAGGTCATAATAGTGTACCCTCAGTGAGGATCGAACTCATTACTCTAGCAAAAGTGCTCAAGACGAGTCTGCTGACTATCGATCTACTGCAGACATCAAGTCATCATTATCAGCCTTCTAAAGTCCACTGTTGGACATGGGTCATCTGCAGGTTTCTCTAGATCTCTCTATCGTGAGCGTCACAGCACCAATATATCCTGAACCAACCGTCACGTCAACTTATTTTCTGTCGGCAACACTTTGGTATCTGATCTCTGAAGATCCAACTTTGTGAGTCTGGCATTCTTGCAACATGGCCAGCTTATTGCTATTTCAGTTTTCGAGCGGAATTTATACCCCCGACTTCTATTTTTCACTCTAATATACAATGCTGTCTTGTAATCCCTCCATGTGAAGCCAAGTATGATCCTCTCATGAGTACGTTGCATGGTTGTAAATTTCAAAGCCAATCCTCTGATGAGAGCAGATTCTCAAAAAAATAGCTTAGTCTGACACTGGTCCGCATTAGTACGGCACCCAATTGTCTGTATTTTAAGTACTAATCATTGCTCGACAGCAGGTGTCCTAAGTAGATATTAGCTAAACTTAGATTAGTATACCATAAGGTCATCGGCGCATCCATGAATATGTGAAATGAGATCATCTACTGTTAAACACGAGCGTCTTTTTTACATACAGCCATGTATTGACTAGGATCTGTGAGGGTTGCATTCTGTTAGTATGGACGCGTTTTCACCAGGGCTCGAATATATCATTATAGAGTGAAATGTAGTATACTCTCTGCGCTTCATGAGATACCATGATATATACATATTTACCTAAACCTTTCTATTGCACATAGGTCTTTGCTTTTCGTTTGCCAAAGAGAAAGAAACAAATGTCAGCCATTACGCTTCTTTCACTTACTCATTTGTTAAATTCAGCTTTTTTATCTCCTTCATCTTCTCCCGGGCTGGAGAAGTTGAAACAAACACGGCGTATACATTAGTTTAGCGAGGTAACAACAACGATGGAAATTTCTCTTATCTACAGTCTTGGGGGACGTATCTAGGATCGGACGTAAGTTGATGTATGGCTGTTGAAGGATATTAAAAAAACTTCCTTCAAATTAGCCAGTCATCTTGGCGATGTTATCGTAGATTCAACCTCTTAGCCTCTGAGTTTAAGGAGATCAAATGCCGCTAGATATAATACTGAACGATTTTTCTTCATTCTCTGCGACAAAATAAGTCCAAGAAATCATATGTTCTTTCGTTTTCTTTCATACTGACATTTGTTTTCTTGAATTGAAACAATTTGTAGTTTTGGAGAAGAAAAAAAATGAGTCATTGTTGTAATGAACAAAACAGTGGCGGCACCAGCCCAAGGATAATCACGGGATTTAATCCTAATGTCATTTCTCTAATATTATTACTTATTAGGAAACTTCGCTTCTCCTCATTGTTTTCTGGTCGAACCTTACCCGGGCTACAACAAAATGGAGCTACAACTGGAACGAAATAAGAAGTTACAGTGTTTCCAACTTTTGTAAGTGCAAACACTGCTTCAATACGCAGTAGAGACGAGGACATTGAAATAACTTTGATAGAAATGGAACCTATGAATATAATTAGAAGCTGTATGTATCGTATCTGTGATTTAATCAATTGGATGAAGGTAATGGGATCTCCTTTAGTGTTCGTCTTGTTTTCAATCGAGCTGTATCTATGTCAGTGAGGAAAGCCATCGCCTTGTTGTTTGGAGATGGGACAAAACCAGTGATAGAAATGCGTTTTGGGAACTAGGTATTAGGTGTGGCTTTTTTTACATGCCCCCAAAAGAGTTGGCGTGTTCATGTATATATATATATATATATGAACACGCCAATATATATATATATATATATATATATATATATATATATATATATATATGAACACGCCAACTCTTTTAGGGGCATGTACATAACTGAGTACCCTCTTTGCCTTTCCTAATTTACCAAAACCCCACCAGGATGCCCACCTACAATACAAAACGAAAGTACAGACATACTGATTTGTTTCCACATAAAGAGAGCCGTTCCCTTGGTCGGCTATTTGCAAGGAATGTAGTCGATCTAACAAATAATTTGGATTAATCACATCCTCCCCACTGTTCCAGCGCCTAAACACTCAGAAACTTTTCCTATTTATAAAGAGAAAAACGGAACTTGTAAAAACAAAGGAACAAATAAATGGCCGATTGTACTTCCTTTCTTTGTCTCTATTTAATACAAAGCAAATTATTTATCAAAAAAAAAAAACAATGACTATTAACAGCAGATGTGTTTATCAAATATGGTTGATACGCCGGGCTTAATTCTCCCCGACGCTTGCAAATCCCGCCCACCAAGGCACAATTCATTCTCTTCTCGACTGTTATGTTATCTTTGAGGATTATTCATTTCCCACTTTGATACAACGGGGAGCACCGAATCGAAGTACGGGGGGGGGTGCTTTTCTTGGGAAAAAAAAAAGAATGACTCTTGGCCAAGATTGAACGGAATGTTCCGTGTGTTGTGTCGTTATTTGAATTGTTGATCGTTAGTTGATCACCTTCTGCAGGTTGATTCTTCATGACTTGGCTTTGGAAGATTTTCAACGTCCATTCAGATGGGCCCACGAGGCAGGTGCGTGGAATCACCCACAGGTTTGCGTTAATGGAGTGTCAAGGTGGAATGCAGCATGTGCTTGATCGACCCCACCCTTTATAACAAGGACAAATTGCATGTGAACAGCCTATGTCTGACGGTGAGAAAACGAGAAAAAAAGCGAGGAAAGATTTATGAGCAATTCAGACTGGCCTTTCCCACTAGTAAGATTGGCGCAACACAATCTTCCCGACCCCATTGGACCTCCTGGCACCCAAGCTTAATAAATATCGAGAGAAATCCTTATAATTAATCATATACCACGATGTGCAGACAATATGGTAGATGATATAATCATGTATCATATTTCATCATCTTGTTGTGAATATATATAAAGACACATTTGTGACTTAGAGTTAACTTGAGTGTCTGTAGTGCAGGGGATTCCCAACTTGGGGTACACATAACCCAGAAGAACATTTGCACTCGAAGGTTACTTTTGAGTCTGTGAGTTTCATACAGTATTTGTAGCGCAAGAGTTCCCAACCTGGGAAACATGTGCTTCAGGGGTACATTTGCACTTCCCAAAGGTTACATAGGAGTCTTGGAGTATAACCACAGCGTATATTATTGTTCATTGTATAAACCATAGATCAAATATCGCCACATCTGGATATGATCGTCGTTATTTAGATGCTAAAGTTTCCATTCGTATTAATGAATTTGTTGCCAAAATATAAGCTCAACTATCTTACCATCAGGGGTGCGGCTGGAGATTTGGGGGCTTGGATCCTTGTAGCGCCCCCTCCAACATTTAATGACATTTGTTATTGTGTAAACAGAAATGCAGAAGAAATGCAGTTGGTGAACTACTATCCATAAAGCTTTTGAGGGCCCGTCTCTATTGGATCCCGAAGGCGATTTGAAATTTCCCTTATAACCTTCTTCAGCTACGATCTGGCTTTATAACTAAAATCAACTAATTCAAATGATGAATCACATTTGAATTGGGAAAAGGAACTTTAAGGGTATTTCCCAAACTTTTCATTTATGCTCATATGGAGGTTTTTTTGATCCTTAATTTCCAGGCATACCTGGGCACCTGACTGAATGCCCTGAGGAACAAAAAAGTTCGGGACCCCTGGAATTTACATACTGTATTTTTGTGGGGCCAATGTTGAATTATTGTGGTGAACGAAAAACAGTTGTTTCTGAGTCATAAGAGAGATTAAAAGTTGCAGAGTCAATACATAACCAACCAATCGTAAAGAAAAGAGTGTCTTCTTTTTTCCAACGGGATTCCTTGTTCCGAGGGATCTGTTTCCAAGGCAGCACTTCCTCCATTATACTAAACTGTTCATATGTGTGGGGGGATGAATAAGTTCAATTATCCGTGTCCGCACCCATAAGTGTCTATAGATACTTTTTCCAGGGCGGAAGGATATATTTTTAGAATAGTCAGAAGAGGGGGGCAAAATGGTTTTGGAATATCATTGTGATAAACTTATTACTGGTATTAGTTCCAAAAAGTGTTAAATACCATCAATAGATTGGTTACGAAATGAGTGAAGGTTTTATCAAGGGATAATTACCGATTATACGTTCTGTTTCACTTGAAGAAAAACATGAGAAGTATGATTTGAAATAATGATACAGTCTTTTTTATATGGAAACATTGAGCTTACATAAAACAATTACACTGCACCATTATCCTTTATCAACTATGATTTCCGATTCTTTAATAACTGCTCACTCTAGATTCCGGAGGAAAAAAGGTAAAAAAAAAAAAAAAAGCCCCTTTTCCAAGAAATTGAAAATAAACATTTTCCTCGAGCCTTCCATACCAGCCACAGCTGACTTGGTACCTTGACCTTGGAGGCACTCGGACATAGAAGAAGGTTGATGGTGGATCTGGGTACACTATTCGGAGAGAAGGGGGAAACTTCGAATAATGCAGGTCTTTTGGGGAAAGCAAAGTGGCATAACGTGGCAGATACAAAATATATTCATGGATGAAAATCGATAAGTAAAACAAACTGATCGCTCTATACAAAAATCAAAAATTCGATGGTGCTATATAAGGACCTTACTCGAGATCTTATGACATTGTGGAATATGAGGGTTAGGACTCATAGTCGATGGAGAACTGGGAACTACATTGAAGATGTCTATCGAATGTTAACTTTACTTAGAAATAATGATGACCACAGTAGCACCAGGTTGGCTATTAGGAACCGTTAACAAACACTTCCACCATAAATGACTACGTAGGTTTCTTCAGTTTTTGAGCTGGTCTGGTTGGCTATGTATGTATGTATGTATGTATGTATGTGCAGGCTACATCAATGGAGCTTGGGGGCTGAAAACTACTTTTTTTCAGTCTTAGTGATCTCACATTTGCACAACCCTCTGTTTCAGAAACTGTCAACGAAAACTGTCACAAAAACTGTCACAAAAACTATCTACATAGGTTTCTGCTGTTTTCAAGTTGGTCTTGCTGGCTGGCAATGTAAGTATGTATCATGCATAACGGTCTCATCGATAAAACTAGACAGCTGAAAATTTAGGCATTTACTCCTGATTATGTCTACAAAAAAAAGATTTTTTGTTTGTTTTTTTTATTCCCTCCCTAAATATGTTTTTAGTGGGCTGTTCAGTTTGCTATGTAAGTTTATGCTATATTGTTCCCTTGGTTCCATATCCAGCAGCATTCCAATTTTCTCTTTTGAAAATTCAGACTTTTCCCAGTGGTAGCCATCCAATAAAAGGTAGAAAAAGTAACTTATCAATTAATCACCTTTTTTATCTAAACCAAATTTTTTAATTGATCACACTCAACGGAGCCATCTGCCAAAAGACGGTTTCTATTTAGTGACTAACATTTTTTGCTGCAGCTATTACAGTTGTTCTATAATTATGAAATAGAATGCAACATTTCCCTCCAACCAGAAAAATTTATGGAAGAGTCTTTTTTTATCAACTTTTTATCAACAATGGAATCAGAATTTTTTTTTTTTGCTTTTCAGACCTCTAACCGACAACCGTGGGATATTCACAAGAGAACAAAAGATGATTAATAATTGTTTTTGTTAATGCCACTTGGGTTTATTGGATTTGTTGAGCATTAAGTAAAGACTCATGATGCACTAGTTGATTCTAAAAATGACCATTTAGTAATTTGGTGCCGTGTATATTGGGTGTGCTGTGTGCTATGGAGGCATAAAAAAGGCAAAAATGAGTGATGAATCACACACAGGATGGCAAGCCTTAAAGAGTAAGAAAATCCCATTAGTTTTAAAAAGAAGGGCTTACAAACAATGCATCCTCCTGATAGTCACCTATGGAGCTAAAACACAGAACCTAACCAAAGGATTGACCCTCAAACTGAGAACCATGAAATGTGCACAAGAATCATGCTCAACATCACATGGAGAGATCGCAAGACAGCACAGTATGTTAAAAGAAAAACGGGAGTCGGGGATATCATAGAATCAATAAAAAAAACTCAAATGGCAATGGGCTGGTCATGATGCAAGAATGTCAGACAACCAAAGGACATCATGACTTAAAACATGGATCCCCAGAGATCATATGTGAAACTGTGGCATGCAGAAAGTAAGTGACGAACTGGACAAGATAAGGAAGTACCGGCTCTCTGACACCTATGCTAGAGAGGTCTTTCGAAGCCTGAGGAATGTCCATGTCCAACAAAAGTTCATCCGATGTTACAGTGTGCAAATCAAAAGAAATCAGAGAGTTAATGAAGGATAATTTGGATTGGACACTATTATCAGCAGAGAAGTGTTAAATCCAAATTTTGTTTTCCTTTGTATGTATTCACCAGTTTTTACGATCAGGACCACCTTCCAAACATTGTGCTAAGACGGCTTCAATTATCGATCACTTTCAACAGACATTAAAATGCTTTTATGTTTTCATGCATCTGTAGCACACAGCCCATCCAAGATACAAAGCACCATACACTGAATTTAACAGTTGTGAGAGCACATAGCTTAATACTCGAGTGGTTTATTATATAACTCTAGCAGCGAGTCTGGAACGTATCAGAAAGTTGCTTGTTCTTCAACCCAACCTATAACACATCAGTGATGGCTACTTTTCAACTTTAAACAAGGAGAGGGTTCCAAAATATGTTTTCCTAAGCAGAGAAAAACAAAGCATCAGGAAACAATAACAGAATCCCAAACAAAAACCCCTGTGACAAAAGTGATTACATGTCAAAGATACGTTGTATCTCTTCCCATGGAGCACTTCAAACTTTATCTGCCCTTTAGCAACACCTCTGAATGCCTCCTTAAGATGCTCTTGATTTCAAAGGTCCCAGGTGAATCACTTAGATTCCTCATATTCTGATTTCTTGCAGATAAGAAGAAATACTGGTGCTGGCAACAAGAAATTATCTGATCTATTTAAAATTTATGACCGTTCCAAATTTGTTCCTTAGTTCAGGCTGCACCATACTCTGTAGAGAAATGTTTCCTCGTTATAATGCAATACTCAATAAAGGAGCATCCATCAATACATATGTATGCACACAAATACACACACATATATGTATATAATGAGTAAAGATTTTCCCAATGGTTCATTACAGATTGTACATTCTGTTTCACTCAAAAGAGATTTTCAAATGAATCTACTTATTCTTTTCTTTAAGTGAAACAGAATGTATAATCTGTTATTAACCATTGATAGAACCTTCACTCTTTTTAAAGCAACTCTATTGATGGTATTGAACACCTTTTAGAACTAAGATCTACTTAATACATAGAATTATCTGCACACATCTGTTGTATGTTTTATTATTGCTCTCTTGTTATACATGTATAACCATATAATAAACATACATGTTAATTTCTTCACTGTTTGCTTGTGCTCACCAATCTCATTGGTTGACTTGCCTTCCAATTATGACATAACAGAGAAGGTTACATCATAGAAACCCTCTAGACTTTATGGAGAATCACCCTTTTAAACAGCTTGAGTCAAGTTGAGACTTGTAAAGGAAAAAAATTAGGATACTTGAATCACTGAAAAAAAATAATGCGACAAAATAGTTTTAGGCTCCTTAATGCCAATCCATACATAAATAACTACTGTCAATTTTTATAGGTACATACTTGTATATATACATATATATATTGATAAATGGATATAAAATCCGACAGAATAATTGTAAAGGCATTACTTTTAATTTGAAACTTAATTTAAAATTTCCTCCTTTAATTATATATATATATATATATAGATAGATAGATAGATAGATAGATAGATAGATAGATTGATAGATATAGATAGATAGATAGATAGATATTTACTATTTTTAATATATCACTCATTTTGGACAACATGAATAGAATAAACTGTTAAAGAAAATGGGGCTTCTGCAGGAATCAAACCTGACTAAATATGTCCATTTCTCAAATACATAACTGTTGCGTTAAAAAAAAATGGATAGACTGAGAATGAACGAGCCAAAAATTTGGGTTGAAAACAGTTATTTGCACTTTGCATAGCAGGCAGCTGTTTATCTCAATGGTAAGAGCATTGTTATGCTGAAGCGGTTACCCTATTAGTGGTAGGTTCAATTCCTGCAGCAGTTCCATTTTCTTTAATTTTTTATTCTACTTACATTGTCTAAATTGAGCGATATATTAACTGTCAAATGACAGATCATTTCAATAAAGTATCTGTATGATATAATGCAATTTGGAATGGAGCACTCTAGTAGAAGGGGAATTATGCGTAAATAGATATATATTGCTTAATTTGGTCCTACTCTTCATCTAGGGTAGGGGTAAAATGTCTGCCTCTGGGTCTGAAGCAAAGGCTTCAATCCTACCTTATAGTACGGGCAAGGATGTTGGATAGTCTATAGCCACCCAGAAGAGTTGTAGTACAACCAAACAGCTGTCTGTGGATGAAACAATTATTAAATCATTAATCATTATTATTATCATTATCATTATATTTATCATATATACACATATAGATAGATAGATAGATAGATGCATAGAGAGAGAAAAAGACAGAGATGTTAATGCTTATATATATATAGATAGATAGATAGATAGATAGATAAAAAAGGGCCCTGAAAAGGTTGGAAACATTTCCAGATCATACATGTATACAAACACATTTACGTCAGCAACACACATTGAAATTAACTTGTGTCTAAGCAAATTATATCTTCTATACATTCCTTTCATTCATGGTCTTCCTCTGTTGGTCAATTTTAAGAATAAAGCAATAAATATCATGCTGCTTTAAGCATTTTTATTTTCATTTAAATCAAATTGGTCCGTCTGGCTGGTTATGTATGTACCTATGAATACGACGAAAATGTGCCCCAGCTCTTTAGGCTACCATATATATATATATATATATATATATATATATATATCAAAGGAGGTAAGGGTGATATAACTCAAGAATTTGTTAAACATATAAATCAGCAATTTTTATTGGCATGAGATGACACCAGAGAAAAATGTACAAATATTTATGATAGTATTTTTTTACCAATGGAAATAGTTGATACAATTTTTGTGCAAGCATATATTGGAAACCATCAACCAAAACTGTCAGTATAGGTTTTTTCAGTTTTCAAGCTGGTTTGGATGGCTGGCTGACTGGCTATGTATATGTATGCATGTATGTATCACACATACAAGCAACATCAATGGAGCTAGAGGGATAGAGATTTCATCATTTATTCCTTATCATGTCCGGAAAAAACGTTGCTTTTGTGTGTTTTTCAATTACCACCCTAAATAGGTTTTTAGAGTGGATTTCAATTTGCAATGTAAGTTTATGCAAAATTGATTGCTTCATCATCATCATCATCATCAGTCTTTTAACGTCCGTCATTGGACATAGACCTTCCCAAGGATTTGCCACACTTACCTATCATGGGCGTCACAGAGCCAGTACTTCCTGAACTTGTCTAGCTCATCTCTCCATCTAACATTTTGCCGGCCTCGGTAGCGCATGTGATCTCGGGGGATCCATGTCGTGAGTCGCAATGTTTGTGTCAAATTTGATTTTTGAAAACTCAGACTTTTTCAATGATCACTGCCCAACCAAAGGTAAAAACAGTTACATTCATTTATCACCCCTTTTCCCAATTTTTTGAGTGATCACCCCCAACATGGTATGCTGCAAGAAGATATTTCTATTGACTGACAAACCAGACTTGTATTTTTAAAAATTGAATTTTTTTCCATAAAAAATTAACATGAGTCAGTTGAAATGCTCTTCCGATTGAAATGCAGATTGATTTTCTCTGGGGAAATCGCTCAGATGTTTTTGCTTATGTGTACACATCATATGTAAGGATGTAAATTTTTCCTTACATGGCTTTTCTACTAGAATATGAGTGGTGCTAATTCTTGGCAAAGACTTATGAATTTTAATTAGATCTGAAGAGATGGATCATCCACAAGTTTCTAATTTTTTTGTCTAGCTGCGGATGAAAGAAATACTTGTTAAGGGTTCCAAGTCAAAAGTGCACGTGGCATGGTTAGTTTTCTTTTGCGCATTTTGAACGGTGAAGTTGAGAGTGTTACATACCAACGGTGACGGAAATGGTGCGATGCATGACTCTAGTTGCCAGCGTATGAATTAACTGCTGAGGTCTTTGTTAAGTCACTTGTTGAAAGGTTTGGTTTACATTAAAGGAGTCAGTCTTGGCATTCATTTTTGCTATTTGACTGGAAACTTGTTGCGTGCGTGTGTTAGCTTTTCTGTCAGAGAATCATTGAAAATGTGTCAAAGGACACGTAGCCCGGACATGTGTAAGAAATGAATGTTGAACAGTCATTGCACGAAATGCTGGCAACTGTCAAAGGGTGGAGTTATGGCATTACTTCTATGGTTGACTGTCAGAGAACTGTAGTAGAAAATGCAATTTTTTAGCTTGAGTTTTTGGATTATTACATGCATTGTACCAAAACTATCTGATTTTTCATCTCAGGATAATTGACAACCACTGAATCTTCAGAGTCTCTCGAAAGGGCTTCGGAATACCCAGCTAGTATGGATACAAATCTAAGTCTTGTTGAAGGTTACTTCCACACCAGTTTCCTTAATCATCACAAGATAAATGATCAAAAACATTATGTAACAATTGCATGAGGGGAAACTAGTAAAAAATTAATAATCCAAGTATAATCTAAGTATCAAAAAAGTAAGAATGATATCTTAAGGTAAACCAGAAAAATATTTTTCAGCAAGTTAGGTATCAACAAATGTTGTAGTAATTTTGTTTATTGTGTAAATTTCAGACTCTAAAAAGTTATACTTATATAATTGACAAATGTCTGAGTTGAAATCTAAAAATGAAAATAATTGTGAACTGCTATTCATATCGGAAAGGCACTCAAGGATATTGGACACAAATTCAAAACCTTCTTGGTGGTCACCTCTCCATTTCTAATACATGCTGTGTATTTGATGGTTATAGGATGTCGAAATAAGCCAAGAATAGTGATAAAAAGCAATTAACATAAGATGCAGAGAAAAAGATTAAAAACCTATAATGGAAATGCTTCATCTTAGAAATTTGGATAACTCAAGACTAAAATTATCTCAAAATATTGGTGAATAAATTCAATTTCAACATGAGCATATATTTATGAATATAGGCATAACAGAATAAGTTATTTGAGCAACCAGACAAATATTCTTCAACATGTTGAGCTTGCAATAATGTTATGATAATTTTGATTTATGTACGTATTTAAGACTCTCAAAATAATAATATACTTAAATTATCAAATTTTTGAACAACTTTAAGTGATATTTCTATCTTTTTTTATATTTCATATAACTAACTAGACTAATTTAGAAACATTCAGCATTTAAAGAAAAAAAAACAGGTAAAATATAACTTCAGTAAAAAGACAAAAAAAAAGCGAAAAGCCTAAGAAATACTTGGAGGAAATACTTAGCATCATAAAACCAATTAAGTTCACTTTGTATGCCTTAGGTATGGCTCTCAAAAGCACCATACCAAGATGGCTTCTACAACCGCCTCAATCCAGCATCAATTGTTACTACGACTACTACTACCGATACAATAGCGGCAAAAAATGTCCGTTCCTCATACATGGCCTGAACTGCTTTTGCAAAGACTCCAGCTGCAATTACAATGAAATCTTTACTGAAGTGCTAACAATACAATTAATCCTGAAAATAATGCTTCAAATATTTTATTTTGTTATAACCAATAATACAGTTATAATGAAATACTATGAGCATTGCTGCTAGACTGATTTGATAAATAAAGATGCTTTTAATAAGAGAATCAAGGGCTCTTGATATTTGTAATATTATAGCATTGTTGAATTGGGTGAATATTATGCTATTGCTGATATCATACATATTTTGTAATTGTTGATATCATGGATATTATATCATCGTTGATATTGTGGATATTTTACATAATTATTATGTGATTCTCAATGCAGTGGATAATATGTTATTGTTGACATTCCAAATATTATGTCCTTTTTTTTATATTAAGGATATTATGTTGTTTATACAGTGAATATTATAATATATTTAACATGATGGATATATTATATAATTGTCGATCTTATGGATATTATGCTTTTTTTCAATGATTTGGATATTATGTCATTGTTGATATTTGATTGTAGAGGTTGTCAATAGTATGTCACTGTTGATATAATGGATATCATATCATTGATAATGATGTGAATATTAAATCATTGCATGATTATGGAAATTGAGATTATGGAAATTATGTCATTTGTGATATCATGTTATTTTATATCAATTTTGATACTGTGGATTTTATGCTATTTCCAATACTGTTTATATGTCAATGTAGACATTATGGATATGATACCATTTTTGATACCATGGATATCATCATTTTTTGTATTTTAGATATCATGTCATTGTTGATATCTTGGTTATCACGGAATTTCTCATACTTGGGATAGTATATCATTTTGAATATCATGGATACTCATAGATGACCCATTGCTTTGTTTATATATTGTCAGTTGGAATCTCCTGAATAATATGTTATTATTCATGAATTGGATAATCAATAATTTTTGATATTGTGGATGTTATGCCATTGTTGATACTATGAACATTATGCTTTTGTTGGTATTGTAGTTATTTCATCAATGTTGATATGCTGTATGATATGTCATTGCTGAGATCCTTAATATCATGCCAATGCTCAGGTTGTCATATCCCATGACTGTTACGATAGGCGGCGATAATCGGAAATTGATGGTAGTAGAAAGTAATGACCAGAGCATTGTAATAGATAGCCATGACGAAGGTGAAAGAAAAAAATTAGAAAAATAGGCCAAATTAATAAAGAAAACAGGTCTGGTTAGTCACTCAATAGAAACAGCAATACAACCAATGTCTTTTAACAGCGTACTGTGTTGGGGGTGATCAATTGAAAAATTGGGAAGAGGGGTGACCACTGGTGCAGCCTGAATGCATGATGCCTACATAGCCAGCCTGCCAGCCAGACTAACTCAAAAAGTGAAGAAACCTATCTTGACAGTTTTGGTTGATGGTTTCTGATACTTAATGTCAGAAATTCAGACAACTTGAAGACTATTTTGTCAACTACAATGAGAGAGTAAACAAACTATATGGCATGAATAAATCAGATGGTAGAAATGGTAGGTATAAAACTATCGATTTGTGTCTGTCATGCTGTTGAGCCTTTGTGGCCAGATTTATATTGATGACATCCATGTCATACAGAATCCAAGATTATGGGGTGCAAGTTCAATTTTAGTTGAAGGCTACATCCTTATAGCTCATTCAGGTCAAGAGCACACATAGGTGCACTTTAAATTCCACGGCCATTTCGAATATGGCGGCTATTTTGAATGCATGATGGGGTCACATGACCATTATATTTACCATAAATGAAATTCCTATCTTATAACCTCCAAAATGATATATGACTTCCCAGGGTTTCCTGGAAAATGAGAAAACGTAAATCTATTCATTACGTTCTTACTGCGTAACCTTCAAGAAACCCAGACCTGAAAGGGTTAGTCCTTCTCATTTAACAGCCATAACTGTGATGATCTGACTGTTGTGATAACTATCAGACCATTATGTCTAACACTAATAGATAGTTAGGAGACAATACAGTGTGAATAATTGGATTGTGGCACCTATGTAAATGTCAAGTCCAACATGTCATTAAGGCTTTGTGGCTCAACTGGTACAGGGATATCCATGTTCGATGAACTTCTGGAGTTTGAGATATCTTTTTATAATATGTATACTTTTTTATTTCCGGATTTTGCCTTAATAGTCGTGGAACAACCTGAATTTTGTCATAAATGGCATCAGTAAAGATGAAAAGCCAAACCATTTTTTATATTCAATTTTTTCTTTTTATGTTTGATGATGTATTATAACATTGAACAATCATAGCAATTAGAGGTGAAGAAATACTTTTCTATAAGTGCATGTTTTTCTGTGTTTGTGTATCCCAGGGATCCTGGCCCTACTGTTTTGTCTACAGACTTGAAAATTAGCATCAGTACCCCACTTGACCTCCTTCCAAAAATGTTTTTTTAATTATTGGAATAAAAGCTTTTTTGACCTTTTTTTGTTGGGGGAGGTGTATTCTGATTTATTGATAAAATTTATATTCTCCAGAGTCTAGATGTTTCTAGATGCTTTTTACTCTATTTCAAATGTTCTCCAGTGGGAAAACACACTGATGTCATAAATAGAATTTATTCTGACCATATTTATTCTTT
>OY735228.1:32588542-32673542 GCA_963457665.1 Thysanoteuthis rhombus | reverse complement strand
CTGCCCTCTCAAAGCCTCATTCGCCTGATGAGGCCCAAAGAGGGCAGAAACATGAGCTAGTTTGTGTTACAAATCCACATTATACTATTTATTTCCAGCTCTACTCTAAAACAATTTTACTTCAAAAGTAATATACATATACATATATATATATATTGTTATTGAATTGTTATACAACGAAACAGCTGTCTGTGGATGACACAGTAAATAATACATATATATATATATATATATATATATATATATATATATACACACATATATATGTATTAAGAAATGGACATATTTGGTCCAACAGAATGAATTATAAATAGCATTACATTATATGGAAACATTTACTTGAAAATGATCTTCCCCTTGTCAGATAGCCAAATGATACATTCACTGTGTATCAACGAGAGGTCATTTCAAATAGAGTTTTAAAATAATATAACACATTTATGATAATTTCTGCTGGCTCATATATCCATTTCTAAATAATAAAAATCATCCGTGTTGCGAAACAATAGTACAGATATGGACATTGAATGAAGAGGATGAGAATTTGGTGATAAAGCAGTCATTCAGACCAACACCTCACCTGTTCAGCTCAATAGCAAGAGCAACACTATGATTCATGTAAAAGCCCATTTTCTTTGATTGTTCATTTTATTTATGTTGTCTCGGCTAAATGATACTTTCACCATGTGTCAACAGGAGGTCATTTACTATAGTTTCAAAATAGCATTAAACATTCACAATATATATATATATATATATATATATATATATATATATATGAGAATGTGATGAAGCAAATAGTGGTAATCCTGAAAGGGGATTTTGAAGAGTGAAAGAGATGCCAAGATAAGTGTGTAAGGTCTCAAGGGGAGTACACTGAAAAAAAACATAATCAGTTCTGGTACACGCTAGGGCTACAGAGATTCATTTGGGCAAGGTACTTGATTTTATTTTCATTTTATGAAGCATGGTCAGCCATAATTAATTTTTGACTAATAATTTCTCACATCCTGATTTTAATTGCTCAACTTTGCAACAACCTAGTCTACAGTGGTAAGTGGAAAGTACAGATCTTAAAAGAAAAGAAAATCAAGATACTACAACTACTACTACTACTACTACTAGTGTATGTAAAAAAACTATAATAAACAGGTCTGGTTAGTCTTGCAATAGAAAGCCTCATGTGATCGATGTATTTTGGCAGAATGCCGCTTTGGACGTGATCAATTAAAAATTTGGAAAAAGGGGTAATCAAGGGATAAATTAATTCTCTTACCTTTTGCTGGGCAGTGACCCCTAAAAAATGTCTGAATTTTCTAAAATAAAGCCTGAATGCTGCTAGACACAAAAAAAGGGATCATTTCAGCATGAACTTTCCTTACCAATTGGACACCCAACTTAAAGAGGGAATTAAATTTTTAAAAAAAGATATTTCTTGACAAAATAAGGAGGAGATGTTTAAATTTTCAGCCCTGTATCTCCAACAGTGCATCCTGTCTGTGTGATACATACATGTATACATAGCAAGCCGGGCCGACGCAAAAACTGAAGAAACCTACTGAGACAGTTTTGATCGACAGTTCTTAATATGTCAAGCAATCAAGGAAAAATAAAAGAGCTAGTCCAAGTTTTTGATTTGATCTTTTGCTATCCACAAAAGTTCTTGTAACCCCAGTTGTATTGCTGCTAATAACCAGGTTTTCCAAGGCAAATAGGTTGTGAGTTCAAGTCTCACTGACAGCTTATCCTTTTTTTCCTGATCCATGTTATTTACTCACTTCCACTTACCCAGATCAATCTTATTTCATTTTTTCCGACAATTTTAGATAAAATCTTTCAATGATGACATAAAACAAAGGAGATGTGGAATTCAAAAGCCATTCAGAGTGAACTCAATTCTCAACAAGAGTTTTAGATACACAGCCTTTTACTTGAGCAACAGATTCCACAAGAGCAAATAAAAGGAGATAAAAAAACAGATTCAGTTCAAAATTTTAATGTTTTATATGTATTTTTGACACTTGAGATGATACTAAAACTATTTGTTTCAGCCAATACCCGTTAAAGTATATTAAATCAAAAATGATTGTACCAAAAATGGAATCAAAATCATTGTCCAAAATGCAATATAATTCATTGACAAATGATGATCTTATGAATATATGTACATGGTGTGACTACATTAGTTATGAACACTGTTTAGTCTGCTGTATTTCTTTCTTTTCCCTCTCTTCCTTTCTTTCTTTCTCTCTCTCTTCCTTTCTTTATTTTTCTATTGTACTTTCTATTTTTTTATCTCAAGAATTGATATAATGAAATTGAATAATATTGGACGTTGTGTAACATAGTGGAACCAAATTTTCCACTTTCTTTGCCCACTCTCTATATTGTATCTTTCTATCTTCACTTGTACTGTTTTTCTCTCTTCAACTACTCTCTCTTTGGATCACTTAATTCCTCTACAAATATGTTTAAACGATTTGAAAATTGGTCTTAACTGGAAATTGTCCTCATTTAAAGAACTGTCTACTTTCGTCACAGTTGAAAACATCTTTGAAAGGTTGGGTTTTATTTTAAGAAATATAGGGTAAAATATAACAATCGATAAACTTAATGTGAAAAATAGGATCCTAGACATAATTTGATCAGATTGTGTAAGTTTTTCCAGCTGATCCCATTTAATATACTTGTCAAACCATCGTTGTCCCGGGCTATAAGCCACAAAATAAATACAAATGAAATACTGTAAGGTCATAAAAAGGGGAAATTCACTGTTTATAGACATCTTATGGTCAATTCTATGAAAGTGACATCAGGAAGCTTCTGGGGCGGAAATATAAGAAATATGTTTATTAATGAATATGAATATACGCTCAATAAGGGGCTAGCTTGAAAGATAAATTGGTATGACAGATTGAGATAGATAAATGGGTATATAGATAGAGAGATAGATAGGAATGGCTGGGTTAGATATAAATGGACTCAGATAGATAGGAATGACTGAGATTGATAGATTGGAATGGCTGATAGATAGATAGATAGATAGGTAGATAGATAATGAATAAATGTATATTCATTGTAGATTATGGCTCTAAATGTGGAAATGTGATATATTTATGGCATATTAAGATGTGTCTTATTCTTTCATAGTGAAGTAATAAAACTCAGAATTATGGGGTGTATTAGCAAAGATATGTCAAGATATACTTGCACATAAATATTGAATGTCATGACATGCTATACATAAAATATGTTCTGGGACATCTACAGCAACACAAGAGAAAGCAGGAAACTTTATTGGACAGGAAGTATTATTATTTTACATTTGCTATTTTATCTGATCATGGGTGAGACTATCAATCCTCTTTGGGGATGCAACCGTATATAAAGAATTAGTTCAGAGTAAACTGACTCAGACCCTTGTCTTCTTTTGCATAATCCATTGACCATTGGTCTGCTATCTCATTTATCTCACTTATCCGGCCAATAATTAGTCCTTGATGGAGTATTGAAACAGGATGACGTGTTGCTCGAATTCCTTTTGGTCATATGTGGGCAAGCACTTAGATCATATGGAGCCTTCTTTTTTTTCTTTATTTTCCAAGTTTTTAATTTTTATTTTAGTAGCAAAAGATAATTGTTGTTTTTTTAGTAAGAGAATCCATAGACAAAGGTCGGTTTGGTTCCCAACGCTCACTCACTCCCCAGCCCTTCTGCAGTCTTAGCTTAAACCGAGCTACTGTTATCCTGAATACAATGCAAGAGTAGATTAGCTCAAACAATGATGGTAGGACTGAGTATTGGTCACTGAATGATCAAAGTGTCACCTGATGACATTAAGTGATAGCATTATAAAAAAACAATAATATGCTAGACCCAAAAGAAGTCATCAGTCTTCCCCAACGGGTCTGGCTAGTCAGTCAATAGAAGCTGTCATGCGACTAATGTCTTTTGGCAGCATGCTGTGTAGGGAGTGATCAATCAAAATATTGGGAAAAGGGTGATCAATAAATAAGTAACTTTTACCATCTTTTGTTTTGGCGGTGATTACTAAAATAGTCTGAATTTCCAAAAATTGTACGGAGTGGGTGCATAAAAAGGGATTCAGATTTTCAGGCCCCGTGCTTCATTTGTGCAGCCCATGTGATGCATACACACATAGTCAATCAGATGACCAGCCAGCCAACTTGAAAACTGAAGAAACCTATTCAGCAGTTCTGGTGACTGTTTCTTATTTCAATAATCCATAAAATGAAAATTGTCTCCATTGTTATTAATGTTCTGTTATAGATATGAAAGATGAATAACAATTACGAAATATTTTTAAAAATATAAAAAACAAAACTGAGAGAGGAAGTCTCTCCCCTCTTTGGGACATGGAATACCTGATTAAAGTGAGATTAAGAAAGTCCTACCTGAAGGAAACATAAACTAAGATAAGGATATATTTTTATATATATGTGTGTGTGTGTATGTGTGTGTGTGTGTGTGTGTGTGTGTGTGTGTGCATGCATTAAGAAATGGATATATTCGGTCCAACAGAATGAATTATAATTTGGTAATGCAAAGGCCGAAATAACTGCTTTCAATGGTAAGATCATTGCTACATTGGAACAGCTATCCTATCGGTGATAGGTTTGATTCCAACAGCAGCCCCATTTTTCAATTGTTCTTTTTCTATTTATCTTGTCTTAATTGAGTGATGTATTAAATGTGTAGTGATGGAAGATCGTTTTAAATAAGTTTCTATCTGGTATAATCCAATTTATGATTCTTTCTGTCCAACTAAATATGTCCATTTCTCAATATATATATATGTATATATATATTTAGTAAAACCTATCTTGGCTTGGCACAATGCCAAGTGTGTCTCACTGAGTAAGGGTTGAACTTACTAGAGAAGAAATAATCCAATAGACAATCTAGATTAAAATTCCTCTGAGATGAAGAACTCCATCCTATATATATATATATACAACATAACTCAATAGCCCACATATAGATATACTAAAAATAACCATGATATATGTCTTATTCACATAGCTACCGCAAAGGAAGATCCAATCACCATAATTATCTTACACATGTGAAAACAGACCAAACCTAAAATAAGCAAATTAGCAACTAAAATCATATAAAAGGGAACTCCAACATTGCAAAACATATTCAAGTGAGAATAAAAGACACTCAGAGAGGAAACATACCACAAAAAAAAGTGATATTTTGACCATATACTGATAACCAGGATACCCACACCATACTGTACTAGTTTGTAATTTATAACCACTAACAGAAATAACATCACCATTAAATAAAACATCATGCAATGGCAAACCACTAAATATAAACATATATAAATAGAAATAAAGGAAGACCAGACCATCTAGAAAGATAAACATCCCCCTTCAAAAAATGTCCTAAATAGGAATAAAAAATAAACTGATTCATTCACTTGGTGAAGCCCAAACAGGGCTGAAACATTATTGTGTTTGTATAGCAAATCTTTTCTCTATCATATTTTAAGCTCTTCTCCAAATCAACTTGATGTTTCATGTTGAATGTATCGAGTACTTCATAAAATAAACCCATCATACATCAGATATTGTGTTATATTATAGTATATTCTGAATGGTATTGTATATATATATATATATATATATATATATATACACATATATATATATGGTAATTATAAAGAAATTAGAGGGGCAACTATATTCCATCCAGCACCGGTGTTAACTGTAGGCATATTGAAAAGTCCAAGATTGCATAAATGAATAAAAGGGAAATAAATGCTGTGCAAGACTCGAACCCGTATTCATCAAGAAAGCAGCCTATATATGACTCCACTCTTAACATCTGAATTAACAGCACCACTATAGCAAAGTAGAAATCCATGTACAGAATAGAGAAGTGTAATTAATACCAGATTGCTTGGACTGTTCAATATTCTACTCAATTGACACTGGTGCCAAAAGAAATATAGTTCCTACACTAATGTCTTTATAATTTATACTATCCATTCGACTGATATATATATATATATATATATATATATATATATATATATATATAAATATAAAAAGAAACTTCTGAAACAGGGCTATGGTAAAACTGCTTATGAACCCCAAAATAAAGAATAGAATTACAAATATAAATTAAAATTTTACTTAATTATACACAGCAAAATCCTGAAATTAATTTGAAAAACTTATGGTACATAAATAAAAAATATAACTTAATTACACACCAAGATTATAAAATTAATCTAAAAAATATTTATGGTATAACACATTGAAATAATAGTGATCGGATTAATAGTAACTTTCATGGTACATAGTCAGGGGTAATTTGGGACTTTATAAATGTTGACTAATTAAATTTCCTTTTTCAGCAGTTGAAAAATGGAGAGTTTACAAGACTGTACACACATCTGTTTGTCATTTTCTCGAACCATGAAAATTTCATAAAATCTTTTCTATATCTTCAGAAATAAGTAGAAATGAACCAAATTTGTAACAGCAGAATATTCTAATACCAAGTCCAAAGTAATTTAACAAAAAAATATTATTTTGCAATTTACAGTTTAATAATTTTTCAAAAGTGATAGCAAATATAACTTGGTCAGTAATAAAGGCTATCTTCTTTGAAATTTGGGTGCACATCTTTTGGCAACCATGACTATTCCCAAACATTTCTTTACGGATCAAGGCAGTCATTGTTGCCAAAGGATGTGCAACCAAATATTAACTATGAGCTGATAGCTTCTCCCACTCTTCTTCTCTCGCAATTTGTTGACTGTTGGCAGGATTCTTTCCATCAATGGGGAATGTCAGCTCTCTCCAAAGATTTCCAATGGTATTGAGATCAGGATTCATTGCTGGCCATTTTTTCCCATTCAACAATTCTTGTATGCTTTTGTATGTGTCTTCTGGATCTTTATCACGCTGGAGAAACCATTTTGTTCGAACTGAACCTTGTTTTCTCACAATACATAGCTCATTTTGCTCTCAAATCCCTTGGTAATCTTCAGATTCCAAGATTTCTTTGATATGGTCAAGGCCTCCAGTGCCGGGTTTAGCAAAGTGGCCACACAGCATTGTGGATCCTCTTCAATGCTTATCTGTAAGTAGGTTGTTTCTTTTTCTTTCCATTTAAGCTCTATTTCATCATCCTTAAGCAAATCACCAGTGTATATTGCAGAAAAGATAGAAAAAACATAGAACAGTTGCCAAGAAGGATTGTGGTCTGCCCACGTCATCATCATCATCATCATCAGTCTTTTAACATCTGTCATTCGACATAGACCTTCCCTAGGATCTGCCACATTTCTCTATCATGGGCGTCCCGGAGCCAGTATTTTCTGATTTTGTCCAGTTCCTCTCTCCATCTTGTGTTTTGTTGACCTCGGTTTTGCATGTGGTCTCTGGGTATCCATGTTGTGAGTCGTGATGTCCATCGGCTGTCTTTCATTCTCGCAACATGACCAGCTCATTGCCATTCGAGTTTTCTGATGGATTCAATGATGTCCCTGACCCCCATTTTCTTTCTGATATATTGTGCTATCTTGTGATTTCTCCATGTGATGTTGACCATCATTTGCAGTGTAAATTTATTCTAAATTGGTCACTTATTTTGTCTCCAGCATCATTCCCCATTTGTTTTTTGAATCCTCAGAGGTTTTGGGAGGTTCCAATTGGCAATCTAGATTTAGGCTAAACCAGTCCTTTATTCTGCGCCCAGCAACATTCACATATGTTTTTTGATTCAAGGGAGGGTTTTTGGTGGGCTCAAATTCACAATATTAATTTATGCTAAATCAGTCCCTTATTTTGCCTCCAGCAGCATTTACATTTGTTTCTTGAATACAGGGAGGTTCTTAGCACATGCATACTTTGCAAACCTCTTAATTACATTGTGCACTAATGAAACACAAATACCAAAGTCTCTGGAGACATCCTTGTACCCTTTAAAGGTCTTGTGCTCTTTGATAAAACATCAATCCTCTGCTGAAAGAGAATTGCCAGACTTGAAAATCAGCATTTAACATTCCGTCATTTAACTGGCATTGGAGCACAACTGGCACTGATAGGTGGACTGGAGCAGATTGAGCTTGCTAGATAGATAAATGAATGGATAGACAATTAATTGATCCACTTTCAATAGCTTATGACAGTATCTCACGAACCTCAGATACAAAATAAGGCAGTCAAGCAGATAGAATGAGAGCTAAATAGATAAGAATAATAGATGAATGGACTGATAGATAGATAGATAGATAGATAGATAGATGAGAATTGACCAAGATGAATATATTGATGAGTGGAAAAGGCTATCTCATCTATTTTCCATTTACTTCCAACCAAGCACTAGTCCATGGGCAACTGACTCTTGGACACAACTAACAAACATTAGTGGTCTCTAAGTCTTTCACAGTTCAGATTGTCAATCAAAGACCCCCTAATGTGTTGCTACGTTGTTATATACATCTTCATGAAATACTTACATGTCTTTTACAGCCATCAGGTAATTTGGTTTTTCGTTTTAATCTTTTTTTTTTTCTTTTTCAGAAACATCATCAAGTATTCTTTCCTATCTTCATTCAACTTGAATCTGATCAGCTTACTTGTGAAGCAGAAACACCGAACAAGACTTGCTCTCTAGCATACCAAATAAAGAAAGATATTTTCATGATAATTTATCTTGTTTACTGTCAACCGAAACTGCCACCAAAATCTGTCAACATAGGTTTCTTCAGTTTTCGAGTTGGTCTGGCTGACTGGCTGACTGGCTATGTATATAATTATTACACGTACAGGCAACACCTAGAGAGATTTTACTGTCAACCAAAACTACTACTAAAATCTGTTTACGTAGGTCTCTTCAGTTTTCAAGTTGGTCTGGCTGGCTGTCTGGCTGACTGGCTGCTTGGCTATGTATATGTTTATTACACGTACTGGTAGCAACAATAGAGTTAGAGGGATGAAGTTTTCGACACTTACTCCTTAGTATGTCTAGAAGGACAATTTTTTTCGAAAATTTCCCCCAAATAGGTTCTTAATGAGGTTTCAAATTGCAATGTAAATTCATGCTAATTCTGTCTCTTATTTTGTGTCGAGCAGCAGAGAAGTTACATGTTTTGTAAACTTCTATCTAAAATTGTACACTGCTGAAACAGAGATACCAAGATCTTTTGAGATGTCCTTGTACCCTTTAGAGGTCTTGTTTTCAATGATAATAACACTTCTGATGTTGATGTATATGTTTCATCTGTAGAAAGAAAGATCTTGTTATATCAATCCCTTGCTGAAGGAGGATTTCCAGTTTTGAAAATCAGCATTCAAAGTTCTAAAATCTGAACATTCAGCGGCATCCACGTTTGTTTTTTGAAAGTTCAGACATTTTTAGAGATCACTGCCAAAACAAAGTTCAAGAGAGGAATAAATTATCCATTGACCGCTTCTTATTTCCAATTTTTTAATTGAGCACCCCATGGTATGCTGCCGGAAAAAAAACATCGGTCACATAATGGTTTCTATTGAGTGACTGACCAGACTTGTTTATTTATTTATTTATACATTCTTGTGTTTTTCTTGGGTCAAGATTCTTTTTCTTTTTTCATTTCTTTTATTACAGCATTATTAGTGATGTGAATATTGATTTCAAATTTGCATTTCCTTACTGTTAGCCAGTCAAAAGAAGCAAGAAAAAGTGGGGCTTTTAAGCTATTTTAAATGTAATCATACATACATGTATAAACATATATATATATATATGTATAGGCACACATTCACATATATCTATTAGCATTTACCCGTAAAAAACAAGTCTCAACTCATCTTAAACTGTTTTAATGTGTGATTAGACAAGAAGTCTTGAGAGTTTGTATGACATAACTTTTAGTACTATGTCATAATAGGGTGGTATATTGACCAATCAAAGTGCCTCATTTGAGCCCGAACAGACAAACAGAGAAGAAATTTGGTTATATGCTCATTATATGTATGGATATTACCAGCAACTATTTAGCTCAATGGTAAGAATATCGCTATGTTTCGAGCAACTTCCCTAGGCTCCATATCCTATGGCAGCCCCATTTTCTTTAATTGTTTATTTTATTAATGTTGTCTAGGTTGAGTGATATATATTTACTGTCTTATGACAGGAGATTATTTCAAACAACTTTCTATATGATATAATGCAATTTATCTTTCATTCCATCAGATCTGATGTATCTATTTTGTGATATATATATATATGTATATATATATATATATATATATATATATATATATATACATATATATATACATATATATATATATATATATATATATATATATATATATATACATATATATATACATACATATATATATATATATACATATATATATATTCATATGTCTGTGAATATATACCTACATTGACCTATTTGTAAATATGTTTGTGAATACATATATATATATATATATATATATATATATATATTGGTGTGTGCATGTGCACAAGTGTGAGTGTGCGTGTGCGTGTGTGTACCTTGATCTCAGTCAATATATTTCTTTGCATATGTATACAAGTCGTTACATAAAGTATTTGTGTGAATGTTTCTGATAACCATAAATGTTTGCAGCTCTACTAAATAATTTGTTCTTTCTGACATAGTATGGGTAGGTGAGTGAATTAGGTTGGGTGGGGGTGAACGTAGATTTTAGTTAAGGGTGAATTAGTATGTTTTTGGGGTTCATATGGAGGGTGGTGTAGGATTTAATTAATGAATAAGGTAAATTAAATCACAAATCAATTAAAATCAGTAATTGGTAAGACACAATGGGATGTTTAAAAGCGGAGTTTCATGAAGTAAGTTTGGGTTAGAGGTAGAAATATTGGTATAGGGTGCGGATGTAACTAAAGTATCTTGAGGGGAGATGGGGTTAGGCGGGGTTGGGCCGGGGTTAAGTTTGAATTTAATTAATATCAGCCGGGTTGTCCTATGAGTGGATAAATAAGTATGTGGGGTTGGATAGCGTGCATATAGGTCTGATGTGGAGTGGTCTGCGTTGAAATGTAACTAAATTGTAAGTTTAATTTCCTTATGAGTAGGTGTTGTGTGTTTATATTTGTTTGTTGATTTGGGATTGGTAAGGTTGGGTACTTAATGGTTTGGTATTTGACCGATTTGGTTATTAAATTGTTTTTGTTGTGGGGCTTGTACTGTTCTGTTTGTTTTTTTTGTGAAGTCTTAGATTCAAGTTTTTAGTTTTTTATTGCTAATTTGTTTTTACTCATTAGAGTCGTACATTTGTGGTATACAACATAACAGGAATTCATTTTTGTGCCTGCATTTTGGTAATAGTTCTGACCTCTTTTTCAGGAGTAATTTTGTGTTGGGGATATTTATGATAGCTAAATATTCTTCTAGACAGAGATTACATTGTTTTTAAACATTGATATAAGCTGGTGCAGCTTTTTTCTGCTTTGCAATTTATTTCTGTTTTTTTTTTTCTTTCAAGTTCCCGAATATGTTTTGATAGTTATGTGTTGTGTTCATACCTCATGTCTGTAAATAATTCTTTGTTGGTAATACCTTTGTTTAAATGTTCCCTCTGTTATTCCTATTCTATGTTTCTTTCTAATTCAGCGGTTGCTTGGTATACAATACTTGTTTGTTGGCAATTACCTTTTAATTGGCATGTAGGTTTTCGTCTGCAATTACGTGTGGTCATTGTTAGTGTTTGTTGGTTGTTTGCAATTCTGTGGTTATGTTGTTCTATGATTTGTGATATTATGCTGCTTTAGCTAACTTTCACTGTGTTCCTGTTGAATATTTTGTGTAATTTGTTTGGTTGTGTGAAGTGTTTATCAGTCGGATTGAGGAATATTCCACCTATAATTGATTAAACAATTTTCTGATATGATGGGTTGAACCATATGATGTTTCTTTTTGTCGTTTATCTTATCTATGTTTACCTTGGTGAGAGCGCACAAGTGTCTATGCATGTATGTCCTTTCGGGTGTGTGTGTGTGTCTGCATGCATATGTATATGTGTTGTGGTGAAGATAATTTAGACCTAATAAAAATTTCAAAAACATACTTGAATCTGATCAGTAAGAATAGTTGTAATAGTTAGTTCCATAGATGTTTAGATAACTCTTTGTATCATCTTCAGAACTACACGAACCAAAGGAAGCTATGTTTCTTTTTTCTTATGTTTTTAGACAAAGAAATGAAAATGAAGGAAACCTAAAACAAACAGGTCTGGTTAGTCCTCCAACAGAAACCCTCATGTGATCGACATCTTTGGCAGCTTGCTATATTGGGGGTGATCAATTGAAATTTAAAAGAAGAATGATTCACTTCTCTTGCTTTTGTTGCAAACACTTCTGGACACAAACTAGGAGACCAGTTTAGCATAAACTCATAAATTGCAAATTGAACCCCCAAGAACCATAGGGGTAGGGAGGAACAAAAAAAAGTTTTTCCTGCTTTAAATTTCAGTTCTATAATTCCATTGGTGCTGTCTGTAAGTGCGAGTCATTCATAGGCTACCAGCCACACCCACTTGAAAAACTGAGGAAACCTATGCTGATGTTGACAGTTTTTCCAATACAAAATTTATTGGTCATATCTTATAGTTTGCAAGCATTATTTTCATCTTCCGATTACAAAAAAGGTTACAATCGTGATGAGTTTTGGTGAAACTATGTTTCTGTTCAGTCTTTTCGGGTGTCTCAGAAGCCGGACTGACACTTTTTTTTTTATACAAAGTAATTGATGCTATTTGGAAAAAGCTAGAAAAAAAATGCTTTCCGAGCTCTTTTAATTTAAAGGAAAAAATTAAGAAGATGAAATACATTTAATCTTTCAGAAATTTTTTTTTTGATCCAGCGGCATCAGAAAATGGTGTAAGCAAAAGGCAAAAATAAAACTGACCAACATCTTTTACCAGCATACCATGTCATGGACAATCAATTATGAAAGGGGCGATCAAGTTATAAATCGTTTCTCTTGCCTTTTATTGGGCAGTGATCTCTTAGTCTGGATTTTCATAAAACAATTAGATTCAAACAAACAGACCAGTTTAGAATTGACAATCATTGCAATTTGAAATTCCCACAAAGAAACTATTTTGGGAGGAAAGGTTAAAAAAAACAGAAATATTGTTTTCTAGACATTATTAGGAGTAAACATTTAGATTTTTAGCCTTCTAGCTCCATTGATGTAGCCCGTGCACATGATACATACATGCATACATATATACATACATACATACATACATAGCCAGTCAGCTGAACCAACTTGAAAACTGAGAAAACCTATGTTAACAGTTTGGGTGACAATTTTGGTTGATGTTTTTCAATACAGAAAATACAACATTGTTTGCAATAACAATGATAGAATAAACACTTTTACCAGATGGGAATGCAGTACAAATGCATTCATCGCCCCTAGTTGTTATTAAAAGATAAATGATAATAATCAAAATTTGTAGTTGAAAAAAAATGGAAGAAAAATACTATTGATCTTTTCTTTCTTTCTCTTAAAGCAGGGGATTGTGGGTAAATGATCTGACTGCAAAATGTCACAAATGTAATTTGTTATATTTTGAAGGTTACATAAATGCTTGAGTTCACTTGGTATGTAATCATTTTAGGCAAAAATTCTATCACAGTGAAATTTTGCATGACTGGTTTTTAAACATTAGGGGGTTTTTTTTGCTGTTGTTCTTTACTTCTGTTTGTCACTCACAGAATAAAAGCTTTGTAAAAGTTTAAATTTATATTATAAAGATTAAAAAGATATAGAGATGCAGGGTGATATTGGTCTACATGATATGTGTATTCGTACATAAAAATTTATATATAGATATTTATACATGTATAAAAGTGTGTGTGTGTCTGTCAATGTTTGTCTTTATGTGTGTATGTGAGATACATCCGAAAGAAACCAAACTTTTCAAAAACAAATTAATTATCCCATCTAAAATCTTATAAGATATGTCTCAACTAAAATAGTCAGCTCCGCTGTTAACACACCATTCTAAATTTTTTTTCCAGTCCTGAAATTTGTTCTGAAAGTCATTTTGAGAGATAGTGTGCCAGTCTCGCAGCGTCTCTTTTTTTAAATCATTTCCATCATGTGAGATCAATGCCATTTAAACTTTGGGACCAAAAAAAGTTGGCAGGGGCCAAATCCAGAGAGTTTGGCCAGGGAGTAGAGATGCCCCATGCTTCATCAAAAAACCTTGTTCATTACTCAGCACAAATTTTGCAGCAACAAAGTTTTTCTTTTAAAATCATTTTGATCTTTTGCTAATTCCTACCTCTTTGGAAACTTCATGGACAGTCGGGAGATGATTTCCACAGATCAGAGCATGCACTTTTCCAATGTGAGATCATTCTGATTTGACATCATCTTTGGTGGATATTTTTTGTCAATTGGAAGTGATGATACTACTCCTGGCATTGCGTATGGCTCAAACAATCTTTCCTACAGGCCTTTTGAAAGATCAGAAAAGTCTCAAAATATCTTTTCCTAATTTTGAACAAGATTTCACACTTGAGGAAAAAGTGATAAGCGCTCTACACACATGTTCATTTGCATGTGTAGCTCAAAATCTATTAAATGTATCTTGATGCTGCTTTATTCTGCTCAAAAGTTTAAGGTCACAGTTATATAAAGTTCGAGTCACCAGTTGAATAGAAGTTCGGTTTCTTTATGGACAGGACTTATTTATATATATATATATATATATATATGTATATATGTACATATATATATATATATATATATATACATGTATATATATATGTACATATATATATATATGTATATGTATATATATATATATATATATATATATATATATATATATATATATATATATATATATACATACATATATATATATATATATATATATATATATATATATTGATTTTTTAGTATAATATCCTTCCTTGCAAATGCATGTAATTCAATGCTTATCTGTAAATTACATAGACTGAACATTTTACAGGAAAAATTTCAAATCAAAATTTAGCTAATTCCTGTATCAGTCAACTGATTTATTGATTTGCCTGTGTAGATAGATACAAATAGGTTCAGGTATATGTGCATAGTATATATGTGTAATACATATATATATATATATATTCATATGTATCTATACAAGTGCATATATTAATATATATGAGCATATACTAATATATATATATATATATATATATATATATATATATATATATATATATATATATATATATATATATATATATATATATATATATATATATGTATATATATGTATATATACACACACACACACACACACATATATATATGCTTACATATAAACAAAATGATGAGCTAAAACAGTTATTTGAGTCCTCACTTCAACGGTGGCATTGTGGCTCAATGGTAAGTGCAACATTAACTTGAACCGGCTACCCAATCGGTTGCAGGTTCAATTCTTGCAGCAGCCTCATTTTTCTTTAATTGTTTATTCTAATTACATTTTCTTAGCTCAATGACACATTCACTGTGTAATAATGGGAGACAATTTCAGATATAGTCACAATATTGTATAATGCAATTCATAATCATATATATATATGCAAACACATGTATATGAATATAGATATCTCTCCATATCTCTCTTTCTTTCTCTCTCTATATATGTGTATAAATAGGTAGATAAAATATATTCAACAAGTCATTTATATATTTTATGGAATATCTCCATACTTTGAGTGGAGACAATATATCGATTAAATATGGAAATTTGGTTTGTAACAATGTTTGAACTTTAGTGTTGCTTTCTGTTTAAATAGTTTTATTTGTGGTTCATGAAATATATACCACAAGTCATATATACATATATATCTTCAGCTTTTACAATCCACTAAGCTTATTCTTATGAAATTTTCTATTGGATACCATTTTTTTTTCTTCATATTTATTTGCTCTCTAGATCCAAGGTACATAACTTGGCATATATGTTCATGTTTAAGACACCTGATAGATTTCAAAAGAACCCTCTTGCTATGCTGATTTCTAGGAAATAATAGATTGTAAAAATCAGCACAACCCCACCCAGCAGCTCATGGTATTAGTAGGTACAATCAACTGTAACCAAAACTGTAAACATAGGTTTCTCCAGTTTTATGTTGGTCCGGCTAAGTATGTATCTATGTATGTATCACACTCATAGGCTGCAACCAGTATTTCGAAAATTATCACACAATAGGTTTTTAGTGTGTGTGTCGGGGTGGTAATTTTTGCAATAGTAGTTTATGCTAAATTTGTACCTAGGTTTGAGTCTGGCAGCATTCACGTTTGTTTTTTGAGAATTCGAGTGACAAACTAAACCTGTTTATTTATGAATTTTTCTTGGTGTTTGGTTTTTGTTTTTTGGGTTTTTTTTGACCAGCTCCACATTTAAATACAAACCTCTCAAATGTTGGAAAAGAAAAATGGAAAAAAACAAAGGTGTTGTAATTCTTAGATTTGCCTTACACAGAAATTCAAGAACGGGTCAAAGTATCAAATTTTGTGTTCGTATACGTCTGATTCTTTCTTATGCTAATGAAGTTGTTAACATATTTGCCATGGTAGGGATTAATTGTTTAATTCTTACTGGGTAGAAACTGCTAACAAAACATTTCTTTAATTGCTTTGTCTGTACAACTGGTTACTGAGTTACAGGCCATAACTGCAGTGGTGAATTCAATCCTAACTGGGTGCCGATCACTTTTGGCCTGTGCCAAACTAGGCTAAGTTCAATAAATACCTGGGGTACCCTCATCATCATTATCAGTCTCTTATCATCCACTGTTGGATATAGACCTTCCCCATAATTCGGCACAACTCTCTATTGTGGGTGTTGCAGAGCCAATAATCTCTGAATCTGTCCAGTTCATCTCGCCATCTCATATTCTACCAGCTTCAGTTCTATATTCAGTCTCTGGGGATCCACATTGTGAGTTATGATGTCCATTCGTTGTAAGATTACTAGCCCATTGCCATTTGAGTTTACTAAGGGATTTTATAAAATCTCTGACTTCTGTTTTTTCCCTAATTTACTGTGCTGTCTTGTCGTCTCTCCATGTGAGGTTGAGCATGATTCCCTTGTGTGCACATTTCATGGATCTCAGTTTGAAGGTCAGTCTTTTGGTTAAGTTCCATGTTTCAGCTCCATAGGAGACTATCAGGAGGATGCATTGATTGTATAATGGTTGGGATTGATTGTTTAATTCTTATTAGACAGGGACTGCTGATAAAACCTATCTTTGAGTACTGGTTACCAAGTTGCTACTGCAGTGAATTTAGTCCTAACTGGGTGCCACCTACTTGATAGCCTATTCCAAACTAAAGCTTAGTAAATACCTGAGGTACCCTACCATGGAGTAAATAGAAATCTAAAGAAAAATAGAATATCAAAGACAGTAAATATCGATGAATGTGCAGAAGCAATGAGGAAAATTTTTCTCGCAGAACAACTAATAAAAGTAATTACTTGATATAGATAATAAGAATTAGATAATATGAACATTCTTGTTATGGCAATTTTGTATATATGTGAAAGTTTTCAGCATGGTCATGAGAAGGGAAATCTAACTAGGACACAATACTTCCTCTGTACTAAAAGCCCAGGCAAAGCAGCTAAAAGCTGTTCACCCATGGTCATTTTTGGCCAATAGAGGACAGATATTTCATATGTATATGCATATATACATACAAACACACATGTGAATCCGTACATCTATTTGTTATATTTACACACTTTTACATCAGATCAACAAATGCTTCGGAACCACTTGCAAGGTCACCAACACATTACACTAATTCACTACATTTTATGACCAAACCCATGACAAATCCCGACTTCCATTTGCAGTTTATATTGTCTCACCTCTAACCACACATTATTTTTTACTCAATCATTGCAATGGATTTGTACACTTTGGCACTAGGCTATTCGTCTTTAAATGATAACACTCTTTGTCACTTTAAAGCTGTTGAAACCAAAGACAGGAACAGGGAATGCGCTTCGGTAAGAGTCTTTGTGTGAGATGAACATTCAGGTTCTAGAACGGAAGCCTTGGATTCCTTGTCGAGACTTGGATCTATTGAGTTATTTCATCCCGACTTGTTAATGGCTCTCCCAGTCTTCTTAGTCTGACAGATTCAGCCGAGTCAGAATGCAAGCATCTGATATAAATATTCTATTTCCAACAGAAATATGCATTGTTCATGAGAAGATATTTATCAAGTGTACGAATGGTCAGTGTAGAAGAGAAGGGGGGAAATGGTGTACACAAAAGACAAAGAAAGAGTTTATCCAGTTAACATGAAGTAAAGAATTTCTTGTACAGTAGACAATGCCAGTATCGTAAGGTCATGTGTACTGGTTGAACGTGTAACTTATCCAAGCATTGTACTAAAATATCTATACATCAATTCAGCATGCAGTCCATTATGTCTGTGCATTGAATAAGTATATATATACATATATTTATATAGTCTAGAAAGCTTTACAGCTTTAGACTACAGATGTTAAAAAAAATTATTTCGTATTTCCAGATATCTATTAATGCAATGTATGTAAACTTTTCAGTGGGGTTTATGTTTTACACAGAATTAGATTTAACTTTATGTGTGAATTTTTGTTGTTAGGATCATTAGTTGTTTACCATGTGACCGTTTTGGGGATTTAAAAACAAAACAGTGATATTAACATGGCTGAGCAGTGTTGATCAAGCACCACCTCTCCTTAAGCTATGATTTCAATATTTAACTTTGTTTTATCACTTTCAGGGTCATATCATTATACACGTAGTTCATTATTTAATATAGATGGTATTATCATGATATATTGTAAATGGATGTTATTTTATACTACTCATCAGATCAACTATGCCCAAATCTTGCACTAGTGTTTTTTTCTCAGATAATTTTATATAAAATATCTATTTTTTTTTAATGATTTTTGACAATTTTTTTCAGATTATTAGTTCTGGTACAAATGCGGGCAACAGTGATTCATTCATGAGAGGAACAGATATACAGTTATATTTTAATACGATACTATTTGAAGCTGTTTGAAAATACACGCTGAGATGCCATAGAACAATCAAAAGTACCCAAGTAAAAGAAGGGGGTTTGGGGCAAAGGAGCTACCTACTACATCTTATTAAACCTACTTGATTCTGAAATCATGGTTGATTAGTGGTATCCCCCGCAAGGAATCAAGAAGAATGAACAAAGAAATCCACTTTGATCTTTAACCTGGCCAGGGTGAGGGAATAGAGTTAGCCATTGCTTCAAGGACTCTTTTCCACACCAGCTGCATCTCCAGTCATTAAGAAATGGATTAATAAACCACCTGCTTGACAAGTGCTGCAGTTAACTTCAAGTGCCACCTTTTTAGATGTATCTTCACATCTCAGTAAGACCCTTTTTGGTTGGTCTGTTGGTCGGTTCCAGTTATGTTAAACAACAGAAATAACAAGGAAGAAAGATATGTGATGTGATTGAAAGGTGTGACATCATGGAAAGAACTTCTATTCAAATCAATTTTTCTTGACTAGCTATTAATGATGGCATAATAGAATATCCAAGGTGTATATTTTTATGTTTAAAAAAGCCAGAAATGGCCAAAAATATGCCAAAATGGCTGTTTACCAGTTTTATTGAAAATAATACGCACAAAATATTTCCATATTGCAAAATTTTACAAGTATGAGAATAAATTGTCTCAAAGAAAGACTACTTGCACTTCTTCCACTTCCTCCTCCTCTGACTACTACTATCAGTTTTGTTACTCTTTGCTTGTGTGACTTTTCTCCTTGGTTCTCAAATTCAAAAGTAAAAACTTCGAGATGTTTCAAAGGTGCCAAGAGATCAAAGGTTGTGACAAGTAATGTCATCATTTCATGTATGAATTTCATTAATATTCTTGAGAGAGGCATGAATCCATTTCTCTCTATTCTATATCCAGGTATCTTCACAAATCATCTCATCACTGGCCTGCCACGATGGCTGGTGGAGAAGAGGGTGATCAAACAACTGGTTCAGCAAGCCAATCTCCCATAACTATCTAGTATCCTCATCTTTGTTATTTACATTAAAAAAAAAAACATATTAGAGTTGTACAGAAAAAAAATCTTGTTTTTTTTTTAACAAAAATGCGCTCTGGGCCAACATCAACACAGGCAAATCTATTGAACTGAAATCAATGCTTCAGATATATTTGGATGCCTTTATTTGGTCGTCTGAAATTATGGAATCGCGGCCACAAATTTTTAATCCCTGTTAGATGTTCTTTCTGTCATGTACAAAATTCATCTAGCCTGTGAATTTCACGAAACAAGCCAAGATATGTATTAGGCTATCCCTTAAAGAATAGCTATTTTCTGGCATTCATCTTCATGATTCTAGTTTTGACAAATCTTGTAGCAGAAATGTTATCATACATGCTTAAATGATTATATTACTCAAGTTTTCTTTTCAAATTTTCGACTTATGACTCATCATGTTAGTTTTTATAAGATAATACCCCCAACTCTCGAAAGCAGACTATTGTTTTCAAATGAGATCAAACTCATATTTTTTAGACTTGGAAACTCAATCCTACTGTTAACAAATTGATGAAAAGCATTCAAATAACCCAGAAAATATGAAGCATTGGTGAATGGATGTGGGCTCATTTTGCTGCACAACAATACCAGACCTCACTTTGACAATCTGAATTATAAAATCTCATATCATCATTCATATTGTCTAGAATTATCTCCGACAGATTATCACCGATTCCAACACCTTTGAGATTTTTCTTTGCAATTAAAAGTATGCCAACAAAAAAGTGGTAATGAAAGCATTCGGATATTTTTATCTTCAAAAGACTCTAATTCATATAAAGGAGGGATCTTTACACTTGAAGCCGATGAAAGGAAGTTATTGAATCAAACAGAGCTTATTTTGATTAATAAACCAGGCTAGTTTACATTTTTAAGTTCGTTTTTATTTTCCCTTTCATAAAATGGACATTTCATATGGGACAACCTAATATTAGTTCTGGAATTCCTTTCAACCTAAGCTGCATCCAAATTCTTCCTGCTAAAAATACACTATAAAAAAAAACTGCCTTCTACAGTACAGATCCATCAATTCCAATTGGCTTATCTGATGCATGAGATTTTTTTTTTTCCCCCAATCCGTCTTTTATACATTGCAAATCCAGTTTGGTTTTGTACATATCAAGTCCCATTTGGAACGAAAACGACAAAAAAGTAAAAGACGTAATTTCTTTTAAAAATCCGGACGTAAAATACATAAACAACCAAAGTGCCTTTTTGAAAAGGAGCTGATAATCACTAATTCGACATTCCATGTAGCGAGGATGCAATCACCAGTTCTTTTCAATTTCTTGAGTGGCTATTCAACGTTGGCTTTATTGAACTGCAAACCACCAATAATAAATTGTTTACCAAGGCAGAATTCGAGAGATAAAAGCATTTCCCCACCTTCCTTTTAATCAACGAGGGAAAGTGAAGGGAGGACTTGTGCGATATAGAAAATCAATAAGTATTGATAAGCATTCAATAAATCAAGGTTATTGATTTATTGGAGCAGAAAACTTGTCCCCAAATCATCAGTCAATAGAGAAAAACTTTTGGAAGAGAAAGTGTTATCTACATCAGTGAGCCCAAAACTGTCTTGCTTTTTCTGCACTTATTAGCTGGATTTTCAGTACAGTTTTCTAGTTCACTTATGCATCAGTTAGAAATAGCAAAGCTTGGAGCCTGCAAAACCATGAATTTGTTAAATATCATTCTGTGATAATCTGGTAAAGTTCGATCATACCAAATATTCTTCAGATCTTTCTCCGTCAAGGTTAACCATTCTTCTTTCATGTCATCTGTTTATGGTGTTTTGCCAATAGTTTTTTTGTTTTTTTTTCCCACTTTGACTTTGAAATCTGCCTTTTGATGTTGAGTACGGATAATAAAATATTCTGCTATTCTTTCTATCCAATAATTTCACAGTCACCAAATCCTGAACAAGCAACAGGTCAAACTTTATTCCCTAGATTTTTTTTTGTGAGTAGAGGATAGGAATAAAATCAGAGCAAAAATAGATAGATTGTGTCCAACTGTTTTTTTTGTTTTTTTTTATTTAGACCTTACTCGTAAAATGCCAGACAAAAGGCAGAAGAAGTTGCTTATTCATTGATTACCACCTTTTTTAAATTTTTTAATTGATCACCACTAACAAAATACATTGGTCAAGCGACAGTTTTTATTGAATGACTAACCAAACTATTATAATTATAATTATCATTTGAACTTATTGTGATCAGCTTCCCATTGGATGATAGCTGGTGAACTAATCCAGCAGACCATCACTACCGTGTGGTGAGTTCATTCATGACAGGGTGCCTCACTCTTGTGATCTAAGCTTAGTAAATAGATGATTGGACCAGAAAGTACGTACCTCTTCCAATGCCATTGTCAGGAGGAATAATTGAGCATGGATCTGCCCCAAAATTCAATCAGTTATTCCATAGCCTATTGTCCACCCTCCCACAAAATATCATTGAAATTCATCAAGAACTTTTGGATATATTGTGTGGCTAAACATGAAATTTTGGCGTTATTGAGTGCTTAGGTCATATAGTTATGATAAAGGGGAGGTAATTGTATATGGATCCGCTCCAAAAATTAAACCGTTCTGTTTTGCCTATTGTTTGTCCACCCTTCTACAAAATATAATTGAAATTCATGCAGAACTTACAGAGATATCTTGCAGTCATCGTAAATATTTGGTAATATCATGAGGTCAATAACATTTTCCTACCCAGAAATCTTAACCATGCAATTGGAAGGCAGCTTTCTCACCAAATGAGCTAAACTGATAAGTCCTATATATCTGCGAATTTATTTCTTACATTTTCAGCACAAAAGTTCGAGTGATCGTCCTCAGTTGGAATAGAAGGAGGTGTGGAGTTTGACCTTGCCGCAGCCAGGCGTGTAATAATTACATTTTTTTTTCATTCTGTCCAGTCAAGGTTGATGATCAGGGTAACAGTTTTTTGATGCTACTGCTGAAGTAGTTACTGGAGTGCAGTTTACCCAAGTACTTTTGCTCGTTCTTCTCGCTATAAATCAATGATGCATACCAGGGGAGAGATATTTGATGATGGGACAAAGTGCAGAGAGAGAGAGGTGAATTCATATCTTTCTCAAGAGCATTTGTGCAAAGTGAACATTAATAATCTCAGCTGAAATTTCGACTCACTTTGTCAAATTCATATTTTTGCTTAAGATATCTGCAAAAGAATTTGTAAAATGTTTCGTTCATGGTTATTCAATATCTTGACATATACAGCAACATTTCACTCGGTTTTGAAAAACAAAATTTTTTTTCTTTCACTCAGCAGGTAACAGAAGACTCTCAAAGCAAACCTTGTGTGCCCAACTCAGAGAAAGAACAAAAACAAAGGGTGGGGTCAAAAGAAAAAAATATTTTATGCTGAATTGGTGAAACTGCCAAATTGACGAAATTTCAACATTTTTTTTTTTTAATAAAAGAATTAAGTAAATTCCGCTTATTGGGCAATTTTGCCAATTTGGCATAACAGATACAAGGATCAAGATGACCCTCGAGGAATTTGATATTCATCCGTCTAACAACAACGGGGAGAAGATTCGCCATCATGGAATGAAGAAATTTGAGACAGAGATGCAGAAGCTAAATGAGAAACATGCAAGCAGTGACAAACAAAAATCGACAACCCGAAAACATCATTGGGCATTTTCCATAAATTGTGTGCGGAAGATTATACGTTTCAAAGATTGGACACCAAAATCATCAAAGACAACATTTTGGACTTTTTCTCAACAAGAGTCATCAATGATAATGAAAATGTAGTTACAAGTTTGTCTTGTTGTAAAAACCTTGGACTTCTCCGCAGCGTGTCCAGTCCTCCAGTTTATGAGAGTTCATAAAGAAAAATTTTGTACTCTACTTGTTTGTACTTCAGAACGTTAAATCATAAACCATCAACCAAAACTGTCCCTAAAATCATCAAGATAGATCTCTTAAGTTTTCAATTGGGTCTGGTTTGCTTGGCTATCTATATGTGTGTCACACGTACTGGTTGTACCAACTGAGCTAGAGGGGTGAAAATTAAAACATGTACTTATTATTATGTCTGGAAAAACATTTTTTTTTCTGTTTTTTTTTTTTTCTTTAATTATTTCGGGGTTTAATGAATTGGTCCCTTATATTGTGTCCGGCAGAAATCACACTTGTTTTTTTCTTTCTTTTCATTCAGACTTATTCAGTGATCACTGTCCAACAAAAGGCAAGAGATGTAATTTATTCATTAATCACCCTTTTTTTAATTGATCACCCTCAACACGGAATCCTGCGTACAGACGTCGGTCAAATGATGGTTTCTGTTGTGGGACTAACCAGACCTATTTCATTTAAGGGTTCAATTTTTCAATCATTCAGTAAGGCAGGAGAATAAACGTTCGGTTCAAGTTCAGTTTCTCAATAAATATTGATATGAATTTGGTAAATTAAATTCATTCATATTGGAGTAGAACAATATCTCAGAATGAATAATGCAGTTTGCAGATGTCGGGAAATTTCTATAGATAAGACAACGGAAGAAAAAAATCATAATGGGTCAAATATTCCAATACATCATGGTTTGCTTTTGCAGCGTCTAGATAAAAGTGATATCTATCATTGTCTCTCCAAACAAAATGGCTCCGCAGCAAAACTCATGAACACACTGATTTCATAGATTGTAATTGGAACGATTGTCCAATCAAAATATGGAATTGTTAGAAGAAAATATTATTGTCAGGTATGTTCTCTAACTTCTGATTGGATAATCCCATTGTAGATCATCTTAGCCAATATTTGGGGGGGAACCGATTTTCCTTAACCCTTCCTTTTTCATTCCAAGTTTTGATTGGAAAACTGAACTCTTTCTTCATGTCCTTGATACATGTATGCTGGATGAAGACTAAAAAATTGATCGGAGCTCAATCGTCTTAATAAAAAGCGGAACGTTAATGACTTTTATCCAAGTTATAGACAACATATTCACCCCTCTGTTTTATTCTTTTTCACAAGATATTCATCCACCCTATTTTAAAGCACATTATGATACGTACGAAATCCAAAACAATTAATAGAAATAACAATTAGATAACAAAGAATGAAAATGTCAGCCATGTCTATATTATTATCTGGAGCTCTGGAAACTGCCCAAAAGACGCTTGAGAGGAGATTGGAATAATCAAAGATCTGAGGAAGTCTAAGCAAAACGTTGTCAATAGGAATGTATGCATCACATTCCACATGCATCATTTCCTGTATTTGTATAAGTATGTTTATGATCGTGTTGTATCGTGGGTATATGTAAAAGCCCTGCCCCCTTTTATTTTCTTTTTCCTTTGAGCTCGGACTCACAGAACTCACAAGGTTGCCAGCCTTAGGTCTCTGGGTGAAACCCGACTGGTGAGTTTCATAAACTGAAATCAAAGCAAACAGCGACAATAGCAACAACAACAGCATAATAATAATAATGATGATAATAATAATAATAGGTCTGGTTGGTCACTCAATAGAAACTGTCATGTGACCAATGTCTTTAAGGCAGTTTGATCAATTAAAAACTGAAAAAACAGGTGATCAATGACTAAGTAACTTCTTGCACCTTTTGTTGGGCAGTGATCACTAACAAAGTCTGAATTTTCAAGAAAACAAATGTGAACCCTACCAGACTCAAACTAAGGGACCAATTTAGTATAAACTGACATTGCAAATTGAACCATAGACTAAAAACCTATTTCTCTGGGAAATTTTCAAAAATGAAAAACAAGTTCTTCCCAGGCATCATAAGGAGTTTATATTCAAATGATAGTTACAATGGCAATTTCTGAAATCATATTGACTATAGTTTTTAAAAGAAGAGTCATTAACATCAAAAGAGTTTTTCAGGCGATTGACCTCCCTGTTGTTAACACATTTCAGCCAATCCAATCTACAGCCTTCTTCAGATGTACCATTCAAAGGTGATGGGGAACAGAATTTTACCAATGGTAGCCACACTACAATGTCAGATTCGGGTGATATCTTTAACACAAGCAACAAAGAGTTCAGTCAGCAGAAAAAAAAAAAAAACTCTTTGAATATCACTGAAATGATCAAGAGTGCTAAAGAAAGTGCCAAAGTTTTGAGGAGACTCACTCTCACTTAATTTCAGATATTACTCATAGCAAAATTCATTTCAAAAATATAATATCCAAGAAGAAAGAAAGAAAAAAAGCTTGATAGTGAATTGGAAAAGCATGTAATGACGAATGCGGATACTGTGGAGAGTGCTTGAGTGTTGAGTAGACTAATCGTCACCCGATCCCCAGAGAAGGTTCTAGATACATTTAGTTTATCTAGACTACAGTAATTATAATGTTGAGGACAGTGAGGAGAATGCTAGAGATTCAAGGAGACTTCCTGACACTTGATCTCCAGCATCAACCTTAGGACAACTTTAGTGTGAATATGCAGATAATAATTAGAAACCCGCAATCATGACAGTCACTTGGCTATGTATCACGCGTATAGGCCACACAAGTGTAACTATACGGGCTGAAAATTTAAAGATCCATTCTGTATTATATCTACAAAGAACAGTTTGTTTTTTATTTCAAAATAGCTTTTTAGTGGAGGGGACAATTACAATGTAGGTTTATGGTACTTATCCCTAAGTTTGTTTCCAACTGTTTTTTCAAATCAAAAGATTTTTTAGAGACCCCTATCCAAGAAAAGGTGGGAAAAGTAACTTCATTTATCAATCATCCCTTTTTCCAATTTTTTTAGTTGATCACCCCAAACAAAGCATGCTGCCAAAAGATGGTTGATCACATGACGGTTTTCTATTGAGTAGTTAAACAGACCTGTTGAATTTGCAAGGACTTGTGGCCGTTTGATCCCCGGGAACAACAACCAGACCCCCTTGAAGTGAACATGAATAATAAATAAATTTTGACTATTCGAGATCCGAGAAGACTTCATCCCCAGTGATGACCACGAGGTACGAGGTACGACTTTAAGGTGCAACAATGAAATGAATTATACATGATTTCCATTTATCGGGTAATTTTTTATCTGGAATTCATTGAAGAGAAATCAGATGCAAAAAAAAACAAAGCGTATGCAAAACAGGTTTGGTTAGTCACTCAATGGGAAATCCTTTCTTGGCAGCTGGCCATGTTTGGGGCTGGGGGGTGATCAGTTAAAATATTTGACAAAGATGTGATCAAGGGATTACTTCTCTCACTTGGCCACTGATCACTATAAAAACCTGAATTTAAAAAAAAAACAAGTGTAAACGATGCTTGATCTACATGATTTAGCATGAACTTATATTTCAAATTGACCCCTACCCTCCACTAAAAACCTATTTTAACACTTTTGGTGAAACCTCTGGTTAACAGTTTCTAGTATTAAAACAAGTGTAGTGATATTTTTTTTAACTAAATGTATGACAGTGAGGACAAATTGGTTAATGATTTGTGCTCAAACCTGGTTAAAGAACCCAGGACCTGATCTTAAACAGGATCAAATTTATACTTGAAGTGGAATGCACGAAAAATTCAAATTTCTAATAAATTAATCATATGCAAATTGTTAAATTATATATATATATATATATATATATATATATATATATATATATATATATACTTTATCCATTTGTGTGATTTGCTGTTCAATTTGCTACTGGTTAATACAGTTCCTAATAGAATATCTCTACAATTATTACATCCAGTCAGACATAAACTGTCCAGCCTAATGATATACATACTACTGGTAAAATGGGAAAACACACACACACATATATATATATATATATACATATATATATATATATATATAAATGTTCATGCCTACAACTAATAGAGAATAGAGAGTGAGCAATTTAAGTGCCCAATCTCAAATGTCTGCCCACAAGAGTGTTGTTTGCTCAGATGGTAGAGCAGTGCTGCGTTAAGGCTACTTCCTGGTGAATGCAAATTTGAGTCCCACACAACGCTCATTTTCTTTAATCATTTACATGGTCACCTGTTCAATTTGCTACTGGTCCACAGTGGTGCTGGACAAAGATATAGCTCCTAATAAAATGTCTCTACAATTGTCACATATATCTATATATGAATATATATATATATATATATATATATATATATATATATATAATGGCTGAAAAGAAACTCCTTATTGGAAATCGGTAATAACTTTATTATTCATTGATCGATTGTAATGAAACTAGCTTTACTTTGGACAATACAATAATAGAATTTGCCAGCTGTGTTAAAATTCAATGTAGGCACCAATTTCTGTTAGCGTTTCAGTATGGCCTCGATAGACCTTTGCAGGAAGTCCGGCGGTATGTTGGGCCTAATATGACAAATACGCTACTCCGGTCGATCCAGAGTTTGTAATTTGGTGCAGTACACCCCATTCTTCACCCAACCCCACAGGAAGAAGTCACAGGGTGTAAGGTCAGTACTTTGTGCAAGCCATTCATTTATAATAGGGAGTTGATTCTCACTCACCCTGAAACTGTATGTACAAATGTATGTGTGCAAGTATGTGTATATATCGATTTTCAATTATTTTTTTTCATGAATTGTATACCTGAAGAAGACCATTCAGTAGATCAACTGAAACATGGTAAAAACCAGAGTAAAATAAGACGAATACTTGGAAAAACAGTTGGAATTATTTGTAATATAATATTTTTATATCAAATAATGAATTATAATAATCTTATAAAATTCATTATAAATCAGTCAATTTTACTAAATTGATTTTTATTGCAATAATGAATTAGTTAATTTGAAAGAATTCAGTTTTCTAAAATGAATTAATGAAGGTGTAATTTCAGTTAATTGATTCTTAAATATATTCACGCATCTCTATTAGACACTTTTCAGTTGGTTTGTCAATCTGTCGGTCTCCAGATCTCACAAGACTTATTAAAATCCCACCCACCCCTTATAACAGTTTCTTAGGCGGTGGGGGGGTCAATTCGCGATGTAAATTAATGCTAAATTGATCATATAGATTTCGCCTGCTTGTTTTTTGAAAATTTAGACACTTCAGTGATCACCATCCAACAAAAGACAAGAGAAGTAACTAATTCATCAATCACCTTTTTTCCAACTTTTTATAGAGTGACTAACCTGTGTATCAATGTTTTTAAATAATTTGATAAATTTCCTAAACGATTTTACAAATTCAACATTATTCAATTCTTTTAATTTTATTATATACTATTTACAGAAGTAATTTCATCAATTCCATTAGCAGCCAGTTTTATAAATCTTAATCAACATCATATTCGGTATTAATCTTAACAATTTTTATTAATTTTCAGAATGAAATTTTTTTTTTGTTCTCGGTGATTGATACATAATCAATAAATTAAATTTATTGAGACTAAAACAGAAATCATGACAAAAATAAATATCCAAGCCGTTCAAGAAGGTAGAAAAATTTCTGCATCACTGGAGATGCTGACACTGGGGAAAATATTGTTAGAAACTGTCGACTAAAACAGTCAGCATAGATCAATATTGATTTCCACAGTATTTAAGTGACTCTGGCTGGGTATGCATTTGGTTGGCACGTAGGCTGCATCTGTGGAAATTCAAACATTTATTCCTTTTTTTGTTATTTTTTTTAAAACTCCCTTTCGAAATAATTTTTTGGGTAATTCAAGTTACATTGTAATTTTATACTAAATTGTTTCAATAGCTTGTGTCTAGCAGTATTACCTCTTGTCTTCTAGATACTCTAGTGATCTAATAAGAGGTGAGAGAAGTAACTTATTCCTAGATCGCTGCTTTTGCTGATCTTTTAATTGATAACCCCAAATACGACATGCTGCCAAAAGACCTAGGTCATATGATGGTCTCTTGGGATTGACTAACAAGACCTATTTGTTTAATAATCATTAATTTTGCCTCGGGCATAAAATGAATGATGAGTCAGCAAAAAATAGAATATTATTCGAAACTAAAATTCTACATGGATATTAATAAAATAGATCTGGTTAGTCACTCATCAGAAACCATTAAACTGTTGATGAGCAGTTGAAAAATCTTTCTCAGGTAGTTAGCGTTCCTTGTGAGACTAAATAATCTCCATAGGGGTTCAAATCTAGATGCTGTCCGGGTCAAAACATCAGCTCGATGGACTTCCTCTGAAGCTGCTTTTTGGAGATCTTTGCAGTGTGGGCAGGAGCACTAGCTTGTTGAAAAATAACATCTTATTTTCCCTCTTCGGAAAAACAAAGTTTTCAATCATGGTAAGCAAGCTTTTCTGCAATATTCTCCTGTATTCAAAAGCATTATTTGATTTTTCACCGGGAAGCACCTCACTAGTACCGGCAGTTGTAAGGGTTTCCCGCACCATGAGACCAGTTCTCCCGCGCCTAACCGTGGTAGAAAAGAATTCATTATTATGTTTCTTAACAGATCTTTGAAGATATCTCTCTGAAGTATCATCACGCAACTGGAATCTTTAAAATTCTTGATGACTCTGCATAACTCTGATGAGCCACTTTGAATCAAACTTTCCAATTTTCTGCCAAGAACTTCATTCTGTCTTTGATGTTTTTCTGAGACAACAATGGCTTTTAACACATCGTCTAGACACGAAGCCTGCATTAGATAATCTTCTGGTTAATGTTCTTCACCTCTTACTGTTCTCAGAGGTCTTGAATTCTGCTGACCTTTTTCCAAGGCATTTTTTCCAGTCTCTGAGAACCGTGAATTTTAGCAAATGGTCATCTCTGCATGATGAAGCATTTCTGTACCTTTTTTTCCAGCAACATTAACAACCAACGCAAATCATTGACGAATTCTTAATTACTGATAAAGGAATGGAGGTTTCCTCTACCGTCAAGGTCTTGCAAATTTCAGAATAGCTGCATTTGGCCCAAGGAAGTTGCTATGTGTTTTCTGACAGCTATCCCTGCATGATATTTTGTTTTACATTGTTTTTGCCCAGGAATGTAGGTTTCTTCAGTCTTTAGGCTGGTTTGACTGGCTGGTTATATATGTATCATGTATACTGGCAGCGTCAATGGAGCTACAAAGCAAAAATACTATTAGTCCTGAAAAGAAGAGTGTGCAACCAATGCATCCTCCTGATAGTCACCTGTGGGGCTTAAACATGGAATCTAACCGAGAGACCAACCCTCAAACTGAAAATTGTGCAACATGCATATTGGAGGATCATGCTCATATCATATGGAGAGATCACAAGACAGCACAGCATATTAGGGAGAAAACAGAAGTCCAAGACATTATAGAAACCGTTCGGAAACTCAATTGGCAATGGGCTGGCCATGTTGCAAGAATAGCAGAAAACTCACAACATGGATCCCCAGAGATCAAATGCAGAATCAAGGCTAACAGAATACAAGAAAGCAAGCAAACTGGACAAGTTCAGGAAATATTGGCTCCATGACACCTTGATAGAGAGATGTCGCGAATACCGGGGAAGGTCTATATCTAACGATTGACGATGAACAAATGATAATGATGATGAGTAGAGAAAAATATGTTTTATTTTTTTAAATAACCTTTGGTTTGTATCTGTCAGTATTCATGCTTGTTTTTTGAAAATTTAGACTTTTTTTCAGAGATCACTCCCCAATAAAAGGCGACAGAAGCAACTTATCCAATGATCACCTTTTTTTCCAATTATTCTATTCATCACCCCCAAAACTGCATGCTGCCAATAGATGCTGGTCCTGTGATGGTTTCTATTGGGTGACTACCTAGACCCACAATTATCATCATTATCAATATTTCCTCACATTCTCTTCATATATATATATATATATATATATATATATGTATAAATATATATATATATATATGTATATAAGTATGCATATTTACATGTATTAGTTTTGTGCAAAAATTTCCAGTAAAAAGTCGGTTTTCAACAGTTTACTCAGTCTATAGTTTTTGAGAAAGAATGCTGGAAACTTTTGAAGATACTAAATAATGAGGATTGCACAGTATATCAGAAAGAAAATGGGGGGGTCAGAGACATCATAGAATCCATTAGGAAAACTCAAATGACAATGGGCTGGTCATGTTGCAAGAATGGCAGATAACTGATGGAAATCACAACGCCCAGCATGGATCCCCAAAGACCACTTGCAAAACTGGGGCTGACAAAAAACAAGATAAAGAGATGAACTAGAGAAATTCAGAAAATACTGGCTTCGCGACGTCCATGATAGAGAAATGTGGCAGATCCTGGGGAAGGTCTATATCCAACAGCGGATGTTAAAAGACTGATGATGATGATGAATAATGAGAATTATACTCAAAATAAGACGGATATGGTAAAAAGATGATTATTTACTAAATATTTTCAGTCTATTGGCAAAAATTTGTGAGGTTTCTTGTCTGCATCTGGGAGAGAAAAAAAATTTTTTTTTGCATAAAAAATTATAATTATTAGATTTAGCTTCTGGTAAATGGTTGGTGTCGATGAGCGCAGGGGGAAAAATTTTATCTTGAATGAATTTTATGAGATTTGTCTGCTAAAAATCTTATTGTCCGTTCTTAATTCATCAGCCGCATCATTGATGGTCAAAAACATATTTTATTCAAATTTTCTGGAGAAAAGTCATCTATTCTATGTATCCATTCCTATTGTCTTTACCTATGTTGTTAGAACTATGAAAACCAACCACGGGAACCAGCTGGCTTGAGAAGGAGCTACTTGACCATGGACCATCTCTATTCTATAAATCAGCTAAAAGAGAAAGCAGCAGAATACAAAATGTCACTCACTATAGAATTTATTGATTCTGTGGAAATTCCCATGGTCATCGGAACTATCACTCTACAAGGCGTAAACCCTGTACAACACATATTCCATCACAACAGCTCATTTATCAGGCTACAAAAAGTCTGAGCCCTTTCAGCTCTAAAAAGGGGTAAGACAAGGTGATAGCAGCTCACCCAAACTTTTCATAGCCTGCTTCGAGATGATTTTCAGAAACCTAGACTGGGAAAATGAAGGAATCAGAAAACACTGTGAATATCTGAGCAACTATAGATTTGCAGACAACATCATCCTTTTTACAGAGAACCTACACAACTTCCAACTAATTCTAGATGAAGTGAATGAAGAAAACAAGAATGTCAGCCTTCACATGAACTTCAGCAAAACGGAATTCATGCGCAACAATCGAATCGGAAATAAGCACACAGCAATCAAATTGAAGATGCAGAACTGGAGAAAGCAGATCACTACATCTATGTATGACAATAAATCTCCATAAAATCTTTAAGAAAAGAAGAAATCAAGCAAAGAATCACTTAAGGATGGCAAGCCTTCAACAGAGTAAGCTCAGCTTTCAAGAACAAGAAAATCCCAATAGTCTTAAAAAGAAGAGTATACAACTAATACATCATTCCGGATGGTCACTTATGCAGCTGAAACATGGAACCTAACCAAGAGACTGACCCGCAAACTGAGAAGCATGTAACGTGCTCATGAGAGAATCATGATCAACCTCAAATAGATAGATCACAAGACAGTACAATACATTTGGGAAAAAACAGGAGTCTACGGCATCAAAGAATCCATTTGGAAAACTCAATTGGCAATGGGCTGGTCATGTTGCAAGAATGGCAGACAACTGATAGACATCATGACTCACAACATGGATCCCCAGAGATCACATGTGTAACTGACGTCAGCTAAAATTTAATATGGAGAGAGAATTTAGACAAATTCAGAAAGTGTTGGCCCTGAAACACCAATGATAGAGAGGTATGATGGATCATATGGGAAAGTTTATGTCCAACAATGGATGTTCAAATACTGATCATGATTGTTGTGGTTAGAAACCATCATCTAAAACTGTCACCAAAACGGTCAACATAGCTTTGTTCATTTTATAAGTTTGGTTATGTATTCGTGTATCCTGCAAACAGACTTTACTAATCCAGCCAGAGGGCAGATCAAGCTAGACTTAATAAATTCCCATACCTTATCAAAGATATCATCAAGCTCATAGGATCAAACTTGCACTAATAATGTTTATAATAATGGGTTCGTTGAATGACTTATGTCCCTTCTATTTGAGCCGTGAGACCAAGTTTGAGTTCAGATGTGTCTTGGCATATATTAGCACGTAATCATGAATGAGCAAATGTGTAAGCATTTTACACATATGTGTGTAATGTGTTTCAAAGATGTGTTAGTGCTATCTGATTCCAGACTTCCTGGCAGTCCTTCAAAAACTAAAGAACTTCAAAAGGAATTTGAAAAAGAAAAGAAAACAAGAGAAAAAAATTAAAAGCGTACTTCCTCCCCCCATTCCCGATTCCTTTCACTTACCAATGTTATTTCCAGGAATGATTCTCTTTAGATGAAAGCTTTAATGCAAATGAAAAAATATCGAAAGAAATTTTTGAAAAAAAAAAAGCAAGAAAAAAAAAAAAAAAGAAGCTAGCCGAGTAAAATTTCAAGATGTGAAATAAAACGAAAAAAAAAAATACCCAGCATCCAATTCCAAATTCATTTCGTACAAATGCTGTTAAGTGTACAAACGTTTTTCCCGGATTTATTTTAGAAATTTTTCCTTTGATAAACTGAAGCACTTTACAAAACCTAGAAAAACCAGGAAATATGAAATAATAATCATCTATTTAATAACACACTCATTCATACCTACTTACTTAGTGCGTGTATAATGCTTTCAGCTTTTTTTTTGTTGTTTTTTTTTTTTGCACACCCACAAAATGCATTCAGGAAGAAACTCTTGAGATTTAGCAAATTACTTTGTATGACAATCTCGAAAAAACCATTGCATAAGGACAAGGGTTTAACCAACATGCATACATACACAAACGTACTCGAAACCTAACACAAATTCAAACTCACACACACATACACTCACACATGCATACACTCACACACACACACACACACACACACACATATATATATATATATATATATATATATATATATATATATTCACATCATTTAATATACACCCTATTTTTTAAGCTAAAACTCATCGGGAGAAAAAAAGCAAAATACTTCAAATTTAAAAAAAAAATAATTATGAAACAGGTTCGGTCAGTCAGTCAGTTGAAACTGTCAGTATGACTGATATCTTTTGGCAGCCTACTGTGTTGGGGGAGATCTATTAAGATTTTGAGGAGGTGATCAACGAATAAGTTACATCTCTCATCGTTTGTGTAATGCTTGCTGAATGTTTTTAATGTAAACAAATTCTTTCCAAATGATGCAGCACTTTCAACAGTATCTTCTGCCATTTTCAATATCAGAATAGTATTACTGTTTAATTTCATGGTAGAAGATGTTGCCAAAAGCATTATATCCCTTGGAAAATATTTATTTACACTAAAACCAGAGAGCCGTTCAGTTGTACAAAATCAATATATATATATATCAATATATATATCAATATATATATATATATACAGATATACAGATATATATATATATACAGATATATATGCATGCACATGATCATCATCAGTCTTTCATCGTTCATCATTGTTTGTAAACCTTTCCCAGGATTTGCCAGTCTTCCCCAACATGGGCATCGCGGAGTCAGTACTTTATAAACTTGTCAAGTTCGTCTCGTCATTTTATATTCTGCTGGCCTCAGTTTCGCATGTGATCTCTGGAGATCTATGTTGCAAAGTCCATCAGTTATCTGCCATTCTTGCGACATGACCAGCCCATTGCCATTTAAGTTTTCTAATGAATTTTATGATGTCTCAGACTTCTGTTTTTTTTCCCTTATATATTGGGCTGTCCAGTGATTTCTCCATTGTTCTTGCATGTACATGTTGCTTGGTTCTCACTTTGAGTGTTAGTCTCTGGGTTACGTTCCATGTTTCAGCTCCATAGGTGACCATCTGGAGGATACATTGGTTGTATACTCTTCTTTTTAGGACCATTGAGATTTTCTTGTTCTTGAAGATGGAGCTTGCTCCCCAGAAGGCTTGCTTTCCTAAAGTTATTCTCTTTATTTTTCCTTCTTTTGAGGATTTTATGCAAATGAAACACCAGTAACAACCTTTTTTTCCTTCCCTTGCAAAAAATAGACGTAGAATTCAGTTTTGTTTTTATTTGTAAAATCTAATTACTGTAATGATTTCGCTTTTTTTGTACCTTTGGAAAAATCTTAACTAATGAATCATTTTGTTTCTTGCATTATTTTTTTCTTTTGTCAAATTTCTTCTGCTAACTTCGAAAATTCATTAGAGCTTATTTTTCTCACTGAAGTTTCAGCCCATTTAATTCTGCGGGGAGTTAAGAGAATTTATTCCTGGCAGTTATTTTTACCTACTTAATAATTCAAATGCCTCAATTTTTTACATGTAAACGAGAAGTGAAAAACTGATAAACATATATATATATATATATATATATATATATATATATATATATACATATATACAATAATTATTGTGTCATCCAGACAGCTGTTTCGATGTATTACATGTCTTCAGTGTGGCTATAGACTTTCCATAATCCCATCTAGTACCGCTAGGCAGAATTGAAACCTTTACTACCTCAGGACTACGGAACTGGACAGTCAGTAAGGCTGAATTAAAGAGATATATCTATTTACACAGAAATTCCTCATCCACTAGAGTGCTCTATTCCTATGGAAGAGCATTGCATAAGCTTACGATGGATGAGTTACCTCATTAAAAGAGTGCTCAACCCTGAATATACGTGTGTGTGTATGTGTGCGTATGTATGTCTGTATGTGTCTATTTATATATATATTTTCTAATTGTTCATTCTATTCCCACAATTCAAGCCAAGTGACACATTCTTTGTGTAATGAAGAGAGGTCATTTCAAACAGAGTTTTGAGTAATATAACGGATTCATAATTATTCTGTTGGATAATATAAAATATTTTTGTGGGAAAATGTATTTTCTCTTATGTATTTTAATGTGTTTTAAATGAATATAACCTTCATTTCAGGAATGTTTCATTTTCGAAAATCTTGTCAGTTGTGCAATGAGAAATTGCTCGACAGACAAGATTTTCAAAAATGAAACATTCCTGAAATGAAAGTTATATTCATTTAAAACACGCTGCGGTGGGGGGTACCATTTTTGGGCTGTGCTTAGAGCATCATGTGGCTTTAATCTGGCACTGCCTTCACATCTCATGCTGGGTTTTATTCCCGGAACGTAATGTCACCTGGGTCTGACAGCCACCATACCATCAAGAATTGGCTATCTCTGACTTCTGGCTTTCCCCATAGAGAATTAAGACCATGGACGAGTTTAAGGATTATTGTGATTTGGCAGATGATTGCAATCCTAGAAGAAGACTTTACAAACTCTTTTGGAAATGCCAGGGATGCTGAGGTAAGAGATATAGGGCGGAAGGGGAGTGTTTTGAAGGGCACCAAGATCCCTGTGCCCGAAGATGGTTATTTTCCCATTGACATTAAACGGCTTGTTTCTTTCCAGATAGATGTCACACGAGGTGTAACCCAAAGGTTTGTTGAATACAATTATGAAAAAATTATGACTTCCCTTACTACCCAGTTTCATCTGTCTCCTTCGAAGTAGTTTCCTTACCAGTGAATTGGCTCATCAAGGATAGGGCTCACAAGTGACAGTGGCAAAAGTCCAAGGTAAACTGGCATTTATGCCTTTTGTAGATTCGAGTATTTGATTGAATTTATGTATATGTGAAGGGGGGGGTGCAAATTTGGTCAATTTCCATACCCACCCCAGATTCTTTCATCTGAATATTCCAGAAGTAAAAAAAACTGCAAAAAATAATTTTCAGCATTTTCGGAAAGATATCATAAATTCAACCTAACTTACAAGATTCAATGATAAAAAAAAATACTTACTCAAAATGAGAGAGAAATATAGGGACACGCCTGGTTGCTGCAGGGTCAAACTCGACACCTTCTATTCCAACTGAGGATGATTACCCTAGATTTTGCATTTCTTACATAACTAGCTGAGGTTACCAAGCGCTGCCCATTATAGCTATATTGCAAATAAGACCCCTTTATTATAAAACCTTTGAATTTTACATTTCAATAAATTGAAAGCACATGAAATTGAAATGAAAAGACGGAAATTTTCTCTATCGGCTTTTGAATCCCGTCCGCCAATTGTATTGATGACTTGTCTAAACACTAGTGTGTTCATACTATCATTGATTTTTTTAGCATTGCCTTCATTTTTATGTAAGCAATAATGCCAATCTTCAAAAACAAGAAGATCCCATTAATCCTAAAAAGAAGGGTGTATAACCAATGCATCCTCCCGATAGTCACTTATGGAGCTGAAACATGGAACCTAACCAAGAGACAGATCTGCAAATTGAGAACCATGCAACGTGCGCATGAAAGAATTCTGCTGGGCCTCACATGGAGAGACCATTAGACAGCACAGTACATACGGAGGAAGATAGGAGTCAGAGACATCATAGAATCCATTAAAAATCTCAAATGGCAGTGGGCTGGCCATGTTGCACGAATGGCCAACAACCGATGGACATCGTGACTCACATCATGGATACCCAGAGATCGCACGCGCAACCAGAGGCCAGCAGAATACAAGATCGAGAGACAAGCTAGACAAATTCAGTATGTACTGGCTCTGCAATAGAGAAGTATGGCAAATCCAACGACGGATGTTGAAAGACTGATAATGATAAAGCACAAATGCAGACCCAATGGAAAACGATGGTTTATTTTCTATAAAACTTGATTTTAACATGTACATTGTAAGTAAATTGTGACCTGCTGATTTCAAATATGCCTCTGTTTTTCCTCTGTGATCTTTAACCGGTTAGATCAGCAGACTTCCAAGGCAGACCTGTGCAGACCTGTGCAGACCCAGGCAAGCTGGCATAAGCTCTGGGGAAAGAGAAATTCACATTCATTGTTACCAATGGCAAATAGAAATAAAAGTTGCAGTTCTTAGAACCTTTACATATTTCCTTTCTCAAACCAGACAAATTTCTTTTACATTTGAAAGTTTGATAAAGATGATACGATAATATAGATAAATAGATTTTTAGATACAAAAGACTTTTCAGTCAAGTTCAGTTGATAAGAAAGCAACCTTCCGATCATGTAGGGAAACGTTAGTTTTATATATACGTTTGGTTAAATTTGACATGCTGAGCGAACAGTGAAGAGTTTACCCGGCTAAATTTGGTACAGATTGGTTTTGCTGTTACGGGTAAAAAAACAAAACCAACTCCACGTCGGATTGGAGTTCGACAATTGGTATTTTTTTTAGGATTTAGTCCTGGACCTCTAAAAATACTCATGTCCAATATACCAGGGGAATAAATGTTTAATCCTGCAAACAATGGCACCATATTGATCTCAGATGTCCTGAGTAAATGACCGACTAGTATATGTACATGTATGTATGTAGATGCACGTGTGTGTGTGTGTGTGTGTGTGTGTGTGTGCGCCTTTTTAGTATTTAGCATTGTGCATTGGTCAGCATACATTCTATACTACTCTATCGGTTATGGCTTATATTGGTCAACCAGTTGGGTAAAAGTTCAAATTTCCGGAAGGTTTTTGAACAGAAAGTAACAAAAGCCAAAAGAATATTCATACCTCACACCATAGCCTGCCCATGTACCATAACTGTATTACCCAGAAAAAATATCTAAAATCATCTAAGAAAATAGATCTTTTATCTGAAATTATCATTAAAAAAGATTCAATCTAAAAATAATCTAAAAAGATACCAGCAGAAGATTAGGGCATTGTTGGTCCTAGAATAAACATAGAAAATCAAAAAAGGAACTTTTCAGGACAAAAAAAATAAAAAGCATTTTTTGATGTTGCCTCATCATCATCAGTCTTTTAACATCCCTCATTGAACATAGACCTTCCCTAGGATCCGTCACATTTCTCTATCATGGGCGTTGCGGAGCCAATCTTTTCTGAATTTGTCTAGTTCATCTTTCCATCTTGTGCTTTGTCGCCTGTGGTTTTGCATCTGATATCTGGGGATCTATGTTGTGATTGTGTCCATCGGTTGTCAGCCATTCTCACAATGTGACCAGCCCATTGCCATTTGAGTTTTCTAATAGATTCTATGAATTCTTCAAACCTCTATTTTCTTCCTGATATACTGTGCTGTCTTATGATCTCTCCATGTAAGGTTGAGCATGATTTTCTCATGTTCACGCTGCATGCTTCTTTGTTTGCGGGTCTGTCTTTTGGTTTGGTTCCATAGGTTAAGCTTGCTCTGTGGAAGGCTTGCCATTTTAGTATGATTCTCCGCTTGATTTCTTCTTCTTTCGTAAGTTTCACAGAGGTGTATTATATGCAAATTATCATGGTTGTAGCTTCCAAAATGTGACCAGGCATACTGGAGACATACACATACACACGCAAATAGATAGACACAGACGTTCAAGGAGAGAAGAATCTGTAGCCCATTTGGCTGGTTGGTTGGGCTATTTGTGGGCAACAGGGATTCAATAGTATCAGACTTGACTGTTGGATAGCTGTGAGACAATTTCTATGAACAATACAGCTAAGAACAACACTGTGTATACAATATGAAATTATCCATACCGTGGCTGGTCAGTCAGTCTAATCAGTATAATCAGTATATTTGCCACCATGACATTTTTGAAACAATCAACAAAAACTGTCAACAGTCAATGGCGGTTACTTTGGATTTCAAGTTAGTCTGGCTGGCTGGCTGGCTGGCTATGTATGTATTGCACATAGTGATCACACCAATGGTAATAGAGGGTTGAAAAATTTAAAAAAAGCTACTGTCTAGAAAAAAACAGGGTTTTTTTCTCAAAATCCTCCCGCCCCAAGGTTTTTAACAGAGGGGAGTTATACTTAGATTGCCTCTTAGTTTGTCTCCAGCAATATTCATGTTAGTGTTTTTTTTAATTCTAACTTTTTATTGTTCACTGTCCAACAAAAGTTGAGAAAATTGATTTATTCATTGATCACCGCTTTTCCTAATCTTTTTAGTTGATCCTCCAAATATGACACGCTGCCCAAAGACATTGGTCACATGAGAGTTTCTATTAAGTGACCTACCAGTCTTTCTTGTTTATTTCTGGTCTCCAATAGTTTGCATTACTAGGATCTGTTATCTGATCTTAGAAATCTATGTAACAAAATTCTGGTCAAGAGGAATCTATGATACAATATTAACAAAACCAAACTATATCCAGTTTGAACCATCAAATTGTACTAAGTCTTTGCGATTGGACTGTTGTCAGCAATACCAGTCAAGGGCCAGTGTTTTCCATTTACATGTGAACCATAGCAGCAGTGAATTGATTTATTTGATTGATTTGAGTTGATTTTAATTGGAGTGAAGTTTGAGCATGTCTACTGAATCAAAAACATGAGCCTCTTGGAGATTCTGCTGAAAGAACTTGGCAACTTCATAATGAATAGTATACCACTTTGCATCATCTTATAAAATTTTGGGGGGGGGGGTTCAAAAAAGTACTTTTAGAGGCTTCTACTGTTATTTGGGTCCTGTTTTTTTCAATATTTGTATATAAAAGGACAATTTTTTTTAGACAATTTTAGACTAAAGATTGATTTTTTCTAGATAATTTTAGATGATTATTTAGATCCTTCTTGTCAAAGATCTTGGATAATTTTTGATAAAACTAGTTCAGGTACATAAGCAGATTACAGGGATTCATTCATGCAATATTTGATTCTTTTTGACACTTCACCGTTTTGTACCAAATATCTTGTCTGGAAAAATGTTGTGAATTCATTTTGACAATATGTTCTTTACGTTTGTGTTTTTAAAAAGTCCACTCAAAAATTGACAGCTAATATCATTTGCAGGCAGGTCACGCCAGCTTTCAAAGATACCACTGTAAAGTCGGGAAATTGTGTAACATCAGTCATCCTGATGGGAAGGATAAACATCAGGCCTTGATACACGAAGAATCAGCATTTAAAAGCACGGTCTTCACCAGATATTGAACATTAATCACCAACACACAATTTTCTCAGCCACAAAGCACACCCTGTAAATAAACAGATGGATAGAAATACATGGATTACACACAAGTACGTACGTAGGGAGGGACGTTATATAAATAATAAGAAATGTTCTAAATAACAAAATGAAGTAGAAAAGTAGAAGTTGATGTATATGCTCGTCTGCATATACATTAAAGAAAATGAAGGTAGGAATGGTTGTTGATTAAATCAATGACTGGCATTCACAAAAAAAAAGATTCTTGGAATGAGATCTAAGTAAATTTTTTTGACAAAATAGAGACATGGATAATTTTCTGGAAAATTTGCAGGAAATATTTCTTTCTATTCTGAGTATTTCAATGTACCTATCAATTTGTGTGCCCATGTGATTGTATGTCTGTTTATGTAAACACATACTCATATATATATATATATATATATATATATATATATATATATATATATATATATATATATATATATATAATATATAAATATATATATATGTAAATATGTAATTTGACAGTAGTCTTTCATCAAAACAAGTTTGATTAAAGACGATAGACGTAGAATGAATTTTAGTTTTTTCTAGTTAACTTTTCTTGTTCATGTATCAGAGGAAGCATGCCTGGATCTTTCGAAAGTAAAAATTATGACTAGTTGGTCTAAGTGATGCGAAACTGGCTTTTATTCTGATTTAAATCCTCATTTATTTATTATTTATTGAATTATTTAAATCATCAACCACGACTGCTGCTGTTGATCTCAAGCCATTGCATTCCTGTGTGAAAATCTAAATAGTCAACGATGACATCTGCCATTGATATCACGCTAAAACAAGTGTATAGTTTTCAATTATAGTTGTGGAAGACGTTTTTTTCTGTCTCATCTGTCACAAAGTTGACTATAAATCCGTGTTATTGCTCTGAATTATCCAGATTTATCAAGTGCCCTTGACCAAACTTCTGGTCATTCTCAAGATGAGGAAAAAACTATATGTATGCACGTGTCAACTATGCAGGGTGCACGATTGAGCTAGAAGGCAGGAAATTTCAACGTTCCCTCGTTATTAAGTCAACAAGAAAAGGCTTTTTTGTTTTTTACAAATTTTTCCCTCAAATAAGTTTTTAATGGAGGGTTCAATTTGCAATGTAACTTTATGCTAAATTGATCCTTAATTTGTGTCATACTTGTTTTTGAAAATACAGACTTTTTTTTAGTGATCACTGCTCGAGAGGTATCTTATTCATTGATCACCTTTTTTTTCCAATTTAATTCAATTGATCACTCCAAATATTGGTCACATGATGGTTTTTATTGAGTAACTAACCAGAACGGTGTATCTTACGTACTGGATCTTATGACTGCAAGAATCATCCAAATCTATCGAGTTCCCTCCACCATACTTTTACCTGTTATCAAGATTAGGAAAAAACTGGGGATGTTATTTGTTCTTTCAGTTTTTGAATATTTTTTAACTTCTACCATTTGCCATCTGTTTTGTTATGATGACATCAAGTATGAGACAACACGCAGGCAAATTTTTTCAGTACGTGAAATGTATATATCAATCACAAAGTACATTTAGAATCCAAATTCTCAACTTGAAAAAGAACTTCTTCAGTTTTTGATGCCTAGATTTCATGATAAAAGCTTCCAGAATCTGAACCCTTTTTTTACAATTATGTGTTGTATACACATATCATTCACAAGTATATATATATATATATGTGTGTGTGTGTGTGTGTGTATATAGATCGGTAGATAGATCAGAGTGTACATGTATGTGCGTGCATATGATTTTAAGACTAATTTTTTCACAAATACATTCTTGGGGTAAAAATTTAAACTTAAAATTGCATTTTAGCTGAAATCAAAAACCCGAAAAAAGAACTTCATATGTATACACATACATGCAAACATATATATCTATATGTATACAGTGAGGTGGTAACAAGTATCATTCATTTGATATACTTCCTATATCCATATTTACTTTAAATTTACAGAGAAAAAGAAAACGTATTTCCAAACATAAAAATAATAGTTAGTTTTATATCAAAAACATCATCTGAGTAAATTCAAAATAAACGTGAGTATCAGAAGTATATTAAATGAGTATTTTGTAAGTGTCCAAATGCTTGTTTCCCCTCACTGTATGTGTGTGTATACCCATATATATATATATATATATATATGTATATATATATATATATACATGGCAAACCGTAGAATATATCTTTAAAAAGGAAAATATATACTTACTAACAAACATGTATGCAATATATAAGGTTCTAGATATATATTTATATATTCATGAATATACATTTATATTTATGCTTTTTGTTTTTTAAATCTCGAATTTGTCATATGCTGACAAATGAAGTCAATTTATCTTAAGTACACTGTTATTAACTTATTTTCTAATAACAATCTGTTTGTACATTATACAGCATTTCCTCAAAGAGTGAAGGAAAAAAAAAACAATCTCTTTTGTTGCATGCAAGATTTAAACCTTTTACACTGATGAATCAAAAATTGAAAAAGAAAAGAAAATGTTTTATCATATCAGGATCGATAATTGGAAACCTGCCAACATTTACTTAAGGAAAGAGAAGGTAATTTTTTCCTTCTGGTTTTTTTCCTTTTTGTTTGAGAAGCATAATCCACAGGGAGGGCTATTTATTGTAAAAGCTGATATTATGATAAACAAGTCATAAGTACAAAAAGATTAACTCAGAACAGGGTCTCTAAAAAATCTACAGGATAAGGGCATATTTTTGTGACTTGTCGTCGACTTCTCTCTGTATCGGTAGACAATGGAACATGCGCCAAGGATTCATCTACTGAGCTGCAATGACTGCTTTGACTGCAATTGTTTTTTTTTATGTTAACATCATTAGTTTAAATGGTTGAAATCCAGTCATTTGCACAATTCCCAGTGTATCACTGGTCCTACTCTGTTAATCTGTTCCTACCCTGTTAATCCCTGCAACAGACCGATTTAAATGTTCTTGTTGAGTTTATTCATGTGTTTGACATTCATATGTATCTATCTGCATATCATGAATGTATTATATTATTCCGAAACTCTATATGAAACGGTTAATACATCATTCGGCCTAGGCTACAGGAACAGAAAAATCTATTAAAGAAAATTGGGCTGCTGCAGGATTTGAATCAGCGACCAATAGGTAGCCACTTTAACATAGCGACGCTCTTCCCATTGAGCTAAACAGCCCAATGGAAAGGCAAAGGCCAAAATAACTGCTTTTTTTCCCACATTCTCATCTTGTTCATCTACTATTCAAATCTGCTTTATTTGTGTTTCAATGTGGACAGTTTTATAATTGTGAAATGGGTATGTAATCTGACAGAAATAATTATAAATGCATTATATTGCTTTGAAATTTTATTTGAAATGACTCCCGTTAACACAGGGTAAATGTACCATTTTGCCTGGAAAGCTTGAATAGAATAAACAATTAAAGAAAAAGACTGCTGCTGGAAATAAACCTGCAATCAAAAGGTAGCCGCTTTAATATATTATTACTCTTTCCATTGAGCTTTAATTGTTTATTCTATTTATGCTGTCTAGGCCTAATGATACATTCACTATGTATTAAGAGAAGGAAAAAAATTTTTTTCAAATTTATCTCTCCAAAATAGGTTTTTAGTGGGATGGGGTTTCATTATGCTATGTAAGTGCATACTATACTGATCATTTGTTTGTGCCTGCTTGATTTTTTTTTTCAAATTCAGAACTTTTTTAGTGATTATAGCCCAACAAAAGGCAAGAGAAGTAACTTATTCATCAGTTACCACTTTTTCAAACTTTTTAATTGATCACCCCCAACACCAAATATATGAATGATGGTGATTCATAATTGAAATGGTATGCTAGTTATATCTATCTTCGAAATCCTTTTAAAGCCAGCTTACTGTATTCGTTTACAATAGTTTACATTTTAATCTCTTTATCCACAAAAATATTTGAAGCTTTTGAGTTTTGTCCATTTCTGCTATAGTGTAGTTCACCCAGATGCATGTGTCAAGGGCGTTGATGGTAAGAGATTCTTTTTGAACACAGTCATCAATGCTGACGAGTTTTCTTTCTCTTTCCTTTCTTTTTACATGGAATCTGTTAGTGTCAACTCTTGGGTGCAGAATTTTGTGCATAGACATCAACTTCTTTATCTTTCATTCTATTGACCTCTCCTCTAGCCAAGCTTAGGAAGTGTCCTGTTTATCTCATTACTGAAAATAATTGTCCAGTTTAGGAAGTGTCCTGTTTATCTTACAACTGAAAATGATTTTGATTGATAAATACTGATGATTTTACTATTGAATTCATTGCAACGGAAATTGATTGAAAATCAAGAAAAAAGGGAATATCAGTCATCAGCAATTGAAGCAATTGTTGCAGACAAAATATGTACAATTATTCTGCTGTAGGAAAGCATTGCAAAGAAATTTACTACAGAAATTCATTGAAACTGGTTTCACAACATAAATGTATTGAAAAAGAGTAAAAATGGGTTGTGAGCATTCACGGGAATCAGGCAGTCATTATAGATGTAAGAGAGCTATTATATATATAAATATATATATATATACAGAAACGGAGGAAATTTTCTGTGTTAAGAAAGCTGCATCAATTTTTATCATTTTGATCAATGTTGAGTAATGAAATGATGGCTGGCAAAAAAAACCTTTGCCCCATATTTTGTGACCAGGGCCTCCTAAACCACAAATATAACGATAAAAGATTTGTGTTCTTCTTGGTAGACTGAGGCATGCTGTCAAGAAATTTTGGCAGAGGTTGATGTACATGAAAGCAGAAAGACTGCAAATTTTGTTTCTCTTCATTTTGTTGGTCACAATTAGGAAAGGTTTTTTTGACAGAATAAATTTTTAATGAAAACCTTTTTTGGTTGAACTAAAAGACTGTCATGAGATTAGTTGCAAGAATAACAAGTCTGAAATATTGATGAGGGAATCTCTGCACTGTTCTCTGAACATTAACTTGCACTCTTTTCAGATACATGTATATATATATATATATATTTATATATATTGTCACTGTTCTTAGGGGTTGCTTTATCTGTGGTAAAAGTGCTCAATACTTGAAAATAGAATATAGATATTTATGCATATGTATTCATATATGTATGTGCACATATGCTTAAGATTGTATTCATGTTTGCAACATATACGTACATTTATATGTGTACACATATATTTTTCTAAGATACAATATACTTGAATATACATTAATATATGTATATATACATATACATAATGATAATGTGTATATATATATATGTATATATGTATATATATTTGTGTGATGAACACCAAACAGGGTAGAAACATAAATATGCTTGTCGAGTAAATCTCTTTTTCATTCCAGTTTAAGCTCTGCTCTGAACTTGACTTAATGTTTAATAGTGAATGTATTGAGCACTTTATTACTCATCATACATCGGATATTGCATTATACTATATTACATTATATTGTAGTCTTGATTTGTACTTTATATATATATATATATATATATATATATATATATATATATATATATATACATATATATGTATATATATATGTATATTCATGTTGTTAAGTTTGTTTAATGTCAAAGACTTTGTCTTTTATGTTCAAGGTATTGCTGATGATCACAGACTTGATCAACTGATAATGGAACTCAACAAGATCACCTAGTACATTGAAGGTATCAGTGAAACACACAGAAAAAGGAGAAAAACCTCCTACAGCTGAAGAGAAGTAATCATCTATTCTATTATGAGGAGGGGGTGTTAGAATAAATTCAGTGGCAGAGGATTTCCACTCAATGACAACATTGCAGGCAACATTATAAGTTTTGACGGCATATCAGACAGAATAGCTTTGATAGTCGTTAGACCAAGCAACAGATAAATATGAAAGATAATTCAGGTTTATGCACCAACCTTGAATGGTTTTGATCAGGAGATTGAAGAGCTACAATAATGGATTAGGAGAAGACCAAGTATAGAATACTTGTGTGAGACTTTAATGCCAAAGTGCGTAAAGGACAAGTTGAGGAATCTAATTTAGGAAAATACGGAATAGAAAACAGAAATAAGATATCAATCAATTTCTCTGAGTAATAAAGTTTAGAAATAACAAATATATTCTTCCTAAGACAAAAAGGTCATTAGCAGATCAAGAAAAGACCAAATGGTGAAACATAAAACAAAATTGATGTCATGATAGTTGACGAGGTAATCAATTAAAAAATGTAAAAAGAGCTGATCAATGAATAAGTAACCGCCCTTGTCTTTTGATGGGCAGTGATCATCAAAAAAAATCAAATATTAAAAAACTAAGTATGAATCCTACCACACACAAACTAAGGGATCAATTTAATTTGAACTTGACCCCCCCCCCCCACTAAAAACCTATTTAGGGGCAAAATTTTCAAAAAACAAGAAAAAGTCTTCTTTCTAGACATAATAGGGATCAACTGTTGAAATCTTAATCCTTCTAGCTCCATTGGCATGGTCTGTATGCATGATCCATAGATAGCTAGCCAGACCAACTTAAAACTAAAGAAACCTATGTTGACAGTTCAGATGAAAGTTTTGGTTGACAGTTTGTAATAATCAAAAAAAGAATAAGAGGAAAAGACAAGGACCCGACATCAAAGTCAATAATTGAACAACCAAAGCATAAACTTTTGAGGTCATCTGAAAAAATTCAATCAAAGGAGAAATATGGTCAGAATAAATTCTGTTTATGACATCACTGGTATTTTCCTCAAGAAAACATGTAAGATAGAGTAAAAAAAACATCTAGAAATATCTACATTATGGAGAACGGTGATGTTATTAGTTAACCTATGATAAATAAGGCCTAATAAAGGTCAAAAATACCTTTTTTCCCCAAAAATAAAAAAAATAGTGATTTTTAGAAAGGGCCTTGGGGAGTACAGATACCAGCTTCTATAGACAAAACGGTGTGGTCAGGAGTGATGGAACACAAAAACAAACAAGCACACGCTCATATAAAAAGAGATTGAACCCTTTGCCATCTTTGATGGCCATGGTTGTTCAATGACATATCAATAAGTTAAGAGGATATGATAATATCCAAACCTTACACAAATGAATCACTGCAGCCATCAAAGCAACAGAACTGTTTATCTAAAAATCCTAGAATTATCTGAAAAAAAATAGATCTCTTATTTTGAATCGTCTGCTAAATACCAGTACAGGATTTGGGCTTTGCTGGTTCCAAATGAGCACAGAGACTACAAAAGGCGGTTTCAAGAGAAAAAGAAGAAAGAAGCCATTTTGAGATGGTGCTTGATAGTGAACTCAAGCGAATCTTTAAGGTTGTAGCCTCAAAAATGTGACCAGTAGTGTCCAAAGACACATACAAATTCACAGATAGAGACAATAAATAGAGAAGAATCTTTAGCCAACTCAGTTTATTAGTCAAGTAGGCCATTTGTAGGGCTATGGTGATTTGAAGATTATGCATAGGGCCTTGCAAAGATAACTGTATGAGTGAATCAAGGACGGAGGAAGAGGACTTTTTGACTCTGCTATCAAAAGACTTGAGGACAGCACAAGACAGTCAGGAAAAATGCTCCAAGGCAGCCAAATATTACAGTAAAACTGTTGATAGGACATACATAGGATCAGAAAACTTTTAAAAGAGAAACTAAGAGTAGGAAGAAATATAATTGCACAGACATTTCAAGAGGCAGATATAAGGAATGCTGATTAAATGGTTGTGAAGAGGATATTTGGAGAGAGAAAATAGATCCTGATTAATATTGCCCCAATATCTATGCATATAGATGCCCAAATCAAATTAGTTTGATGGTAGTCCTGAGAAGAGAGGTATACAACCAATGCAATTTCCTGATAGTCACCTATGTAGGGAGAAACATGGAACCTAACTGAAACATAGACCCTCAAACTGAGAAGCATGAAACCTGCACAAGAGAAGATCATGCTCAACATCGAATGGAGAGATCACAAGACTGCACTATATATTAGAGAAAAAAGTCTGAGATATCACAGAATCCATAAGTAAACTAAAATGGCAATGGGATGGTTATGATGCAAGAATGGCCAACAACCAATGGACATCACAACTAGCAACACGGATTCTGATAGATCATATGCAAAACCATTGCTGGAAGAATATAAGCTGGCCTGAGGAACTAGACAAGGTCAGAAAGTATCGGCTCTGCGACGCCCATGATAGAGAGATCTGGCAAACCATGGAGAAGGTCTATGTCCAACAGCAGACTCTGAAAGTTTGATGATGATGATGATGATGATGTTTGTCTGTTTAGGTCTAAGAGTCACTATCAGAGAACAGGTTTACTGTTTTTCTTTCTTTTAGTCAGATATGACTGACTGCTGATTCTTAGTGTAACAGAGAGCAGGTGAAGATCCTGCCGAAACAAATATGAATAAAGGTGGGGAACTCTGATTTGCTTTCACTCGAACTTTATTTTTCATTTTTCTTTTTTCTTCAGTAACAACTGAATTAAAATGTCGTTCAGAAGAGTTAGATGGATTTTTTTATTTTTAAACAATATTTTTAAAATGAAGCCTCCTGGAAAAATATCTATATCTTTTACAACAATGTTTAAAAATAGCAGTATTCTGGAATATTATTCTATCCATGGATAATATTTTGAAAAATCCAGTTATTTTTATGGATACAATACTAGTAATTCTGTAAGAAGCGACTATATCAAAGCCTATATAGACAGTCACAACAGAATAGTTAACAATGACTAAGCATCGATAGAGAAGAGACTCTCATTCTTAGAATAAAAGTACACAGAAAATTAGCTCTGAAGGAGTATGAAAATAGACGTGACTGGATAGGAAAGGTGATCCACTGGGATTTGTGCAAACAACCAGGATCTGATCAATTCATTGTAAACAAAGGAAAGAATATTCATCCGATAGAGGATATGACTAATTCCACTGAATGCAAAGTAATATCGAAAGATAATGATGCTGAAATAATACATGGACGCTGCCAAAGACAAATGTAAAAATTGGGGAACGTGATGGTTATTGTTCTGTCCATCATTATTGGCATGCTTGAAACAATCACAAATAAACCCAAAGAAGAATTATAACCATCCAGACAGCATTATGTAATTCAACTTGAATAATAAGGAGATGGCTGGAGAATCAGATTTGCAGTCATGTGATAACCACAGTCAAAGTCACAATTGGTGCAAAGAATCAATGAATGCTGATAATAAAACTAATAATCACCATAGCAAAGAAAAAACTAAATTCTTGAAGATTTTGAAATCCAAACCAGGAGACCAAATATCATCGTTGTTAATAAAGAAAGAAAGATCTATTCCAAAGATTGGTGGAAACAGGTTCTGGCCAGTTACTCAATAGAAACCATCATGGAACTAACATCTTTTGACAGCATGCCATGTTTGGGGTGATCAATTAAACAATTGGAAAAAGGATAAGATACTTCTCTTACCTTTTGTTGGATTAATGATCAATGAAAAAGACAGTATTTTCAAAAAAGCAAAAGTGAATACTTTTGGACACAAAATGAGGGATAAATTTAGCATAAACTTATATGGGAAATGGAACCCTCAACCAAAATCCCGAGAGCAGGGATTTTCAAGAAACAAAAATACTGTGTTCTCTAGATATGAGGGAGAGTGAATTTTGAAATTTTCAAAACTCCAGCTCTATTGGTGAGGCTTATATATATATATATATATATATATATATATATATATATATATATATATATATATATATATATATACAAATTTATAGATATTCATGAATACATGGGCAACCAGCAAGCCAGACCAACTTGAAAACCAAAGAAATCTATCTTGACAGTTTTGGTTGACGGTCTCTAATTTCTATACCTTGCCAGTTAACTGTAATATTATGGAACGTGACGTTACGATTTAATGCTTGGAATAGTTCTGGAAAATCTTGCGAAAAAGAATGGAACAATTAAAAATCTGTACAGACAGCAACATTATCAAAATAAACTAGAATATTGAGGAAAGTCCTTGAGTATTAAACAGATTTGCTGTCACTGAGTCTCCAGCTGGAGTCACTTGATAGAATTCATGTGAAAACTCAGCTAATACATTATTAATAACTATAAAAATCGCAGAAGGAAAATAAATTATCAGAGAAACTGATGACAAATTGCTTCAGTGACATTCACTGAAAACCTAATTTATTTTTCAATTAAAAAATGATTAAATGAAATTGAAATGGAAAAAAAACATTACATTAAATGTGTAAAGAGAATTTAACTTGCTTTTTTTCATAAAAAAATATTAAGAAATCACCTACAGTGAAAGATTTTGTGTCTATTTTCTTTTACGTTTTTCTTGAATTTATACTTGATGATGATGATTCAATGAACCTAGCAAATATGTACGGCCATTTTTTTTTTTTTTTTCTTTAAATTTTAGAGTGGATGCCATTTTTGAAAAAACTTTATCAAATATTTGCAGTTGTTGATAATTCTCTATTGCTAAAGTAGTTATTCAAGACAAAATGAATATCATTTAAGTATTGTAATTGAAAAATTACAAAATTCTCACAAAAACATTTTATTTTTATTACTCAATTGATTTTTATATTCTTTATCATTAGAAACCTTCAACTGAAACTATCAACAAATCTGTCAACACGGGTTTTTTTCAGTTTTTCAGCAGGTTTGGATGGATGGCCATGTATGCATATATATATATATATATATATATATATATATATATATACATATTTATACATATATACACATATATACATATATATATGTATATACGTATGTATCAGGTGTGAAGACAGCACCTATAGAGCTACAGGGCTGGAAATTGAGACATATACTCCTTATTATGTCCAGAAAATTCTATTGTTACTTGAAAATTCTCCTCCCAAAAAAGGTTTTTGGTGAGTGTTCAATTTGCAATGTAAGTTTATGCTAAATAGGTCACTTTGCATCCAGCACCATTTACATGTCTTTTTTAAGTTTGGACTTTTTTAGTGATTATTTCTTAACAAAAGGTGAGAGAAATAACTAAACCATTGATCACCCCATTTTTCCGATTTTTTAATTGATCATCCCAACAACTCAGCGTGCCGCCATGAGACATTGGTCACTTGACGGTTTCTACGGAGTGATGAAGAAGACCTGTTTTATTTTTATTGTTCATTTCTCATTTTGGTTCTTTACTATTTTGCAATTTTTATTATTTTCATAATAACTTTATTCGATGAAATGACAAGTGGCAACATGAAGCGTTAATGGGAAATGTTTCCGAATTTATTTGAAAAAATGTCTGCGATAGAATAGACAGAAAATAATGTTATCTTCTTTTTTTCATTCTTATCTTCTTTCAATCAATGATTTTAAGTGTTAAACCAAATCATTAATCAAACCTTAAAATAAGACAAAATGATGTTTAACATCCATTATAAGTCTCTAAAATCAAAATATTTTTTGAAAAAAATAAATCTTTCATCTGTGCCTCACATAAATGAATCACCGTAGCCTGCTCCTAGGCCAGAACTGATTATCTAAAAAATCATCTGAAAAATTATCTGATGGAAATAGATGTTCGGTCTAAAATTATCTGAAAGCAATAACTCTTTCAACTAAAACTATCTAAAAAAAATATCAGCTGAAGATTTGGGCAAAATGACCATAGAGACCCAAAAGGAGACTTTTTTGAAAAATAAAGGGAAAAGTTTCTAGATGGTGTCTAGAGGTGGACTCATGCAAATATTTACTGTTACAGTCCGCGAAATATGACCATGAATTCCTGCAGGTACTCACACGCAAACTCTCACCAGCAGAGAGAGAAGAATCCATAGCCAACTTGACTGGTTGGTCAGGTGGACCATTTGTTAGGTGATCATGATTTGATTTCTGATTTCTGAATCCAAGCAGCCCTTGCTCCGATGCATTAGGCACTATTATTATGGAATTAGCCATTTCGATTGGCTGGAAGTGATTAGATTCATACTGTTTTTCAAATAACATTATTGTTAATCTAAAAATACTGTTTACTCTGGAGCCAATAGAGCATGTAGTTAGGGTTAGTAGGTACGGTTATTGTTAGGGTTATTAGGTAGGGTAAGGTTAAGGTTATTAGGTAGGGTAAGGTTAAGGTTAGTAGGTAGGTTTGCAGTTGGGTCTAAGTTTATTGTTTCTAATTTCCTTATTATTTATCAATGTTATTTTTTGAAGTTTAATGTATCTAATGCACATTCTTTTTTTAACATAGCCACTTTCAACCATTTTCAAATTGATGATGCCCAATGTGCTTGTACAAGGTTAACCCTGAATCTAATAACAAAAATCATACTCTGACAATGTTAGTATTTTTAAAAGCATGCATTTATTTTACACAATAAACAAGTATTTTTCAACATTATTATTACTCCATCATCATTATTCTCTTTTGCATATTTCTGACAGTGAAATCCCAGGGTAATTTTTTGCCAACAGCATCTGGTTTGGCTATATCATCATCATCATCATCATCATTAGTCTGCTAGTGTCTGTTGTTGGACATGGACCTTCCCCAAGATTCACCAGAATTCTCTCCCATGGGTACTTTCTAAATTTATCTAGTTTGTCACACCATCTCACTTTCTGTCAGCCACAGCTTTGAGCCTAAACTTGCGGGATCCACATTATAAGGCATGATGTCCAGCAGTTGTCTGACATTCTGGCAATATGTCCTGCCCATTGCCATTTGAGTTTTCAAATAGTTTTTATGTTGTCTCGGACTCTTGTCTTTTCTCTGATATACTGTGTGGTCCTATGATCTCTCTATGTGAGGTTGAGCATGATTCTCTCGTGCACGTTGCACGGTTCTCAGTTTGAGGATCAGTCTCTTGGTTAGGTTCTATATTTCAGCTCCATAAATGATTATCAGTAGGATGCATCAATTGTATACCACTCTTTTATGAACTAGTAAGATTCTCTTATTTTTGCAAATCAAGCTTGCTTGACTGAAAGCTTTCGTACTTTGTGTGAACCTTCGCTTGATTTCTTATCTTTTGATTACTTCATGAAGACTCGTTGTCCTAGGTAGATGTAGTGGTCTACTCTCTCTCCGTTATCCTTGGTAGATGTAGTGGCCTACTCTCTCCAGCTCTGCATTTTCAATTTCGATCATTGTGTTTTTGTCCCCAACATGTTTGTTTGCACAGTTCCCGCAGTATCATTGTTCTCACTCTTTTATGCCCATTTTTTAATATTCTTCTGGGCTATGTTATAATGTCTGTAATGTAAGGCTCTCCTCCTTTTTCATGGTGGTGGTAGTGGATTATTATTATCATTATTATTATTGAACAATTGTAGCCATCAGAGATGGCAAAAGATTTTATCCTTTTTTTATGTGTGCGTGTGTTTGTGAGTTTATTTGTTTGTGCCAGTGCTCCTGCCCATACTATTTTGTCTACAGACTTGAAAATTAGCATCAGTACACCACTAGTTTTTTTTTTAAATTTTTCGAAAAGTAGATTCTCCAGAATCTAGATGTTTGTAGATATTTTTATGCTTTGTTTTCGGTGTTTTCCAGTGGAAAACCCTTGTGATGTCATGTATAGAATTTATATGACCTTTCTATGACGGAATTTTTTCACAAATCTTCACATTGTGATGGTGAGTAATTATTGTTTTTATTTTCATTATTACTACTTCTACTACTGCCACTCGCATATACCCGCCATAGATATCCGGCTTATTTTTATAGCGATTGGCACTATGAAGCCTGAAACTATTTCATTAGGTTTTTTTTTTTATAAGGCAAGTATAATGATTTTTAGTTTTATTTAAAGTCACAATTCAACTCAAACTGTTTTAAAGGGTGATCTGGAAATGAAGACTTAAGAACAAATGTCATTGAAGAAAAATCACCACTGATATTGTGCAGAATGGAAAGAAGTAATTGTAAGAAACTTATTTGATTAAAAATACAAGTTATTTCTTGACAAAAGTTGAATATCATTTTTCTTTTTTATTTCGGGAAAAAGTATGGCCAAATATGACAAATCTAGACTTTCATAATAGCATTTGGCCTTGAAGTTTTTGATTTTATTATTCTCGAAATTTTGAGCTTTTTTAACTTTGTTGCAATAGTATTTTTGATATTTTTTTCTCTTGTCTGCTTATAGTACTGTAATGTTTTTTGCCATTTGGGTGATTCTTTCGCCAGGTGTGTCTTCAACACCTGATGGGAATGTTTTCATAAAGTTGGGGGTATTTTCATAAAATTGGCTACAGTTAGGCGAAAGAGAGACTCACTCACTCTATAAACCACCATTTCTTTAAATCACTCACTAAATAAATGATTCTTTTTCTTTCAGTCAATAACACAGTGCTTCTTTGATATGTTAAACATTTAACATATCTTTCATTGTTATGACAACGGACAATCACATTATGAAAGCCTGCATTTGTTTTTATTTTCAGCTCTGTTAATTCATTTCCCAAAGACCAATATACAATAACTTTTAGGTTATTACAGGACTCTAAAACTACAGACAGCCAACCAGATAAGCATTTTAATATGTATATGTGGCTTTTGTGAATATAGATGCCGTGAAACAAAACACTGGAAGAAATACAAAAAAAAATCACCAAATGATAATAAAAATTTTAGAAAAAAACGAATCCAAATATTTTTCTCTAAACGCAAAACAACAAATGTTGCAATGGAAGAGGAAAGTTAGCACTTCAAATGCTGAGTTAGTGAACTTTGATGAAGCTAATTCAGCCTCGTACCATTTTGCACAAGGAAATTGAAAGCATTCAGATCATGTTACATTCTGGAATTTTTGAAAGCTGATCTCATGACATCTAACTCCGTAAAATGTTACCAACATCTTTAAACCAAGAAAAGATTAAGATTAATTTTCTTCTTGGCTAATTAGTTGCTTTTATTTTTTTGAATTCTCTTCAATTAAATGTTTTTAAAAAAAATTTATTTCACTCTGACACAAGTGACAGTAGAAGGTTTATTTATGCAAATTAAAAGCTCTGTCCAATATCGGTATTATGGTCATGGCATTTTAGAAACTGTCAATAAAGGTATCTTCAGTTTTTTTGTTGGTATAGCTGACTGGCTTGAGAGTATCACATGCAAGCTGCACCAATGGAGCCAGAAGGCTGAAAATTTCAACATTTTCTCATCATGTCCAGAGAAAACATACTTTTTTGTTTCCTCACCCTGGAGGTAGGTTTTAGATTCAATATGCAATATACGTATGTACATACATATGTATGTGTCAGGCATACAGGCCATACTAATGGAGCAAGAGGGCTGAAAAATAGAAATTCACAACTTATTATGTCTAGAAAAAACTTTTTTTTTTGCTTTTTCTACAATTCAACCTCTGCGTGGAATTTCTGTGGGGCATTAAATTTATAATGTATATATGTATGGGTCAAACCAATCGAGCTCGAGGGATGAAAAAACAGGCATCCACTCCTTGTTATGTATAGGAAATAATTTTTTTTTCTAGACATTTTTGTTTTTTGAAAATCTCCCCTCTGAATAGGTTTTTAGTTGGGTATTCATTTGCAATGTAAGTTTATACTAAATTGATCCCTCAGTTTGTGTTCAACTGCATTTATGTTTATTTTTTGAAAATTCAGACTTTTTTGTGAATGCTGCCCAAAAAAAGGCGAGAGAAGTAACTTGTCCATTGATCTTCCCTTCTCTAATTTTTTTATTGATCATCCCCACTGCAACATGCTGCCAAAAGACATCTGTTGCATGACAGTTTTTATTATTATTATTATCTGTTTTTTCTCCCTTACATCACTATTATTGCCACTGCATTTTTTTTTCCATGAGACAAATATTAACCCCAGGAGAAATAAATTTGAATGATAGTCAGAGTAATTTGACTGAAGCATCATGGGTTTTTTTTCAGTTATTTTTTAATCTTAGATGACTTTATAATATATTCATATTCATGTAATACCCAGTAAGGATTGAATTCATTACCAATGGTTTGTGAGACTAACATGCTAACCACTGCCCACACTATGACAGCACGAATGATATTTACTAAGCTTGGTTGAAGATAGCGCAAAGCCAAAGTTAGAGAGAAAAATATGTTGAGTCAATTTCCCAAGTTGAAGTAGCCTGTCTGCCTGGACTTGATTATCAACCTCTTGCAGTACTGAGAAATACAGAACTATTTCAGCCACAAAACCAGTCATTGATATTTAGTAAGCTTAAATCAACACCGATCAAGGGGAATTTAGGTAGGAAGATTGTGTTGCATCAAATTTCCAAGTGGAAAAGACCTACCTGTCTAGAAAATCAGCATTGAAAGGCAATCATATTGTCCTTTCAAGGGTTGTTCATTTCGTGCACTGATAAGTTCCCCAAAAAAGAAACTCATGATTTTGAATTTCCAATCTTCAGTACTCTTAAAAAGGTAGCTTATGTCCAGTCTGTTTTAAGTCCCTCAAAATACTGAATGGGGCTAATTCTAGATTATATCTACTATAACAAGCAAAACACCATAGGCTCACAAATAGCCGACCCGACTAACCAACAAAATGGTCTACAGATTCTTTTCTCTTTACTCGTGTGTGTATCTGTGACCGGACAATCCAAGTCCCATTTCCAGGGCTACAGCTTTGAAGATATTTGTGAGTGCACCACTAGACAGCATTAAAAATGATTGTTTTCCGTTTTTTCAAAAAAGTGGTTTTTGGGGTCTCCATGGTCATTTAGGACAAACAATGCCCAAATCTTGAGCAAGTATTTTTTAGACAATTTTAGATTAAAGATTTTTTAGTTCTGGTACAAATGCTAGCTACAGTGATACATTTTTTGGCAAGGTACTGATATTTAGTTTTTTTTGTTATTGTAATTAGTTTGTTTGACTCTGACTGAACCAAAAAGGAAACTTAAAGAGATCTGGATTTTCCCATTTCATAGCAGTACAGCTCGCATTTCAACTGTTACAGTGGAATCATACACAAATGCTTACAAATTGCCAGTTCAAGATATAGACGGAAGATATGCCACTTCGAGCTCTCAAGATTTAAGAGGTTTTTTCTTCCCTTATCATGCTATCATGTGTCAGTGTATATTTTCGTTTACATATATTTTGTGTGCTTGTAGGGTCAGCCCCTGTGCAAGTTGCATTTCACCTTAGAACTTCATTGCGTGGACTGGAGGAATATTTGGACATATATTTTTTATGCTTGTAGGGTCAACCCCCGTGTGAGTCAAGCTTCACCTTAGAACTTCATTGCCCGAGCTGGAGGGATATTTAGACATGTATTTTGTGTACTTGTAGGGTCAGCCCCTGTGCAAGTTGCACTTCATCTTAGAACTTCATTGCCCGGGCTGGAGGGATATTTCCACATATTTTTTATGCTTGTAGGGTCAGCCCCTGTGCAAGTTGTACTTCACCTTAGAACTTCATTGCCCGGGCTGGAGGGATATTTGGCCCTGCCATCTATCATACTACTGCAATGGAAAACCCATCCAAAAATCTTTGTCCAATAACCAAACCATTCATATGTTGACAGCATACGAAAGTGTCAATTTTTTCATGCTATTGATTGTATGTGTATGTGTATATACTTGCATATATATGTTAATGCATGTTGGTGCACATGTATGTATATGTATATGTATGTATATGCACATATGCTGAGTTGTCAATAACATACTGGCATCATCCTCTCCATCTTAGCCTCTCTCTCTGTTTCTATTTCTCTCCCTCTCTCTTTTTATTACAGTTCAATTTTTTTTTTCTGTGGGGAAAATGATGAAATCTGAAATTCGAGACTTTTGAAGAATTTCAAAAAATCTTTCTGGCTGAAGAATCTGAGACCTTAATGGAGGAATTGTCCTGGGAAATACTAACATATGACAACCCAAATCTATGGTCCGTTATTCATTTTGAGTAAATTAATGTTGATTTTACTTATTATGTCTCGTAGACGCAATGTATTAGAACTATCTTTATGAGGAATATTTCAACTTTATTCTTTGAAAGTCTAAGAAGTGTCTTTCTAAAAAGTAGATATGACTTTTTATCATAAATGGGATCACAGTTGGAGGTATCATGGTTTTTATTTGCAGGACATAACTATATATTCATTGATTAAGTATCTTGTTCCCAGCCATATTTTGAAGTTTTTACTTTGGTGTTCGTCAATGAAACGAAACCCATAAATAAAGACATATTCGATCGCAGGAAACTATTTGTTGGTTTCAACCAACATTACTATACAAAGAAAGAATTTACAACCTCGGACACCACACACAGATATTCAAAGAATTGTCTCTCTTTGAGTATTTCATCTTGTGGCATTCATAGATCGGTTATCTTAGCTGCTTGTCTGCTCGGGAGGACTATTGCCTTTGACTTGGTAGTTTTTGACGTGTTAGATAAGGGGGAAAATCAACATAAAAAAATAAAAGGGGAATGCGGTATCTGTATTTTTGTAGTCTTCCTGACTATATTTTGAGGATGAACAATGGTTGATGTTATCGTGGCCGTCTGTGTGATTGTTATTATTTTCAACATGGCAGCAAGTTTTTTTTTAGAAAGTAGGTTCAATAGATCTATCAATCAATTTGTCTATGTCTTTCAAAGATCAATGAATATTTATTTATTTATATTTATTAATCTATTTAAAATACACATATATAATTATGAATATAAATATGCATGTACCAGTGTGTATGTGTTTATACATATATATATATATATATATTCATATATGTATATATCAACATTTAAAGAAATTGGGGCTGCAGCAGCAATCAAACCTGATATATATATATATATATATATATATATATATATATATATATATATATATATATATATATATATATATACATTCATACATACATATATATATATATATATATATATATATATATATACATTCATACATACATATATATATATATATATACATTCATACATATATATATATATATATATATATATATACATTCATACATATATATATATATATATATATATATATATATATATATAATATATATATATATATGTATACATATATATATATACATGTATACATACACAGTCTAGAAAGCTTTACAGCTTTAACCATTGAATATATGGAAAAAACTTTCTAATTTTGGGGGGTCACTTCAGTCGCTTATTTGCCAATATCTGTTAATGTATTTTATGTAATTTTCTCAAATGATATTCTTCTGTTTTACATATACTTTTTCATAATGGTACAATGTACAAATTTTTTCTAGTTGGGATCATCAGTTGTTTACCATGTAACCGTTTCAGAGATTTAAAAAAAAACCTGTTGTATAAACATCACATCCCAGCAATGCTGATTAAACACCACCTCCCTTTACTTATGATTTTGATATATGGCTTATGTCATGCATGTAGTTTGTTATTTCATATAGGTTATTATCATAATGTTTTTTATATGAGTGTTATTTTACACTACAAATCAGTTAATTTTTTGAAACAGAGCTTACTTACTTAGGCAACCCCCCCAAATTTAACGATGAGGGATCAGTGTCATATATATATATATATATATATATATATATATATATATATATATATATATATATATATATATATATATATATATATATGTATGTATACATATTTTTTTTTAGAATATAAATGCATATACATGTACTTGAATGTGGAAAATATAGATGAAAAAAGAAGACTAAAAGTCTATTTCTGATTTATTTTGACAGATTTTTTTAAAATGAATTTAAGTGTGAGATTTAGCTGAAACATTATTTTGAGTTCCCAAAATTGTTTTCTATGATTAGAAACCATCAACCAGAACTGTCACCAATCAGACAACATAGGTTTCTCCAGTTAGTCTGCCTGACTATGTGTATATGTATCACGCATTGGTTTTTATAGGGAGTGGTTAGATTTCTAATGTGATTTGCTAAATTGGTCACTTACTTTGTGTCTGGCGGCATCCACACTTGTATTTGATAATTTAAATTTGATTTGTTCCCACAATCATCATCATTATCATGATTATCATCATTAGTCTTTTAGCGTCTGTTGTTGGGCATGCACCTTCCCCAAAATTTGCCAAACCTCTCTATCATGGGCGTCACAGAGATGATACTTTCTGAACTTGTCTCACCATCTTTTAATCTGCTGGCCACAGTTTCACATACCATCTCTGGGGATCCACATTGAGAATCATGATGTCAAGGGATTATCTGACAATCTTGCAACATGTCCTGCCCATTGCCATTTGAGTTTTCTCATGGTTTCTATGATGTCTCAAACACTTGTATTTTCTTTAATATATATTACTGTTTTGTGTAAGAGTAAAAATCAATTCTGTCAAAGAAGGAAACATTTAGGGAGGTACTTTTACGAGAAAGTACAAATGATTGCTCTTTGACGGTTGCACGAACTGGAGCGTCCTAGTAAATTTGATATGCCATCTTGCCTTTCTAGCAGAGATCACATTAACTGCCCAGTGTCCTGATCTTGTAATCTGTTCATGGCATTGAATTAGCCGTTCCTTTTGAGCTGAATATCAAGTGGGAAGATCAACATAAGCTGGACTAGTGTAACCAGTTCTGTGGCTTCCAAATATTTCGATTACTTCTCTTCAGTGATGGCCAACTTGGATATTTTGTATCTAAATTTAGATAAAAGGTCAGAAGTCAAGGGAGGTAATTCATAGGAACAATGCCCGTAACATTGCATTCAAAAAGATACGCCAACTATTGCCCCAATGTTACTTCAAGAGTGATATTTTCTGTTAATCTCATGAGAAGATTTTATCATTTTTTTATCATATGAGAAATAGATATTCATCTATAAATAGGTATTTCTAGTTATTCATCTATATATGTATCAAGCATATTCTCTTCAGTGATCAGTATTCCAGCCATGGAAGCCATTATGATCAGCCACTTAACGTCCATCGAGGACCTTCTCCAAGATTTGCCAGACCTATTATTGTGTGTGATGTTAAGTGTATGTTTGACATTCTTACAATTTGGCTTGCCATTTGAGTTTTCTAATAGATTTATGGAAGTTCTGACTCCTTTTTCTCTTATATACTGTGCTGTCCTGTGGTCTCCCCATGTAATTTTGAGCATGATACTTTCTTGTAGGGCTTACCTTAGGAGCTGCAGGGGCCCAATTGGAAACATTTTTGCAGGACCATGATTAACAATCAAGGTCTGCAGAATTTTAGAGATATAAACTTTATAATGGACTTTTTATCGCTATGGTAGCATGGAAAGTAATTAAAATGTGCATGAAATTTAGGGAAATATATTTTTACGTTGACATTTTTACAATTAACATTATTTAATTCAAGTTTAGCACAAAAAAAAATCTTACTATAAACTATATAAACAAACAATTGAATCATTGAAAATTCAAAAGATAATTAATTTTGTTGCTGTTTGAACAGCTTGCAATGTTACGTTAGGAGTATGTTGCAATGTATTGCTGTTTGTATTTGATAGGACTAGAATACACTCTGGTGCTGTGGCCCCCTCAGGAGCGGGGCCCAGTCGGGTGCAATTGGTCCATTTGGCTTAAAGTCGGCCCTGCTTTTTTTGGTCATGTTGCATGGCTCTTAGTTTATAAGCCACTGAGACTGAATTTGATCTTTGCCAAATACTTAGGGAATGTGGCCCTCAGCCAAAGTTAACCAAGTCTATAAATTGTTGACTTTAAAGATGAAGGCCTGTGAATAAAAATACAGCAAGTTTATGAATCTTGAAAAAATTGCCATATCATATTTTTGTATTCATTCATCATTCTTAGTTTTCTTGAATTGGGACAATAACACAAGATTAATGATTCTTTTTTTTTACATGGAAGAATTTATGTAAAAGTGATTTACTCAGAATCGATAGAGGCCCAACCAATTTTCAGGTCGAGAACAAGAGTCCTTTTTTTCACCCCTTAAATAATTAATAACTGTCACAGTAGTTCAAACATGCTAAAATAATTTATTCGGATTGGAAAGAGCTATGAGAAATTTCATAGCTGCTCAGTTCAATAAAAAGTCAGTTTGTATACACCCGTCCATGCATATATAAAAATAGCCATACCTCACGTAAATGAATCACCATGGGCCAGAACTATTTATCAGAAAAAAGGTCAGAAATGACCAGAAAGATGCGAGAAAATACTTTTTTCTAAAAGACAGTGCCCTAGTGGTGTACTCACGCAAATTTACATGTAGGTAACCCCGAAAATATGACCTTGGGTGCCCAGAGACACAAATGAACATAAAGACACACAAACAAACAGAGCCAAGCAAATGCAAAAGAATCTAAAGTCCACTTGGTTGGTTGGTTGGTTAGTTGGTCCGGCCATTTGTGGGGCTACATACTTACGCATATAGATATCCGCATAGAAACACACTATCAAAGAGAAAAGGATCAGTAGCCGACTTAGCTAGTTGGTCCGGCCATTTGCGGGGCTACATACATATGCATATAGATATCCGCATAGAAACACACTATCAAAGAGAAAAGGATCAGTAGCCAACTTAGCTAGTTGGTCCGGCCATTTGTGGGGCTACATACATACGCATATAGATATCCATATAGAAACACAGTTACAAAGAGAAAAGGATTAGTTGCCAACTTAGCTAGTTGGTTGGCCATTTATTGGTTTCAGTAGTTCAATATATTGTTATATATACATCTATACAGCATCTCTCAGATGATATAATAAGATAGATAAATGGATTGATCAATAGATAGATTGATTGATGAAAATTTTTTCAAAGACCATGGACAAGGAATTTTTATAACATTTCTGCATGAGTGAATGTAAGTACAGGTTTAGTGTATTTCATCATCATCATCACTCTTTTAAAACTTTCTTCAGGATTTGCTAAACCTCTCTATTGTAGACGTTGCAAAGTCAATACTTTCTGAATTTGTCTAGTTTGTCTCTCCATCTTGTGTTCCACCGGCCTTGGTCTCACATGTGATCTCTTGGATTCATAATATCAGTTACGATGTCCCTTAGTTGTCTGCCATTCTTGCAACATGACCAGCCCATCGCAATTTGAGTTTTCTTTTAGATTCATGTGAGGTTAAGCATGAATCTCTCATGTGCACATTGCATGGTTCTCAGTTTGAGGGTAGGGCTCATGGTAATGTTCCATGTTTCAGCTCCATAAGTGACTATCTGGAGGATGCATTGGTTGTAAACCCTTCTTTTTTGGATTAATGGGATCTTCTTGTTTTTAAAGGTTGAGCTCACTCTGTCAGCCTTGCTATCCTAGGGTGATTTTTTGCCTTGATTTTTGATTTTTTGGACTATTTTTTTTCCCGATTTTCAAGATTCATGCCCTTATTGATTGGGGACAAAAACTATCATTATAAATACCAAGGCAATTCCCATGCCAAAGATTCATGTTAAAAAACTTTATGATGTGCAGCATCATCATCATCAGTCTGTTAGCGTCTGTCATTGGACATCAACCCTCCCAAGATTTTACAGATCTCTCTATCATGGGCATCGCGGGGCCAATACTTACCAAAATTTTCCATCCATTGTACAAAACTACGGCTTTATAATATTCTGATTACTTCTTTTGAATGTTACTAAATTCATATCTAAGATTTATAACTAAATTTAGATAATTCCAAAGACTGGAAATGAAGGGAGATAATTCAAAGAAACTATGAAGACAGATATATAATCTGTAATTTCTTATTTATTTTCTTATGGAACTGCTTAGCCAAAAAACTTCTAACTCAAAATTGCTCTGCCTTGTGTACAGACTAATATATCTGTTGATTGGCAACTTTGCTCAATGGCCAGTTGTTGAGTAATTACAGTGCATACATATATATATATATATATACTCACACAGATTTCATCAATTGTAGTATGATTTTATGTGCAATAAAATTACTAACAGGAGAACAAAGTTGCAATGTATTCAGAGGAGAAACGAGGAAAATGAAAAAATAATATCAAAAACAATGCAAGAAGTTGGAAGATGACATAAGGAAGAAAATGTCAGAATGAATTTGTCAAGCTCTGAAATTTTATCCTCCGAAAACACTTGACAGCTTTTTGGCTGTATATCAGCAAAAGTAAGAACTACCTCAGTTTTAAAATATGTCTTTTTTCTTATTTCTAACTGATAACTCTGTCTATTCCCAGAATTATTACGGAGAACATGTTAACATGGACAAATGCTGGAAGTGCCAGGTGGTCTCACACAGTTTGTCAAGGCAATTGATCAGGTAAGGAACCGATTCAGCAGATGACTTTCAATTCTTTGTAGCCAATCAAACCAGATGTTTCTACTGCAACCAATACAAGCTAAATTGATCATTTACTCACTGATTATTGGTTCAATCTATCAGTTTAGAATGATATATTCTGCAAAGTTCCAATTCATTTGGAAACACAAATATACTGGTGATTTAAGATACACAATCATTGATATACTCCACTTGGCTGTTGATTATTCTATTTCATTTATCAACAAGTTTCATCTTTTTGAACATCAGATTTGTAAAATTTCTTAGATTTAGACCTGAAATAAGAGACTAACTGGTTTTCAAACTCTTTTCATGAAATAAATCTTTTTGGAGTGTTCAGAAAATAAACAATGAACAAAAAAATAATATAAAATGCAATACAAGTACTTAAAAGACAACATAAGTAGAAAATGTCTGAATGAATTTGTCAAGCTCAGAAATTTTATCTGGAAGTGCCAGGAGATCTCATGCAGTTCATCATGACATTGGGCAACTTTGGAACCTATTCAGCAAAAGGTCTTCAATACTTTGGGCATAATCAATGAAGCCAGATTCATGTTAGATGAGCTGTTTTTTTAGAGTTCCTTTTATGTAATGTCTGCATTCTAACTTTAGTACATCATGATGATGTTAAACCAGTTATTAAATACATTCAAAATCCCTTTATTTAACTTGAAGATCTATTTCAAAATATTCAAGAATCTGAAGCCTTTTTTTTACATTTATTCTTCATCCAAGGCTTTTAACTACTCGTCTATCAGTGAAAGAGCACAGACACACACATATATACATATATGCGCACACACACACATGCATAAACATATGGGTCTGGTTAGGCTACCAATAGAGAAGGAATGATAAATGAATAAGTTATTTCTTTTGCCTTTCACTAGGTGCGATTCACAAAAAAAAAATTTTGAACATTGCCGAACAAAAAGTATAGAACCAATTTAGCATAAACCTACATTGCAAATTAAAAACCCATTTGGGTGGGAGGGAGTCTGAGAAACAAAAAACGTCTTTTCTAGACCTGATAGTATTGAATGTTAGAATTTTCGGTTCTCTGGTTCCATTGGTGTGGCCTGAATATGCAAGAGATACATAGTCAGCCAGATCACCAACAAGCCAGACCAACTTGAAAATTTGAAGAAACCCATGTCGACAGTTTGGTTGACGGTTTCTAATAGATAGATCAATCGATAGATAGATAGATAGATAGTCCTGTCTATCTGACATATTGCAACATAAAGGATGAAAGCAGCATCAAAAAACATACATTTTGGTAATCAATATGTAATAAACAAACAAAACTGTTTCATGATTTTCTTAAAATATTTTGATGTTTATTCGAATCAATCATAATGTCCTGAAGATTTATGTATTTTTTATTTGCTCCCAAACTTTTATACGAAGATATTTACAATGTATATATACATTTCTATGTACACAAATGCATACATGAATAGATACAGGCACACATATACAAACACAAATACATCATTCATATATATATACACACACACACACACACATATATATATATATATATATATATATATGTATGTATAAACCACCAAAAAGGCCAAATGTGTATTTATTCATGGGGGAACTTTTTTCTTTGTGTATGTTTTTGTATACAAACACACACGCACACACTTGTATGCAGACATATACATATATGTAAACAAACTTTGTTATCTCGGAAAAAGTTTTATGTATATTCATTCGAAAAAATACAGTCAAAATCAAAAGAACATATATATTTATGTTTGTGAATGATTTTTAATATTTCAGTGGGAAATAAACACATATGAATATACATGAAAAATATATATATATATATATATATATATATATATATATATATATATATATACATATATATATATATATGTATATGAGTGTGTATTCATTTTTGTGCAAAGATATAAATACATTATTTCTCTCTCATATCCAATTTGGTTCCCCACTTTTCACGGTTCATTTTCCGTCACAGATAACAGTGGTTCTTCATTCACTTTTGATATTCATCATTTTATTTTTTCCATCTTCGTTCCGCATCAACAATTCCTCAATCTTGGAGATAGCTAAACTAAAATGCCCAGCAAGAGAAAAAAAAAACTCAAAACAAAAAAAAAACAAAGGAAATAGAAAGTAATGAAAAAATAATGAAAACAACACACAGCAGAAAAGAATTAAAAAAACAAAAACAAACAAACATAAAACCAGGACAAAACAAGTCGGAATAAAAACTAAAAAAAAAAAAAAAATGAAGGGAAACAGATGAGAAAGACGAGAAAACTGTGAAGCTTCCATTCATTTTGCACATCCTGTTGAAATAATAATGCATATGTACATTGTCGGCATTCTTAGAATGGCTTGGCAGAAATGGAAGATTTTCTAAGATCAGTTGTTCGGATTCGAGATTGCTTCTGACTTTTTTTTTTTTTTTCCTTTCTGCACTTCCCTTACCTCAGTTTGATTGTTGTCTGTGCTTCAAGAACAATTTTCTTTCACAGATCAATTTTGAAGAAAAATAAAAATGATTTCGCACAATAAGCAAAAGGAATAGATGAAAGAAAGGGCGGGGAGGAGGAAAACGGATGAAAAATAATGGATAGATAAAAATGATTTGAAGGAATATGAGTGAAGAACTGATTAATTTTTCTTTTCTGGTTTATTTAAAGAAAAAAAAGCAAACGGAAAAAAATGATCATAGAATATTTACAAAGGAATGGAATCGTTGAACAAACAAAACAAACAAAACAAACAAACAAACAAAAAAGACAGGAGCTAGAATAAAGATAATGGGGAAAAAAACAAAGGAAAAATATCAAAAATTAGTTCCTTTTTTTTTAATTATTTTCATAAGTAGAAATTGTATGAGAATAACTTTTATGCACAATTGTTTATCATGGTGTTTTACATTCATTCGTACCCTTGTGAATAACATCCATTTTCTTACATCAAGACCAATACTCATAAAATTCTTATGTGATTAGCCCAGAATGTAACCCCCAGGGATGCCTCTGAAGTTGATATTTTGCATAAGTTTTCTAGCAGAACACAGATAAGTATCAATGTTTTTGAATTATTAACATATCTGTCCATACAGAGAATATTATGCATATTTAGGCCTTAGTTAATTTTCTGCATATAGTAAAGGTATTTGCTGTATGACTATACAAGGCCTGAAAGTTTCGAGCCATTGTGAATATCTTGAGAACCAGTGGAGCCACCTCGATGCTACTTGGCAACCAATCAGAGATAACCTTACTGGGTATGCATAAACAGACACTCTCCTGTGAGGCTTCTCAGTCATCAGTGAGACGACATTGAGTGAGCTTGTCTGCTATATGACTGTCGCATTCACTATGACTGAGTTTGCCCATTCTTCACGTCTCCTGCAGGGTTTTTTGGCAAAAAACCATCAAGATCTATCCACCCCCTACAGTGCAAATCTGGCTCCAGGCGACTCTTGGCTTTTCTTGAAGTGATAACTGACAGTAGACGAAATTAGGAAGAATGCAATGAGACTGCTGACGGCAATCCCAAAGGAGAACTTGCAGACTGTTTTGAAAAGTGGAAGAGGTGCTAGGATGTGTTTTAAGGCCCCAAAGGGAATATTTGAAGTGCACCAGAGTGCCAATACCCCAGGTAGGCTATCGAATCACCCTAGCCTCAAAAATGGACCAACCAATCAGCCTAATGGGCTGCAGATTCTTCTCTCTCTGAGTGTCTGTGTCTATTTATGTATATATATGTATGTGTGTGTCTGGTGGCCCTCCTGGTCTCATTTCACAGGCTACAACCTTGAAAATTTGCATGAGCAAACCACTAAGCACCTTTCAAGAAACGTTCTTCTGCATTTCCCAAAAAGTGCTTTTTTGCATCCTTATAATAATTTTGGATCAACAATGCTCAAAGTTTGTACTGATGTTTTTTAGATAATTAGTTCTGGTCCATGAGCAGTCTATAGTGATTCATTCATGTAACGCAAGGATATTTTTTCATTAATATCAAATGAGTACTTTCTGGGTAGACCTTGTAAATGTAATTGCTCATGTAAATGGAAGTTTTCACATATTTCTTCGATAAATCCTACCTGTGAAATCATGTGTTGCATAAGCAATTATTACCTCTGCCGACCAATTTTGTGAGATATAAGTATTCGGTTGCATCCGTCTTTCCATCTGTTTGTTAGTCTGTCCACAAGATGTCCTCAAAAGTACTCGATGAATTTGAATGTAATTATTCTGATCGAAAGATATTTTTTTCCATACGCGTCAACACATCTCAATAGGATAGTTTTTACTCGGTCAGTCGATTGATCTGTTGGTCAGTCCCAATTACATTGAACAACAGAAGTAGGAAATAAGAAAGAGGTGTGATGACTTTAAGGGCATGGCATCATAAAAGAACCTACTGCTACAGTGTCATAATGTACGGGTTCATTATTTTTGTATTTAAAAAAGACGGAAATGGCCTAAAATGCCAAAAATTGCTACTTAAGATTTTCTTTGAAAATATTACTCTTGGAATATTTCCATACAGTGATATTTCACAAGTATGAGAATCAATTGACTAAAAGAAAAACTACTTGCTTTTTTTCCTTCTCCCTCCTCCTCCTCTTGCTACTACTACCATGGATGGTGGATGCATCGTTGAACTTAGAGTTCTTGTCTTCGTAATTTTATGTATACTCTCATGACTGTCAACACAATATCTCCAAAAGTTCTCAATGAATTTGATTGAAAATTTGTGGAAGGATGACAACAGAAAAAGTGCTCAGATTTCAAGGCAGACCTGAGTGTTTTCTAGTTCTGCGAGATATTATTGGTAATAAACTAAATTCAATACAAAGCCACATTTATGGAACTTGTGGGCAATAGTTTGTGAGTCTCGCTTGTGAACCATCGCTTCACAACAGGTGACTTTTATTAAATATCTATTAGAAGCATGCATGGAATAACTGTGGTTAGCATGCTGGTCCCAAAGGCCACTGAGTGTAAGCTCGATCTTCTTCGAATGCTCCAGAAATGTAGTCTTGCACTAAAATTAGTCAAACACTATATACCATTAAGCGCCTCCATAACTCGATATATGAGGTGAACTGTATAAATTATACGTCGGGATATTCTCTCGAGTATTCATGGCAGCGCAGTGCTTAGTGAACTGGTCTCATAAGGCAGTGCCTCTCAAATTATTTCAGTTTCATTCGCCCTCAAGTCTTCATTAGAAAATCTCTCTCACCAATGATTGAATTCCCTTATGTTTTTGATTATATTCGTTTCGTTCTCCTTTGTATATAAATTCATACAAAATGTATCTTTTGAACATCCCGAAAATAGGTCTGGTATGTCACTCAATAGAAACTGTCAGGTGACCAATGTCTTTTGGCTGCATGCAGTGTTTCGGGATGATCAATTAAAAAAATTTTTAAAAAAGGGCTGATCAGTGAATGAGTTACTTCTTTTGCTGTTCGTTGGATTATTTAAAAAAAGGAAGCCGAGCCCAAGCTAGGGACCAATTTAACATAGACTTACACTGTAGGTTGAACCTTAAAAATCACTAAAGAGCTATTTTTTGGGGGGGGGTATTATGCAAAAACAAGACAACCCTTTTTTCTTCTATTCATAATGAGGAGTAAATATTCAAATTTTCAGCCCTCTTGCTTCATTGATGAATAAATACATGATACATACATACCAGCCAGTACACATGATACATTCATACCGGTCAGTTCGCCAGACTGACTTAAAAACTGGAGAAACCTGTGGGGACAGTTTTGGTAAGAGGGTTATTTGACATTTTTTAATATATAAAATTACTTTTGAAAAAAGACAAAAACATAAATAACCATCTTCATGTTTCATTCAACGTTTAGTTACCACTATAATTTAATTCATCCCTAAAATGATTTCATTCATCTATGGGTGAATCATGTTCAAGTTTTTAAGAAAAATTCCCATAAGGGATGAAGAGAGAGTTCAATCTCAGCTCAGCTTACAAGAAATATGGCTTTGTCAAACAAATATCTAAGAGGATCAATTTATTAAATCAATTTCAATGTTTTTCATGTTTCTTCTAAGAAGGAAATCACACTCAGATCTCTTTATAATTCATGTATTTTATCTACTCAAGTAAAAGGCGTTCTCCTTAATTTTAGCAAAAGTAAAATGTTAGATGGAGAGACGAGCTAGACAAGTTCAAGAAGTACTGGCTCCGTGACGCCCATGATAGGGAAGTGTGGCAAATCCTGGGGAAGGTCTATGTCCAACAACGGATGCTAAAAGACTGATGATGATGATGATGATGATGATGATGATGATGGTGGTGGTGGTGGTGGTGGTGGTGGTGGTGGTGGTGATGATGATGATGATGATGATGATGATGATCTGTTATATCAATAAATTGTATGAATGAATCATCATCGCCAACAGTTGTACCAGAACTGATTATATTTTTTTTTAGAAGAAATTATCTAAAATCATGTTGAAAAAATAGATCTCTTATCAAAAATCATCTGAGAAATACTAACAAAAGATTTAGGCATAATAAAAATAATGATAGGGATTTTAAAAAAAAACAAAAAATACCCAAATATTTTTTAATTCTGATTAGTGGCACACTCTTGCAAATTTTCAAAGGCTGTAGCCCCAAAAGTGACCAGGAATGTCCAGAGTATTCCACAATAATTACTGCTCATTCATTCACGCCTTATAAGAAATTCAGGTTGTTGAATACTATAAAATCTCTCTTATTATTATTGCATACAGACATCTTGTGGTTATCACTCAGTCAAGGGACAGCAAGTCTCATTTCTCCAGCATCTTTCTCAGAATTCTTGCTGAACCTAATCCAGCCATGTTTCAGTTATTGCAGTGTTGGTTATAATGGTTTTTGCAATTGTTCCTGGTATGATGAATGTTATTATCTTTTTATTTCTAATTTTCCTTCTGTTATTTTTATCAATACAAAAAGATACTCTGTTTATCATTATCATTCATATTAATATATCATCTAATGTTGTTTTTGTTGTTCCAACAGCCCTAGCATTATCGTTTGTCATATGTTTTTTCTACATTCCCATAATCTTTTCACAGAATATTATGGAATGCTTTCCACTCATTTGAATAGCAAGATAAGAGCAATTTTCATCTCCGTCTCCTGTCAAATATATATCAGATATAGTGAAGTGACTGATAATCATAAAAGATAACTTCTGTTGAGTCATCTTGTGGTTTATTTAATTTTCTTTGTGGGAATCTTTCATAAATCAAAAATAAAACCAAGTTTTCAATACATTTTGTTATCATTGAAATTTATTTTCATCCCAGCTATATCAGTGAGATATGTGAATTACTATGTGATAGAAAATCATTAGAAGGCTAGCATGCCGTACACTGGCAATGGAATACTATTACGAGGGATTTTACTCTAAAAAATTATAAGTCTCAGCCAAAATGTTAAAAACTGTAAACTAAAACTGTCACCTGAAGTGTCAATAAAGGTTGTTTTTTTTCAGTTTTCAAGTCAGTCTGGCTGGCCATGTATATATGTATGTTTCATGTATACAGACTGCATCAAAGGAGATAGTGGGCTGAGAATTCAAACTTTTAGTCCTTATGTCTGCTTGAAATGATTTTTTTTATTTTTGAGATCAAACCACATAGATCTTAAGCAGGTTGTTTAATTTGCAATGGAAGTTTATGCTAAATTGGTCCCAAATTTGTGCCCACTTGTCTTTCGAAAATATTCAGCAATCACTGCCCCCCAAAAAAGGCAAGAGGGGCAACTTATTTGTTGATCACCCCTTACTTCCAATATTTTGATTGATGCCCCCCCCCCAACATGGCATGCTGCCATAAGATGTTAGTCACATGACGGTTTCTGTTGAGTGACTAACTACACCTGTAGTATATTTTCATCCAAGTACTTTTTTCATGTAAATTGCAGGAGAATATTTTTGCAGTATAACAGATGTTTTTTTGATTGGTGGATATTTTTTATGCCAGAAGCAAAGATTCACCCCTAGACTTTTTTGTTGTGCACAGAATTTAACTGAATGAAATCATCACCAATCTATAGATTGGCTCTCAAAAACTTGGTCTTAAAACTCAATTCATATCAGGTTGAAGAACAAGCCCCCAGTGCTTTCATTCTCACAACATTAAGGAATCTTGGAAGTATCTTTGAAGCACAATCACATCAGGGAAAATTCAGAAGTGCCGAAAATGACTCATGGAAACGGACATCAGTTAACATTTTCTCTTTATAGACATGCTAGTATTTATAGCAGCAGTCGCCTTCACTGACTGACAATCTGACAAATCAACATAGCAAATGCCTCACACTCTCCATGAAGCCGTATCTCTGACTCCTTCTATGAAAGAAATGCATGTATTTAGTGTCACAAGAGAGGAATTTGAAGAAAGAAAATGTCACTGTAATTCCAATGTATCTTTTGTTCACATACTATATTTCTTTTTTAGTTTTCATTATTCATTTTCTAAATGCTCCAATACACTGCTTTTACTTAAAAGATAGATGATATTTTTTAATACATAATATAAGTAATATTTTGATAAAATAAATACTGAAGATTAAATTCACATTTAATTTATTAATAATATGTAATATATTTCCGAGACTTTAGACATATATCTGGGGAATTTGGATTTTTTCTATGTGTCTTAACAATCCAAGCACATCTGTCTCACAAGCAGAAGGTCCAAGGTTCAATTCCTGGTATGAGCAAAGAGTGTGGAAAACTCTTCACAAGGACAAATTTCCCTGTGCACCAAGCAGCTAATTGAGTACACTCTAAGCTATGCGATTAGGGTGGAGGTATCCCTTTGGGGGACTTGCATCCTGCCAAAGGGGGGGTTATAAATTGTCAGAATAAAGTCCTGGTCTCGACCAGATTTGAAACTTGCAAGTATCACTACGCTGACACATGCAACAGAAACCTGGACTTTGTCACAGGCCATCATGCTCCATTGAGGGTTCTCTCTAAAGAGATGTAATGCTCAGATATTTTCAATGTAAATATAAAAATAAAGTTGGCTACTCTGCCCTTGCTGGATCTTCAGATAAGAAACAAACTTTCAGGCATAATTAGAGCAGGATGCCAGTCCCTTAAAGGGTTACCTCCAACCTAATCATACAGCTTAGAACAGTGGTTCCTAAACTGTTTTGAATAACAGCACCCTTAGCATGTAGAGATTTTTCATGCCACCTCAACTCAGAAAATACTGAACAATTGCAGTTAAATCCATTAAATTTTTTAATGTCCTGCAACGAGAGCCTTATGGTGTCACGGCACACAGTTTGTGAATTTCTGGCTAATTAGCTCCTGGATGCACAGGAAAATTTGTCCCAAAGAAGAATTTTCTTTGTTTTTTTTGCTCATGCTGGGAATCGAACTCAGATCCTTCAGCATGTGAGGCAGACGTGCTAATCATTATATTACCCAAGTAAACGAGTATAATTTACTTCTAAAAAAAAGGTTCTTTACCGTGTGTGGTTGCTGAAACCAGGACAAACTGTTAATGCACAAGGCTCCAGTCAACAATTGTTTTACATATGAATGACGCACTGGAAGTAAGAAGACCTTTTTTCTAGGCATAGAAATCGACCAATGATTTCAGGGCATTTCAATGCCCATTCTGATCTATAGATCGAGAAACCTCCGTATGTATGCACCAGGATAACTCAACAAGCGGCCATTGTGTGAAGTTGATATTGGCTAGATATATGGGACTATGTACTGGGCATTGCAGTGTCAAGTTTGCAGCCGTTTGGATGTACATTTCTCAATAAAAGGGAGGAAGCTCTATTTACAATAAAAATCCACACTGGAATGAACGTATGTTTTATGACCACTAAAAGGGATGATTTTTTATGGCATAAAATGCATCTAAAGTCATTTTGGAAATGGTATTGAGAGACAAAGAAAGAAAGAGAGAGAGAGAAAACCATATTTTCTTTTCTGCTGAATTTTTCTGCAGAACGAAATTAAATCAAATTAAAATTAGATGATGTAACAGTATTGTTTTTAAATTCTGTTTTGATTGCTATTACGATTAACAACAATATTTCTGTTTCGATTATTGTTGTTAAAAACATCATAAATTAATAAAAAACAGCATCTAATAATTTCAAGTTAGAACCACCTCAAGGTTTTCATGAAATTGGATGCACCTCTTAAACCGACATGCCCCAGTGCAAGATCTTGAGGCTCACTTCGAGGCACAAAAATATGTTTTTTGAACATTTGCCTTAATTCCACCAAAACTTCACTAGTCACCTACATCAAATGCTGCCATTTTTTTTAAAGCAAGTTGAAGAGGACATTTTCAACATACTCCTTTGTTGTGGCTCAAACTTTCTCGGCTAGATTGATGTAAAATGAGTTTCCTAACCACCTGCTAAATCCATCTTTTCAAAAAGAAATCAAGCTTTCCAACCATTGCATGATTCCAAATGTGGAACATGAGATCTGTTTCTCCACCAGTGAGTCAGACATAAAACTCCACTAAAACAAGCAAATATTTATTTTCGTGCTCAGTCCATATGGTGAGCAGAACTTGTGTCAAAAACATCAGGATTGTTCGAGGGCACCACATGCATGATTGTCAATATACTTAGGTTCCATCATCAGAAGTATGGATGCCCCTTTGGGAACTAGACATCCAGCTGCAAAAAAAGTTGGTTTTATCATCAGATACTCTTTATTTGTCTGTCTATCTATCTATCTATCTATCTTTTTCAGTCTGTTCGTATCTATTAGTAATCGGCAACCAAATCAGTCAATAAAATTGTCATCAAAACTATCAAAATAGGTCTCTGACATTTAAGTATGTAAGTATATATCACATCTACAGGCCACACCAATGGAGCTAAAAGGCTAGAAATTTGAATATCTATTCCTTAGTATAAATTGAAAAAATTTGTCTTATTTCTGAAAAGCTCTCTCTATTAATGGCTTTTTAGTGGGGGTGGTTCAATCTACAATGTAAGTTTATGCTAAATTGGTCCCAAGTTTGTTCAGCTGGCTGACTGACTGGCTATGCATGTATGTATCATGCATACTCCACCAAATAGCTAAAGGACTCTTTTCAAAAATTCACTCTAGAAAAAAAATTTTCTTTGAGATTTTTAACACTCCCGCCTATAAATTTTTAGTGGAGGGTTCTATTTGCAATGAAAAATCATTCCAAACTGTTCCCTTAGTTTGTATCCAGCAGCATTCACATTTCTTTTGGAGAATTCAGGTTTTTTTCTGTGATCACTGTCCAACAAAAGGTGAGAGAAGTAGCATTAATTGATCACCCCCCCAACACAGCATGCTACCAAAAAATGCTGGTCATGAGGCAGTTTTTATCCATCTATCTATCTATCTATCTATCTATCTCTATTCATCCTTCTTTACTGACTCTCCACTACTCTTTGCTAGTTCTTTCTTTAATCCTTTTCAGGCATGTTGTATCAATTGATCGCTTGGGGATGATGGTCGTCATATGGCAAAGATCAACAGTCTTCAAAGACCCTGTAATTTATGAATATTGAAATTTTACCCTTTTGCAACCCAATAACATCAGCAGCAGCATCATCATCATCAGCAGCAGCAGCAGCATCAGCAGCAGCCTTTCATCATTCTTCATCGGACATAGACCTTCTCCAAGATTATCTAGACCTCTCCATTATGGACATGGCAGAAACAATACTTTCTGAACGTTTTTTTGCTGGCCATGGATCCACGTGATCTCTAGGAATCCATGTTGTGAGTCACGATGTCCGGCGGTTGTCTGCCATTCTCGCAACATGACCAGCCCATTACCATTCGAGCTTCCTAATTGATTCTATGACGTCCGAGACTCCTGTTTTTTTCCTTAATATATTGTGCTGTCTTGTGATTTCTCTGTGTGATGTCAAGCATGATTCTCTCTGGTGCACATTGCATGGTTCTCAGTTTGTGGGTCAATCTCTTGGTTAGGTTCCATGTTTGATTGTACTTTGAAGAAAAGGATCTTTATTGATGGATTGTTTTTCATTTCATTTTGTAGGCCTTATTTTGCTTTAGTTTTTTATTTCATAAATGCACAGATATATTTTTGTCAAAATAACTAACGACTGTACTGTATGATAGATATGAAAAGGAAAACTGAGTTCTCTTAGGCTCATTAAGATAGGATATGTTGACTTTGGGAGTTGGTTGCTTATACTTCATTCTGTTTTGTGGTCTGAGGAGAATCATCATACCCTCAAACACCGAGTCGACCAAACAGCAAAAAAATATGGTAGCTTGGTATTAAGATAGGATATGCTGACTTTGGGAGTTGGTTGCTTATACTTCATTCTGTTTTGTGGTCTGAGGAGAATCATCATACCCTCAAACACCGAGTCGACCAAACAGCAAAAAAATATGGTAGCTTGGTATTCTTCCCTTTTCTCATATTTTGGCATAGTGCATAAAGAAAATGTATATGTGCAGCCTAATTTTCATTAGATTTCAGGGGGTTTACAATTTGAAATAATAATCCATTATAAAATGGATACATTTATTTTGTTATTGCCGTGATGTGGCATTTATGATGTTTAGGTGTTTATGAAAAATCTAGGTTGGGTTGGAATAAGATAGATAGAGAGAGAGAGAGAAATAGAGTGAGTGAGTGAGTTATTGAGAGTAAGAGAGATATAGGTAGACTGAAACTGAGTAAGTATATGGTTTGATTTTCTAATTTTTTTAAAAAAGAATTAAATCTTTTCTTTGTCCAAATGATTCTTCATTAGAGAGTGCTTGGTTTGTTTTTACACAAATCTAGACACAATGCAAACTCAGACTTACATTAATCAAGCTATCTATATATCTGGTAATACTAATAATATACAAGCAGAGAGATACAGGGTAACATATGTATATGCAAATCAGAAGACTGTATAATGCTCTTAAAACATAGGAATAGAGCACTCTGGTGGATGGGGGATATATGTTTGAGTAAATATATTGCTTAAATTCAACCTTACTGACCGCCCAGTTCTGCGTGAGGCAGAGATGATATGCCAGCCTCTAGGTCTGAAGCGAAGGTTTCGATCATACCTTGTGGTACTGGATGGGATAATGGATAGTCTATAGCTACACTAAAGAGTTGTAATACAACAAAACAGCTGTCTGTGGATGACACAATAATTATATATATATATATATATATATGTATACATTTATACACATAGAGACACACCTATATATACATTGTTGTATGTCTAGCTATATATATAGATCTATGTGTGTGTAAGTATTCATTTACAAGCACATACACACACTCATGAATATAACTGCAACTTGAAAAATTTTGTCTCATGGGAATGCATATATAAATACACACTTATACGCATGTATTTACATATATATATATATATATATATACATATATATGTATATATATATATATATATATTGAATGTTTAGCTATGTAATGTTTTGTTTTACATATACTTTGATATTATGGTACTATGTGTAAGTTTTCTCTTTTTGGAATCATCAGTTGTTTACTAAGTAACAGTTTCAGGGATTTGAAAAAATAAAATAGTTATATTAACATGGCACCCCGGTAGGGCTGATCAAATACTTCCTCTCTTCCAGCTACGATTTTGATGTATAGCTTATGTCATATACATAGTTTGTTATTTCATATAAGGTATTATCATGATTTGTTTATGGTTGTTTTCATACTACACATCATTCAATTTTTTAAAACAGGGCAGGGCTTACTTATATTACCTAAAAAATTTATTTAATGATGAGGGATCAGTAAGTATAACAACAGACGTGACTTGCTGTTTGTGTAACTTCTATTGAGTATTCACCCATGTGAATATTAAATCTATTGTGTCAGTTTCAATCTCAGACTGTGTGTTAACCAACTCATATCATCTCTAAGAATACTAATTACCCAGAAATTGCCCAAAATAACTCCTATGAGATTATCTACCGACATATTCAACCGAAGAATTTGACAAATTTTTCCACTAACCTCTAAGTTAATTTTTCCATGTCGTATACTATATCACTTCCATCAATTTATTTTTTTCCTTAAAATGTATATATATTTATATGTATACATTAGAAACTAATACATAGTGGTTTCAAAAATCTATACCTCGGAATAATTTATACATAAATACAATATATACATATATATATATATATATACCTTAAGCCGAACAATTTTTTTCATTATTAGATTTTTTTCAGTATTTTATTTGGTTTTGAGCCAAATTTTATCGTGTTTATATCATTCAGGGCAGTTTATTCATTTTGTTATGCTTTCTTTTTACAAATAAGTATACATACACACGTACACACATACACATACATGTGGACTCACATACATATATTTACTTGTATTTTTAAGACCTGTAGTGTTGGGGTTGATCAATTAAAAATTAAGAAAAGGCGTTGATCAATGATTAAGTTACTTATTCCTCTTCTTTTGGGTAGTGACCACCAAAAAAGTTTGAATTTTCAATAAAAAAAATGCTGCTGGACACAAAATAAAGGATTGATTTTGTTTAAACTTAAGTTGCGAGATGAGCCCCCTCTAAAAACCTATCTGGGGTGGAATTTTCAAAAAGAAAAAAAAAAGAGTTTTTCAGGACATAATAAGTAGTAAATGTTAAAATATCAGCCCTCTAGCTCTATAGGTACATCCTGTACGTGTGATACATACATACATACATACATACATACATTCATACATACATAGCTAGCCAGACCAGCTTAAAACCTGGAGAAACTTCTGTTGACATGCACACATGAGAGAATCATGCTCAACCTCACATAGAGAGACCACGAAACAGCACAGTATATCAGAGAGAAAACAGGGGTTAGAGACATCATAGAATCTAATAGAAAACTTGAATGGCAATGGGCTGGCAATGTTGTAAGAATGGCAGATAACAGATGGGGAAGGTCTATGTCCAACAACAGATTTAAAAGACAAATGATGATGATGATTGGTTGATATTTTTCAACATATACATAATGATACACACACTGATGCATACAGTTATATATATATATATATATATATATATATATATATATATATATATATATACATACACTGATATATATGCACGTGTATATAAGCAAACACACTGATGAGCAAAAACAGTATGACCACGGGCCGAATTAGGTGTTGGTACTCTTTGCACCCACAAAAAGGTACTTACCAAATCAGATATGATCTGCATAATACTTTCAAGGTTCCCTCAGGGATCTGGGGCTAAGATGTTCATAGCAGCTCCTTTAACTGTTGCAATTATGTGATAGAGGTTTTGCAGACCAAACTTGTTGGTCTAACACAATGGGATTGAGATCTGGGGAGTTTGGTGGCCAGAGAAACACAGTAGAGTCTTGTCCTTGCTCCAGAAACCATTCTGATGCAACTCTTACAGGATGGGAGGGAGCTTTATCCTATTGAAATATGCCACTACCAACATGGTGGCCATTGAAGCAATGTACCAGTTCTTCAATGATGTTGAGGTGGTCCATCAGTAACAGCAGCAGCCTTTTTACATCTGTTTCTGGACATAGATATCCTCCAAGATTCGCCAAACCTCTTTCTCATGGGCATTGCAGAACAAGTACTTTCTGAATATATCTAGCTCGTCACGTCATCTTACTTTCTGTCAGCCACAATTTTGCATATGATCACTGGGGATTCATTTTGTGAGTCATGATGTCCAGCGGTTATCTGACATTCTTGCAACATGTGCAGCCCATTGCCATTTTAGTTTTCTAATGGTTTCTATGATATCTCGGATTCCTGAAGACCACAGTGTCTACTTAGGGTTAAATCTTCAAAAGAAGAAGAAATTGCTTGAAGAATCACACTAGGTTGAAGTAGTTAGTAAGTGACAAGGAATGCTTTGACCCAGTGTTCCCCAGAAGAAGATTGCCTGAACCATCACATTGCCTCCATGAGTATATTATTTTCCAACAATGGATCTTGGTACCATTAGTTCCCAAGGATTATGACACACATATACGCTGACAGTTTCAGGAGAAACCAAAACATTGGATCGGGCAATCTTCCATCAATACAACGGCCAGTTTTGATGATGCTAGTATGCTCATCGAATCCAGCCTTTATGAAGTCATTCGACCCTTTGTTCTTGCCTATAAAAGCAGCATTCAAAGTGAAGTACTCAAAGCAGGTTCACCTGTTTTTGTGCCTCTGACCTTGATGTGGATAGTTTTCAGGAGATAGTTGCCGTCTTCTCATACGTCACAGGTCAAATGTATGAAGTCTAATTGAAATGTCAAAAGTTAGTAGAAAGAGCACAAAAGCAGATACTGGTCTAGTTAGCTACTCAATAAAAACTGTCATGTGACCAATGTCTTTTGGGAACATACCGTGTTGAGGATGATCAATTAAAAATCGTCGAATAATGTGATCAGTGAATTATTCCTCTTGTCTTTTGTTGGGGGTGATCACTAAACTAAAATCTTGAAAGACAAGCACTGGACGCAAACTAATGGGACTAATTTAGCATAAACTTGAATTATAAATTGAACCCCTACACTAAAAACAGATTTTAGTGGTGAATTTTCAAAAAACAAAAATATGTTTTTCATAGGCATAATGAGTTAATGTTCGAATCTTCAGTCTTCTAGCTCCAAGGGTGTACCCTGTATGTACAACGCATGCATAGATGCAGAGCCAACCAGACTCTCCCAAAAACTGAAAAAACCTATATCAACAGTTTTGGTGACAATTTCGGTTGACACTTTCAAATATTGGTTAGATTGATGTTTATATTTGACATCCAATTTTAGAGTAAAATTCACAAGGTTCATGAACTGTTAAAAGAAATTATTGTATTATTCAATAACATGCCTTTTTTTTAATGAAATTTTTCAAATAACAGTTATATACTTTTAATGGCAGTTCTCTGAAACTGGAACTAAAAGATAATTTGTACAGAAAAGCTTCTTATCATAATTGTTATTGTTATAAGAAATTTCAGGAAAAAGTTAAAAGTAATGATAGATAGGTAGACAGGTCTGGTTGGTCACTAATTAGAAACCATCATGCAATCAACGTGCCATGTTGGGGCTGATCAATTTTAAATTTTGGAAAATGAGGTGATCAATGAATGAGTTACTTTTGTTGGGCAGTAATCAGTCAGAATCTCCCCCGAAACAAGCATGAATTTTATCAGACAAAGGGATCAATTTAGCATAAACTTATGTCACAAAATGTTTGAACCCTCAGCTAAAATCTTATTTCGGGGGAAATTTTAAAAACAAAGAGATTTTCTAGACATAATAAGGGTTTGTTTGAATTTAACATACATCCATAGTAGTCCAGACCAACTTAAAAAGTGATAGAGACCTGTTGACAGTGAAGGATAGTCTTGGTTGATGTTCTATAATATATATATATATATAACTGTCAACAGGTCTCAATCAGTTTATATATATATATATATATATATATATATACATATATATATATATATATATATATATATATGAGATATGGATAGTCTATAGCCACACTGAAGTGTTGTAATACAACGAAACAGCTGTCTGTGGATGACACAATAATATATATATATAATGGTTGAGGTAGTTGGGTATTTCTAGTGGCCCCAGTGTTCTGTGTTCAAGCCTAGGTAAAACTGAGAATTTTGAATTTTCATTTTCGAGGAAATCAAAAAGGCAGTAAGCCTCCCCACTTGAAAGCTTGGTGCAGCACAATCTTCTAGCCACTATTTTCCTCAATTTGGTTATACACCGTTCTGGATTAAGCTAGGCTTAATAAATATCTAGGCAGAGAAATGTAACCAAGATTTAATTGAGCTTGGACCCCAGTTTTCAAATCATTAAATTTGGCTCACAAAATAACAGCTAAATACAAAAATAGACAGACCCCGTAGAAAGTTTTATGCACTGAGGCCATCAATGTTGAATTTTAAGTATTTCCAGCCTTGAATGTGTCATACGTATTTGCCCAACTTACGCCACAGAGTGACTAATCTAATGGTTTTCTTATCAGATTTTGTTTGATCGTTTCAGCAACACACAAGAGGGGAAAGAGGCGACGAGTTTCGTTTATTGACAACTGAAATGTTTCCGTCTAATTCATTTCTTTGGCCAATACGCGTCAGATTCTTTTTTTTTTTATCACATCCTCCTTTCTCATTGGTTGACTGTCAAAATTCGCATCATATGTATACAAGTTTTGTCAAAATGTAACCCTCTGGTGAGGTGTAATGTTTTTTTAAAATTTTTATGAGTATTTCCGTCTTCGTGCCGGAATAGTCTCACCCTAGCCCTATCTCCATGGTTTTCTCTTCATTTCTTCATACAATACGAGAGTTGGTTTTGAAGAAGCTGTGCCTCCACCCCGAATCCCCCCTTCCTTTGTAGTACATTACGTATTCACAGTAAATGGTACTAATAGATTACTAACTTTACACCTATTTTCACTCGGTGTCAGGAAATGACGCCCAACATCCTTCATGAAGCGATGA